>CM066196.1:29645066-30245066 GCA_033675215.1 Rhodiola kirilowii | reverse complement strand
TTCAAACGTGAATCAAGGCCATTCCAAGCACTCAACTTGCAACACTGTCTAGCCTTTTGCAAAAGTGTTCGAAAGTGAATCGAGGCCATTCCAAGCACTCAACTTGCAACACCGTCTAGTCTTTTGCAAAAGTCGTAGAGCACTTGTTCTACTTAGACTAATACCCCATTCCAAGGTATATTAGCCTGTGTGCATCCATTTGGTCTTTCATTCCCGAGCAACCAAATGGTGTTTTAGAAAGGTCAAACTCCTCAGATAAGATTTGCCGTTCCAAGCATCCACTTATCCGAGTATGTTTACGAACCCCACGGAAGAGCTTTGCCATTCCAAGCATCCACTCAACCTTGGAAGTTCTAACCTAATATATGGCACATTAAGCAAGTTTTGAATACAGAGAAAAGAAACTAAAAGAATTAAAACATTTTATAATACAAGTACGCCCCTTTAACCGAATAAAGAGTTTAGCTACGAATATCCATAGAGGTGGATACCATAGCTAAATACTCGGGGGTTTTTGAAAACAGTAAGAGGAGAAGGGGTGGAATACTCAAGAACCAACAGGAGTATTCCCAATTCCTACTGAATACTCAAGAACCAACAGGAGTATTCTCTAAAGTATAATACTCAAGAACCAACAGGAGTATTATTTCATAAACCAAACTTACAAAGTAACATAAACTTAGAGAGAGAAGTGAATTGTTGATTGTGGGATGATACAAATGAGGAGGAGGAGCTCTCCTTTTATAGGCTAAGGGGAGGAGAATGGAGGGTGGAGATGGTGGCATGTGGTGTTGCATCCAAGGGTGGAGGAGATGGGGAGGAGCTTGTGGAGGAGAAGCCACCACATGGCACGCTTTTGTGGCTTCTCCCCTTAGCCGCCAGTTGCCGGTTGGAGGAGGAGGCAAGGTGGCTTTGGCTCTCAAAGCCGCTGGTCACCCAAGGAGGAGAAGGGGAGGGAGGCCACCCATGAGTCATCTTCTTCACCAAAGCCGCCGGTCACTTGGTCCATGGATGAGTTTTGACAGTTTTGTGCAGTCTTTTCACAAAACTATCAATCCAATTTTGCTCCGGTCTGACTTTGGTTGTTCCTCGGTGAAATTTGAATTGAGTGATTCAATGTCAAGATCTTGAGATTTCTTCGTTCAGCATCTGATCTTGACCTTGGAATGACTCGTAATATCTTTTCAGCGTAAAATCCTCTCCTTAGCGTGTTTTCTCTCTAAGCGCCAAAATACCTTGTAGAAATATATCGGGACTAACAAGTAGAAGTTAGATAGACAAACAGTCTAATTTGGTGGGTTTTACTGTGTTTTTGATTCATATAATTATGGTCCATCATTAAGCTAACTTGTTGGCCAAGTTTACTTGCAAGCCAAGTTAGCTTGCAAACCAAGCAAAGTCGGTTTTGAAAATGTTTCCTAAATTGGTTTTTGGGCTTGGCCAAAAACGGATTTAGGTCGATTCGGATTGGAAACATCAAAACCCTAGCTTCTCCTATTAATAAGACCTCTTGGGCAGTGCATAATCATCCATCCATCCATCCATCAGATCATCATCCTTCCATCCGGGCAGCAACTTCGGCCATTCTCTCGAGTTCCTTCCTTCGGCATAGAGAAGAATTCCCTTTTCCTTCTTTCATTATTATTGTATTTTGTTTCCATGGATATGAGTAGCTAAACCTGTTATTCGGTTTAGGGTTTTAATATATTGTGACGTAGTTTTGAGATTCCATGCTTAATGCTATTTTTATGTTCTACTAGTTCTTGTGCATAATTATCCTGGATTGAATTGTGAAGCTAAGTGAATACTTGGAATGGTAAAGCTTAGCCGAGCAATTCAATTCCCTTATTTGCTGCTTGTTTGATACTAGACCGTTAGAACGAGTAGTTGCACTTAACCTGATATAACTTGGAACGGAGTATTAGGTTTGCTAGAACTAGAAGTCTATAACCTGGAACGGAGTAGATTGTGGTGTAGGTGCTTGGAACGGCCCTACCTTAGGTTATAACCTGGAACGGAGTAACCACACTTAAGAACATAGAATTAGATGTTTAAAAATCAATGATAAACGAAGTCGTAATAGAAAACCTTAGACTGAATATTCTCTCTGATTGAAAACACCTTTCGTTTGATTTCCTCTTGCACTTTCTTACAATTACTCACAAACCTCAATTGCTTTGTTTACAGAACAACAAGTAACCTCACTAGCTCCCTTGGGTTCGACCCTTGCTTGCCGCTATAATAGCCAAAAGTAAGGAAAATATAAATTTAAATTAGAGAGGTCAGACGACGCCTGTCAAATTTTGGCGCCGTTGCCGGGGAGCTACGCATTGGTGAAGTTGTTCTTTCTGTGTTTTTATTTTCTCTATTTTTTGTCTTAATCTCCTTATTTTTTAGCAGAACAGCAAAACAGCAGGATTTGAGCTGCGGGTGTCCAATTTCAGCCCATAATACCTTGTTCTGAGCAGAATGACGAGGCGCTCAGAAATCACCGATAAGCCATGACATAGGGTGTTTTTGGCCATCTGAGATCGTTTACTATTTTATTTTGAATTTTTAGTGTTTTTATAAATTTTCCGTTTTTTAGAAATTTTCAAATTAAGGTTTCTCCTTTGCTTTCTATTACCATGTCTCATGCAGGAAGCCACTTCGGTGACAACATAGACGATAATGAGGTCAACCAAGACAGCTATTTCCTCCACAACAAGATCTTCCACCGCCTCTACAGCCTCCACGACCGCTACCGCCACAACTGCTCATCAGGGAAGAGTACCAAGGAGAGCACTACTACCGAGAGCCCACCATGGGAGAGCTGTGTGCACCGAACTTCCGGAACCAACCATGGTGCATCTACGAAGGATCGGAGCTTGAGGTAATAGTCATGAACTCGGCGGTTGTGCACCATCTGCCCAAGTTCTCGGGACACCAGGGAGAGTCAGCCACCACGCACCTTCAACGCTATCATGGCATCTGCCAAAATCTCATGCCATATGGAGTCGAAGTGGAGGACTTCAAGCTGAAAGCATTTTATTTTTCTCTTATAGATGCTGCTAATGATTAATTCTTGTCTTTGCCTTCAGGTAGTATTCAGACATGGGACCAGATGATGAAGAAGTTCCTGAACAAGTACTACCCAGCGGGCAAGGCATTGCAGGTTCGTAGACAGCTGCAAGATCTCAGACAAGGGCCAAACGAGACAATGTACGACTACCTGGAGAAGTTCAGTGCCCTAGAGCAGAGCTGTTGCAACCTCGGACTCCCGGAGAAGCTTATCGTGGAATACATGCTTGATGGACTAAGGCAGCTCGATAGGAAGCTACTGGACGCCTCGATTGGAGGGACCATCATGAATCTGTCCCTAGTCGGTGTGCAAAGGAAGATTACGGAAGTAGCCGAGAATGCAAGGTTCCGAGACGAGTCCAACAAAGAAGAAGAGTTCAGCCAGACCAGAAACGTCTCAAGGGCCGAGCCCCCATCAAACGCAATGGCCGAAGAGCTAAAACAAATGAAACAAATGATGATGCAGCTAGTGAGGAGGCAGCCGGTCCAAGTGAAACCGTGTGAATTTTGTGGTGCAACCGACCATAAAACCGATGCTTGTCCAACAATAGTGGAAGAAGACTGACGGAGCCCACCGCATTGTCGTTAAGGTGCGATGTTCTCTGTGCAAAAGCAAATTTATATCTTCGATACTCGCGACTTAACTATTTTTGGTAGTCAGTGGTAAGTACGGGTCGAACCCAAGGGAATTGGTGGATTAGTTGTTCTTTAATGAAGCTTATGCAGAAATTAAATGCGATTGGGGTTGGGTTTGAGTGTGCTTTGAGAACTGAAAGTAAATTGCAACAGTTGATAATAGACTGTAAGGAAAGGATTCGGTTTAGGGGTTTTATATCATATCATCGTTCATCATTGACCCTTAATGATCCTACTAAGTGTTCAAAAGTGTATCAAGGCCATTTCAAGCGCTCGATTTGCCACACTGTCTAGCCCATTTCAAGGTCATAGAGCACTTGTTCTATTTAGACTAGCACCCCATTTCAAGGTATACTAGCCTATGTGCATCCATTTGAACAATCATTTCCGATCAATCCAAATGGTGTTTTAGAGAGGTCGAACTCCTCAGATAAGCTTTGCCATTTCAAGCATCCACTTACCCAAGTATGTTCACGAACCCACGGAAGAGTTTTGCCATTTCAAGCATCCACTTAACCTTGGAAGTTCTGACCTAATATGTGGCACATAGAACAAGTTTTGAAACACTAAGTAGCATTAAGCATAGAGTCTAGAACAGTTTATGATATAAATACTCCCTCTACCGAATACAAGCTTTAGCTACTTGTATTCATGTCAAGGAATACAAGCAAACTATGGCTTTGAACAAGGATACCGAAACGGAGAATAACTTTTAAAGTAAGAACAAAATATACGGAAAGTAATTTTGTACCTACAATAAGTGAAGGAGAGGAGCTCCTAAGCAAGATCCAAGCAAGGGAAAGTAGCTCCAAAATGAAGAACAAAGTGTTTATTGAAAGTGAAGAGAAGAGGGTTAAGCCCTCTATCTCTCTAAAGACTTGTGAAATTATGGGATGATTTTACAAATGGGAGGAAGTAGTCTATTTATAGGCTAAGGGGAGTGAAGAGATGTGGAGGAGATGAGAAACACATGGCATGAATCCATGGAGGGGAGGAAAAGCCATCATAGGTGACTCACCACTCCTTTAGCCGCCCATGTGAGGAGGAGCTTCCCCTTTAGCCGCCCCCCATGTGGAGGAAGGGGAGAGGAGGAGAGGAGGATGAGAGGAGGAAGCCGCCGGCTAGGTGGCATGAGGGGAGTGGTTTGTGAGTATTGTGAGGTTTTCACAAAACTATCGGTTCATTTCCGCTCTGGACTGACTCTGGTTGCTCTTCGGTTGGACTTGTTTTGAGTGATTCCATGTCAGGTTCATGATATTTCTTCAGTCGGCATCTGGTCGTGACCTTGGAATGACTCGTAATATATTTTTAGCTTAAAAACTCCTCCTTAGCCTGTGTTCTCTCTAGATTCCAAAATACCATGTAGATAAATATCGGAACTAACAAGCAAAAGTTAAATAGACAAAGAGTCTAATTTGGTGGTTTTAACTATGTTTATGATTCATACAGTTATGGTCCATCAAAGACTAAGGTGAGGTCAATGCAGTGGACAGGTGTACCAAGGCTATAACAACCGGGCCGGATCAAATCAGCAATATGGATAGGCCACAACCGGACAAGGGACCAACGGGCAGAATTGGAGGAACAATAACTAGTACAACCACGCCCCGAGGGAACCAGCACAACAGGCCACATCCCAACCAGCCCAGCAGCAGTACTACCGTCCACCATACCGCCAACAGCAAGGAGGACGGAACGGGCGGAGACAATATCAACAAAGAGGACCGAACCACAACCAGGCCGGCCCAAGCCAACAAGGTCCGAGCAAGTCCTTAGAGGACATCGTGAAAGAGCTGGCAACTAGCACCCAGCAGTTGGCCACGACCGTGCACCAGAACCAGGTCAAGACCGATGGAGCTATAGCTGATCTATCAAGGCAAATGTCCCAGATTGCCACCACGGTCTCCGAGCTTAAGAATGACCCAGGGCGGCTCCCATCACAGACCATTCCGAACCCAAGAGGGAACGTCAATATAGTAACGCTTAGAAACGGAAGAAAGCCCACAGCCGAACCCTTTGTTGGCTCGCTGGTGCCCGAAGAAGAACCGGCCGAGACGCTCGAACCAGGCCCGGTACCCACGACCGAGAACTCTAACCTTAGCGTTCCTCTTCCATTTCCCATGCAGGTCAGGGCTCCTAAGCAGTACGTTATGGACAAAGACGTGTGGGAACTATTCAACAAAGTGGAGATCAACATCCCCCTCTTGGAGGCCATCAAGCAAATACCCAGATATGCAAAGTTCTTGAAGGAACTTTGCACTGACCGAAGGCGATGTACTCGGGATGACCAGAAGCTGATGAGCAAGAACGTTTCCGCTGTCATTCAGCGCAAGGTACCTCCCAAATGCGGTGATCCAGGCACCTACACTATCCCTTGCACAATTGGTAATATTCGGATAGAAAATTGCATGCTCGACCTCGGTGCCTCTATTAATGTCTTGCCATACTCTATATACTCTTGTCTTCGCATTGGTCCTCTAGAACCTGCAGGACTCACTATACAACTGGCGGACAGATCATGCAAGCAGCCCGAGGGAAAGATTAAGGATGTACTCATGCAGGTGGGAGAACTGGTGTTCCCGGTCGACTTCGATGTGCTGAAGATGGAGAACTGCGGCCCGACAGACCTTGCGCCTATTCTACTAGGACGGCCGTTCCTTAAGACATCCAAGATGAAGATTGATTGCGACAGTGGAACTCTCTCCATGGAGGTCGAAGGGGAGGTGTTCAGTTTTGACATCTTCCGGGCCATGAAGCACCCATTGGAGTTTGAGGCAGTGCATGCCCTTGATACACTGGATGACCTAGTCCAGGAGGTACAACTAGAACGTGGAGCAGACCCACTCAAGCTCACACTCGAGAGAGCCATATATTCACATGAGGACTCATACGAGTTCTCCGAGGTTATTCTGGATGCACTGTCCCAATTGGAGATCGCACGGCCACTCACACCGAGGTATGAGCTTAAGACAGTTTGGTTATTTAAATCTAACGTGTGTTTGCCCTCTTTTGTGCAGGCACCTAAGGTGGAACTGAAGCCTCTGCCCGAGCACTTAAAGTATGCATTCTTGGGAGAGAATGGCACACTGCCGGTCATCATCAAGAATAGCCTAGGGGCAGACCAGGAGCAACGCTTAGTAGAGGTATTGAGTCGGCACAAGCTGGCCATTGGGTGGACACTTGCGGACATCAGGGGAATCAGCCCGGCCGTGTGCATGCACCGCATTTTGCTGAAGGATGGAGCGAAGCCTTTGATGGAACCTCAATGGATATTGAACCCGATCATGATGGAGGTTGTCCAGAAGGAAATTCAAAAGTTTTTAGATGCGGACGTGATCTACCTGATCTCGGACAGTCAGTGGGTGAGCCCGGTTCATGTGGTTCCGAAGAAGACCGGGATCACGGTCGAGAAAAATGCCGAGGGCGAGATGGTGATGACCAGAGGCAAGAACGGATGGTGCATGTGCATAGATTACAGGAAGCTGAACGCAGTCACGCGCAAGGATCATTTTCCTCTTCCGTTCATTGACCAGATGCTAGACCGGTTGGCAGGTAAGCCCTACTTTTACTTTTTAGATGGATTTTTAGGCTATAATCAGATTCCCATAGCACCCGAGGACCAGGAGAAGACGATCTTCACATGTCCATTCGGTACGTTCGCTTTTTGCCGAATGTCGTTTGGTTTGTGTAACGCACCCGGCACCTTTCAGCGGGTCGTTACTAGTATATTCTCTGACATGATAGGTACGTTCATTGAGGTGTTTATGGATGACTTCACAGTATATGGTGACACTTTTGATGCATGCTTAGATAATTTGAGTACAGTTTTAGCCCAATGTGTTTCTATGAATTTGGTGCTCAATTATGAAAAGTGTCACTTTATGGTTACCCATGGTGTAGTCTTAGGGCATATTGTTTCACATGCGGGTATTGAGGTTGATAAGGCTAAAATAGATTTGATTGTTACTCTTCCTTATCCCTCCACGGTGCGTGATATTAAGTCATTCCTTGGGCATGCTGGTTTCTATCGTAGATTTATTAAGGATTTTTCTAAAAAGGCGCTGCCTTTATCTAATCTTTTGCAAAAAGATGTTCCTTTTGAGTTTACAGATCCATGTAGGGCAGCTTTTTATGAGCTAAAACAGGCCCTCACCAGCACGCCCATCATCCGAGCACCAGAATGGGACCAGCCGTTCGAAATCATGTGCGACGCAAGTAACTATGCAGTAGGAGCTGTTCTCGGCCAAAAGGTGGAAAAGAGGCTGGTTGTGATCTATTATGCCTCGAGGACCCTAGACGCAGCTCAAAGGAACTACTCAACCACCGAGAAAGAGCTTCTGGCCGTGGTGTTTGCTTTAGAGAAATTTAGGTCATATTTGCTCGGTACTAAAGTAGTTGTGTTTTCTGATCATGCAGCTATTAGGTACTTGGTGACAAAGAAGGAGGCTAAGCCGCGGCTCATTAGGTGGATCTTGCTACTGCAAGAGTTCGACTTGGAGATCAAAGACAAGAAAGGGATAGAAAACACCGTGGCCGACCACCTAAGCCGATTGGTCCGAGAAGAGGAGGTCGGGCTGATCACCGAGACCTTTCCGGACGAGCACTTGTATGCCCTCACAAGTAAGGTACCATGGTATGCTTCCATGGTGAACTACCTAGTCGGAGGTAAGTTCCCGCCCTCTTACTCAAAAGCTCAATGCATGAAACTGAAGCATAATTCGAAATTTTATGTGTGGGATGACCCTTACTTGTGGAAAATAGGTGTAGACCAAATACTTAGAAGGTGCATTCCTGATGATGAGATTGCTTCGGTTATTAGTTTTTGTCATGAGCATGCATGTGGTGGCCACTTTGGTCCAAGAAGGACTGCTAGGAAAATTTTAGACAGTGGTTTCTTTTGGCCGCATGTATTTAGAGATGCCTACAATCATTGTAAGAGATGTGATAAATGCCAACGTGCAGGTAATATTTCGGCTAGGAATGAGATGCCCCAAGTACCGATTCTAGTTAATAATGTGTTTCACATATGGGGTATTGATTTCATAAGTCCTTTTCCTGTGTCGTGTGGATATGCTTACATTCTGGTTGCAGTTGATTATGTGTCTAAATGGGTAGAGGCCAAGGCTACTAGATACGATGATGCTAAAACTGTTGTGGATTTGCTGCGCACTAACATTTTTTACAGATACGGAGTGCCGAAGGCCATAATCAGTGATCAAGGGACACACTTTTGCAACCGGATGATGGCAGCAACTTTGAAGCACTACCACGTTCACCATCGGACTTCCACAGCATATCACCCCAGACGAATGGGCAAGCGGAGATCTCCAACCGCGAGATTAAGGGAATTCTAGAGAAGATGGTGAACCCGACCAGTAAGGACTCGAGCCAGCGGCTGGATGAGGCACTATGGGCATACAGGACGGCCTACAAGACACTGATAGGCACTTCACCTTTTCGGTTGGTGTACATGAAAGCATGCCACCTCCCGGTCGAGCTAGAACACAAGGCCTACTGGGTGCTCAAGAAGTGCAATCCTGATTTGCAGGTAGCCGGGCTGGACAGGAAGTTGCAGCTATGTGAGCTTGAGGAGCTGCGCCTAGAGGCTTACGAGAGCCAATCAGACTACAAGGCACGGACCAAGCTCTATCATGACAAGTTCATCCTCCGGTGCACATTCGAGGTTGGCTAACAAGTTCTGGTCTTTTCATCACGCCTATGTTTGACGCCCGGCAAGCTACGATCTAGATGGACAAGCCCATACACAGTGACCCAAGTTTTCAACCACGGAGCGCTCGAGCTAGAATGCCCAACGGATAGACGCCGTTTCAAGGTCAATGGGCAACGGGTGAAGCATTACCAAGGCGAGATCACAGCACTTGCTCAGGAGTTTGACCTAGCCGAACCTCCTACTGGGACATGATGAGGTACCGTCGAGCCAACGATGTAAAATAAAGGCACTCGCAGGGAGGTAGCCCGGCACTTTAATCGTTTTTTCAGTTTTTTTAGTTTTATTTACTTATTTTCTGTTTATTCGAGTCTTGAGTCACATTGTATTTTGGGAAAGGAGATTCTTTTCATGCATGAAACATGCACCTCAGTGTGGAGCGCACAAGGTCCCAGCCGGGGCCGACCGAGCCAAACCAGCGCGGGCCGAAGCATCCCGAGCGCAGAATCAGGGCATGGAGGAAATCCTCCAACAAACTTGGCCAATTGGAGATTCTAGCCTGACCAATATTCTTAGAATGGCCCATTTATGGAGACAAGTGAAGAATCTTATAGTGTCCTGGAGAGTCGTCTGGAGGCCGAACCAGTTGCGGCCCTGTGCACGCAGAATAGGTCCGATGCAAAAATCCTCGACCGAAGTTCATCATCTGGAAATTCTGGCTCGACGGAAGTGTTTAGAATGACAAATAACTTTGGAAGAGCGATCAATATCACGCGACCACACAAGGGGAGTGCCTGTTCACCCTTTACTCTCTACTTGTTGTTTCCCTACTTTTGTTTGCTTGCATAGTGTGTCTGGAATTTAAGTCGTGCCGTGAGGACATGGCTTTGTTCAAAAGTGTGGGGTGGGAGAGTCAGTTTGTTGTGTCAGCACATTTATTTCTTGCACCTGCACAAAGTCAGCACGTTTCCCTTGATTTTTAAATTTTTTTGTACAAATTCTTCTCTATTTCTTATATATGCGGTATTGAATTTTGATGATGTGAAATAGATAGAGCCGATTACATGCGCTTTTCTTGTGAAATTTGAATTATGCGATTACATGTGAACTTAACCATTTACGTGCCTTTGTGAGTTGAGATAAACAGGGATGTGGAGTTGATAGAAACGTCCTAGAGAGACTTGACGAAGCATTCAAAGGACCGAGCTTCGAACAATATGGTTATGTGGATTTCGTGGAGGCTAGCACTTCGAGACTTATTGGTTCAGAGTCTGCTCCACCACTGCAGTGCTTATACGGTCAGGTGGGATGGGAAAATAGCACACCGTCCAATCTCTAGTCCGAGTAGCCGGGAAAATAGGCGAGCAACCCTCGGCTTGACTCGCGTCAAATAGACGAGGATGAGTGAGAGCAAGGAGGTATTTCCATATGCTTGCGGGCGATGATTGGACCTTCGTCAAAGAAGAGGAATCACGGACGAGCAGTTCACAATAAGTAGCAAAAAAAGAGAAAAAAATCAGTCAATTGTGAAGTTTTACACGCAACAAAAGTAAAGTACACCACTGTTAAATCAAAAGCCAACTCACTACAAAAGTTGTCCAAAAAAAAGAAAAGCTCAGAAAACCTTGAAGCACAAACAAATCACGTGCAAGAAAAAGCAATGAAATATAACCATATAGCGAGAATTCGGAACCGCAAGTGCAGATCATGGGTCAGAAGAGGACTATCTCCCACTCATCCGAATTGGTTTGCATCTCGGCTCAAAGGTAACACGTATCAATTATTTCCATGTTTGAGCACAATACTTTTAGTAACGATTGAGATATGCATAGAAAGGCAAAGTCTAGACTAGCAACACATATTCATGTAACATTATCTAGGATGCCGAAGAAGTTGTGATGTCTCAGTTATTTTTCCTCTTATGACCTAGTCCTTGTTCGGGATGAACAAGTTTAAGTGTGGGGTGGTTTGATGAGCCATATTTATACGACTCATCGAGTCAACGAATCCCACCAATTCCAACACTTTATTATGCGAACAAGTTACTTGTTACTGTTGTTTTGCATTTCAGGTGTTTTGGAAGCTCTATGAGGAAACGCGCATTAAAGATGGCTTTTTGTGTAGAAAAACATCACAAGGTAGTTTTGGCCACTCTTGCCCGAGCAGGACCAGGACCAGGACCAGGCCGTGCCCGAGCAGGACCAGGCCGTGGCCGAGGCCCCAGCCGAGCAGTCTAGCACCAAAATCAAGTCGCTCGGGCAAACGAGTTGATCTGACAATTCCGACTCGAGCAAGTTGATCAAAATAGTAGATAGGTTGGACAATGCCACTAAACCAAGGAGAACGCTGATGGACCATAATTGTATGAATCATAAACACAGTTAAACCCACCAAATTAGACGCTTTGTCTATTTAACTTTTGCTTGTTAGTTTCGATATTTATCTACAGGGTATTTTGAAGTCTAGAGAGAATACAGGCTAAGGAGGAGTTTTAAAGCTGAAAATGAATTACGAGTCATTCCAGGTCACGACCAAATTCTGACTTTCAAGAACCGGACGTGGAATCACTCAAAACAAATCCAACCGAAGGGCAACCAGAGTCAGTCCGGAGCTGAAAGGACCGATGGCTTTTTGGGATAAGCTCATAAAACACACTCCACCACTCCCCTTCCTCCACATGGGCGGCGGCTAAAGGCTTCTCCTCTCCTCCATGGACATGTGGCCGGCGGCTTTGGGAGTGATGACATCACCCGATGGCTTTGAGCTCCTCCTCCCATCTCTTGCCAAGTGGATGCTCCTCCTCCACATCTTCTCCTCTTCATGGCCTATAAATAGAGCTCATCTCTTCACTTGTAAATCCATCCCATTCTCATTCCAAATCCTTAAGTTAGTGAGAGAAGCTCTCACTTCTCTCTAGATTTTGGGCACCACTTTTGTAAACACTTGTTTTCAATCTATAATACTCCTGTTGGTTCTTGAGTATTCTAGTAGTTCCTGAGTTTACTCCTGTTGGTTCTTGAGTATTCTCTTTACTTTACTGTCTTAGCTATGATATCCACCTCTATGGATATTCGTAGCTAAACCCTTCATTCGGTTGAAAGGGTGTACTTGTATCATACAATGTTTTAGACCCTGCACCTAGTGCCTCTCTGTGTTCAAAACTTGTTCTATGTGCCACATATGAGGTTAGAATTTCCAAGGTTGAGTGGATGCTTTAACGGGCAAAGCTCTTCCGTGGGATTCGTGAACATACTCGAGTAAGTGGATGCTTTAACGGGCAAAGCTTATCTGAGGAGTTTGACCTCTCTTAAAAAACCATTTGGTTGATCGTAACTGAAGATCAAATGGATGCACATAAGGCTAAGATACTTCGAAATGAGGAATTAGTCTAAATAGAACAAGTGTTCTAAATGATGTGGCAAGTCTTGTGCAAGAAATAGTCTCGATTCATCTTTGAACACATGGTATGATCATTAGAGGTCAATGATAAACAGACTTACCTTCTCTGCAATATCAACTGCTCACCTCCCGGAACACTTGTCCTTCACGCAACAACTCGCTGTAAGTCTTTCCTTTTATTTTCAGTACTTTATTTTCTGTCATTTACTTTTCCACACTAAAAACCAAAACCAACCAAACAGACACTTACTCGTTAGCGCTAAAACCTCAATCAACCTAAAAATCACGTTCCCCGCCAGTACATTTCTCAAAGAACGACTTATCCCCCTAATTCCCTTGGGTTCGACCCCTACTTACCACTTGCTACCCAGTAGTGAAGTCGCGAGTAGCGGACTTATAAATTTATTCTTGACTTTCACACACGACGACTGTGCGTCCATCAAAATTGGCGCCGTTGCCGGGGAGTTAGCAAATGAATAGTTGTTCTTTTTTCTGTTGTATATAATTCGCCATGTCTTCATACTACGACATAGAGCCTTGGAATGATGGAGGCAGGAACCTTATGTTTAAAATGCTTGACTGTCTCCCCCAATTCGGAGGTACCATTGAAGAGGACCATGTGCTTCATTGCCAACATTTTCACCACATCTGCCGCCACATGAAACCTGAGAATGAGACGTTAGAGGAATTTAAGCTGAAATGCTTCCAAATTTCGTTAACTGACTCGGCAATAGATTGGTATTACTCATGTGCAACTTATGAAGGCGAATATGGGGATCTACAAAACCAAATTCCTAGAGGAGTTTTGCCTGCCATCTCTCCGACCTGAAACGCGCGAGAAGATTCTCAACCTTGAGCAATCCCGGGACGAAACTTTGGACGAGTACTTGGCGTACTTTGTCCATTGTGACGCACTGCCCGCACCATGGATTCACACCCTATAATCTTATTCAAAGGTTTCTTGCTGGAATGACGCCCCTTGAGTGGAAAAGACTTAACAATGCAGCGGGAGGCTCAATCATGAAGTTAACCATGTCTCAAACCTGGCGCCTCATAGACGATTTGGCAGAAAGCACAAAACAAGGGCCGATGTACCAAACTGATGATGAAGCACCGACGATGGAAGTGGACTCAGTGCAGAACGAGCCCCGCATCACGCCCATTGCAAGCCTTCCCGCAGCAAACCCGGAAAGAGACATCGGTACAACGGCAGTAATGGACGTGGAGGCGGCACTAGAGGAGCCTACGTGGGATCTCACTCCCGAGCCACTCCAGGACAAGGAGGAAGAATTGGCAGCTAGCATCCAGCAAATGAGTGCCCCGATACACCAAGACGAGGCCGAAAATGAGGAATTCTGGGCGGCTACACAACTGATCTGGGACCGCATTGCCAAACCGCCCAAATCAATTTCGGTCCTAACTGAAGAGTTGCCCGAGACATACCCAGACCTCAGTGCCGAACTGCCCAAAACAGACCCGGACCTCAGTATGATTGCCCCCGGAGACCATATGAATGACGAGGATGAGGACCCATGGTTGCCTGAAGAAGAGCTCCATTCAGATTATCCCTAGGAGTTAGAAGAAGAACTGCCCAAATCAGGCCCGGTCCTTATCACTAATCCATCCGAGGAAATCACAGTCCTAATTGTCGAGCCAACAGAAGTCCCGAACCTCACTGCCAAAGCGGCCGAAGAAATCAAGCCAGGCCCGGTCCTTGCGCTCGGAGCACCCGAGGAAGTCCCGGACCTCATTGCCGAACTGTCCGAGAAAGACCTGGTCCTCATTGTCGGAGCACCTGAAACAGACCCAGTCCTCATGGTCGAAGTGCCCCAACCTGACCCTTCATGTTCTATACCGATCATGGCCACCAGAGATGATATGATCAATGATGATGCAGTGCTAGACGAGTTGGTGGAGAAGCGTGAGCCAAAACAGCCAACGAAGGAGCTCCCACTCGTCACAAGCCAAGAAGAGCCTCCTGAAAGGTGTAAGGACCAAGGACGGCCAATCATCTTTGCCACAAAGAAGAGGGTTAGCATGGGAGCATGCTTGAGGTCTCATGGCAAAAGACTGAACTTCCAAAACTGCAAAGATGCCAACCGGCCATACAGGAAGAAGCGGCAAAGACATGGGCCAAGAGAATGGAAACCCGGAAGGAGAAGCAAGAGAGCACGGCTCGATGGACCAGCAGCTATGGTCAAGGGAGCCTCACCTTCTCGGAGCTATGAAAAGAAGAACCTAACGAACCAATGGAGAACCAAACCGAGCCCATCACTCCACAAGTTCTTTGGGTATAGCAAAAGTGCAGCCAAGAAGAAGTTCGACCTCACACGCCCATGGGACCCAACCTTATGATCCAGGAATGAGGTACTGTCGAGCCAACGACGTTAAACAAAGGCACTGGTCGGGAGGTAACCCGACACCTATCTTACTTTCAGTAATTTTCTTTTCTGTCATTTAGTTTTTACCGCAAGTCACTCTCACCCATTTTTTGTATAGAAGGAATGTCTAACATGTAGGAATCGGTTTTTGGAGCAAGATCAGATCAGCCAGGCAGCTTCCGAGAAATTACCGGGCCTGCGCTGAGAGTTCAAGGCACCAGCCGAACTCCCTAGATTATCCAGCTCCGAGGCATGTCTTTCCACGACACGACACAGTAAAAGGGAGTTCAGTTCTTCTCTTTTCCTTAATGTGATTTCCTTCTCTTGTATATATTTGCATGATTTTGAACTAAGTTGTGCTGAAAGGCACGCCTTCGTTCGAAAGTGTGGGGTGAGAACCGCCTGTGTATATAACATGTTTTTCTTTTCCTTTTCCCTTAATATTATCTTTTTGAAAATATGAACTTGAGAATGTGAAAAAGATAGATCATAATTCATGCATTTACCTTGTGAAAATTCAACTGTTTAAAAACTTAGAATGTAACTTCTCATTTGTCCCTTTGTGCTGAGATAAACAGGGGATGTGGAGTTGACATAAACTGCCCTAGAGAGGCTTGGCAAGCACTCGAAGGATCGAATCTAACTATATGGTTTTCGAAGTCAGTGGAGGCTGCACTTCGGGTTTCAGTAAAGATTGAAGTCATCTCTGCCGTGCAGCGTTTATGCAAGAGGCGGGACGGGAATCAAACCGTCCTATCTCTAGTCCTGGTATCCGGGAAAACAAATGAGCGACCCTCATTTTGACCCGCGCGAAACGGCGAGGATGAGAAAGAGCGGGGAGGTATTTCCATATGCTTGCGGGCGACGATTGGACCTCCCAAAAAGGCTGAGAAAATGGACTAGCAAGACACAAAGAAGCAAAAGCTCAAAGAAGCTAATCAAAGGCCAAAGGCCAAAGGCCAAAATTGTGAAGGTTTTAACCGAACAAAAGTGAAGAAACTCCAACTCAATATCAAAGGCCGATTCACTACAGAAGTTGTCCCTCGCCAAAAAGAAATCAAAGTACTCAACTCAGTGAAACCTTAACCGAATCACGTGCTAGAGAAAGCTACAAGGAAACCATATTGTGCGAGTCGATCCCGAGAATGCAGTCCAGGAGCTTGAAAAGGGCTATCTCCCGAAACATCCGAATTAATTTGCATCTCGGCGCGAAGGTACAAGTATCAAGTTTCTTTTAAGTATTTACACGGTTTAGTTTGGTAATAAGTAAGTAATGCATGAATTAAGATAAATCTAGTCCCACAGTCTCACTTTCATATTTTAAGTTTTTACTTAGATTGTGTGCCGCCCTTTAAAAAGCATTGTTCGGGACGAACAACTAAAAGTGTGGGGTAATCTGATGGACCATAATTGTATGAATCATAAACACAGTTAAACCCACCAAATTAGACGATTTGTCTATTTAACTTTTTCTTGTTAGTTCCGATATTTATCTACAGGGTATTTTGAAGTCTAGAGAGAATACAGGCTAAGGAGGAGTTTTAAAGCTGAAAATGAATTACGAGTCATTCCAGGTCACGACCAAATTCTGACTTTCAAGAACCGGACGTGGAATCACTCAAAACAAATCCAACCGAAGGGCAACCAGAGTCAGTCCGGAGCTGAAAGGACCGATGGCTTTTTGGGATAAGCTCACAAAACACACTCCACCACTCCCCTTCCTCCACATGGGCGGCGGCTAAAGGCTTCTCCTCTCCTCCATGGACATGTGGCCGGCGGCTTTGGGAGTGATGACATCACCCGATGGCTTTGAGCTCCTCCTCCCATCTCTTGCCAAGTGGATGCTCCTCCTCCACATCTTCTCCTCTTCATGGCCTATAAATAGAGCTCATCTCTTCACTTGTAAATCCATCCCATTCTCATTCCAAATCCATAAGTTAGTGAGAGAAGCTCTCACTTCTCTCTAGATTTTTGGCACCACTTTTGTAAACACTTGTTTTCAGTCTATAATACTCTTGTTGGTTCTTGAGTATTCTAGTAGTTCCTGAGTTTACTCCTGTTGGTTCTTGAGTATTCTCTTTACTTTACTGTCTTAGCTATGATATCCACCTCTATGGATATTCGTAGCTAAACCTTTCATTCGGTTGAAGGGGTGTACTTGTATCATACAATGTTTTAGACCCTGCACCTAGTGCCTCTCTGTGTTCAAAACTTGTTCTATGTGCCACATATTAGGTTAGAATTTCCAAGGTTGAGTGGATGCTTTAACGGGCAAAGCTCTTCCATGGGATTCGTGAACATACTCGGGTAAGTGGATGCTTTAACGGGCAAAGCTTATCTGAGGAGTTCGACCTCTCTTAAAAAACCATTTGGTTGATCGTAACTGAAATCAAATGGATGCACATAAGGCTAAGATACTTCGAAAGGAGGAATTAGTCTAAATAGAACAAGTGTTCTAAATGATGTGGCAAGTCTTGTGCTAGAAATATCCTTGATTCATCTTTGAACACATGGTATGATCATTA
Source organism: Rhodiola kirilowii (assembly GCA_033675215.1). Lineage (NCBI taxonomy): Eukaryota > Viridiplantae > Streptophyta > Magnoliopsida > Saxifragales > Crassulaceae > Rhodiola > Rhodiola kirilowii. The sequence goes on along the minus strand of CM066196.1, from coordinate 30,227,397 downwards.
GAGGTCAATGATAAACAGACTATGATACAAGGCCCCTGCAATCGAATACCTTCTCTGCAATATCAACTGCTCACCTCCCGGATGACTTGTCCTTCACGCAACAACTCGCTGTAAGTCTTTCCTTTTATTTTCAGTACTCTATTTTCTGTCATTTACTTTTCCGCACTAAAAACCAAAACCAACCAAACAGACACTTACTCGTTAGCGCTAAAACCTCAATCAACCTAAAAATCACGTTCCCCGCCAGTACATTTCTCAAAGAACGACTTATCCCCCTAATTCCCTTGGGTTCAACCCCCACTTACCACTTGCTACCCAGTAGTGAAGTCGCGAGTAGCAGACTTATAAATTTATTCTTGACTTTCGCACACGACGACTGTGCGTCCGTCAAACGCCCGAGCAGATTGGCAGTGTGCCCAATTGCAAAGGCTCTGCGCGCGCTGATAGACACTGAAACCAAGTCGCTCCACCAGACGAGCGAATCTGGCAAATCCGGCTCGACCAAGTTGTTCAAAATGCCCAATAACTCGGACGATCTCACTTCCCAGACAAAATGCCCGAGTGGAACCAGCCCATGCCCGAGAATTGCCTAGTTCCGTCCGAGGCCACCCGAGCCTGCGTCGCAATTCTTGGCTCGTCCCAGGCCAAGTCGGTGTGTTGGCGTGGAGGTTAAGCTAACTTTTTGGCCAAGTTTACTTGGAAGCCAAGTTAGCTTGCAAACCAAGCAAAGTCGGTTTTGGACATGTTTCCTAAATTGGTTTTTGGGCTTGGCCAAAAATGGATTTAGGTCGGTTCGAATTGGAAACTTCAAAACCCTAGCTTCTCCTATAAATAAGACCTCTTGGGCAGGGCATAATCATCCATCCATCCATCCATCATATCATCATCCTTCCATCCGGGCAGCAACTTCGGCCATTCTCTCGAGTTCCTTCCTTCGGCATAGAGAAGATTTCCCTTTTCCTTCTTTCATTATTATTGTATTTTGTTTCCATGGACATGAGTAGCTAAACCTGTTATTCGGTTTAGGGTTTTAATATATTGTGACGTAGTTTTGAGATTCCATGCTTAATGCTATTTTTATGTTCTACTAGTTCTTGTGCATAATTATCCTGGATTGAATTGTGAAGTTAAGTGGATACTTGGAATGGTAAAGCTTAGCCGAGCAATTCAATTCCCTCATTTGCTGCTTGTTTGATACTAGACCGTTAGAACGAGTAGTTGCACTTAACCTGATATAACCTGGAACAGAGTATTAGGTTTGCTAGAACTAGAAGTCTATAACCTGGAACGGAGTAGATTGTGGTGTAGGTGCTTGGAACGGCCCTACCTTAGGTTATAACCGGGAACGGAGTAACCACACTTAAGAACATAGAATTAGATGTTTAGAAATCAATGATAAACGAAGTCGCAATAGAAAGCCCTAGACCGAATATTCTCTCTGATTGAAAACACCTTTCGTTTTATTTCCTCTTGCACTTGCTTACAATTACTCACAAACCCCAATTGCTTTCTTTACAGAACAACAAGTAACCTCACTAGCTCTATTGGGTTCGACCCTTGCTTGCCGCTATACTAGCCAAGAGTAAGGAAAATATAAATTTAAATTTGAGAGGTCAGACGACGCCTGTCAATGGACCTTAGGGAAGGTTTGGATGTAGTGAATATGATCATATCTAGTGTTTACGATGGTAAATGGAAAGAAATAAAGTGAACTAGTGCTTTAAGCCAATGGCATTTAGTACCTTGGGAGATGTTCCAAGGATAATAAAAGCTATAGAGTGAACCAACAATCTCGATGGAGTGAGATTCTTGATAAGAATGCTTGAATAAGATTAGATTCACATGAAAATTGGTCTACCTTAGTCTAAGCTAGGTTCTAGACTATTTGACGCTGTGAAACACTTAAATATTGTGTACGTGATCATTTGGGAAATGCCAAGGAGGGGAGTAACCCCTCAAAACGCCATTTAATCATATTTTATCTCTAATTACTTGCCATTTAGGATTTAGATACACACATTTATACATTTTGGACTAGAATAGCCAAACGGTAACACAAATCTGATACAGTGCATATGCTTGTCTTGTTCCTTTGGGTTCGACCCAGTCTTACCGGTTTTATAAATTTTTTTTGATTAGTTTACTACGTCTTGGATCACATCGATTTAAGGAGTAGAAACACTGCAACGTCAAAATGGCACCGTTGTCGGGGAGCAACTAATTAGCACACCCTTAGCTTAGATTGTGTAGAAGTTCCGACTATTCTTGTAGATATTTTTCTCTTTCTTATACTTGTATATTCTTTTCACACTCATATCCCTTGCTAGCTTATGTTTATCTTGTCTTGCGAGGATGGATTCATACAACCAACAAGCCACGTACAACGGAGAATACTACCAAGAGGAGGAGCAACTAATTTCTTATTGGGGGAGATAATGGCTATCCAACACATTCATACTCTGCATATTGGGATGATAGCCAATACTTTGAAGATGAAGACTCCTACCCTCAATATCGTCAACCACAAAGTGAGCCCTCAAACTTGGATTCCATGATTGCTACACTCCTTGAGATCAAACAAGAATTAATGGAGATGAAACAATTCAATCAAAATATGCATGCTTACATCGAGATGCTTGAAGCTAAGTTGGCACAACGAGCAATTGAAGATGGAAACTTGGATAAGGAAGAGGAGGTCTCCGAAGAAGAAGTCCTCGAATCTAGTGCCTCAAAACAAGAATGGGGTCAAGAAAGGGAAGATACATTTTGGAGAGTCGCAATCCAAGCCTTTAACGAGGGGAGGGATGGTGAGTCTTGAAAAAAGGATGAGAGGGAACACAAAAGTGCATCATCATTCACTACTAGCACACCTCAAGATCATTCGTATGAGAACACACAAGAGTTCGCCATTCCATCAACGCCTTGGCTCTCCAACGAGGAATTCTTCAATGATGATGCCCCTTACATAAAGGAAATACCTTTTGTTGATGAAGAAGAACTCATCCTTTCCGTTATAAGAGAGCTTAAATGTGAGCCCAAATGTCTTGTTGAGGATAAGATAGAAGAAGAGCATAATGAGCAAAGAGGATTTCAAGGGTACAAAGAGTTTGTTGAGGTTTACATGGAAGAAACTAAAGAACAACCTCGCATGCAAGAAGATACTAGTTTAATGAGGGAGATTGAGGATTGGGCACCCAAGGGCATAATTGAAAAACTCAAGGAGGGCGTTCCCATCAATCTCGAGCCTAGTTATGAAGACCCTTTCTTCACTACGACGTCCCAAGATAAGTTTTGGAGCTTCTTGCCATATTTTGAAAGATTATTTCAAAAAAGCTCCCATAACCCCTTAGTTTCAAAGGGATCCACATTTTTATGGGGTCAAGCTCACAAAGAAAAGGCCATTGTAGAATTGATAGGAAGTGACGGGCGTCGTTGTACCCGTCAAAAATAATATTTTCTTTATCTCCGACTAGCAAGTAGTAAGTCGGGTCGTATCCACAGAGATCGGTATAAGAATCTGTTCACTAAGTAAAAGCGTGACAATGGGGGTTGTAAATTTCCAGCAAGTAAATAAAAACGCAAACAAGTAACAATGATCAATTATCTAAAGAGCAATCGTCGCACAAATTCGATTATAAAATATTAAAGAGCAGTGCAGGCTAGAACTTTCGACTGTGATGCAAGACTAAATCATGGACCAAACCGTTTTCAATTCTAATGTTCTACAACTTAGAGCTCCCCACTAGGTTGTACTCCTCGTTCTTATTCTAGTACTTAATCTCGCGCTAGCGATAATCAAGACCCTAACTTGCTAGAGTTGCATGAAGATTTAAACAAGTTGTCCTAGGGTTTTTAATCCTAGTGGTATATTACTCGTGTCCTAGTTTACTATCCCCGCTAGGTTGCTAGTAAACTTTGACAATTGGAATCAACAAACAAACAGAAGCTCCCCCGCTAGGGTTCCACTTATGCTAGCACATCAATTCCATAAACATTGCATAATAATATAACGCAAAACATAGAAATCAATATAGGTCTCAAGTCAATACATCACAATGTCGAGTTCTAGCCTACACATATGAGTTTAGCTACTCATCGTAAAAGAATACATCATTAGGTCATTTGAATAGAATGAAACAAAATTACTAATGATGAATTCTCCACCAAGCTGCAGCTCAACTCTAACACTTGAAATCAGCACGTAACCAAGCTATCTTCTCCAAAATTGGGTCAACCCCTAATTCTCCAAACTCTCGAACGTGTCTCTTGTTTCTTCCCAAACCGTGTCTCTTTTCCACACTGAAAATCGAGGTCTGGCCGCCTAGGGTTTCGCTCGTCATATTCTATTTATATCCTTCCCGAGAATGCAAAATCCAAAATTATGAAATTCGACTGCCAGCTGTCAGGCGCGGACGTCTTCTTCATTTATCTCCCGCGGACGTCTTAACAATTATCGTAATTTATAAGACCTCCGCGCCCTTTAATTCTTTAGACATCCGCGCTTTTGCGCTCGCACAAATCAGACCAGTGGCATGAAAATAGTGTGCGTTCGCATGGCCCTGACCAGGTGTCTTCCGCGGACGTCTCTTGCTTTATGATTCGCGGACGTCTCTTGCTTTATGATTCGCGGACGTCTTAACAATTAGGGAAATGCAGAAGACCTCCGCGCATAGTATTCTTCAGACGTCCGCGTGATTCATTGACTCAGACTTTGAGCATACCGGACTTCATTTCTTTCCACGCCAAACATCATCAAATAGGCTCCCTTTAGCCGATATTCCTCCCATGGTCTGTGATGGACCAAAATTATACGAATCATAAACACAGTATAACCCCCTTATTTAGACATTTTGTCTATTTAACTTTTGCTTGTTAGTTCAGATATATTTTTGCAGGGTAATTCAGAGCTTAGAGAGAATACACATTAAAGAGGAGCTTTTAGAGCAGAAAAGATGTTACGAGTCAATCCAAGGTCAAGATCATATGCCGACTGAAGAAATATTAAGGATCCTGACGTTGAATCACTCATAACAAATTAATCAGAAGAATCAGGAGAGGAATCAAGACAGTCCGGGGAAGAAACACATTGACAGTTTTGTGAAAAGACTGCACAAAACTGTACAAAACTCACACATGGGCAAAGTGACCGGCCACTTGGGCAAGAGGTGGCCAAAGCCACCCCTCCTCCTCCTCCCTCCACCACCGGCAACCGGCGGCTCCTCCACACATGGTGACCGGCGGCTTTCCTCCTCCTCCATGTGGTGGCTTCTCGTCCCTTGATTTGCTCATCCAATCTCCATGCAACAAGTGTCCTCATCTCCTCCTCCTTCCATGGCTATATAAGGAGGAGCTCCTCCCCTCATTTTCATCATCCCATAAGCAATTCACTTCTCTCTCTAAAAGTTTTGTAATTGTAAGTTTGGCTTTGGAAATAAAGGATAGCTCCCTTGGCGCTTCAACGGTTGTAAGTATTATTTCTAGTATTTATTCAACTGTTTTTATTTCCTTAGTTATAATGTTTAGCGTGATGAATAGTAGCTAAACTAGTAGTTCGGTCTAAGGGGCGCACTTGTATTATAAAATGTTTTAGACTATTAACTTAGCGTCTCTCCTTAGTATTCAAAACTTATTCTATGTGCCATATATTCGGTTAGAACGTCCAAGGTAGAGTGGATGCTTGGAATGGCAAAACTCTACAGCGGGGTTCGTAAACTTGTACGGATAAGTGGATGCTTGGAATGGCAAAGCTTATCTGAGAAGTTTGACTTATCTTAAACACCATTTGGTTGATCGGGAATGATTGATCAAATGGATGCACATAGGCTAATATAACCGAGAATGGAGTATTAGTCTAAATAGAATAAGTGCTCTACGTCCTTGGAATAGGCTAGACAGTGTACGCAAATCGAGTGCTTGGAATGGCCTTGATACACCGTTTGAATACTTAGTAGAGTCACTAAAGGTCAATGATAAACAGGATATAATACAAGACCCCTGAAACCGAACGCTTTCCTTTAATTATAAATTGCAATTTACTTTCCAGTACTAAAACCAACCAACCAACCAATCAATCAATCAATCACTTAGCTGGTAGCTTTAAAACCAACCAACCGACCTAAAACACGCTCTCTCGCTGGACAACCCCCTCAAAGAACATCTATTCCCCTGATTCCCTTGGGTTCGACCCCTACTTACCACTTGCTACCCAGTAGTAAAGTCGCGAGTAGTGGACTATTATAAATTTATTCTCGACGTTTGCACATAACGACTGTGCATCCATCAAAATTGGCGTCGTTGCCGGGGAATCAGCCATCGGATAAAGTTCTTTGAATCGTTACGCGCTTCAAAACAACCATGTCTCGTGAAGAAAGTAACCATGACTACCAGGATGACGAAGAAATAAACCTATACGATCAAAATGATGAGGTACCGTTTCCATTCGTCGACGATCCGGAACAACTCATCAGAAACAGAGGAGCTCGTGATAGGGAAGCAGTCAGAAGAAACCAAGAATTACCCGAGGACCGAAATGCAGCTGGTCCAGTACAACCTCCTATCCATCCCCCACGACCACAACCTCAACCTCGATACATGCCAAGAAGAGAACCCGCTTTCGACGACTACTACAGGGATAACTACTACTGTGAACCAACTATGGGCGAGTTAAATGCCCCTAATTTTGAGACACAGCCGTGGTGCATCTATGAGAGCCCTGAATTAGAAAACATAACCATCAACGCATCAGTGGCGCACAGCCTGCCAAAATTCTCAGGAGCTCAAGGAGAATCTGCCACAACTCACCTCCAACGCCTACATGGCATTTGCCAGAATCTAAAGCCCAATCGAGTGAATATGGACGACTTCAAGTTAAAGGCGTTCTATTTTTCCCTCATAGACTCGGCAAGCGACTGGTTCCTTTCATTGCCTTCCGGAAGCATCAGAACATGGGCTCAGATGCAGAATAAATTCTTAGACAAATACTATCCGGCTGGAAGAGCAATGCAAGTAAGGAGGCAACTACAGGAAATCAAACAAGGTCCCAATGAAACCATGTACGATTACCTGGAAAAGTTCAATCACCTAGAAAGGAGCTGCTGTACCCTTGGATTGCCCGAGAAACTCGTCATCGAGTACCTCATTGATGGATTAAGACCCTTAGACAAAATGCTCTTGGATGCCTCAGCGGGAGGATCCATGATGAATCTATCATTAAGTGGCATAAGGAATCTCATCGCCAACGTTGCTGAAAATGCCCGATTTAGAGAAGAGACTACTCGTCAAGATGAATTCTCTCGATCAAAAAAGGTAGCACAAGCGGAGACATCAGTAAACTCCATAACTGAAGAGATGAAACAGTTAAAGGAGATGATGATCGAGATCATACGTAGACAGCCAGTTCCGGTAAAACCCTGCGAGTTCTGTGGTTCTACAGATCACAAAACTGACGCATGCCCAACACTGATAGAAGAAGAACCGGCGGAAGTGAATATAGTGGGAGGATATCAAGGACACAACAACAACAACGACAGAGCTGGACAAAACAGACAGTACGGTCAAACATCCAACCCAGGCTGGCGTAACAACAACAGCTATCCTCAGACGGAGACACAACCAGCTGTCCCTCAACTAGCGCAGTCATTCTACCAACCACCCCACCGACAATATAACCAGAACGCTCCATCGGCAGGCCAATATCACCAAAAAGGGCCAAATCAGTACCAAGCCAGCCTGAGCAATCAGCAGGAACCAAGCAAGTCGCTCAATGACACGATGAAGGAGCTCGTGGGAAACATTAATCAATTGGGTACTTTGCTACACCAGTACCAGGCAAAAACTGACGGGGCAATTTCAGAATTGACCAAACAAATGTCCCAGCTCGCCACCGCAATGTCAACACTCACTACTGAACCTGGCAGACTTCCTTCACAGACCGTCCAAAATCCTAAGGCGAACATAAGCATGATAAGGAGGTCAAACATGAAGGTTACTCTAGGAGAAGTAGCACGGTCCCCAACCTACAGACTTACGAACAATGACTTCAACCGTAGGAGTCGACCTGATTGGAATCAAGAAGAAGACCGACCCAATGATGGCAAAACATGGGTTACGCATGTTGACAATGGACGGTACGCGTTTACTATTTGCATAACACCGCCACCGATCACACACTTTGACATACCAGCATCCGGTTGGGACTCCCCAACTAATATTTATGCTTCGAAGCAAAATATTAAAGGGTCCGAGTATGCAAATCCTAAGCCAGGGAATGGGCAGAATAGCCCGACAATAGAAAGAGCCCTCTCTTCAGATCATGAGCCACAACCGGAAAGAGATAAAGACCCTGGGGCCTTTACAATCACCTGTGGTATTGGTGAAACCCAGATCCATAAATGCTTAGTCGATCTTGGGGCTGCTGTCAACGCCATGCCTTCCTCCTTGTATTACCTACTAGGACTTGGTCCGTTGAAACCACCTCGATCAATTATCGAGCTAGGAGATAAATCATGCATCCGCCCGGTTGGAGAACTGGAAGATGTAATACTCCATGTGGGAGAACTTGTCGTTGCTGCAGACTTCTATTTAATACCAACAGAAGACACCTGCGAAGACGACCCACCAACAATAATATTGGGACGACCATTCCTCTACGCCACTAAAGCAAGAATCGATGTGGGCAAGGGCTCATTATCACTTAAGTTCGGCGGCAAAATTGCACACTTCTACATTAATAAGAGCCGCCCGGACACAAAGAAACCGCCAGACATAACACCTATCTCAGATCACGGTGCACAGTTTTCTGACCTGTCATTAGAGACCAAAAAAGTAACAAGACCAGCAGCTATGGTCAAAGGTCTCCCGCCTTCGCAGAAACAATGGAAAGAGAAAACACCAAAACCATGGAGCTCTTACTCCAGCAAGAAGCCAGGAAGAAGCAACACTAGAACGGTGGCGAAGTTTGACTTGAGCCACCCATGGGACCCAAACCAGTAATCCACAACGAGGTACTGTCAAGCCAACGACGTTAAACAAGTGCACTGGTCGGGAGGTAACCCGACACTATCTTACTTTTCCGCACTTTAATTTCTGTCATTTAGTTTTAAGCTTGCATGACTTTTGAACTAAGGCACGCCTTCGTTCAAAAGTGGGGGGTGAGAACCACCTATGTACATAAATAACATGCAGCTGTTTTTTCTTTTTTAGTAATAGTATCTTTTTGAAAATATGAACTTAAGAATGTGAAAAAGATAAATCATAATTCATGCATTAACCTTGTGAAAATTCAACTGTTTAAAAACTTAGAATGTAACTTTCCATTTGTCCTTTGTGCTGAGATAACTAGGGATGTGAAGTTGACATAAACTGCCCTAGAGAGGCTTGGCAAGCAATCAAAGGATAAGATCAAACTATATGGTTTTCAAAGTCAGTGGAGGCTGCACTTCGGGTTTCAGTGAAGATTGAAGTCATCTCCGCCATGCAATGCAAAAGGCGAGGACGGGAATCAGACCGTCCTATCTCCGGTCAAAGTAGCCGAGAAAATAGATGAGCGACCCTCATCTTGACCCGCGTGAAACGACAGTCAAAGTAGCCGAGAAAATAGATGAGCGACCCTCACCTTGACCCGCGCAAAAACGGCAAAAACGAGAGGAGCGGGGAGGCATTTCCATAGGCTTGCGGGCGATGATTGGACCTCCCAAAAAGGCTTGAGAAAATGGACTAGCAGTCACAAAAAGGCGAAAAGCTCAATGAAGCAAATCAAGAGGCCAAAGGCCCAAAATTGTGAAGGTTTTAACCGAACAAAAAGTGAAGAACTCAAAAAGTCAAATCAAAGGTCAAATGCCGATTCACTACAAAAGCAGTCCCTCGCCAAAAGAAAATCAAAGTACTCAAACCATTGAAACCCGAACCGAATCACGTGCTAGAGAAAGCTACCAGAAAACCATATAGTGCGAGACGATCCCAAGATTGCAGTCCAGGAGCCTAAAAAGGGGCTATCTCCCGAGACATCCAATATAATTTGCATCTCAGCACGGAGGTACAAGTATTAAGTTTCTTCTATTTATTTACGCAGTTTAATTTGGTAATAAGTAAGCAATGCATGAATTAGGATAGATCGAGTACCACAGTCTAATTTTCATATTCCAAAGCCAACTTATAGTACAGCCCTTTAATAGCATTGTTCGGGACGAACAACTAAAAGTGTGGGGTGATCTGATGGACCAAAATTATACGAATCATAAACACAGTATAACCCCCTTATTTAGACATTTTGTCTATTTAACTTTTGCTTGTTAGTTCAGATATATTTTTGCAGGGTAATTCAGAGCTTAGAGAGAATACACATTAAAGAGGAGCTTTTAGAGCAGAAAAGATGTTACGAGTCAATCCAAGGTCAAGATCATATGCCGACTGAAGAAATATTAAGGATCCTGACGTTGAATCACTCATAACAAATTAATCAGAAGAATCAGGAGAGGAATCAAGACAGTCCGGGGAAGAAACACATTGACAGTTTTGTGAAAAGACTGCACAAAACTGTACAAAACTCACACATGGGCAAAGTGACCGGCCACTTGGGCAAGAGGTGGCCAAAGCCACCCCTCCTCCTCCCTCCACCACCGGCAACCGGTGGCTCCTCCACACATGGTGACCGGCGGCTTTCCTCCTCCTCCATGTGGTGGCTTCTCCTCCCTTGATTTGTTCATCCAATCTCCATGCAACAAGTGTCCTCATCTCCTCCTCCTTCCATGGCTATATAAGGAGGAGCTCCTCCCCTCATTTTCATCATCCCATAAGCAATTCACTTCTCTCTCTAAAAGTTTTGTAATTGTAAGTTTGGCTTTGGAAATAAAGGATAGCTCCCTTGGCGCTTCAACGGTTGTAAGTATTATTTCTAGTATTTATTCAACTGTTTTTATTTTCTTAGTTATAATGTTTAGCGCGATGAATAGTAGCTAAACTAGTAGTTCGGTCTAAGGGGCGCACTTGTATTATAAAATGTTTTAGACTATTAACTTAGCGTCTCTCCTTAGTATTCAAAACTTATTCAATGTGCCATATATTCGGTTAGAACGTCCAAGGTAGAGTGGATGCTTGGAATGGCAAAACTCTACAGCGGGGTTTGTAAACTTGTACGGATAAGTGGATGCTTGGAATGGCAAAGCTTATCTGAGAAGTTTGACTTATCTTAAACACCATTTGGTTGATCGGGAATGATTGATCAAATGGATGCACATAGGCTAATATAACCGGGAATGGAGTATTAGTCTAAATAGAATAAGTGCTCTACGTCCTTGGAATAGGCTAGACAGTGTACGCAAATCGAGTGCTTGGAATGGCCTTGATACACCGTTTGAATACTTAGTAGAGTCACTAAAGGTCAATGATAAACAGGATATAATACAAGACCCCTGAAACCGAACGCTTTCCTTTAATTATAAATTACAATTTACTTTCCAGTACTAAAACCAACCAACCAACCAATCAATCAATCAATCACTTAGCTGGTAGCTTTAAAACCAACCAACCGACCTAAAACACGCTCTCTCGCTGGACAACCCCCTCAAAGAACATCTATTCCCCTGATTCCCTTGGGTTCGACCCCTACTTACCACTTGCTACCCAGTAGTAAAGTCGCGAGTAGTGGACTATTATAAATTTATTCTTGACGTTTGCACAAAACGACTGTGCATCCATCAGTCTCCGAATGCACCTGCAAACGAAAACTACACACAGGTAGTGAAATAATATACAGGCAACCACTAGGAGACGGGGTTTTAACATAGAAAATAGTCGTAGAACTACGACTTATCAAACTACCCCACACTTGAACTTGTTCGTCCCGAACAAGAACAAAGCCATAGAACGAATTACAATGTACTAATCATGCTTATCCTTACATCTCAATCTCAAATCCAGCAATTAATCTTATCATGCTTAAGATTCTAACAATGCGAGTGTAGATAGATTTTTTGATACTTGTTACCTCGCGAGTTGCAATCCAAACGACCTTGGATGATTGGGAGATAGTCCCCTATAGGTACCACGGACATTGCATTCTTTTCTGAGTTCTGGTCTTTTGAATCGAGTCAGCGGCTTTCTCTGACACATGATTTATTCACTGCTTTCATACCGTTGAGTCTTGAATTCTTTAACTTGTATGGACGTTTATAAATGACACATCTTTGCTTGAATCAATCAGATTTCTGATTTTTTTTCTTTTTTTCTACTGATGGTTTGCCTTCGGCTTTTGAATTTGTTTCTTTTCCACATAATCATTTGCGCCCTTGAACCACTCCAATCATAGCCTCCGGATAACAGCATAGGAGTGCGTCCCGCTCTTTTCTCATCCTTGTCTTTTCTGCATGAGGCAAGGTAGGGGTTACCCACCCATTCCCAGCTACTTCGACTAGAGATGGACAGTTCATTTTCTCTGTCCCGTCACCACTTCGAACGCATGAATAAACTTGTATACTTGGTGGCGGAGCTACTCTCAGGACTAGGCTAGTGAAGCGTCAACCTCCACCGCTTTCTCAATCATCAGAACCAAAAACTCAGAACTTCCTGCAATTTGCCGTACCTTTCTAGGACATTTCTGTCAACTCCACATCCCTGCATATCACAACTCACAAGAACAAAGCATCGAAATTTTTTGAAATTTTGCATTTTTAGTCAAATGAGCACAATAGTCATAAAAAGCTGGAAATAAGATTTCGACATATGAGAAAAGCATAGCAGTGCATCATCAGTTCATCACGAGTTCATCAAGACACATAACATGCGACATAAAAATTTAAAACAAACACGACACACAACTGACTCTAAAACATCCCACCCCACACTTAAATTGACCAGTGTCCTCACGGTACAACTCAAGCGATGAGACGGACAATAAAACAGACTCAAATAAAAATAAAAATAAAAGACAATAAAATAAAAATAAAAATGAAGGAACTGGTACTACCCTAATAGTCTGGTGGTGGTGGTTGCTGCGATTTACCATCTGCCATTTTCCGCGGACGTCTTCTTTGTTTACGGCCGTGGACGTCTCTTGAATTAGCTTAATTGCTCATGCGTTCGCGCAGATATTTGTTGAGACGTGCACGAAATACACTGATGTAGAATTCCTTTCTTCATTTAATCACCTGAAACCACCAGAAATAGAAAAGAAATGCACTTGGGGCGCATTATCAGATTCCCAATTCCACTAATTAACCTACTCCTAACATGAGTAAAATAAAAACACATCGGGTTGCCTCCCGGTAAGCGCCTTTGTTTTACGTCCTTGGCTGGACATTACCTCTTTAGGGATCACAAGTTAGGATCCCAAGGCTGCTCTAAATCAAACTTACTGCTCAGCGTGCTCCTCTCCTCAGCACTTCCACGAGTTAACCGTTTCTCAATGCTCAGCCCGCCATCAGGTGGCTTCGATCTCCAGTTCTTTTCTTTAGGTGTCCACCACTTCTGCACAGCCACCCCACACTTTTGTTTCTTAACTCACTTTTCATCTGGTGGGTGTGTTTTCCTTGTTACCTTCAGCTGCTCACTGACACCCTGAATCACACGCAGCGATTCAGCAGTTATAATATTATAACAAGTCTTACCAGTTATCTCGGGTGGTTTTCCCGCACAAGGCTGGTGGTCATCCTCAAAGACACGAAACTCAGCCATCTTGCCACCATATTTGAGGATTACAGTACCCTCAGCAACATCAATCTTCGCCTTTGTCGCAAACAAGATAGGTCGTCCTAGAATGAGTGTTGGTGACTCCTTAGTCTGGGTGTCCTCCATCTGCAAGACATAAAAATCTGTAGGCACAACAACTTCACCAACATTCAAGGTTAAATTCTCAAGCAAACCATAAGGATGAACACATGACTTGTTGCCTAACTCAACAGTTAACTTGATCAGTTTCACCGGTCCAAGTTTCCTTGAACAATATAGATCATAAGGCATCACATTAATAGACGCTCCCAAATCAATCAAATAGTGGGGAATAAGCGTGTTACCAATGCCACAGGTCACCGTGAAGGCACCTGGATCTCTAGTCCGATTGGTCAACGCTCCTTGTTGCCCTTGCTCCAATTCTTGTATTTTTGCGTTGGTCCTCGTGTCTTCACACTCCTTCCGTTGAATCCCATTATTTATAGCTTTGTGGCGCTCAATAACCTGCATGGGAAATGGCGATTGCACAAGAGGGTTAGAATTCAAAATTTGGGAACTGCTTACTGGGAATTCCGTGCACGTCTCCTTATTTTTCTCCGCGGACGTCTCTAGTATTTGTAGAAATTCATCAGGCGTCCGCGCTTTAAATGTTGAGACGTCCGCCTGAGCCACTGAGGCAGAATCTTCATTCAGCTCTTCCACTCCATTCTTCAATTGCTCTCCACTCCTAAGCATTAGAGCACTAATGTTGGCCCTTGGGTTTGGAATCGTCTGCGACGGTAGCTTCCCTTTGTCTTCACGCCTTTCGTATACATCTTTGGCAATTTGAGACACTTGCTTCTTCAGCTCATTAACGTCTCCAGCTTGTTGCACCATCTTTTCAGTGAGCTCTTTGAACATGCCTCTCACTTCATCCTTAAATTCCTTGATTGGGCTGTCTTCTCCTTGTTTGATGTGCGGTGGTTTGTACGACTGCTTTTGTGGGTACGAAGATTGCCCCACATCGTAGTTGTTGTTCCTTTGCCAACCACCCTCATTTAGCCTTGGCTGCCATTTGTTGTTGCCTTGATATCCATCAAACCTCCTTGGTGGCAAATCTCCCTTGTTCATGTAATCCACTATATTCACGTCTTCTGTTTTTTCTTGAAAAATAGCGTTATCATTATTTATTAAATTAAAAGTGGACTTGTTTACCTTACACTCCACTTGTTGATTGCTTTGTGGTTGTCGCGTCATTATTTGAGCCATCATATTCTTCAGTTCATGCAATTCAGAATGTACATTCACGTTAGCAACTGGTGCAGGTTTATATGTTTCTTCTAAATACCTTGTGCTCTCGGCAACTTTCTCAATCAACTCCCATATCTCCTTGGGATACATGTCAAGGATAGACCCTTGAGCGAAGGCATCTAGCATTCTTCTTTCCATGAGAAGCCCATCCATGAAGTATTCAAGCAGCATCCTCTGTGGGCTTCCATGATTCGGACAGTTCTCTTCCAATCGCCTAAACCTCTCCAGATAATCGAACAATGTCTCTCCACGTCCTTGTCTAAGCATAGAGAGCTCCTTTCTTGTTTGAGCCGCCTTCGAATGGGAGTAGTACTTGTCCATGAACTTTTTTTGTATTTGATCCCATGAAGTAATCGAACTTGAAGGCAAAGACATTAACCAAGATTTAGCTTGACTTTCTAAAGAAAAAGGAAATGTCTTTAATTTAAAAATATTTTCCGGAACCGATGATGTTTTCATGGACATGCAAACTCCATGAAATTCCTTCAAGTGCCTTAGGGGGTTCTCATCGGGCATTCCTCCAAACTTGGGCAAGTGGTGTATCACCCTACTCTTTATCTCGATGTCTTCTGCGTCCTCATCCAACCTAATGCACCAAGGTGCCTCATCAATATATGGCGCACATACTCCTCTCATAGTGCGTCCCAAATCCCGACGCCTAGCTAACTGTCCATATTAGTTTCCTCCACCGAGGTATTGTCGATCCAACTCCTCCTCGTAATCCTCGTGTCTAGCTGCACGATGTCTAGCAAACTCATTCATAAATTGCTGATTTCTGGGGGGTGGTAATCTTTGATTAACAGCGGGCAGTCCTTGCCCCTGTTCTTGCATGTTGTCTCCGTGTACACTACTTCGCTCTTCATGATCACGTTCAACACTTCTCTGTGACATTGTTACTTAAACAGAGAATAATCAAGTGACAAAGTAAAAGACAATAAAATAAAACTAAAAGAAATAAAAACTTAGTGAGATTCTTCGTTACCAATCCCCGGCAACGGCGCCAAAATTTGACGGGCGTCGTTGTACCCGTCAAAAATAATATTTTCTTTATCTCCAACTAGCAAGTGGTAAGTCGGGTCGTATCCACAGAGATCGGTATAAGAATCTGTTCACTAAGTAAAATCGTGACAATGGGGGTTGTAAATTTCCAGCAAGTAAATAAAAACGCAAACAAGTAACAATGATCATTTATCTAAAGAGCAATCATCGCACAAATTCGAGTATAAAATATAAAAGAGCAGTGCAGGCTTGAACTTTCGACTATGATGCAAGACTAAATCATGGACCAAACCGTTTTGAATTCTAATGTCTACAACTTAGAGCTCCCCGCTAGGTTGTACTCCCCATTTTTATTCTAGTACTTAATCTCGCGCTAGCGATAATCAAGACCCTAACTCGCTGGAGTTGCATGATAATTTAAACAAGTTGTCCTAGGGTTTTTAATCCTAGTGGTATATTACTCGTGTCCTAGTTTACTATCCCCGCTAGGTTGCTAGTAAACTTTGACAATTGGAATCAACAAACAAACAGAAGCTCCCCCGCTAGGGTTCCACTTATGCTAGCACATCAATTCCATAAACATTGCATAATAATATAACGCAAAACATAGAAATCAATATAGGTCTCAAGTCAATACATCACAATGTCGAGTTCTAGCCTACACATATGAGTTAAGCTACTCATCGTAAAAGAATACATCATCAGGTTATTTGAATAGAACGAAACGAAATTACTAATGATGAATTCTCCACCAAGCTACAACTCAACTCTAACACTTAAAATCAGCACGTAACCAAGCTATCTTCTCCAAAATCGGGTCAACCCCTAATTCTCCAAACTCTCGAACGTGTCTCTTGTTTCTTCCCAAACCGTGTCTCTTTTCCACACTAAAAATCGAGGTCTGGCCGCCTAGCGTTTCGCTCGTCATATTCTATTTATATCCTTCCCGAGAATGCAAAATCTGAAATTACGAAATTCGACTGCCAGTCGTCAGGCGCGGACGTCTTCTTCTTTTATCTCCCGCGGACGTCTTAACAATTATCGTAATTTATAAGACCTCCGCGCCCTTTAATTCTTTAAACATCCGCGCTTTTGAGCTCGCACAAATCAGACCAGTGGCATGAGAATAGTGTGCGTTCGCATGGCCCTGACCAGGTGTCTTCCGCGGACGTCTCTTGCTTTATGATTCGCGGACGGCTTCACAATTAGGGAAATGCAGAAGACCTCCGTGCATAGTATTCTTCAGACGTCCGCGTGATTCATTGACTCAGACTTCGAGCATACCGGTTCATTTCTTTCCACGCCAAACATCATCAAATAGGCTCCCTTTAGCCGATATTCCTTCCATGGTCTCCGAATGCACCTGCAAATGAAAACTACACACAGGTAGTGAAATAATATACAGGCAACCACTAAGAGACGTGGTTTTAACATAGAAAATAGTCTTAGAACTACGACTTATCAGGAAGAAATTCAAATGGGATTTGAAGTTGGATTAACACCCCAAATGTCCAAGGCCCCGTGAGAAGGGATCCCAGCAAAGGACTTCTCATGAGTGATTCTATTGGGCGCTTTGCTACGTCTTTGCCAAGACGCGAAAAATAGGCCCTCTCGGGAGGTAACTCGGTTTGTAAGTTGTTCATTCTTATTTTGCACGTTTAAGTGTTTGGCATGATTTTGTGTGGCTTAGGCTCTAATTGTGTAAGTGTGAAATTTGTGATTTGTGAGTCAAATTTTAAGTATGGAGTGAGTTCTAATCACTCCAATCCCAGTTCACATCGCCAAAGCCCCTCCACCTCCCACTTGATTTCTCTATGAATGATGATGTCGCCCTTAGTGTTTATGTGCCTTATTTGAGTATGGTTGATTGGAACTATTTGTTATACCATGCAATGACTCTAGTTTCACATTTTTTGGCACTTAAGACATCTTGTGCACATTTTGGAGGATGTGAATAACCTTCCTTGTTTGAACTCTATTAATTTTATACCATGATGTTATTTTGTGACTCGTGATGATTTCTTGCCCATAATTGAGTTGTGTATTACCTTGTATATCACTTGTTGCTTTTAACCTCTCATGTGTTTATGTCATCAAGGAAGTTATTTGCATCATGTATGATCAAGTTTAGCACAATGGCATCTTCTCTATTGGCGGGGCCCATCTACAAACGAGGGGAGTTCCTATGCGCCTTTATTTCATTCTCTTTATTGTTTGCGCTTAGGGACTAGGCTATATTTTAAGTGTGGAGTGGGTAGTCGCATAGTTCACTCATTTCATGCCACGCCTATTATCTTTGAATGGACATTTGCATTCATGTATTCTATCCCAAACATGAGAGTGTTCTACCATTTAAGGCTTGTGACTATCAACTCTAAATTTCCTATAAATCATATCTAGTCTACTCTTCATCACTACTTGATCTTGAACTTAGAACCAACTTAGTCCTTTGAATGTGCATTCTTGTGAATCAATATCATTGATATCCTTTGCCTATCTAATTCTCTAAGTATTTTCTTTGCATGCCTTGAACTTGGTTTTAGCAAGCACTTTCAAAAACCTTCATGAAAAACTTAGACCTCTGCTTCTTGGAGATTTGAGTTTTCTAACATAGTGCCTTGCTTGTGATTGCTTCCCGCACAATCTATACACTTTTTGAACATATTGTCAAGTTTTAAGTGTGGAGTCAAAAGAGAGCGAAAAATAGGCCCGACAAAAAAAATTTGTGGTCAAAGAGGGCAAAGACCCGACTAAAAACGTTTTTAAGTCATCACTATTTTGGGTTGCAAAATGTGATATTCAGTGATAACTAATTTTGATCATCACATTAGCTAGTAATCACTGACGACTTCAAATTAGTCATCACATTTTCTAATATTATGTGACCAATTTTTTAAGTCATCACTATTTTTTGTCGCAAATTAACATTTTTTTGTAGTGAACTTTCTCAAATCGCTAGAGAAGTCTTGCTTCAAAATATACAAATGCCGAGGGTTAGGAAGAAAAGTTGCCCCTCGACAGCATTTGTAGGCCTAAGGCCAATTGAAAAAAATGAATAAAAAGCACTTATAATTTGACTCTATGTTTTCCTTCATTCTTCATTTGTGAGGGATTCATCATTTGCATTGTGTGCTAGTTGGATTAACTCTTGAACGATCCTTGTGCTTGCAAGGGAGCTATCATTTGGTCTATGCTTGTTTTCTAAGAACTCTAGTGTCGAACTCCTCTTTCCTTATGGATTATGGCTTCAACGACTAAGACTTGGGAACGAGTTCTAAGTCGCAAACCCATGGACTAGCCCTAGCTAGCATAGGTGAGCGATTGACAGGTTTTGTGCAAACTATTAACTTTGATTCAATTGTATTGCCTTTAAAATGAATGGATTATTGGATTAGGCGTTTAATTTCTCTAGTATTGATGATCTTGAATGCACAACCTCATAGGTACTTAAATGGTTCGAAAAATCATTTGATGATAATATGATGGTAGTCCTAGTTTGGGATGAGGAATTTGTTTTGAGAAATCCTCGCCTTGGTTGAACACTCTTGCATCCATTCCCATGGGATAGGTGCATTTGGGATTTGTGAGTATAACCTTTTCTGAAAACTCCCACGAGACTATAACTCGTCCACTAGGCCGGGTAGCCTAGGGGTTTAAAAGTTTAATGCATACGCTAAATGCATTCGTAACGCCTACGAAAAGGAGCAAGTTGGGATGTATATACTTTCATTTGTCTTTCGTTGAAATGTTTAGGAATAATGATTGAGGCCTTGAAATAAACACCTAGAGCAAATGGCGACAAAACATAGCGCCGCTAGCTTTTCCCCATTTGCTTACTCTTGACATGTGCATATACTTTGTTCGGGATGAACAAAGCTTAAGTGTGGAGTGTTGATGAGTCAAGTTTTCGACTAATTAATAGCCATTTTTCACTATAGCTTTGAGTCGTTTCTGACGTTTTTTGATGTAATTTGACCCTTTCCTTTCACATTTCAAGTACAAAATGGTACCCCATTGAATTCAAGACCTCAATATCAAGATCGCTTGAAAAACTGAAGTTTAAGAGCAAAAAGTGGGCAAAGTGAGTCCCTGGCGACCAGTTTAGAAAACTACCCTGAACCAGCCGATCGGTTGAGTGGAAGACTCAGACTTGGGAGCTCTCGCTCACTTTGAGTCGGTCGGTTGGCCAACCAACCAGTCGGCTAAAGAAGAGCTATCCAAAGGCTTTCCCTCGCAAATAATGAACGGGTCGACTCACATGGCCAACTGGTCGGCTGAACACAAGGGAATCCCAATCTTACAACTGCTCACTTAGAGTTGGTCGGTTGGCCAATCCAATCGGTCGGCTGGATGATTACAAAGATCATATGAGGACCAAAGGCCACCACCTGACCGACTGGATTCTAGACACAACGCCAGTTGACCAGCTGGACTTGCTAATTTAGGATTTTCACCCGGCTACAAATAGAAGAAGAAGAGGGTTTTGACCTAAGGGAGGTGGTTTTTAGAGAGAAAAGGCTAAGGAAGACTAAACATCATCAAAGGATTGCTTGGGAGAGAAGAGAGAAGATTAAGGAAGGAATCTCAAGCTTTCTCAACATCTCCTACTTGGGTTTCTCTACTCATTTATCCTCCCCTTTGTAGTTTTGTATTGAAAACATGCTATCATGATGATGTGTAAGTAGTTCTTGTGTTTTTAGGGTTCTATGACCATCCTTGGTACTCTATGATCAAAAATGTACATTGATATTCATGTGGATGATTGTTGATTTCATTTTCTCTTGTGCTATGATATGCTAGGCTACAAGGTGTTTGATAAAATGCCTAGGTGAAAATATGAACCCAAGACTTGAAAGAGCTAGGGAATGGATTTGGTATAGAGAAAATGATATATATTTTAGTTTATCATGAAAGTATACTCTAGGATACGGATGCTTGACTAGGCTTAAATGTTTAATTCATTGGATTTGATTTGTAATGAAAGTTATAAACTAAGTAGTGAGTTAAAGTCAGTTAATATCTTAAAAGAGTGAGACTCCACCTTGGATGGTCTACTTAAGGAAATGTCAATGAAAGTTGATTTCCGTAAGTCTTGGACTAGGTCATTAAGCAAATCATCAATTAATCCCAACAAATGGTGTTAAATTCATGTTCACTAAGCACTTCATATTTGACATGTAACTAAGGGAAGGTTTGGATGTAGTGAATATGATCATATCTAGTGTTTACGACGGTAAATGCAAAGAAATGAACTAAATTAGTGCTTTAAGCCTATGGCATTTATTACCTTGGGAGATGTTCCAAGGATAATAAAAGCTATAGAGTGAACCAACAATCTCGATGGAGTGAGGTTCTAGAGAAGAAGGCTTGACTAAGATTAGATTCACATGAAAATTGGTCTACCTTAGTCTAAGCTAGGTTTTAGACTATTTGACGCCATGAAACACTCAAATATTGTGTACATGATCATTTGGGAAATGCCAAGGAGGGGAGTAACCCCTCGAAGCGCCTTTTAATCATCTTTTATCTCTAATTACTTGCCATTTAGGATTTAGATACACACCTTTATACATTTTGGACTAGAATAACCAAACGGAGACACAAATCTCATTTAGTGCATGTGCTTGGCTTGCTCCTTTGGGTTCGACCCGGTCTTACCGGTTTTATAAATTGTTTCTGACAAGAGTTTCTATTGCATTTATTTGAATGCGAAAACTACAACGTCAAAATAAATGCAATAAAAACTCTAGTCAAAAACAATTTATAAAACCGGTAAGACCGGGTCGAACCCAAAGGAGCACGCCAAGCACATGCGCTATATAAGATTGTGTTTCCGTTCGGCTATTCTAATTCAAATGTATAAATGAGTGCGAGTCTAAATCCTAAATGGCAAGTAATTATAAATAAAAGATGGATAAAAGAAGTTTGGAGGGGTTACTCCCCTGCTTGGCATTCTCTAATGATCACGTATACAAGAATTAAGCGTTTCATGGTGTCAAATAGTCTAGAACCTATCTTAGTCTAAGGTAGACCAATTTTCATGTGAATCTATTCTTAGTCAAACCATCTTAATTAGAACCTCACTCCATCGAGATTGTTGATTCACTATCTTTATTATCCTTGAAACATCTCCCAAGGTAATAAATGCAATAGGCATAAAGTACTAGTTCACTTCAATTCCATGCATTTACCGTCGTTAACACTAGAAATGATCATTTTCACAACATCCAAACCTTCACTAAGGTCCATCGATACTTAGGTCAAGTTTTAAGATCAACATGTTACTTGGGCATTTCATCAAACACTTAGTGACATGTCAAATATGAAGAGCTTAGTGAACATGAATTCAACACCGTTCGTTGGGATTAATTGATAATTTGTTTAATGACCTAGTCCAAGACGTATGGAAATCAATTTTGATCGACATTTCTCCAAGCCTTAGACCATCAAAGGTGGAGTCTCACTCTATCAAGATATTAACTCACCACTTAGTTCATAACTTTCATTACACACCATATCCAATTAATTAAACATTAAATCTTAGTCAAGCATCCATATCCTAGGGTTCAATTTCATGATTAAGATATGAATAATTTTATCCATTCTAAAACTATTCCCTAGCTCTCTCAAGTCATAGGTTCATATTTTAGTCTAAGTTGTCACGTAGTCATTTTGTCAAACACCTTGTAACATAGCATTTCATAACACAAGAGAAAATGAAATCAACAACCATCCACATGAATTTCAATGTATATAAAATGATCATAGAGTGCCAAGGAGGGTCCTAAACCCTCAAAACACTAGAACTACTCACACATCATCACGATACAAGTTTTCAATGCAAAACAACAACAGGGAGAAAAGATGGGTAGAGAAAACCCAAGTGGTAGATGGTGAGTAAGCTCTAGATTCCTTCCTTGATCTTCTCTCTTCTCCCCTTAAGCAATCCTTTGATGATGGTGAGCCCTCCTTAGCCTTTTTCTCACACTTTTTCACTCTAAAAACCACCCACTAAGTCAAAAACCCTCTCTTTCTATTTATTGACCGTGCTAAAATTTCTCGTTTAGGACAGCTACCCGGCCGGATAGCTGTTTGGTAACAATGCTATCCGGGCGGGTAGCTTGATCCGAGGAGCTTTTGGTGTGTTTGGCCTGCCCAGCGGGTACGCTTTGAGTCATTTTGACCTGAATCTTCATCATTTTGTGCAATCTTCATCTTGAGGTCTTGACATTGGTAGAGAATCATTTTGTACCTGAAATGTGCAACGCAAGGATCAAATGACATCAAAATATGTCGGAAACAAATCAAAGTCTTAATGAAATAGAGCAAAGAATAAGTCAAAAATTTGACTTATCAGCAATTTGAGCCCAAAAATAGATTTAGAAACCTTGTTTTTTTATAAATTAAGGGTTTAGAGAAAGGTTTCCATCATTCTACATCATATCCTACTTTTGAAGACGGCTCTGGAAGAGAACGCGAAGCTTTCGATGAAGACAAGAATTTTCTACTTCTTTCATTCCAAAAATACTTGTGTTTTTATTATGACCATGAGTAGCTAAATTTCTTATTTCAGCTTCGGGTTTCATTTATTGTGACTACATTTTGAGAGTATTTTCTTAATGCAATGTCATGTTTTACTAGTTCTTGTTCTTCATCGCATGAATTGAATTGTTAGGTTAAGTGGAAACTTTGTCATAAAGCTTAATTTGACAACCAATTCTTACCGTTAATATCTACTGAATACTTTATCATAAAGGTAGATTGTAACACCTAAGCCTAATAATACATTTGTCAGATTATTGTGTTTAGGAAAGAACTAGAAGTCTAACACCTCTGTCGAGTTAGATTGTGGTGTATCACCTTTGTCGCGTCAGATTGTGGTGTATCACTTTTGTCGGGATACTTAGGGTTGTTACCTTTGTCGGAACAACCACACTTAGAAACTTGGAATTTCATCATTAGTTGTCTATGATAAATGTGTCACAATGGAAACTCTAAGCTGAATATCTTCTCTGACTGAAACCTTCCTTGTGTTTTTTTCTCTTTTGCACTCACAACTGCTGAAAAGCCCCCCTTTTCTTTAATTGTTTACACATACAACTTCAACAAACCAGCTCTCTTAGGTTCAACACTGCTTACCGCTAGCTAGTTGTTTACAGGAGAAAAATAAATATTGAATTTGACGCGTCAGACAACGCGTGTCACCATCTTCGAGCTTTATCAAAGATTGAGAATGGGAGAAGCCTGAGGTTGTAGGATTCTCCTCGACCGAGCCCAGGTAGTGCGGGCTGATTCCAATTGATCCTGAGTCCGGCTAATCGATGAGCTTGCAGTTGAGTTAACTAAATGCCTTCTTTGTCTACTCGAGGTGTTTGTTGTTCCCCCGAGTCGCTCTAATCATTTGCTCGCGCCTTCTTCTTACTCCAGGGTGTTTTCCTGACCATGACCTATGTAGTGCCTATAAAAGCCACAAAAACACTGAGTAAAGCAAAAAGAGGCAGTCAGAGATGAGCAACAAAGAGAGTGGAATAGTCTAAGCTACACTCGTTATATTTAATATCACACTAAGCATTGTTCCCTGGCAACGACGCCATTTTGACAAGCATATTTTAAACCTTTTATAGTTGTCAATTTATGAGTTTTTGGGTCAACTTGCAGTAAAAAATAATTTGTAAACCTTGGTAAGCCAAGAGTCTATCCAAAGAATAGTGTGTGTTAGTATTAGCTAACAAGTGACCTATTTAGCTATTCCAAATAATAAGTGAAAATCTGGTGCAAAGAAATTTTATAAAATTAAATGCAAAAAATAAGAAAGGTTGATCTTATCGGAGAAGAAATCTCATGTCTCAAACTTCACCCGTGCCAGTCCCATAAATCATGCAATAATATTACGCAATTCAGTCATGCTATCGTGTATAAAAATAAACCAAAATAACACTAGACGGCTCGCCCATCCACGGATCATTGTCTAGATTAACCTAGATCGTTGAACGCCGCCCATCCACAGATTATCAACGATTTCGATTATTAAGCTCAGGGTTTTTCAGACGATAAAGTCAAATTTACTATTAATTCATGTACTACAAGCATAGCTAACATGACCTAATATCAATTTCATGCAATCAAGTTAACTACCTAAGACGCATCCATCTTTCGATTATTAACCTAAATACGTTCTAGCATGCAAACATCTCATTCAACGTAAAACTTGCAAGAACGATTAAAATAAGCACAATGAAATTGATTGCTCGAATTGCAATAATGAAAAATGTTTCTATTGATCCAATGAAAAGTTGGGTACAGCACGGGATCCATAAGATTCCAGAATCAAAGAGACTGCTCACTACTCATGGTAAAAACAACCAAGCATAATATAATTGAGAATTCAAGAACGAGGAAACCGTGTTGACGATGGCTCGATGAATCTTGAATCTTCGATCATGATCTTCTTTGTCTCACTCTCCAAGCTAGGTCTTTTAATAATTTATAATTTTGTAGGGAGAGATTCTTATATAGTGCTAAGAGTTTCCAAATCTTGATTGGGTAGAATCTTGATAAGGATTTCCTTATAAGTCTTGATTTCTTACTCCCCAAGAATTTCCAAAAATTAAGACCTTTGATTCTCCATATATATTTTGCTTATTCGGCAAGCAAATAATATATTTTGGGCTTTTTAGAAATTAAGATCGTTGCTGATGTCATCATGATGCGTTTCTACAAGTCAAAATCTCTACCAAATTTTCAGTCTTCATTTCGACTATTGTTTTGATCATCTCAACGACCTCTTTTGCTCTTCTGTGACTGGAGCATTGTAGAGCTTTGAGTTAGCTTTGCAACGATACCTTGCTTGTATTTTTTGTATCTTTCGTTTGCTCCCAGCACTTCGTTGAAGCCTCAAAGGTCTAATCTTGCATTGTGCTGTTTTGACACCGAAATGTCTCCTTTTGGCTGATTTCTTTGTCTTTTCGCAAATTCGAGCTTAGACCGAGTCTATGAGATATCCAACCTAAAACGCTAGGAAAAACCGTCAAATAACACTAAAATGTCCGGATAATCGAACCAATCCATCATCGAGTGGTGTGATTATTTGGTTAAGAATTCAATCGATCAATGCCATATTTGATGAAAAGAGATTTTCATCAATTAACATGCATAAAGATTTGAATCTTGTGTCTTGTGCAAATCAAGAATCAAATGACACCCAAAATGAACAAGGTTCTGAAATTAGGAGTAAAAGAGCAAGAAAAGAAAATTCATTTGGTGATGATTTTCATATCTACCTAGTCGAAGGAACTAGAGATGAGGTTGGCTCACAAAACATGTATTGCCATGAATTGGTAGACTTACCACCGGTGTGTAAACCTTTGGAAAATTTGATGAAGTGATGATATCCAATGGATTTATTATAAATCAATTGGATAAATGTGTATATAGGAAGTTTGACAACTTCGGAAATGGAGTTATTATTTGTCTTTATGTGGATGATATGTTGATTTTTGGCACTAACCTTGAGTGCATAAATCAAACAAAAGAATTCTTATCATCTAAGTTTTCCGTGAAGGACATGGGGGAGGCACAAATTATTCTTGGTATAATAATAAAAAGAGTTGAAGGAGGTCTAGGTCTAACACAATCTCATTATATTGAGAAAGTATTAAAGAGGTTCAATTATTTTAATTGCCATTCAGTAAATACTCCTTTTGTTTCATCTACTCGCCTATTTCCTAATAAGGGAGATCCCGTGTCTCAACTTATGTATTCAAGGGTTATTGGAAGCTTGATGTATGTCATGACTAGTACAAGACCCGACATCGTATTTGCGGTGGGTAAGCTAAGTCGTTATACTAGTAATCCTAGTGTAGAACATTGGCAAGCGGTTCATAAGGTACTACGTTACCTCAAAGGGACCATGAATCTTGGTCTTGTATATTCTGATTTTCCTTTAGTTATAGAAGGATATTCGGATGCAAGTTGGATTTCAACTGAAGAGGATCATTCCTCTACAAGTGGATGGGTATTTATGCTTAGGGGAGGTGTTATGTCATGGGCATCTAAGAAACAAACTTGCATAACAAGTTCAATGATGGAATTTGAGTTTGTTGTTTTAGCTGCTGCTTCGAAGGAAGCAGAATGGTTAAGGAACATGATGTATAAAATTCCACTGTGGGAAAAATCGATATCACCTATATCGATACATTATGATAGCACTGCGACATTGGCAAAGATATATAGCCATGTATACAATGGGAAGTCTGGACACTTAGGTGTTGCACATAGTGCAGTAAGAGAGCTCATATGCACGGGGTGATATCAGTAGATTTTGTCAAATCACAACAAAATTTAGCCAATCACTTGACGAAGGGATTGGCTAGAGACTTTGTTTCTAAGTCTGTTAAGGAGATGAGACGTAAACCCATATGAATTTTCTAGTCGTGGGACACCCAATTCACGTCTAACTCGTTAGCGCTGAATTCAATGCGGAAAGCTGACGGAGCCCACCGTACTGTCGTTAAGGTGCGGTGTTCTCTGTGCAAAAGCAAATTTATATTCCGCTACTCGTGACCTTACTACTGGGTAGCAAGTGGTAAGTAGGGGTCGAACCCAAGGGAATTAGGGGGATAAGCTATTCTTTGAGGGAATTGTACAGCGAGGGAGCGTGTTTTAGGTTGATTGAGGTTTTAGTGCGGAAAAGTAAGTGATAGAAAAGTATATTACTGAAAATAAAAGTAGAAGACTTACAGCGGGTGATGCGTGATTGGCAAGCCTTCCGGAACGTGAGCAGATGATAGAGCAGTTTATACTAAGAAAGTAAATGCAAGGGGTTTAAATCTAAGGAAAGCATTCGGTTTCTGGGGCCTTGTATCATAGCCTGTTTATCATTGACCTTTAGTGATCCTTCTAAGTATTCAAAAGTGTATCAAGGCCATTTCAAGCACTCGATTTGCACACACCGTCTAGCCCATTTCAAGGTCGTAGAGCACTTAATCTATTTAGACTAGCACCCCATTTCAAGGTATACTAGCCTATGTGCATCCATTTGATCAATCATTTCCAATCAAACCAAATGGTGTTTAAAAGAGGTCGAACTCCTCAGATAAGCTTTGCCATTTCAAGCATCCACTTACCCGAGTATGTTCACGAACCCCCACGGAAGAGATTTTCCATTTCAAGAAGCCACTCAACCTTGGAAGTTCTGGCCTAATATATGGCACATAGAACAAGTTTTGAATAAAAAGAAGAGGCACTAAAAAGATGGCCTAAAACATTTTATGATACAAGTACACCCCTTCAACCGAATGAAGAGTTTAGCTACGAATATCCATAGAGGTGGATACCATAGCTAAGTACTTACGGGTTTTGAAAGACAGTAAGTAAGGGAAAGGGGTGAGTACTTCAAGAACCGACAAGAGTACTGAAGATTAGAGAAAAGTAAAGCTTGAGTACTACAAGAACCGACAAGAGTACTCAAGAGCGAACTATAATACTCAAGAACCAACAGGAGTATTATAGATTGAAAACCAAACTTACAAAGTGCCAAACTTAGAGAGAGAAGTGTTTTGTGATTTTGGGATATGGATTTACAAATGAGAATGGCTCGTATTTATAGCCAAAAGAGGAGGAGATGTGTGGTGAGGATGGAGAGCACATGGCATCATCTCCATGGAGCTCCATAGCCGCCGGTTGTGGGTGAAGAAAGGAGGGGAGCTTCCTCCTTTGGTCACCTCCTCCAAAAGCCGCCGGTCACCATGAAGGGGAGAGTGAGTTTTGTGAGGTTTTGTGATGTTTTCACAAAACTATCAGTCCATTTCGGCCCCGGTCTGACTTTGGTTGCTCTTCGGTAGGATTTGTTTTGAGTGATTCAATGTCAGGATCTTGATATTTCTTCAGTCAGCATCTTGTCGTGACCTTGGAATGACTCGTAATATATTTTCAGCGTAAAATCCTCTCCTTAGCGTGTATTCTCTCTAGGCTCCAAAATACCCTGTAGATAAATATCGGAACTAACAAGCAAAAGTTAAATAGATAAACAGTTTAATTTGGTGGGTTTAACTGTGTTTATGATGCATACAATTATGGTCCATCAGATCACCCCACACTTTTAGTTGTTCATCCCGAACAATGCTATTAAAGGGCGGCACTAAGTAAACTTTTAAAATATGAAAGTGAGAATGTGGGACTAGATTTATCCTAATTCATGCATCACTACTTATTACCAAATTAAACCGTGTAAATAAATAGAAGAAACTTGATACTTGTACCTTCGTGCTCAGATGCAAATTATTTTGGATGTTTCGGGAGATAGCCCTTTTTAGGCTCTTGGACTGCAACCTCGGGACCGTCTCGCACTATATGGTTTTCTTGTAGCTTTCTCTAGCACGTGATTCGGTTCGGGTTTTAATGGGTTGGTCTTTGATTTTCTTTTGGCGAGGGACAGCTTTTGTAGTGAATCGGCCTTTGGCCTTTGATTTGACTCTTTGAGTACTTCACTTTTTGTTCGGTTAAAACCTTCACAATTTTGGGCCTTTGGCCTCTTGATTTGCTTCTTTGAGCTTTTGCCTTTTTGTGGCTTGCTGGTCCATTTTCTCAAGCCTTTTTGGGAGGTCCAATCGTCGCCCGCGAGCATATGGAAATACCTCCCCGCTCCTCTCATCCTTTCCGTTTCGCGCGGGTCAAGATGAGGGTCGCTCATCTATTTTCTCGGCTACTTTGACTAGAGATAGGACGGTTTGATTCCCGTCCTTGCCTTTTTTTCTTTTTGCATAAACACTGCATGGCGGAGATGACTTCAATCTTCACTGAAACCCGAAGTGCAGCCTCCACTGACTTCGAAAACCATATAGTTAGATTCGATCCTTCGAGTGCTTGCCAAGCCTCTCTAGGGCAGTTTATGTCAACTCCACATCCCTAGTTTATCTCAGCACAAAGGGACAAATGAGAAGTTACATTCTAAGTTTTAAACAGTTAAATTTTCACAAGGTTAATGCATGAATTATGATCTATCTTTTTCACATTCTTAAGTTCATATTTTCAAAAAGATAATATTAAGGGAAAAAGAAAAAAACATGTTATTTATTTACAAAGGTGGATCTCACCCCACACTTTTGAACGAAGGCGTGCCTTTCAGCGCAACTTAGTTCAAAAGTCATGCAAGCAGATATTATACGAGAAGGAAATGACATTAAGGAAAAGGGAAGAACAGAACTCCCTTTAAAGTGTCGAGTGAACGACATGGCTTGAGGCTGGATAATCGAGGGAGTTCGGCTGGGGCCTTGAACTCTTGGCATAGGCCTGGCTGGCTTGATGTTGCACCCAAGTCCGATTCCTGAATAGTCATTTCTTCTATGCACCAAGTGGGTGAGAGCGACTTATTGGTAAAAACAGAAAAATAAAAGACTGAAAGTAAGATAGGTGTCGGGTTACCTCCCGACCAGTGCCTTTGTTTAACGTCGTTGGCTCGACAGTACCTCATTCCTGGATCACTGGTTTGGATCCCATGGGTGGCTCAGGTCGTACTTCTTCTTGGCAGCTCTTTTTCTCCGTCCAAAGAACACATATGGCAGCGGGCTCAGTTCTGCTCCCCCTTGATCCGGAGGCTTCTTCTTCACATATCCCCGAGAAGGCGAGGACTCCTTGACCATAGCTGCTGGTCCATCAAGTCGAGCTTTCTTGTTCCTCTTTCCCGGCTTCCATTCCCTTGGGCCATGCCTTTGTCGCTTTTTCATGTATGAACGGTCGGCACTTTTGCAGTTTTGGAAGTTCAGTCTTTTGCCAAGCGACCTCAAGTATGCGCCCTTGCTAACCCTCTTCCTTGTGGCAGAGATGATTGGCCGTCCTTGGTCCTTACACCTTTCAGGAGACTCTTCTTGGCTTGTGACGAGTGGGAGCTCCTGCGTTGATTGTTTTGGCTCATGCTTCTCCTCCAACTCGCCTAGCACTGCATCGACCATCTCATCTCTGGTGGCTGTGATATTTATAGAACATAAAGGGTTAAGTAAGGGCTTCTCGACAATGAGGACAGGGCCTTTCTCGAGTAGCTCTTCAGTGAGGACCGGGCCTGCCGTGATTTTCTCGGTCAGTTTGGCAGTGAGGTCCAGGTATGTTTTGGCTGGTTTGGTAGTGAAGTCCGGGACTTCCTCGGGTGCTTCTTTAGTGAGGTCCGGGACTTCATTTGGCTCTTCAAGTAGGGCCAGGACTACTTTGGGCAGATTGGTGATGAGGACCGGGCCAGATTTGGGTAGTTCTTCTTCGGTCATATAAGAGTCCTCATCCTTTGTCGGCTCTGTGGGCTCCAATATTGGCTCCTTTAGAGTCGCCTCCACATCAATTACTGCTCTTGTACTGATGTCTTCTCTCGGTTTTGTTACGGGCAAGCTCATAATGGGTGTGGTGTCGGGCTCGTTCTGCACTGAGTCCACTTCCATCATTGGTGCCTTATCGTCAGTTTGGTGCCACTGACCCTGTTTTTGTTCTTTGCCAAATCATTTATGAGGCGCCAGGCTTCAGCCACGGTTAACTTCATGAGTGAACATCCTGCTACATCATTAAGTCTTTTCCGCTCAAGTGGCATCTGAAGTTCTATCCCCTGTTCAAGTTAGTGTTCGAGGTACTGTTGAGACAGACCTTGAACTCCTTTCACAACAGTCCAAGGCTCAGTTGAGACAGACCTTGCACTCTCGACACAACAGTTCAGCAAATAAACAAAAGCAGCAGAACAAATAGACTGATAACCCAGTTCGGCTACGCTTACTCTGGGGGGTTTTCCACACCCGAAAAAGGGACAGCAAATCTTTATTACGATTATAGGGCTTCCACAGGGACTTACACTTACACCTTGTAATTGCCAACCTCTAATACTCCATCTCTCAGATTTGCAACCGAGGTTCACAGCAGTAAGCCTCGATCCCGTTCGTTCGAACAGACAGTCCGAACGTTCTCGACCTTCCCTTGAAGCTCGGACGCTTTCTCTCGAAAGCTTGTTCACCTTTGTTGTGTGCTGTAGTTAGATTGTGTCAGGCAGTCTGTGTTTGCACTTGAGTAGACTGCACATTCACCGATGTATTTCCAATGAGAAAATACAACCGGCCATCGCTTCCTTCTTCTCCAATCAGCAGGATGTGCTCGTGTGTATTTTGATCTTTGAAAGCGATAGGAATTAGGGTTGCCTTTGCATTCGTATTTATAGGCTCGGATGAAACCCTAATTCGCACAAGATAATCCCATCAAATATTTTGGAATATTTGATGTATATCTTTCACAAATCTTTGGAAGAATATACGAAGTCGTCTTCTTTCCCAAGCAAGTCACGCCGTCTTCAATTGTGTATATTCTTTCGAATATCCTGCTCGAATAAGTCGCACGCCATCTTTAACTTGACGAAATCTTCGTTGCCAATATCTTCCGGAAAATATCCTTTGCGTCTTGATCACGCTGTACAGAAGTACTAGGATATGTTCGAACTCCCCCTAAACTCCTGCTCGAACTGTCTAACACCATTTTGCCAAACACATGCCACACAAGGGAACATCAATCTCCCCCTTGGCATTTTGGCAAAACCAAATCACTAGATCTATCTATCTATCTAGACAGTAGACAAAATTGAGGGAACAAAAATTATCGCCACTCAAAATACTCCCCCCTTTTGCCACAAACTGGAAGGGGTCCGATCTAGTTCGAACAGCAAATCAAACTGTGCCAGAACAAGCACATACTACTGAAAGTTTTCAACGAAAAACGAGTTCAGAGATAGAGTTTTCAGGAGACCTTCAGGCAGACGACCCATCATTAGTGGCATCTTCAGAATCTACATCATCAGATTCATCTTCACTCGGATAGCTGAGGGCACGAGCGAGCTTGTTGATGCGCCTGCGCTGCTCCTTGTCTGCTTCGATGATGACATTAAGGTCCCTGAACAACTTGCTTCGCTCATGCCGCCCCATTCTGGCTCCCCCTCGACTGGATTCTGCCACATCTTTTCCTTTCGGGTGCTCCTCCTTGAGATCGTTCACGTGACGACCTTTGAACAACTTATGGTCGACGATGAACTTGCTGGGAGCCTTTGTGAGATGGTCAGGCGAGGCCTTCAAATCAGGAGCTTGATAGATGATCAACTCGTATATCAGGGACGGGAAGCAAATCTGGTGCAGAGATCTCGACGAGGTGGCATGTTCAGCAATCTGTTTGAACATCACTCTGCCCAGGTTGAACTTCAGTTTATTCCCAATCTGATAAAGCAGTTGAGCCATGTCCTTATTGACAGTAGAGCGATGAGTGGACAGCCTCCAGTTGAAGACAGCAATGAAAAATAGCATGGAATAGAACGTAGATAGCTCCGCTGTATTCACAACTGACTCAGGCCTCCACTGAACTGAGCCTGCAGTGATGGTGCTCACAACCTTCTCAAAACTTGGTTCTTCTTCATCAACAGCTGGGTCGTCCATGGCGAAGTATACATTGATCAGCTCAGGATCAATCTTGATCCGTCTCCCTCTGACGTAGAAGACCCCATACTCAGATTCTCCAACAACCCCAAATCCAGGGGGCAAGTTTGCCATAGCCTCACGCACCAGTTGTTCATTGAAAGGTTTGCATCTGTCCAACGTCCAGAACAGATCAGACTCCTTAAGAACCTTAATCACTTCCCTTCCCTTGTACCGGGACTCCTCCAGCAACTTCTCAGGAATGATCTTTCTTTTCTGCACACAGCTCCACTTCACCGCAGCGTCTTTATTTACGAACCATACTCCTTTCTTGACCTTACCCACTGGAACAGTCTCAGACTCAGGGGCTGGGACTTCGCATCGCCCAGCATCTTCAGAGATGGGAACTGCAGCGTCGCGCTTCCTTTTCTTGGAAGAGCCGACTCCCCCTGCACCAATGCTGACCTCAGCAACCTTCTGAACTGATCCTTTTGAAGACTTTGCAAAAACAACCTTCTTCTTCTCCTTGTCCTTCTTTGTCCTTTTGAGGTTGACAAGAGGAACAAGGTCCTGGTCATCTTCTGAAAGGGTACCTTCCTTTGAGGCTGCCATTGCAGAATCCTCACGAACTGATGCACCAATATCCTCCATACGATCACTATGCAGATCATCTTGGCCAACTACTGGAGCAGTCATTGCTTCCTTAGCGCCTTCTTCTGGAACACCCACTGTCTCACCTTCAGACTGGGCACAAGGTTCCACAGTTGGAGCACTAGCAACTATCTCAGTAACAAACTTTTCTGCACCAACACTCTGAGCATGAGGTGGTTCCTCTGATCTTATCACTTCGAGATCCTTCTCCTTTTCCAAAACCTCCATGACATTGTCAATGTCTTTGAACAGCTTCTCTAATTCTTCATCCTCTTCTATAGGAGAGTCTCCTCTAACTGTGGCTTCCTTCAATAAACCAGGATTTTCTGGTGGAAGAATCATCTCGGAAACATCCTCCTTTTGTTTACTGAATTGTTCACCTTCTGAACCTCCAATGCTCTTCTCTGGGCCAACATCAGACTCCGCATTCATCACAGGCTTTTTCCCTGAGGCATCAAGAAGGCTTTCTGTCTCCTCATCAGACATTGCAATGAGCCTCCCTCTGACAGAGCTGATCCTGGCAAGGCACTGTCTTGGAGAAACCGCTCGGCGAGTCCCCTTCTTTCTCCGTGAACCGTCTGGGCGAACATACCCAGACGCATGAATTTTCTCCCTCCATGCTGCTGGTCCTCCAGCCACCTTGCTGGGAATCTTGATGTCTTCCACAAACTTGATAGTTTCATCCCCAATAACTATCTTACTAGCGACATTACCAGCCATATCTCTACTGGTTTTCCAATCAACAGCCCTACTGGCTTCGCCATCAACCACAACCTTATCCTTCTTCTCAACACCCATATTCATATCTTTGACCACCACAATCTTGTCAATAACAGGAATATTTGCAGAAACTGAAGGAACAGTTTGAAATACCTCAGATTGGGGACGGTCTTCTTGAGACACACCAGCATCTAATGAGAAGGACGAATCCTCCGTGGTCGACTGAGGGATTTTGACTGTAATTCCTCTGGCAGTCTTCTTTGTTATGGCCACAGATTCGGAGATAGAGCGTAAAGGCGACGCCTTTTTCTCCTTCGGAGCTTTTGCCTTCGGAATTTTGGGTTTTGCCGCCAGAGCCTTTGAGGAATGCATGTTCGTCTTCTCAGCGGATTTGACGCCGGACTTCGTAGATTTCCTGGTGTTCACCATCGCCGTTTGGAGGATGTGCGGTTGAGAGAGAAATCGGTTCTAGGGTTTGAGAGAGAGAGAGAGAGTAGACTACGAACTGCTTTGTGTTTCAAAAGAAATAACTCTCCAGCCTTTTCAACTTCCCAAATTGGTCAACTCTCGTTTCAAATAACGGCAGGAAAAATCTTCGAGAATATTCAAAAATATTTGTCTTCACGCGCTGTACCTTCTGTTCCAGCTCCCTTCCTTAGGTGGTCAGTCCAACTGTTGCAGCTGGAAATTTGCTTTTGACTGACCACCGCCTGAAACGCTTAGTGCTTGAAACCACACAGACCCAAAGAGGATCTGGGTGTTCCAAACTGTGCAATCTGGTTCAATCTCTCGTCTGATGAGGTGGCATGAATCTGATGATACAGTTTGAACTCCTTTTGCAACTTTGTTATCTTCTGTTCAAACTCATTCTGTAACTGTGACACCCTGTGATCCAACAGTCTCCTGGTACACCTACCAAACTGGATTTGTGTGAGTCTACTATCTGACCTTGTGTGCAGGGTCCTATTCACTCCCCCTCGCACAACTCTATGTTTGGTTTGAACATAGTCTAGAGTAGACCGCGGCTTGTTAAAGTCTTCGTCTCCCATTCTGATGGTGTAACAGTTATTTGACCTCCGTTTGCCATTCATCACAGAACATCCATTTTTGTCGAGGACAAGGCATGAGTCATGAGAGAATGACACATAGTGACCATTGTCGCACAGTTGACTAATGCTAATCAGATTCATTGTCAGACCTTCAACCAGGAGAGTGTCCTCGAGTGCAGGCAGATCTGGAACCTTCAATGTCCCACAGCCGATCACCTGACTCTTCCTACCACCCGCGAAGGTGACAAAACGCATCTTCTCAACAGGTCCAATATGAGAGAGAAATTCAGAGTTACCTGTCATGTGGGTAGAGCACCCGCTGTCAAAGAACCAACTGTCTTGCACTGTGTCTCGTGATGAGCAGCAGGCCATCATGCATACTGTCTGTTGTTCCTTCGGGACCCAAACAAGTTTCTGTCGAGGTTTGGTCTGTCGTTGATGTCCTCGACGTTCAGCAAGAGACAGTCGACACTGCCGTCTGATGTGTCCAATCTGATAGCGGTACCAGCATGCGCGCAAATCTTCCCTCTGATTGGGAGTTGAACTGAGGTAAGCATTCCCGGTCCGTCTTTGACTACCTTTAGACTTGTCTTGGGACAGATCCACTTTCTGTCTAGGGTACTGTCTCAAGTGAGATATTGGGTATCGTGGCTCTTTTTCTCCCAGATGCTGATTCACTTTCTGTCTCTGGTGCAGTTTCAGCTACTGTTCTGGGTACTGTTCAGCCACTGGGTTGGTTTTAACAACCACTGTACCACTTGAGCATCCTTCTTTAGTGAAACCAAGTCCACGATGTCCAGACTCCGTTCTTTGAGACCTGAGAATATCATTCAAGTCTTTAGTGCCAGAATTCAGCATTCTTACCAACTGTTTAAGGTGGTTGAGTTCCTTCTCAGTGTCTGAGCGATCCATCCTTTCAGAATCTAGCTGAAGTTCCAGCTGTTCTACCTTCCTCAGTTGGAACACCTCTTTGCGCTTCAGATCTGTGATAGTTTTTCTTAGACCCGACATGCCTACAGGATGAGTGTCACGGTCCTTCTCCATTTCGACTTTCAGTGAGGAGACCGTACCCAGGAGCTCTGTTTTCTGAGCAAGGAGACATAACCTTTCCTGTTTCATCTCAGCTAGTCGAGTATTCAGTGAGTCGACCGTGCCTTCGAGCTCAACCTTCTTTGTAAGTAATATCTCGACCTCCTGCCAGACCTTGTTTTTTTCTACAGTGATGCTTGCAATTGTGTCATTCAGCTTCTTGTTGATTTTGATCAGTTGCAGCCACTTCTCATACAGATCTTTGTATGTCTGAGCGAGAGACTCCTGTGTGAGTTCTTCATCATCACTATCTGAGGGGTCTTCAGCTGGGAGTTCAGACTGAGATGGAACTGTTGCATCGGTGCTGCTACATTTACCCAGAGTTGTGGTAAAGGCCACAAAGTTGGTGGTTTCACCTTTCTCTTCATCTGACTCACTGTCGCTGAAGCTAGCGACCATTGCCTTTTTCTT
Organism: Rhodiola kirilowii; assembly: GCA_033675215.1. NCBI lineage: Eukaryota > Viridiplantae > Streptophyta > Magnoliopsida > Saxifragales > Crassulaceae > Rhodiola > Rhodiola kirilowii. Next base: position 30,190,109 of record CM066196.1, on the reverse strand, counting down.
CATGAGGGTATTTGCACATTGTGAAGCAATATGACCGAAGCCCTTGCATTCATGGCACTGAATCTCTTCTTTACCTTTATCAGAGGAGTCTTGCCTTATATCACTTGACCTTGACCTGCCGGATTTCCAGTTTCGGAAACTATTTGATGTAGACTGACCTTGTTCTGGACCACGTCTGTTAATTTTCCTCCCCATTCTGCCAAAGTTCTGAGCCATCATAGCCAGTTGCTCAGTGGTGCAGTCACCGTCCAGTTTGTCTTCTGATGTGTCCGCTTTGAGGGCAATTCCTTTCACATCTCCGGGTTGAAAGTCGTAATTGATCTCGTAAGTTCTGAGAGAACCCATCAGCTCGTCCAGCTTCAGTTTGGAGATGTCGTGCATTTCCTCAATGGCAGTGACCTTCATTGCAAATCTTGGAGGCAGTGATCTCAGTACTTTGCTCGCCAATCTTTCTTCATCGATAGGTTTCCCTAGTGCAGACGCCTCGTTGGACAGTTCCATAACTCTGGTGTTGTACTCAGCGATAGTTTCACTCTCCTTCATCTTCATCTCTTCGAATTTGGTAGTGACCGCCTGCATCCGAGAATTGCGAACCTTGTCTGTTCCTTCAAAAGCAGTTTGGAGGATATCCCAAGCTTCTTTGCAATTTCACAGTTGATAATTAGCTTCATGACATTCTCATCTACTGCAGAAAAAATCGCATTCATAGCCTTTGAATTTCCCATGGACGCTTTATCCTCCTCCTCTGTCCACAGGGCTTCTGGTTTCGGAATCGATTCTCCAGTGAGATTGTTCATCATGGGTTCAGTCCAACCTCTCATGACTGCCTTCCAAGCCCTTTCGTCTAGAGATTTCAGAAAAGATCTCATCACGGGCTTCCAGGTGGCATAGTTCGATCCTTCAAGCAACGGAGGTCTGGTGATGCTTTGTCCTTCCTTCAGAGTCATCTTGAACAGTTCAGGATCCCACTCAGTATGTCGAGTGTTTGCTTTGATACCAATTGAAGTTCTATCCCCTGTTCAAGTTAGTGTTCGAGGTACTGTTGAGACAGACTTTGAACTCCTTTCACAACAGTCCAAGGCTCAGTTGAGACAGACCTTGCACTCTCAACACAACAGTTCAGCAAATAAACAAAAGCAGCAGAACAAATAGACTGATAACCCAGTTCGGCTACGCCTACTCTGGGGGGTTTCCCACACCCGAAAAAGGGACAGCAAATCTTTATTACGAGTATAGGGCTTCCACAGGGACTTACACTTACACCTTATAATTGCCAACCTCTAAACCGTCTCTCAGATTTGCAACCGAGGTTCACAGCAGTAAGCCTCGATCCCCTTCGTCCGAACAGACAGTCCGAACGTTCTCGACCTTCCCTTGAAGCTCGGACGCTTTCTCTCGAAAGCTTGTTCACCTTTGTTGTGTGCAGCAGTTAGATCGTGTCAGGCAGTCTGTGTTTGCACTTGAGTACACTGCACATTCACCGATGTATTTCCAATGAGAAAATACAACCAGCCGTCGCTTCCTTCTTCTCCAATCAGCAGGATGTGCTCGTGTGTATTTTGATCTTTGAAAGCGATAGGAATTAGGGTTGCCTTTGCATTCGTATTTATAGGCTCGGACGAAACCCTAATTCGCACAAGATAATCCCATCAAATATTTTGGAATATTTGATGTATATCTTTCACAAATCTTTGGAAGAATATACGAAGTCGTCTTCTTTCCCAAGCAAGTCACGCCGTCTTCAATTGTGTATATTCTTTCTAATATCCTGCTCGAATAAGTCGCACGCCATCTTTAACTTGACGAAATCTTCGTTGCCAATATCTTCCGGAAAATATCCTTTGCGTCTTGATCACGCTGTACAGAAGTACTAGGATATGTTCGAACTCCCCCTGAACTCCTGCTCGAACTGTCTAACACCGTTTTGCCAAACACATGCCACACAAGGGAACATCAGCATCATTCCATCGAGAAATATTTGAATAAGATTGAATCTGGTGAATCCATGGTGCGGACAGCTCGCCACAATGGAGTCAAAGTACTCGTCCAAAGTTTCGTCCCGGGATTGCTTAATGTTGATGATCTCTTCGCGGACTAGCGAGAAAAACTCCTCATCGTTCCAAGGCTCGTTTTCGTAGTCGGAAGACATGGCGGATTATGTATAACAGAAAAAAGAACAACTATCCATCTGCTAATTCCCCGGCAACGGTGCCAGTTTTGACGGAGCCCACCGTACTGTCGTTAAGGTGCGGTGTTCTCTGTGCAAAAGCAAATTTATATTCCGCTACTCGTGACCTTACTACTGGGTAGCAAGTGGTAAGTAGGGGTCGAACCCAAGGGAATTAGGGGGATAAGCTATTCTTTGAGGGAATTGTACAGCGAGGGAGCGTGTTTTAGGTTGATTGAGGTTTTAGTGCGGAAAAGTAAGTGATAGAAAAGTAAATTACTGAAAATAAAAGTAGAAGACTTACAGCGGGTGATGCGTGATTGGCAAGCCTTCCGGAACGTGAGCAGTTGATAGAGCAGTTTATACTAAGAAAGTAAATGCAAGGGGTTTAAATCTAAGGAAATTATTCGGTTTCTGGGGCCTTGTATCATAGCCTGTTTATCATTGACCTTTAGTGATCCTTCTAAGTATTCAAAAGTGTATCAAGGCCATTTCAAGCACTCGATTTGCACACACCGTCTAGCCCATTTCAAGGTCGTAGAGCACTTATTCTATTTAGACTAGCACCCATTTCAAGGTATACTAGCCTATGTGCATCCATTTGATCAATCATTTCCGATCAAACCAAATGGTGTTTAAAAGAGGCCGAACTCCTCAGATAAGCTTTGCCATTTGAAGCATCCACTTACCCGAGTATGTTCACGAACTCCCACGGAAGAGTTTTTCCATTTCAAGCATCCACTCAACCTTGGAAGTTCTGGCCTAATATATGGCACATAGAACAAGTTTTGAATAAAAAGAAGAGGCACTAAAAAGATGGCCGAAAACATTTTATGATACAAGTACACTCCTTCAACCGAATGAAGAGTTTAGCTACGAATATCCATAGAGGTGGATACCATAGCTAAGTACTTACGGTTTTTGAAAGACAGTAAGTAAGGGAAAGGTGTGAGTACTTCAAGAACCGACAAGAGTACTCAAGAATAGAGAAAAATAAAGCTTGAGTACTACAAGAACCGACAAGAGTACTCAAGAGCGAACTATAATACTCAAGAACCAACAGGAGTATTATAGATTGAAAACAAAACTTACAAAGTGCCAAACTTAGAGAGAGAAGTGTTTTGTGATTTTGGGATATGGATTTACAAATGAGAATGGCTTGTATTTATAGCCAAAAGAGGAGGAGATGTGTGGTGAGGATGGAGAGCACATGGCATCATCTCCATGGAGCTCCATAGCCGCCGGTTGTGGGTGAAGAAAGGAGGGGAGCTTCCTCCTTTGGTCACCTCCTCCAAAAGCCGCCGGTCACCATGAAGGGAAGAGTGAGTTTTGTGAGGTTTTGTGATGTTTTCACAAAACTATCAGTCCATTTCGGCCCCGGTCTGACTTTGGTTGCTCTTCGGTAGGATTTGTTTTGAGTGATTCAATGTCAGGATCTTGATATTTCTTCAGTCGGCATCTGGTCGTGACCTTGGAATGACTCGTAATATATTTTCAGCGTAAAATCCTCTCCTTAGCGTGTATTCTCTCTAGGCTCCAAAATACCCTGTAGATAAATATCGGAACTAACAAGCAAAAGTTAAATAGACAAACAGTCTAATTTGGTGGGTTTAACTGTGTTTATGATGCATACAATTATGGTCCATCAAAAGCCCATTCCTAGAAAATTGATGAACATAAATAAACATCCACAAGTGTGTGTTCATAACCTACAAGTACTAGGTTGAAGAGGGACTCTTCGTAATAGATTCTTTGAAAAAGTGCTAATGGTAGGAGCACAGTCGGGTAGTGTGACTCACTAAAGAACCTACCTATCTAAACGTGAAGTTGTTGGTCACTTCATGAGATTTCGGGTTTGATCTCAATACGTTTATGAATGGATAGGGACTCAAGGACTATTAAGAGTCAAGTTAAGCTTAAGAGTTTGTGAAGCAACTCATGCGTGTGTTATCTTTAGGTACCCCAAATGGATTGATTGTTTCAATTGTTACGACACCATTATTTTTGGGTATTTAGAATATGTAACTACACTAAGCAGAAATCCAATCATTCTGACATTTCCGTTTATGAGTGTTTTACTTCAAAAAAAGGCACTTCGTGGAGCAAAGGAAACCCTAAAATTGGGGAGGATTTTGGTGATTTTAAGGTTTATGAACATGTTATAATGTTTAACCCTATTAGGGCAGTGTACCCTAATGAAATAAGGCCATTCAGATGATGTTATAGCACAAATCAAGTGCTCAAGTCAGTAAGATTCGTGTTCTACATTCACGTTAGCAGCCCGCGTTCTGATTACACATTAGCTGCTAATGTGTAAGCAGCGCGTGATGGCTAATGTGTACTGTGGTCGAGATTTCGACTAGTTAATTGCTCCATACGATGAAGGATATCACTCGTTCTCCCGACAAATTGTCATTATTTAACCTCTTTTCTAGTGTTTCAGGTCATATATCACATACCTAATACTTTTGGATTGATCCGAAGCAAAGCAAAGCAATTGGTGAAGATTTGAGCAAAAACAGGACAAAACAAGGCAGACAGACCTTTGCGACGTATTTTGTATGCCTAGAGCGCATACGGTGTCCAAATGAGTCTAAATTTAGCTTGTTGGAAAGCTAACTCGAAGGCCTGCAACTTTGTAGTTGACACCAAGAGCAGAATTGAAGGTTTTGACCTCCAAAAAGGCAACAGAAGTCAGGTCCCGTGACACTCCCTGGTGTCACGGGACAATAGAACTGTCACGGGACAATAGAACTGTCACGGGACAATAGAACTGTCACGGGACGTGGCCGTGGCAACGACATCTTTGGGTCCCGTGACAGCCCGTGAGAGTTAAGATGTCACGGGACTTTTCTAATTTCGACTTTAGATAATTATGGAAATTTGGGCTATAAAAGAGGCATTCGACCAGATTAAAGGGCGTGCTTATTTGGAGAGAAGAATAACCCTAACTTGGGAGAAAAAGACAAAGTTCATCACGAGAGATCACGAGCACTCGCGTCATTACGGTTTCCTCGTCCTTAATCTCTTTATCAAACACTACTTTTGGTTAACTTACCATGAGTAGTGAGTAGTCTTTTTATTCTGGTATCCTACGGATCCCGTGCTATGTACCAACCTCTTCATGTGATCATATGAACGTTTTTCATTAATGCAAATCGGATATTCAATTTCATCGTGCTTAATTTATCGTTCTTGCAAGTTTTACATTTAATGGGATGTTTACATACTAGAGCGTATTTAGGTTAATTACTGAAAGATGGATGGGTCCTAGGTATTAACCGGATTTTATTTTATTGTATGAAAACCCTAACTTTAATAAATCGAGATCGTTGATAATCCGTGGATGGGCGGCTTATCTAGTGATATTTTGGTTTATTTCCATATTCGATAGCATGATGAATTTACGTGATAATGATTGCATGATTAGTCGGGTTAGCACGGGTGAAATACGGTCCTGGAATTCTTTCTCTGATTAAGTCAGAACCTTTTTATTTCTCGTATTTAATTTCTGCTACTTTTGACACCACAAAACCTTTTGTTAATCAGAATAGCTAAATAGGTCACCTGTTGACTAGTATTCACACACGTCTGTTCTTTGGATAGACCCTTGGCTTACCAAGGTTTATAAATTTTGTTTGACTGCAATTAGACCCCTAAAACACATAACTTGACAACTATAAAGGGTTAAAAATACGCTTGTCATGGGAGCGGCTCATCGCGTGTACAATAAAATTTAAGTGTGTCGGGTGCAGCATACACGTTAGCTGCTAATGTGTTAAGCGGACGCGCGGCATCTGGACAGCAGACTCGGCTATTGGCTTGGAGACGCATCTCTTCTTCGTCTTGTTTCGTTCTCTATAAATTGGAGGAGAGATCCTCATGGAAGAGATACTAAAACACTCTGAATTCATCAGAAAAACTCAGCAATCATCTTCATTCTCAATTACCTCAAATTCCTAAGCGTTCTATTATTCAGCCTAGAATAATAATGTTTTCAATTGGATATCCAACTTCAAATTTCCTGTAACCCGAGGCTAAATTACAAGGGTGGAAATATCGATTTCGGAAAACGAAATCACGCATATTCAGTTTGATATCAAGCGGCCTTTACTGTACTGCAATTGACGGCTTTTTCAAAGATTCACCAGAAAAGATGAAGCTGTCATCTTTACCCTACTTATTTCTACTACTGAATTGCAAGAAAGAAGAAGGCGATCCCCAACAGTCTTGTGGTATGATAGAAATATAGGATGTTGCAGACAGCCATGAGATAGGAAAACGTACTATCAACTTGTGATCAGACTGCAAGTTGCTGGTGAGTAATTTGAAGTATGCGTCGACATGGGTGGATTATTGTGATATAAACAAAGGTGGTGCAAATTGGAGGAACGGGACAAAAATTGTTATGTACGAATTCAATGACTCTAATGTCCACTAGGCTCCGATTCCATTAAGCTTGGGTATCATTTTTTTATGAGCGAATTGAAAGCAAAGAAAAAAATGAATTACTACTTTGGAGTACTATTTGGCTGGACAAATGAGCTGTATTATGAAAAGATGTATATTGTGGCCTGTGGGAGTGTGGCAACCACAATTGCCACCATCCAGGGTTTTATTATTTAATTTAACCCGAATCATACTGTGAAAGGGCTTCAACTGGACCTTATTTAAATCACGAAACATCACTTTTTGCTGTTAGGGTTTAGGATTACAAGTCAATTATATCTGTAGTTTAATCACAACAAGATCTGGTTTGATTGGTTAAGGTTGATTATAAAATAGTACCCTAATTAATCAACTAGCTTGACAACTTGCTTGGACGGAAGATAAGACATAAGTTCCTTTTCGCTATTCCATCCTTAGTTAAACAAGTCATTTGAAAAATATAGATCCGAAGTTTGACTCCGTCGAGTAGTATAATTGACGGATGCACAGTCGTCGTGTGCGAAAGTCAAGAATAAATTTATAAGTCCGCTACTCGCGACTTCACTACTGGGTAGCAAGTGGTAAGTAGGGGTCGAACCCAAGAGAATTAGGGGGATAAGTCGTTCTTTGAGGGATTATACAGGCGGGGAACGTGATTTTAGGGTTGATTGAGGTTTTAGCGCGAATAACTACGTGACTTTTTGGTTGGTTTTGGTTTTTAGTGTGGAAAAGTAAATAACAGAAAAGTAAATACTGAAAATAAAAGGAAAGACTTACAGCGGTTGTTGCGTGATTGGCAAGTCTTGCGAAACGTCAGTAGTTGATATTGCAGTTAAAAGGAAGTATTCGATTGCAGGGGCCTTGTATCATAGTCTGTTTATCATTGACCTCTAATGATCATACTGTGTGTTCAAAGATGAATCGAGGCTATTTCTAGCACAAGACTTGCCACATCATTTAGAACACTTGTTCTATTTAGACTAATTCCTCCTTTCGAAGTATCTTAGCCTTATGTGCATCCATTTGATCTTCAGTGACGATCAACCAAATGGTTTGTAAGAGAGGTCGAACTCCTCAGATAAGCTTTGCCCGTTAAAGCATCCACTTACCCGAGTATGTTCACAAACCCCACGGAAGAGCTTTAACCGTTAAAGCATCCACTCAACCTTAGAAATTCTAACCTAATATGTGGCACATAGAACAAGTTTTGAACACAGAGAGGCACTAGGTGCAGGGTCTAAAATATTGTATAATACAAGTACACCCCTTCAACCGAATGAAGGGTTTAGCTACGAATATCCATAGAGGTGGATATCATAGCTAAGACAGTAAAGTAAAGAGAATACTCAAGAACCAACAGGAGTAAACTCAGGAACTACTAGAATACTCAAGAACCAACAGGAGTATTATAGATTGAAACAAGTGTTTACAAGAGTGGTGCCCTAATCTAGAGAGAAGTGAGAGCTTCTCTCACTAACTTATGGAATTGGAATGAGGATGGGATGATTGATTACAAAGGGAATGGCTTGGTATTTATAGCCATGGGGGAGTGAGAGATGTGGAGGAGAAGGGAGCCACTTGGCACAAGCTCATGGAGCTCTCCAAATCCGCCGGTGATGTCATGAGGGGGGGGAAAGCCGTCGGCCACATGTCCATAGAGGAGAGGAGGAGAGCTTAGCTGCCGGCTAGGTGGAGGATGGTGAGTGGTGGAGTGTGTTTTGTGAGCTCATTCCAAAAAGCCATCGGTCCTTTCAGCTCTTGTTTGACTCTGGTTGCCTTTCGGGTGGACTTGTTTTGAGTGATTCCATGTCAGGTTCATGATATTTCTTCAGTCAGCATCTGGTCGTGACTTGGAATGACTCGTAATTCATATTCAGCTTTAAACGTTCTCCTTAGCATGTATTCTCTCTAGACGTCAAAATACCATGCAGATAAATATCGGAACTAACAAGCAAAAGTTAAATAGACAAAGCGTCTCATTTGGTGGGTTTATCTGTGTTTATGATTCATACAATTATGGTCCATCAGATCACCCCACACTTTTAGTTGTTCGTCCCGAACAATGCTTTTTAAAGGGCGGCACACACTCTAAGTAAAATATGAAAGTGAGACTGTGGGACTTGATTTATCTTAATTCATGCATTACTTACTTATTACCAAACTAAACCGTGTAAATACTTAGAAGAAACTTGATACTTGTAACTTCGTGCCGAGATGCAAATTAATTCGGATGTTTCGGGAGATAGCCCTTTTTAGGCTCCCGGACAGCATTCTTGGGATCGACTCGCACTATATGGTTTCCTTGTAGCTTTCTCTAGCACGTGATTCGGTTCGGGTTTCACTGAGTTGAGCACTTTGATTTCTTTTTGGCGAGGGACAGCTTTTGTAGTGAATCGGCCTTTGGCCTTTGGCCTTTGGCCTTTGATATTGAGTTGGAGTTTCTTCACTTTTGTTCGGTTAAAACCTTCACAATTTTGGCATTTGGCCATTGATTAGCTTCTTTGAGCTTTTGCTTCTTTGTGACTTGCTAGTCCATTTTCTCAGCCTTTTTGGGAGGTCCAATCGTCGCCCGCAAGCATATGGAAATACCTCCCCGCTCTTTCTCATCCTTGCCATTTCGCGCGGGTCAAGATGAGGGTCGCTCATCTATTTTCCCGGCTACTAGGACTAGAGATAGGACGGTTTGATTCCCGTCCCGCCTCTTGCATAAACGCTGCACGGCGGAGATGACTTCAATCTTTACTGAAACCCGAAGTGCAGCCTCCACTGACTTCGAAACCATATAGTTTGATTCGATCCTTCGAGTGCTTGCCAAGCCTCTCTAGGGCAGTTTATGTCAACTCCACATCCCCTGTTTATCTCAGCACAAAGGGACAAATGAGAAGTTACATTCTAAGTTTTTAGACAGTTGAATTTTCACAAGGTAAATGCATGAATTTAGATCTATCTTTTTCACATTCTCAAGTTCATATTTTCAAAAAGATAATATTAAGGGAAAAGGAAAAAGAAAACATGTTTATGTACAAAGGCAGTTCTCACCCCACACTTTTGAACGAAGGCGTGCCTTAGTTCAAAAGTCATGCAAATATATACAAGAGAAGGAAATGACATTAAGGAAAAGAGAAGAACTGAACTCCCTTTTACTGTGTTGTGTCGTGGAACGACATGCCTCGGAGCTGGATAATCGAGGGAGTTCGGCTGGGGCCTTGAACTCTCAACGCAGGCCCGGTAAATTCTCGGAAGCTGCCTGGCTGATCTGATCTTGCTCCAAAAATCGATTCCTACAAGGGGTCATTCTGTCTATACAAAAAGTGGGTGAGAGCGACTTACGGTAAAAACTAAATGACAGAAAATAAAATTACTGAAAGTAAGATAGGTGTCGGGTTACCTCCCGACCAGTGCACTTGTTTAACGTCGTTGGCTCGACACATGGGGATCACCAGTTGGGATCCCATGGGCGGCTTAGGTCGTATTTCTGCGTTGTCAAGTTGACCTCGCCATGGTAGTTTTTGACTCGCTGTCTATTCACATTGAATCGGCTTCAATCCTCCATGCTTTCCAACTCGAGCATCCCCTGGTTGAATACCTTAGTCACAGTATAAGGGCCGGTCCATCTTGATTTTAGTTTGACATGCATTAGCTTCAACCGTGAGGAGAAGAGTAGCACTTGTTGTCCTTCCTTAAATGAGCGACGGAGGATGAATTTGTCATGATACAATTTGGTCCGCGCTTTGTAGTTCGTTTTCCCTTCATAGGCCTCAAGCCGTAATTCCTCAAGCTCACATAGATTAAGCTTCCTATCTAGTCCGGCAGCCTTCAAATCCGGATTGCAATGCTTGAGCGCCCAATAGGCTTTATGTTCTAATTCCACCGGAAGGTGGCATGCCTTTCCATAAACAAGTCGAAAGGGGGAGGTTCCAATTGGTGTCTTGTATGCTGTCCGATAAGCCCAAAGAGCTTCATCTAGCCTCTGACTCCAATCTTTCCTACCCGGCTTCACCATTCTTTCTAAAATTCCCTTGATTTCGCGGTTGGAGATCTCCGCTTGACCATTGGTCTGGGGATGATATGCCGTGGACGTTCAGTGGTGGACATGGTAGCGCTTCAAGGTGGCAGCCATCATGCGGTTACCGAAATGAGTTCTTTGGTCGCTGATTATGGCCTTGGGTACCCCGTATCTACAAAACAGGTTAGTGCACAAAAAATCTATGATAGTTTTTGCATCGTCGCACCTTGTGGCCGTAGCTTCTACCCATTTTGACACATAATCCACAGCAACTAAAATATAAGTATAACCGCATGAAACTGGGAATGGTCCCATAAAATCAATACCCCAAATGTCAAAAACATCGTTGACTAATATGGGTACTTGAGGCATCTCATTTCTAGCTGACACATTTCCTACTCTTTGACACCTATCGCACTTTTTACACTTCTCATAGGCATCTCTAAATAAACTTGGCCAAAAGAAGCCGCTATCTAGGATTTTTCTAGCGGTTCTCCTAGGCCCGAAATGTCCTCCACATGCAAACTCATGGCAGAAGCTAATAACAGAAGCTATTTCATTATCGGGGATGCATCGCCTCAGTATTTGATCTGCTCCTATTTTCCATAAGTAAGGATCATCCCATAAGTAATGTCTAGCATCATGCCTAAGTTTCATGCATTGTGCTTTAGTAAAAGGAGGAAATGTACCTCCTACAAGGTAGTTGACGATCGAGGCATACCACGGCACTTTGGTTGAGACTGCATAGAGGTGTTCGTCTGGAAATGACTCGGTTATGTACCCCTCTTCTTCTTCTCGGACAATCCTGCTTAGATGGTCGGCCACAGTATTTTCGATCCCCTTCTTGTCCCTTATCTCCACATCGAATTCTTGCAGTAGTAGTATCCACCGAATGAGTCTTGGCTTGGCCTCCTTCTTCTTCATCAGGTAACGGATGGCAGCATGGTCAGAATAAACTATCACTTTTGCTCCAAGAAAATATGATCTGAACTTTTCCAGAGTGAATACCACTGCCAGGAGTTCCTTTTCGGTGGTGGAGTAGTTTCGTTGGGTAGAACCTAGGGTTCGTGAGGCGTAGTAGATCACACCCGCCTTCTTATCAATTTTTTGGCCGAGAACTGCTCCCACAGCGAAGTCGCTTGCGTCGCACATGATTTCAAATGGTTTTCCCCAATCCGGAGTTTGGATGATGGGTGTGCTAGTGAGGGCTTTCTTCAGATCATCAAAGGCTTCCTTGCATGCATTGGTGAATTCAAAAGGAACTTCTTTTTGGAGAAGAGTGGATAGAGGCAACGCCTTTTTGGAGAAGTCCTTGATGAATCGTCGGTAGAATCCCGCATGGCCAAGGAATGATTGGATGTCTCGGACCGTGGATGGGTATGGTAGAGTCATGATCAGGTCGATCTTCGCTTTGTCCACTTCCATGCCTTCTTGTGAGACGATATGTCCCAAGACTATTCCGTGTGTTACCATGAGTGGCACTTCTCATAATTGAGCACTAAGTTCATGGACACACATCGTGCCAAAACTGTGCTCAAATGGCTTAAGCAAGCGTCGAATGTGTCTCCATAGATGGTGAAGTCGTCCATGAAGACTTCAATGAATTCTCCGATCATGTCTGAAAAGATACTGGTCACCACCCTTTGAAAAGTCCCTGGGGCATTGCATAGGCCGAACGACATCCTTCTGAAGGCGAATGTGCCGAATGGGCAGGTGAATGTAGTTTTCTCTTGGTCCTCAGGTGCTATGGGGATCTGGTTGCAGCCTGAGAACCCGTCCAGGAAGCAAAAATATGGCTTGCCCGCCAGTCAGTCTAGCATTTGATCGATGAATGGTAGAGGGAAATGGTCTTTTCTTGTGACGGCGTTTAATTTCCTGTAGTCGATGCACATTCTCCAGCCGTTCTTGACCCTTGTTGTTACCATTTTTCCTTCGGCATCTTCCTCGACTGTGATCCCACTTTTCTTTGGGACCACGTGGACAGGACTTACCCATTGGCTGTCTGATATAGGATAGATAACGTCCGCATCAAGTAGCTTCTGTATTTCTTTTTGGATGATCTCCATCATGATTGGGTTGAGTCGTCGTTGAGGTTCTCTTGATGGCTTTGCCCCGTCCTCAAGTAGAATACGGTGCATACATACCGCTGGGCTAACTCCTCTCAAGTCGGCTAGAGTCCATCCAATAGCCAACTTGTGCTGTCTCAGTACTTTTATCAAACTATGTTCCTGGCCTGCTTCCAAGCCACTCTTGATGATTACCGGGAGTGTGTTATTATCCCCAAGGAAAGCGTACTTCAGATGTCCGGGCAGAGGCTTCAATTCTATTTTGGGAGCTTGAATCACTGAGGGTAAAAAAGTATTTGATTTGAATAATTTTACCTCGTTAACTTCATATCCTGGTGTGAGAGGCTTCGAGATTGTTAAGTGGGCCAGCGTTTCTTGTAAGCCTTCGATTAATTCGTATGAGTGTTCGGCTCTATTGAGTATGGCTTCTAAGGGATCTGCTCTTGGTTCTGATTGAACTTCTTGGACTAGGTCGTCCAAAGCGTCGAGAGCGTACACTTCCTCGGACTCTAGGGATGCTTCATTGCTCTGAATATGTCGAAGCTGAAGACCTCTCCTTCTACTTCCATTGGTAGCATCCCACTTCCGCAGTCTATTTTCATTTTTGATGTTTTCAGAAATGGACGGCCGAGAAGGATGGGTGCATGGTCTGTTGGCCCGCCATTCTCCATTTTTAAGATGTAGAAGTCTGCTGGAAACACCAATTTGCCTACTTGAACTAAGACGTCTTCTATCTTGCCCTCGGGCTATTTGCACGACCGATCTGCTAGTTGAATAGTGAGACCGGTGGGTTTGAGCGGTCCAATCCTAAGGCATGAGTAGATAGAAAAGGGAAGAACGTTGATTGATGCTCCAAGGTCTAGCATGCAGTTCTCGATCCGGATGTTGCCAATTGTGCATGGAATGGTGTAAGTTCCCGGATCACCACATTTTGGGGGCACTTTTCGTTGTATGACGGCCGAAACGTTTTTACTCATTAGCTCTTGATCATATCTAGTACTCCTCCTCCGGTTGGTGCAAAGTTCTTTTAAAAACTTGGCATATCGAGGAATTTGCTTGATGGCTTCCAAAAGGGGGATGTTTATTTCGACTTTACTGAACAACTCAAACACGTCCTCGTCCATGACATGTTGTTTTTGCACGCGAGCAGGTACTGGAAATGGAAGTGTTGCGCTGATTTTGGGGGTTTCGGTTCTGGGTGCCGGGCGCTCCTCGTGCTCTTTGGACATTGGAACTGGGCTGGGTGCTGGTTCTGGGCCAGGTTAGCGATCCTCGGACGTATTCCTTTCTTTGTTGGTCACGTCTCGCTCTTCCTCAAACATGTCGTTGTCTTTATCGGCCGCGTCTTCTTCTAGAGTTTCGAGAGACTCGGGCCTCATTTGCTCTTCTCCGGGCAACCTTGAGTCTTTGTCCTCCTCTTGCTCTATAGGTTTGCCGACAAGCGTTTTTCCACTCCTAAGAATTACGGCATTCATATTTTCCTGTGGGTTTTGAATGGTTTGTGAAAGGAGTCTGCCGGGCTCATTAGTGAGTGCGGACACTGAGGCAGCGAGTTGGGAGATGTGCTTCGTTAAGTCCGATAATTCTCCCCTTGTTTCGGTTTGGTTTTGATGCATGGTAGTATTCAACTGCTGCACAGTGTCCGACAATTGCATCATCATGTCTTCAAGTGACTTGTTTGGTTCTTGATGATTGTTCGAGCTTGCTTGGTACTGGTTTGGTCCTGCTCTATTGTTGCTGTTGTGGTGGTATCCTGGGTATCCTCCCACTGCATTTATTTCTGCCGGTTCCTCTTCTATTCATGTCGGGCATGTGTCAGTTTTGTGGTCCGTAGAACAACAAAATTCGCAAGGTTTTACTGGAACTGGATGTCTTCGTAGGACCTGAATCATCATCTCCTTTATTTGTCTCATCTCTTCTGGCATGGAGTTTACTGATGTCTCGGCTTGTGCTACATTTTTTGTTCTGGAGAATTCATCTTGGCGAGTAGTCTCCTCTCTAAACCGGGCATTTTCAGCAACGTTGGCGATGAGATCCCTTATGCCACTTAATGATAGATTCATCATGGATCCTCCAGCTGAGGCATCCAGGAGCATTTTCTCTAAAGGTCTTAATCCATCAATGAGGTACTCGATGATGAGTTTCTCGGGCAGTCCAAGGGTACAGCAGCTTCTCTCCAGGCGATTGAACTTTTCTAGGTAGTCGTACATGGTTTCATTGGGCCCTTGCTTGATGTCCTGTAGCTGCCTTCTTACTTGCATCGCTCTTCCTGCTGGGTAGTATTTTTCTAGAAATTTCCTTTGCATCTTAGTCCATGTTCTGATGCTACCGGAAGGCAATGAAAGAAACCAGTCGTTTGCCGAGTCAATCAGGGAACAATAGAACGCCTTTAACTTGAAGTCGTCTATACTCACTCGATTGGGCTTTAGATTTTGGCAAATGCCATGTAAGCGTTGGAGATGAGTTGTCGCAGATTCTCCATGAGCTCCTGAGAATTTGGGCAAGCTATGGGCCACTGACGCGTTGATGGTAGTGTACTCTAGTTCAGGGCCCTCGTGAATGCACCATGGTTGCGTTTCGGAATCTGGGGCATTGAGTTCTTTCATAGTAGGTGCACGGTAGTTGTTATTACCATAGTAGTCATCGTAGGCAGGTTCTTGTCTTGGCACGTGTCGAGGTTGAGGGCGTGGGGGACGTATAGGAGGTTGTACTGGACCAGCTGCATTTCGGTCCTCGGGTGGTTCTTGGTTTCTTCGGATGGCCTCCCTATCACGAGCTCTTCGGTTTCGCATGATTTGTTCCGGATAATCGACAAATGGAAGCGGTGCTTCATTGGTTCGATCGTACAGGTTTATCTCTTCGTCATCCTAGTAGTCATGGTGGCTTCCTTCGCGAGACATGGTTGTTTTGAAGCGAGTATCGATTTGAAGAACTTATCCGATTAAGTAACGAATTCCCCTACAACGGCGCCAATTTTGACGGACGCACAGTCGTCGTGTGCGAAAGTCAAGAATAAATTTATAAGTCCACTACTCGCGACTTCACTACTGGGTAGCAAGTGGTAAGTAGGGGGTCGAAGCCAAGAGAATTAGGGGGATAAGTCGTTCTTTGAGGGATTGTACAGGCGGGGAACGTGATTTTAGGGTTGATTGAGGTTTTAGCGCGAATAACTACGTGACTTTTTGGTTGGTTTTGGTTTTTAGTGTGGAAAAGTAAATAACAGAAAAGTAAATACTGAAAATAAAAGGAAAGACTTACAGCGGTTGTTGCGTGATTGGCAAGTCTTACGGAACGTCAGCAGTTGATATTGCAGTTAAAAGGAAGTATTCGATTGCAAGGGCCTTGTATCATAGTCTGTTTATCATTGACCTCTAATGATCATACTATGTGTTCAAAGATGAATCGAGGCTATTTCTAGCACAAGACTTGCCACATCATTTAGAACACTTGTTCTATTTAGACTAATTCCTCCTTTCGAAGTATCTTAGCCTTATGTGGATCCATTTGATCTTCAGTGACGATCAACCAAATGGTTTTTAAGAGAGGTCGAACTCCTCAGATAAGCTTTGCCCGTTAAAGCATCCACTTACCCGAGTATGTTCACGAACCCCACGGAAGAGCTTTGCCCGTTAAAGCATCCACTCAACCTTGGAAATTCTAACCTAATAGGTGGCACATAGAACAAGTTTTGAACACAGAGAGGCACTAGGTGCAGGGTCTAAAACATTGTATGATACAAGTACACCCCTTCAACCGAATGAAGGGTTTAGCTACGAATATCCATAGAGGTGGATATCATAGCTAAGACAGTAAAGTAAAGAGAATACTCAAGAACCAACAGGAGTAAACTCAGGAACTACTAGAATACTCAAGAACCAACAGAAGTATTATAGATTGAAACAAGTGTTTACAAGAGTGGTGCCCTAATCTAGAGAGAAGTGAGAGCTTCTCTCACTAACTTATGGAATTGGAATGAGAATGGGATGATTGATTACAGAGGGAATGGCTTGGTATTTATAGCCATGGGGGAGTGAGAGATGTGGAGGAGAAGGGAGCCACTTGGCACAAGCTCATGGAGCTCTCCAAAGCCGCCGGTGATGTCATGAGGGGGGGAAAGCCGCCGGCCACATGTCCATGGAGGAGAGGAGGAGAGCTTAGCCGCCGGCTAGGTGGAGGATGGTGAGTGGTGGAGTGTGTTTTGTGAGCTCATTCCAAAAAGCCATCGGTCCTTTCAGCTCCGATCTGACTCTGGTTGCCTTTCGGTTGGACTTGTTTTGAGTGATTCCATGTCAGGTTCATGATATTTCTTCAGTCAGCATCTGGTCGTCACTTGGAATGACTCGTAATTCATATTCAGCTTTAAACGTCCTCCTTAGCATGTATTCTCTCTAGACGTCAAAATACCCTACAGATAAGTATCGGAACTAACAAGCAAAAGTTAAATAGACAAAGCGTCTAATTTGGTGGGTTTATCTGTGTTTATGATTCATACAATTATAGTCCATCAATAATTCTCTTCGATTTTGCATAAGAGTATTTTTTGTCTCGCCTACACGTGCATGCGTTGTTCCTTCGTGGAGGTGTTGTCCGTTCCTTGTGGACATGTGACCCATGTTACAAAGTCTAATAATTTATATGTACTCGAGTTAAAAGTGATATGTAATATGTGATTGATTTGTATGAGAGGTAAACCCACAATAAAAAAACACGAATAAATTTAAGCAAACTCGACTTCACCCTAAAACGCACCGTGAAACACATATAGTTTGATCAATGTCTCGCTTTTTTTTCGGTGCCCTATCTAAATTGACTTATATAGATTTTACGTAATTCAAGTTCTTAATTAGTTTCTAATTTTCAGTGCCTTATCTAAATTGTTTTACATAGATTTTACATAATACAAGTTCATAATTAGTTTCTGAGATCTCACCAGTGTAAAAAAAAATTTCGCTCTTGCCACTATTTTGAAGAGAGAAAATTCATTGGAAAAGTGGGGTTCAGATTGGGAATATTGGTGGTTGAGTTGGTAGCAAGGTCAAGGGTTCGAACCCCACCATGACATTTACTTTTCCACAATTTTGTGGAGGGGTGCTTTTCGTCCTACCTACGCGTGGACGCGTTGTTCCTCCCTCGTGGAGGTGTTCTTGATCACGATTCGGCGTGTACGTGTTGTTTCTCTTTCGCGGAGGTGTTGTCCGTTCCTTGGGGACGTGTTGTGCCCTTCTAAATCAAAAGGTGTTGCTTGCTTGACCTGTGGATGTGCGTATTCAATCATGGGGTTTCAAGATAGAGGTATCGTATGGCATGCGCTTAAGTGTGTAGATGATTCAAGTATCAATCCGAGTTGGTGCCTTTCGTGGCTGTGCTCCAAAGTTTAGTGATTGTATCCGAGTGAAAATTGCTCATGTAATATGAAATACTGTTGTCTGTTCAAGGACTAGATCCATGTGGTGTTCTAATTAAGACTAGAACACCATAGGAGGCACTATCCGAAAGTAAACACGCGAGCACACACGATATACTACCCAGTTCGGCAACCAGCCTACTCTGGGGGCTTCCCACGCCCTAAAGGGTTTCAAATCCTATTAAAAGTTTAGAGCTATAGATGGTCTTACACTTACACAACTCCCATTTGTAACTGTCTAGCCTCTAACACTTTTCTTCTCGATTTGCGATCTAGGCTCCCCCTCGATCCCCTGTGGGTAGGTCCGTCCCAAACCTGTCTTGAACTTCGCATGAAGATCAGAGTCTTCTCCCGAAGACAGACGCCTTCTCCCGAATTCGTGATCTCAGTGGTGTGTGGGCAGCGGTTGTTCCACAGGCTGTTCTGATCAGCACACTGAACAAACAAACTCAGCGCCGTCGACTTTTCGGTGAGAAAAGTTTTCCAGCCAATCGTTCCTCCTCCTTCTCTGCAGAATATGAGCGTGTATAACTTCTCCAACAATGATGCAGAATGGAAAACCCTAGCCTCGTATTTATAGGATACTTGGCTGGGTTTCCTATTCGGTTAAGAATATCTTAACCACCAAGATACTTTATCTCCAAGTATTTAAGAATATTTCCTAAATATTCTTTAACTTCCAAAGCTTCTTTCTTGATAAGAAAGCGAGTATCTTCTTCAAATATCTTTGAGTATCTTCAATATACTCAAACCGCCTCAGATTTTTATGGCTGATATACTTGAATATTGGAAACTCTTGAATTAGGAAACTTTCTCCTGTCAGTTCTGTGCAGCGCATGAGTTCCAACTTCACTTGAACAACTCCTTGACTTCTAGCTTGAACACTCTGAAGTCATTTTGCCAAAACCCATGCCACATATAAACAACAATCTCCCCCTTGGCATTTTTGGCAAAACCATCCTATCTAGCTAACTAGACTTTAGAGATCACTCCCCTTTTTGCTACAAAATAGGCAAGGAAGGTTCAAATAGACCAGCTTGTTCTCCTCGGCATCTGTAATCTTCTCTACTCCCCCTCGAACATAGCCATGGTCAGTGATACATACTGCGAGTCTTTCGGACCATGGTGTCTCAGTAACTGTTCGACCACGGTTCAGCAAATAATAGTTTTTTGATGATCTGCCCTCCATTAGAGATTCTCCATTCTTGTTGAGCACTTGACGAGAGTCATGTGTGATCTTTACATAGGGACTTCCATCTCTGAAGCTTATATCTTTTGCCTTCAATCTGTCAGTAAGAGTCGCCCTCTTGAGCACAGGTAGACACGGAACCTTCAATGTCCCACAGTCGACCACCTTGCTCTCTTTTGTCATGTGAGCAGTGCATCCACTATCGACGTGTCGATGACCTTTCTTCATGTTACTGGTTGAGCTGAATACGACGAGACACACTTCCTCTTTTTGCTTCACTCTCCATTCTTGTGTCATCCTTGGAGTAGTTCTCTGCTGCAACTTACTGCGCACAGCCATGAACTCGTGACACCTTGGCTTGATGTTCCCCTTCTTGTGACAGTACCAACAGGTTCTTGAGTATCTTCTTCATTCTCCGTTGGAACGCATCGTGTTGGCCAGTAGGTACCTGTTCATCTGTCTGTTCACTGATTGTTCAGCTTTGACAAACTTAATCTTTCCTAAACTACTCCCATCAGTGTATCCAATGCCTCTACGTCCTCCACTCATTCTCTGGGACTTCAAAATCGTATCTCGGTCTTTTGATCCAGAGTTTAGCATCTTTACTGATTTCTTGAACTTATTTAGCTCGTCTAGTACTGCCGCGTGGTCAGCCTTCTCCATCTCAATTTGTAATTTCGGGGAATTAACTTCTTCTAGAAGACATATCTCTCTTCGGCTCATGGCAGTATATCATGTTTTCTATTTTTTCATGTCTTTAGCCTGCATGTCTCTGTCTTTCTCCGTCTGCATCCTTAACGACGAGACAACTCTGAGAAGTTCTGCCTTTTCTTCGATCAGGACATCAGCTCTCTCCCTTAGCTTTTCCTTCTCATTCTTCAGGCTTGTCACGTTGAAGCTAAGTCTGTTGTTCAGACTTATCACTTCCTCGCATTTCTCATAAAGAGTCGAATAATTTTCGATGATGCATTCATTTGTGATTTCTTCATCATCACTGTTGCTGGAGTAAATGACAGAAAGTAAAGTGCTGAAATTAAAGTGCGAGAAAGTAAATTGCGTAAAGTAAATACTGAAAGTAAAGTGTGTAAAGTAAGTGCGAGAACAGCCGAGTTCAATATCAACCATACAACATACGTTTTGGTTTGTCGCACGCTGTGTTTCAAGCGCAATACGTACCAAAATGTTATGTTTGATTGATGTTGAAAACTGCTGTAATGAAAGTAAAAGTGCGGAAAGTAAGTGCGGAAAATAAAGACTGAAAGTAAAGTGCTGAAATGTAAAGTGCTGAAATGTAAATGGCAGAAAAGTAAATTGCTTGAAAGTAAAGTGAGGGAAAGTAAAGTGCGTGAAAGTAAATGTGCTGAAAATAAATGACAGGAAAGTAAAGTGCTGATAAGTAAGAACGAAAGATATTCAGTCTAGGGTCTCTACTTGTGAGACAACCATCATAGACGTCAAATGATCTTACTTTGTGTTCATAAGTGTGGGTTATTCCATTTCAAGACATAAACCCTAAAGTAAGGCCATTTCAAGCACTTACACCACAATCTACTCCAAAATCAAGACATAGACTTCTAGTTCTAAAGTGCAGCCACTTGATCTCTCATTTTGGATCAACCAAGTGACTTAAAGGAAGTTTGAACCACTCGGAAAAGCTTTGCCATTTCAAGCATCCACTTAACCTTGTTGTTCAAACCGAATGAAGGGCACAAGAACTCGTTGACACACAAAGAAGCATTAAGCTCAAGTCTCAAGATGCATACACAAGTATGAACACCCTTTTGACTGAATATGCTTTAGCTACTTGTATTCGTGTCAAGGAATACAAGCACCATGCTTATAAAAGTAAAGAAAACAAGAAAACAAGAACAAGGAAAGTAAAAAGAGGACTTCGGTTTTGACAAGAAAAAGTAAAGAAGTCGTGGCTTGACAAGGAAAGTAAAGGAGAGGAGCTCCAAATCAAGAACAAGACATGAAAGTAAAGAGAGCTTTGGAAATCAAGAACATAAGCAAGAACAAGAACAAAGTAAAATGTAGAGAGGTTTGTATTGAAGTGTGAAGAAGAGAGATAAGCTCTCAACTTCCTAATGTGTACATGGGATGGTCCAAGTAATATCTAAGACTAAGAGGCTCTATTTATAGGCAAAGGAAGACTTGGGGGCTAAGTTTTGAGTTGGAAATATCCCAAAAGCAAGTCATTCTAATTGGTTCTCCATATGACACCCCACATGGCTTGGAAGAGGATAAGAACACATCCACTTGCATTTTCCTCCTCCAACCACAAGCCACCACATGCCTCCCCACTTGCACTCCCAACCGACTTGAGCTTGGCTCAAATCAAAGGGCAACTAGCTTGGTTTGGTAGAGGCCAACCGGAATGAATAGCAAAGCTAACCGGAAAAGAAGTGGCCAACCAGATTAGTAATAGTTCGGTTTTGGTTTTGGTTGGATGATGGAGCATATTTATATGATTCATTAAGTACTACTAAACCCACCAATTAAGACATTTGGTCATACGAACAAGTGCTTGTTAATGCCATTTTGTGTATACAGGCGATTTTGGGGTCTAAAGAGGAAACATGCCAGAAAGGGGAGATTTAGGCCCAAAAAGCACACCAAGCATTTCTGGCAAGCCATGGCCCGAGGAAAACCAGCGCCCGAGACCAGCGCCCGAGCCCGGTCGGCCTGCGCCCGAGCAAAACTTCAAATCTGGTCACGACCACTTTCCGGCGGCGTTCCAGCAAATCTAGCTCGAGCATTCATCTTAGAATCACTTCAAAATGCTAGAACCATCGCCCAAAAGCTGAGAACGCATTGCCAAGGACTCAAGCCCGTTCAAAGGCAAACAAGGGTAATATCGGCCGTTTTGGGATTTCGACCATGTTCCGGGCAGAATTTGGCTTAGCGTCCTTCTTGAGATCATCTTAGAATGACTTATTCATTCAGAATACACTCTCCAAAATCCAAGAAGCTCCGGCCAAACCCCCGGTCAGATTCCGGCCATATTCCGACGAACTCCGGCCATGCTCCGGCGAACCTCCGGTGATGCTCCGATCAAGCTCATCCAACCACCACCATACTCCGGTCATTTCTTGCTCCGGCCACATTCCGGTGAAGTCCAACTAAATCCAAACTACTTCATTCCGGTTGGCTTCTGATGGACCATAATTGTATGAATCATAAACACAGTTAAACCCACCAAATTAGACGCTTTGTCTATTTAACTTTTGCTTGTTAGTTCCGATATTTATCTACATGGTATTTTGGAGTCTAGAGAGAATACGAGCTAAAAGGAATTTTAAAGCTGAATATGAATTACAAGTCATTCCAGGTCACGACCAAATTCTGACTTTCAAGAACCGGACGTGGAATTACTCAAAACAAGTCCAACCGAAAGGCAACCAGAATCAGTCCGGAGCTGAAAGGGGACCGATGGCTTTTGTGAAAGATCACAAACACACATCTCTCACCCACTCCCCTCCACCTAACCGGCGGCTCCCCTCTCACAAAATCCCCTCCTCCTCTCCCTTCATGCCACATGGGCGGCGGCTAAGGAGGAAAACACCAAAAGGACCGGCGGCTTTGAGCTCCTCCATGGATACCTTGCCAAGTGTTGTGATCTCATGGCTCCTCCATGCATATAAAAGGAGACCTATTCTCCTTGAAAATGCATCCCATCTCATTCCAACATCTCATACCACAAGTAGTGAGAGAAGCTCTCACTTCTCTTTAGATTCACAACACCATCCTTGTAATCACTTTACTTTGGAATCGAAGCTTTAGCACTTTCAACGGTTTTTTTGTAAGTATTCTCGTCTTTACTTTACTGTCTTTTCAATTCAGCAACTTTACTTTCCTGTCTTTACTTTTGAAAACTTTACTTTACTGTCTTCCAAAAACCTTTACTTTTCAACGCACTTAGCTATGATTTCCTGTTCCATTGATATTCGTAGCTAAACCCTTCATTCGGTTGAAGGGCAGTGCTTGTATCATACAATGTTTTAGACCCTACTCTTAGTGCCTCTATGTGTTCAAGACCTGTTCTATGTGCCACATATTAGGTCAGAACTTCCAAGGTTGAGTGGATGCTTGAAATGGCAAAACTCTTCCGTGGGGTTCGTGAACACACTCGGGTAAGTGGATGCTTGAAATGGCAAAGCTTATCTGAGGAGTTCAACCTCTCTAAAACACCATTTGGATTGATCGGAAATGATTGATCAAATGGATGCACATAGGCTAGTATACCTTGAAATGGGGTGCTAGTCTAAATAGAACAAAGTGCTCTATGACCTTGAAATGGGCTAGACAGTGGGGCAAATCAAGTGCTTGAAATGGCCTTGATACACTTTTGAACACTAAGTATGATCATTAGAGGTCAATGATAAACAGACTATGATACAAGGCCCCTGAAACCGAATCTTTCCTTTAATTGTAATATCAACTGTTACTTTACCTTTCAGTACTAAAAACCAAAAAATAATCCCCCCAACTGCTTTATTTAAATCCCCCCTTTTGAAAGAACAATTAATCACCTAATTCCCTTGGGTTCGACCCGTACTTACCACTTACTACCAAAAATAGTTAAGTCGCGAGTATTGGAGATACAAATTTGCTTTGGCACAGAGAACATCGTACCTTAACGACAGTGCGGTGGGCTCCGTCAAAACTGGCGCCGTTGCCAGGGAATTAGCTTCCGATTAGCTGTTCTTTTCTTTTCTTTCTCTCTCTCGATTCTCGAAATCACTTCTACGCAACCATGTCTCGTGAAGAAAGTCACCATGACTATCAGGATGATGACGAGATGAATCTGTTCGATCGAAATAATGAAGCGCCGCCTCAATTTGTTGACGATCCGGAACAACTCATTCGAAAC
This sequence comes from Rhodiola kirilowii, assembly GCA_033675215.1. Lineage (NCBI taxonomy): Eukaryota > Viridiplantae > Streptophyta > Magnoliopsida > Saxifragales > Crassulaceae > Rhodiola > Rhodiola kirilowii. The sequence goes on along the minus strand of CM066196.1, from coordinate 30,165,976 downwards.
CATAGAGCTCGTAATAGGGAGTCCATTCGAAGAAACCAAGGACCACCTGAGGACCGAAATGGAGCTGGTCCAGTACAGCCCCCTTGATATCCCCCATCCCCTCAATATCGACAAGTGCCAAGGCGAGAACCCATCTTTGATGACTACTACGGGGATAACAACAACTTCCGCAAACCTACTATGCGAGAACTATCGGCACCAAATTTCAGAAACCAGCCGTGGTGCATTTACAAAGGCCCTGAACTAGAAAACATCGCAATCAACACTTCAGTGGCCCACAACTTGCCCAAGTTCTCAGGAACTCGTGGAGAATCAGCAACGACTCATCTCCAACGCTTACATGGCACTTGCCAAAACCTAAAACCCAATGGCGTGAACGTAGACGACTTCAAGCTAAAAGCGTTCTACTTTTCCCTCACTGACTCAGCGAACGACTGGTTCCTTTCATTGCCTTCTGGTAGCATCAAAACATGGGCTCAGATGCAGAAGAAGTTCTTAGACAAATACTACCCAGCAGGAAGAGCAATGCAAGTAAGAAGGCAATTGCAGGACATCAAGCAAGGGCCCAATGAAACCATGTACGACTACCTGGAAAAGTTCAATCGCCTGGAGAGAAGCTGATGTACCCTTGGACTGCCCGAGAAACTCATCATCGAATACCTCATTGATGGATTGAGACCGTTAGACAAAATGCTTCTGGATGCCTCAGCTGGAGGATCCATGATGAATCTATCACTGAGTGGCATAAGGAATCTCATCACCGACGTTGCTGAAAATGCCCGATTCAGAGAAGAGACAACTCGGCAGGAAGAATTCTCCCGAACAAAGAATGTGGCAAGGGCTGAAGAAACACCGATGAACTCTATGCCAGAGGAGATGAAACAAATAAAGGAAATAATGATTCAAATCCTACGAAGGCAGCCAGTTCAGATAAAGCCTTGTGAATTCTGTAGTTCTACGGACCACAAGACTGACGCATGCCCAACACTGATAATAGAGGAACCGGAAGAAGTGAATGCAGTGGTAGGATACCAAGGATACAACAACAACCACAACAGCAACAATAGAGCATGACCAATCCGGCAGTATAATCAAGCAACCAACCCGAGCTGGCAATACAACAGCTATCCTCAGAAGGAAACACAACAAGCCGCACCACAATTAGCTCAGTCATTTTACCAACCGCCCCACCGACAGTACAACCAGAACGTTCCATCAACTGGCCAATATCAACAAAGAGGATCAAATCAATACCCGACAAGCCAATATCAGCAGAAGGGAACAAATCAATACCAACCCAGCTCAAACAATCAGCAAGGACCGAGCAAGTCGCTTGAAGACACAATGAAGGAGCTCGCGGGAAGCATAAATCAATTGGGGACTTTGCTACACCGATATCAGGCAAAAACTGACGGGGCAATTTCAGATTTGACCAAACAAATATCCCAGCTCGCCACCTCAATGTCCGCACTCATTAATGAACCTGGTAGACTTCCTTCACAAACCATTCAAAACCCAAAGGCAAATGTCAGCATGATAAGGAAGTCAAACATGAAGGTAGCACTGGAAGAAACAGCACGATTCACAACTTACAAACTTACAAACAAACACTTCACCCGTAGGCACCGTCCTGATTGGAATCAAGAAGAAGACCGACCCAATGATGGCAGAACGTGGGTCACGCATGCTGACAATGGACGTTATACATTCACGGTTAGCATGACACCTCCACCGATTACACACTTCGATATACCGGCATCTGGCTGGGAAGACAAAGACTCTAATGGTCTCAGATGGGATTCCCCAACTAACATCTATGCGTCGGAGCAAAATATTTACCTGGAAGATAAAGAATTGAAAGGACCCGATCATACAAATCCAGAGCCAGAGGATGGGCAGAATGGCCCAATCATGGAAAGATCCTTCACTTCAGATCATGAGTCACAACCAGAAAGGGATAAGGACCCAGGGGCCTTCACGGTCACCTGTGGTATTGGAGAAGCCCAGATTCACAAGTGCTTAATCGATATTGGGGCTGTCGTCAACACCATGCCTTACTCCTTATATTACTTATTGGGGCTTGGCCCATTGAAACCACCAAGGTCAAATATCGAGTTGGGAGACAAATCATGTATCCAACCGGTTGGAATGCTTGCAGATCTAATACTCGATGTAGGAGAGCTCGTAGTTGCTGCGGACTTTTATGTTATAGAAACAAAAGAGACCAGCGGAGACGGACCACTAGCGCTTATATTGGGACGACCTTTTCTCTACGCCACCAAGGCATGGATAGACATGGGCAAGGGCTTGTTATCACTTACATTTGGCGGCAAAAATTCAGATTTCTACATCGATGATTATGATGGCCGCCCAGGAACATAGACACCACCAGACAATGTGCTTATCTCAGATCTCAGTACACAGACTTCCGACCTGCCAAAAGAAACCAAGAGGGTGACTAAATCAGCAGCTACAATCGAAAGAACCTCGCCCTCTCGAAAGAACCAAAAGAGTCGGAAGAGTTGGAAAGAAAAACCACCGAAACAAGGAAGTCCGAACACATCATCCCACAAAAACTCGGAGAAAGGCAAGGCAAAAATGAAAGTAGGCACTCCACAACACTATGACCTGAGCTGCCCATGGGATCCAAACCTGTGATCCCCATGCGTCGAGCCAACGACGTTAAACAAAGGCACTGGTCGGGAGGTAACCCGACACCTATCTTACTTTCAGTAATTTTCTTTTCTGTCATTTAGTTTTTATCGTAAGTCGCTCTCACCCATTTTTTTTGTATAGAAGGAATGTCTAACATGTAGGAATCGGTTTTTGGAGCAAGATCAGATCAGCCAGGCAGCTTCCGAGAATTACCGGGCCTACGCTGAGAGTTCAAGGCCCCAGCCGAACTCCCTCGATTATACAGCTCCAAGGCATGTCGTTCCACGACACGACACAGTAAAAGGGAGTTCAGTTCTTCTCTTTTCGTTAATGTGATTTCCTTCTCTTATATATATTTGCATGACTTTTGAACTAAGTTGTGCTGAAAGGCACGCCTTCGTTCAAAAGTGTGGGGTGAGAACCGCCTGTGTACATAACATGTTTTTCTTTTCCTTTTCCCTTAATATTATCTTTTTGAAAATATGAACTTGAGAATGTGAAAAAGATAGATCATAATTCATGCATTTACCTTGTGAAAATTCAACTGTTTAAAAACTTAGAATGCAACTTCTCATTTGTCCCTTTGTGCTGAGATATACAGGGGATGTGGAGTTGACATAAACTGCCCTATAGAGGCTTGGCAAGCACTCGAAGGATCGAATCTAACTATATGGTTTTCAAAGTCAGTGGAGGCTGCACTTCGGGTTTCAGTGAAGATTGAAGTCATCTCCGCCATGCAGCGTTTATGCAAGAGGCGGGACGGGAATCAAACCGTCCTATCTCTAGTCCTAGTAGCTGGGAAAATAGATGAGCGACCCTCATCTTGACCCGCGCGAAACGGCAAGGATGAGAAAGAGCGGGGAGGTATTTCCATATGCTTGCGGGCGACGATTGGACCTCCCAAAAAGGCTGAGAAAATGGACTAGCAAGTCACAAAGAAGCAAAAGCTCAAAGAAGCTAATCAAAGGCCAAAGGCCAAAATTGTGAAGGTTTTAACCGAACAAAAGTGAAGAAACTCCAACTCAAAATCAAAGGCCAAAGGCCGATTCACTACAAAAGCTGTCCCTCGCCAAAAAGGAATCAAAGAGCTCAACTCAGTGAAACCCGAACCAAATCACGTGCTAGAGAAAGCTACAAGGAAACCATATAGTGCGAGTCGATCCCGAGAATGCAGTCCAGGAGCCTAAAAGGGGCTATCTCCCGAAACATCCAAATTAATTTGCATCTCGGCACGAAGGTACAAGTATCAAGTTTCTTCTAAGTATTTAAACGGTTTAATTTGGTAATAAGTAAGTAATGCATGAATTAGGATAAATCTAGTCCCATAATCTCACTTTCATATTTAAAAGTGTTTACTTGGATTGTGTGTGCCGCCCTTTAAAAAGCATTGTTCGGGACGAACAACTAAAAGTGTGGGGTGATCTGATGGACCATAATTGTATGAATCATAAACACAGTTAAACCCACCAAATTAGACGCTTTGTCTATTTAACTTTTGCTTGTTAGTTCCGATATTTATCTACATGGTATTTTGGAGTCTAGAGAGAATACGAGCTAAAAAGGACTTTTAAAGCTGAATATGAATTACGAGTCATTCCAGGTCACGACCAAATTCTGACTTTCAAGAACCGGACGTGGAATTACTCAAAACAAGTCCAACCGAAGGGCAACCAGAATCAGTCCGGAGCTGAAAGGGGACCGATGGCTTTTGTGAAAGATCACAAACACACATCTCTCACCCACTCCCCTCCACCTAGCCGGCGGCTCCCCTCTAACAAACTCCCCTCCTCTCCCTTCATGCCACATGGGCGGCGGCTAAGGAGGAAAACACCAAAAGGACCGTCGGCTTTGAGCTCCTCCATGGATACCTTGCCAAGTGTTGTGATCTCATGGCTCCTCCATGCCTATAAAAGGAGACCTCTTCTCCTTGAAAATGCATCCCATCTCATTCCAACATCTCATACCACAAGTAGTGAGAGAAGCTCTCACTTCTCTCTAGATTCACAACACCATCCTTGTAATCACTTTACTTTGGAATCGAAGCTTTAGCACTTTCAACGGTTTTTTTGTAAATATTCTCGTCTTTACTTTACTATCTTTTCAATTCAGCAACTTTACTTTCCTGTCTTTACTTTCGAAAACTTTACTTTACTGTTTTCCAAAAACCTTTAGTTTTCAATGCACTTAGCTATGATGTCCTGTTCCATGGATATTCGTAGCTAAACCCTTCATTCGGTTGAAGGGGAGTGCTTGTATCATACAATGTTTTAGACCCTACTCTTAGTGCCTCTATGTGTTCAAGACCTATTCTATGTGCCACATATTAGGTCAGAACTTCCAAGGTCGAGTGGATGCTTGAAATGGCAAAACTCTTCCATGGGGTCCGTGAACACACTCGGGTAAGTGGATGCTTGAAATGGCAAAGCTTATCTGAGTAGTTCGACTTCTCTAAAACACCATTTGGATTGATCGGAAATGATTGATCAAATGGATGCACATAGGCTAGTATACCTTGAAATGGGGTGCTAGTCTAAATAGAACAAAGTGCTCTATGACCTTGAAATGGGCTAGACAGTGTGGCAAATCAAGTGCTTGAAATGGCCTTGATACACTTTTGAACACTTAGTATGATCATTAGAGGTCAATGACAAACAGACTATGATACAAGGCCTTTGAAACCTAATCTTTCCTTTAATTGTAATATCAACTGTTACTTTACCTTTCAGTACTAAAAACCAAAAAATAATCCCCCCCAACTGCTTTATTTAAATCCCCCCTTTCGAAAGAACAATTAATCACCTAATTCCCTTGGGTTCGACCCGTACTTACCACTTACTACCAAAAATAGTTAAGTCGCGAGTATTGGAGATAGAAATTTGCTTTTGCACAGAGAACATCGCACCTTAACGACAGTGCAGTGGGCTCCGTCAGCTTCTACTATTCATTTCGGTTGGCATTTGGAGTTCGGTTACAACCAACCCGGCTGGCCTTTGGGGAGTGCCACCTACACGGCTGCTGCCCTTTGGAGAAAGTCGCCGGCGGCTTTGGGTAGAGCTCTCTCCCTTTGCCAAGTGGTTGGCTTTGGTTGAGCCATGTGCAAGTGATGGCTTTTGGCTAAACCAATCAAAATGAAGTGCTTTTGGGATATTTTCACATCTAAACTTAGCTCCCAAGTTTCCTTAGTCTATAAATAGAGGCCTTGCCTCATGTAATTGGTGTGCCACAAACCTTAGAGAGTTGAGAGCTTATCTCTCTTCTCTTCATTTTCAATACAACACACACTTTGCTCTTGTTCTTGCTTTGTTCGAATTGTTCTTCACTTGTTCTTGAGTTCCTTTACTTGTTCTTGCAGTCCGAAGCTCACTTTTACTTTCCCTCACTTGTTCTTGATTTGGAGCTCCTCTCCTTTACTTTCCTTGTCTTTTGCTTTCAAAAACTTTACTTTCTTGTCTTTCAAAAACCTTTACTTTACTAAGCACTTAGCTATGATATCCACCTCTATGGATATTCGTAGCTAAACCCTTCATTCGGTTGAAGGGGTGTGCTTGTATCATACAATGTTTTAGACCCTTCTCTTAGTGCCTCTTTGTGTTCAAAACTTGTTCTATGTGCCATATATTAGGTCAGAACGCTATTGGTTGAGTGGAGGCTCGAAAGAGCAAAGCTCTTCCATGGGTTCGTGAACTTCCGTGGATAAGTGGAGGCTCGAAAGAGCACAGCTTATCTGTGGAATTCAACCTCTTTAAAACACCATTTGGTTGATCGGAAATGATTGATCAAATGGATGCACATATGGCTAAGATACTTCGAAAGGAGGAATTAGCCTAAATAGAAGAAGAGTTCTATGTCTTGAAAAGGACTAGACGGTGTGGCAAGTCAAGTTCTAGAAATAGTCTTGATACATCTTTGAACACTTAGTGTGATCATTAGAGGTCGATGATAAACGGACTATGATACAAGGCCCCTAAAACCGAATCTTTCCATTAATCAATTCACCACCTGTCACTTTACTTTCAGTCTCACTATCAACTGCTTAAATTCAGTAACTTTACTTTTACGCATTTACTTTCAGCAAGCCTTGTCCTTCAAGCACTTTACTTTTACGCACTTACTTTCAGCAAGCCTTGTCCTTCAAGCACTTTACTTTTACGCACTTACTTTCAGCAAGCTTTGTCCTTCAAGCACTTTACTTTTACGCACTTACTTTCAGCAAGTCTTGTCCTTCAAGCACTTTACTTTTCAGTATTTACTTTCAGTCCCGTATTTACTTTCTTTACTTTCAGTCATTTACTTTTCAGTACTAAAATCACAACCAACCCCCAACTGTCTTACTTTCCATTTTCGAAAGAACAACTATCCACTAATTCCCTTGGGTTCGACCCCTACTTATCGCTTTACTACCCAATAGTAAAGTCACGAGTAGCGGACTTATAAATTTATTTTGTACACATTGCCTCGCGACAAGGCAGTGCTGTCAAATTGGCGCCGTTGCCGGGGAGTTAGCAAAATGGATAGTTGTTCTTTTTTTATTGTACATAATTCGCCATGTCTTCATACTACGACATAGAACCTTGGAAAGTTGGGGGCAGCAACCTTATGTTTGAAATGCTTAGCTGTCTCCCCCAGTTTGGAGGTTCCATCGGAGAGGATCCTGTGATACATTGCCAACATTTTCACCAAATCTGTCGCCACATGAAACCTAAGAATGAGACGTTAGAGGTGTTTAAGCTGAAATGCTTCAAATTTTCTTAAACTGACTCGGCAATAGATTGGTATTACTCTTGTGCAGCTTATGAAGGCGATTATGGGGATCTACGAGCCAAATTTCTAGAAGAGTTCTCCCCGCCATCTCTCCGACTTGAAACCCGCAAGGAAATCTACACCCTTAAGCAATCCCGAGATGAAACTTTGGATGAGTACTATACGTACTTCGTTATCATTGTTTCGCGCTGCCCGCACCATGGATTCACAAACATCTTCCTTCTTCAAAGGTTTCTTCGTGGAATGAAGCCACTTGAGCGGTCTATGCTTAATGATGCAGCGGGAGGTTCGGTGATGAATCTCACCATGTCTCAAACCTGGGACCTCATTGATGATTTGGCCGAGAGCTTAAAACGAGAGCTAATGCACCAAACTGAAAATAAGGCACCGACGGTGAAAGTGGACTCAGTGCAGAATGAGCCCGAGGAAGAAGCACCCGAGGAAGTCCCGGTCCTCATTGATGAGCTGCCCAAATCAGAACCGAACCACACTGCCGAGCTGCCCAAACCAGACCCGGACCTCAGTGTGATTACCCTCGGAGACCATATAAATGACGAGGATGAGGACCCATGGTTGCCTGAAGAAGAGCTACACTCAGATTGCCCCTGGGAGTTAGAAGAAAAACTGCCCGATTCAGTCCCGGTCCTCATCACCAATCTGCCCGAGGAAATCACGCCAGTCCAGCACCTCATTGCCAAACCAGTCGAGTCTAACACAATCCTCATTGGCGAGCTGGCTGAGACAGCCCCGGTCCTCACAGACGGGCTGGTCGAGAAAGACCCGGACCTCATGGCCAAGAAGCCCGAACTTAACCCTTCATGTTTTATGCAGATCATGGCCACCGAAGATCATTTAGTCAATGATGATGAGGTGCAAGGGGAGTTGGAGGCAAATTAAGGGCCAGAAAATCCGGCTAAAAACTCACTCACTCTAGGATGGCCAATCGTCGCTACCACAAAGAAGAGGCTTGGCAGGGGAACAAGCTCAAAGTCGCTCGTGTTCAATGGCACAATACTAAACTTCCAGAATTGCAAAGGTGCCACCCATTCAAACATGAAGAAACGGCCAAGACATGGGCCAAAGGAATGGAAGCCGGGAAGGAGGAACAAAAGAGCTCGACTTGATGGACCAGCAGCTATGATCAATGAATCCTTGCCTTCTCAGGGATATGTGAAGAAGAAGCCTCCGGATCAAGGGAGAGCAGAACTGAGCCCGCTGCCATATGTGTTCTTTGGGCAAATCAAAAGGGCAGCCGAGAAGAAGTTTGACCTCACACACCCATGGGATCCGAACTTATGATCCATGAGTGAGGTACCGTCGAGCCAACGACGTTAAACAAAGGCACTCTGCCGGGAGGTAACCCGACATATTTTCTTTACTCGTTACAGTTTTTATGTCATTTCCTTAGTTAACTAGCTTTTTGAGCTTTTGAACTAAGTCATGCTGTGAGGCACGGCTTCGTTCAAAAGTGTGGGGGTATGAGAGTAGTAGTAGTTGTACATAGTAGACAGCATGTTGTGAGAATATACACCTCCATGATGTGAAAATAGATAGACCCGATTCATGCATTTCCTTGTGAAAACTTAATTGTGTAAAAACATGCGAACTTAACTTTCTACTTGTCCTTGTGTGCTGAGAAAATGTATGATGTGGAGTTGAAAGAAATGCCCTAGAGAGGCTTGACAAGCACTTAGGGGACCGGATCCTTACTATACGGTTATGTGAAAATTGTGGAGGCTGCACTTCGGGCTTCTTGGTGAAGAGCGGACTCCACCATGCAGTGTTTATGCAAGAGGCGGGACGGGAATCAAACCATACATTCTCTAGTCCAAAGTAGCCGGGAAAATAGATGAGCGACCCTCATCTTGACCCGCGCGAAAAAGGCAAGGATGAGAAAGAGCGGGGTGTGATGGACCATAATTATACGAATCAAAAACACAGTAAAACCCACTAAATTAGACTGTTTGTCTATTTAACTTTTGCTTGTTAGTTCTGATATATTTCTACAGGGTATTTTGGACTCTAGAGAGAAAACACGCTAAGGAGGAGTTTTTAAGCTGAAAATAAAGTACGAGTCATTCCAAGTCACGACCATGCTACACTCAAAATCAGCCTTAACATCCTTCATGGAACCGACTTGGAATCACTCAAATATGCTAGAACCGTCGGCAAATGGACAAGCATGCAAGGAAAAAGCACCGAGCTCGGTAAAGGCCAAACAAGGGCAATTTCATCCGATTTGGCATTTCGACCATGTTCGGGGCAGAATTTGGCTTAGGTTCCTTCTTGAGATCATCTTAGAATGACATTTTCATTCAGAATACACTCTCCAAAATCCAAGAAGCTCCGGTCAAATTCCGGTCAAACCGATGGCTTTTGGAGGATAAGGATAAGGATGACTCACCCCCTCCTCCTCTTCTTGAAGGGGCGGCTCCTCCCTCACACCACCTCTCCTCCACTCCCCTTCCTCCACCTCATAGCCGCCGGCTGCTTTTGGACCACCCCCATGTGGCTTCTCCTCCTTGCTCCTCCATGGAAAAGATGACAAGTGTGGCTCATCTCCTCCCTCCATTCCTCCTCCCTTAGCTTATAAATAGAGAGCTTCTCCTCTCATTTGTATCATCACCACCATAATTCACAACTCCATAGTTTGAGAGAGAAGCTCTAGCTTCTCTCTAGATTTTGGGCACTAATCATGTAATTTTACTTTGGAATCAAAGCATGATCCTTGGCGCTTCAACGGTTGTAAGTCTTTTTATTTATTTAAATTGTATTTATAAACTCGTGTTTATTTCCAAGTTCATAGTTATGATAACCACTGCCATGATTAGTAGCTAAATTAATTATTCGGTTTAAGGGTGTGTACTTGTATTATAAATGTTTTAGACTTTACTCTCAGTATACCTTTGTGTTCGATACTTGTTCTATGTGCCATATATCAAGTCAAAATTTCCAAGGTTGAGTGCCTGACAAGCAAAAAGCTCTTCCGTGGGAATTCGTGAACATACTCGGTAAGTGGAAGCTGTAACAAGCAAAACTTATCGAGGAGTTCGGCTTATCTTAAAAATCATTTGGAAACTGGACCAAAGGGACCAAATGGATGCACTTACGGCTAAGATACTTCGAAAGGAGGAATTAGTTTTGCTTAGAACAAGTGTTTTAAACGATGTTGCAAGTCTTGCGCTACGAAAGGGCCTCGATTCATCTTTGAATACTTAGCATGATCATTTCAAGTGTTCTACGCGATGTTGCAAGTCTTGCGCTACGAAAGGGCCTCGATTCATCTTCGAACACTTGTTATGATCATTAGCGGTCGATGATAAACAATTATAATACAAGGCCCCTAAAACCGAATCCTTTCCTTACAGTCTATTATTGTAATTTACTTTCACTTCTCAATTCACACTCAAACCCAACCCCAATCGCATTTAATTTCTGCATAAGCTTCATTAAAGAACAATTAATCCACACTGACTCCCTTGGGTTCGACCCCTACTTACCACTTGCTACCCAGTAGTTAAGTCGCGAGTAGCGGACTTATAAATTTATTTGTACATTTGCTCTGACGACAAGCATCTGTCAAATTGGCGCCGTTGCCGGGGAGTTGTGCATAGGAATAGTTGTTCTATTTTCTTTTTTCTTTTTTCTTTTATCATGCAATTCACCAAGTCATACTACTACGGAATGGAACCTTGGAACAATACGGAGTTTTCCCCACCACCCTTCAAACTTGAAATCCGCGAGAAAATCAACAAAATAACGCAATCCCGGGACGAAACATTGGATGAGTACTTATGGTACTTCGATTCCATTGTGACGAGCTGCCCGCACCATGGATTTACCAACTCCGATCTTCAAATAAAATTTCTTTGTGGAATGTTGCCACATGAGTGGGACCAGCTAAATAATGCAGCAGGAGGATCAATGTGGGACTTAACCGTGGATGATCTTTGGATATTAATCAATGATTTGGCCGCAAGGTCAAGACCGAGCCAAGATCAGGCCGAGCCACTGAAGGACGGTATAATGGAGCTGGCATCTAGCATCCAGCAGTTGGAAAACACAATGCAACAAATCAGAGCTAAAACTGAATTATGGGCGGCAGAAAAGGAGCTGGCAGCTAACACCCAACAATTGGCCGCAAACATGCAGCAATTGAGTGCCGCGATGCACCAATTCACGGCCGAAACCGATTCAGGAGCAACAGAAAGGACGGCTGAACCCGAGGGGCCGACTGAGGATGAGGACCCACAAATGACCGAAGAAGAACTGCCCCAATCAGACCCGGTCCTTATCACCAATCCATCCGAGGAAATCACTGTCCTAACTGCCGAACCTACAGAAGTCCCGAACCTCACTGCTGAAGCGGCGGAAGAAATCAAGCCAGGCCTGGTACTTGCGCTCGGAGCACCCGAGGAAGTCCCGGACCTCATTGCCGAACTGTTCGAGAAAGACCTAGTCCTCACTGTCGGAGCACCTGAAACAGACCTAGTCCTCATGGTCGAAGTGCCTCAACTTAACCCTTCACGTTTCATGCCGATCATAACCACCGAAGATCATATAATCAATGATGATGCGGTACAAGGGGAGTTGGAGGCAGAGCATGAGCCAAAAAAGCCGACAAAGGAAATCTCTATCGTCACAAGCCAAGAAAAACCACCCGGGAACTCAATCATTCCAAGACAACCATTCGTAGCTACCACCAAGAAGAGGCCTCACATGGGAACATGCCTGTGGTCGCCGATGTTTGAAGGCACAAAACCCAACTTCCAAACTCGCGAAAGTGCCAACTATTCAAACATGAAGAGGCGGCAAAGACATGGGCCGAAAGAATGGAAACCCGGAAGAAGTAACAAGCAAGCACGACGCATTGGACCAGCAGCTATGGTCAAGGAAACCTCACCCTCTCGGAGCAAAAGGGCTGCCGAGAAGAAGTTTGACGTCACTCACCCTTGGGATCCGACCTTATGATCCATGATTGAGGTATCGTCGAGCCAACGACGTTAAACAAGTGCACTAGTCGGGAGGTAACCCGACACTATCTTACTTTCCGCACTTTAATTTTCTATTTTTTATTTTCTGGTATTTAGTTTACTATCAATAAGTCGCTCTCACCCACTTGGTGCATAGAAGAAATGACTATTCAGGAATCGGACTTGGGTGCACATTAAGCCAGCCAGGCCTACGCTCAGAGTTCAAGGCCCCAGCCGAACTCCCTCGATTATCCAGCCTCGTGCCATGTCGTTCACTCGACACCTTAAAGGGAGTTCTGTCTTTCCTTTTCCTTAATAACATTTCCTTCTCGTATAACATCTGCTTGCATGGCTTTTGAACTCAGTCTTGCTGAAAGGCACGACTTCGTTCAGAAGTGTGGGGTGAGAACCACCTGTATATATTAGTTAATAAATAATATCTTTTTGAAAATATGAACTTAAGAATGTGAAAAAGATAAGTCATAATTCATGCATTAACCTTGTGAAAATTCAACTGTTTAAAAACTTAGAATGTAACTTCTCATTTGTCCCTTTGTGCTAAGATAAACCAGGGATGTGGAGTTGATAGAAATGCCCTAGAAGGACTTGGCAAGCATTCGAAGGACCGAATTTCACTATATGGTTAACGAAGTCAGTAGAGGCTGCACTTCGGGTTTCAGTGAAGATTTAAGTCATCTCCGCCATGCAGTGTTTATGCAAAAGGCGAGGACGGGAATCAGACCGTCCTATCTCCGGTCAAAGTAGCCGAGAAAATAGATGAGCGACCCTCATCTTGACCCGCGCGAAACGACAGTCAAAGTAGCCGAGAAAATAGCTGAGCGACCCTCACCTTGACCCGCGCGAAACGGCAAAAACGAGAGGAGCGGGGAGGTATTTCCATATGCTCGCGGGCGATGATTGGACCTCTCAAAAAGGCTGAGAAAATGGACAAGCAAGCCACAAAAAGGCGAAAAGCTCGAAGAAGCGAATCAAGAGGCCAAAGGCCCAAAATTGTGAAGGTTTTAACCGAACAAAAGTGAAGTACTCAAAGCGTCAAATCAAAGGCCAAAGGCCGATTCACTACAAAAAAGCTGTCCCGCGCCAACAAAGAAAGAAATCAAAAAGGCTCAACTCAACTGTGAAACCCGAACCGAATCATGTGCTAGAGAAAGCTACAAGGAAACCATATAGTGCGAGACAGTCCCAAGGATGCAAGCCAGGACCTGAAAAGGACTATCTCCCGAGACATCCAAAATAATTTGCATCTCGGCACGAAGGTACAAGTATCAAGTTCCTTCTATTTATTTACTCAGTTTAATTTGGTAATAAGTAGTGATGCATGACTTAGGATAAATCTAGACCCACATTTTAACTTTCATATTTTAAAAACTTACATAGAGTGCCGCCCTTGAATAGCATTGTTCGGGACGAACAACTAAAAGTGTGGGGTGATCTGATGGACCATAATTATACGAATCAAAAACACAGTAAAACCCACTAAATTAGACTGTTTGTCTATTTAACTTTTGCTTGTTAGTTCCGATATATTTCTACAGGGTATTTTGGACTCTAGAGAGAAAACACGCTAAGGAGGAGTTTTTAAGCTGAAAATAAAGTACGAGTCATTCCAAGTCACGACCATGCTACACTCAAAATCAGCCTTAACATCCTTCATGGAAATGACTTGGAATCACTCAAATATGCTAGAACCGTCGGAAAATGGACAAGAATGCAAGGAAAAAGCACCGAGCTCGGTAAAGGCCAAACAAGGGCAATTTCATCCGATTTGGCATTTCGACCATGTTCGGGGCAGAATTTGTCTTAGGTTCCTTCTTGAGATCATCTTAGAATGACATTTTCATTCAGAATACACTCTCCAAAATCCAAGAAGCTCCGGTCAAATTCCGGTCAAACCGATGGCTTTTGGAGGATAAGGATAAGGATGACTCACCCCCTCCTCCTCTTCTAGAAGGGGCGGCTCCTCCCTCACACCACCTCTCCTCCACTCCCCTTCCTCCACCTCATAGCCGCCGGCTGCTTTTGGACCACCCCCATGTGGCTTCTCTTCCTTGCTCCTCCATGGAAAAGATGACAAGTGTGGCTCATCTCCTCCCTCCATTCCTCCTCCCTTAGCTTATAAATAGAGAGCTTCTCCTCTCATTTGTATCATCACCACCATAATTCACAACTCCATAGTTTGAGAGAGAAGCTCTAGCTTCTCTCTAGATTTTGGGCACTAATCATGTAATTTTACTTTGGAATCAAAGCATGATCCTTGGCGCTTCAACGGTTGTAAGTCTTTTTATTTATTTAAATTGTATTTATAAACTCGTGTTTATTTCCAAGTTCATAGTTATGATAACCACTGCCATGATTAGTAGCTAAATTAATTATTCGGTTTAAGGGTGTGTACTTGTATTATAAATGTTTTAGACTTTACTCTCAGTATACCTTTGTGTTCGATACTTGTTCTATGTGCCATATATCAAGTCAAAATTTCCAAGGTTGAGTGCCTGACAAGCAAAAAGCTCTTCCGTGGGAATTCGTGAACATACTCGGTAAGTGGAAGCTGTAACAAGCAAAACTTATCGAGAAGTTTGGCTTATCTTAAAAATCATTTGGAAACTGGACCAAAGGGACCAAATGGATGCACTTACGGCTAAGATACTTCGAAAGGAGGAATTAGTTTTGCTTAGAACAAGTGTTTTAAACGATGTTGCAAGTCTTGCGCTACGAAAGGGCCTCGATTCATCTTTGAATACTTAGCATGATCATTTCAAGTGTTCTACGCGATGTTGCAAGTCTTGCGCTACGAAAGGGCCTCGATTCATCTTCGAACACTTGGTATGATCATTAGCGGTCGATGATAAACAATTATAATACAAGGCCCCTAAAACCGAATCCTTTCCTTACAGTCTATTATTGTAATTTACTTTCACTTCTCAATTCACACTCAAACCCAACCCCAATCGCATTTAATTTCTGCATAAGCTTCATTAAAGAACAATTAATCCACACTGACTCCCTTGGGTTCGACCCCTACTTACCACTTGCTACCCAGTAGTTAAGTCGCGAGTAGCGGACTTATAAATTTATTTGTACATTTGCTCTGACGACAAGCATCTGTCAAATTGGCGCCGTTGCCGGGGAGTTGTGCATAGGAATAGTTGTTCTATTTTCTTTTTTCTTTTTTCTTTTATCATGCAATTCACCAAGTCATACTACTACGGAATGGAACCTTGGAACAATACGGAGTTTTCCCCACCACCCTTCAAACTTGAAATCCGCGAGAAAATCAACAAAATAACGCAATCCCGGGACGAAACATTGGATGAGTACTTATGGTACTTTGATTCCATTGTGACGAGCTGCCCGCACCATGGATTTACCAACTCCGATCTTCAAATAAAATTTCTCTGTGGAATGTTGCCACATGAGTGGGACCAGCTAAATAATGCAGCAGGAGGATCAATGTGGGACTTAACCGTGGATGATCTTTGGATATTAATCAATGATTTGGCCGCAAGGTCAAGACCGAGCCAAGATCAGGCCGAGCCACTGAAGGACGGTATAATGGAGCTGGCATCTAGCATCCAGCAGTTGGAAAACACAATGCAACAAATCAGAGCTAAAACTGAATTATGGGCGGCAGAAAAGGAGCTGGCAGCTAACACCCAACAATTGGCCGCAAACATGCAGCAATTGAGTGCCGCGATGCACCAATTCACGGCCGAAACCGATTCAGGAGCAACAGAAAGGACGGCTGAACCCGAGGGGCCGACTGAGGATGAGGACCCACAAATGACCGAAGAAGAACTGCCCCAATCAGACCCGGTCCTTATCACCAATCCATCCGAGGAAATCACTGTCCTAACTGCCGAACCTACAGAAGTCCCGAACCTCACTGCTGAAGCGGCGGAAGAAATCAAGCCAGGCCTGGTACTTGCGCTCGGAGCACCCGAGGAAGTCCCGGACCTCATTGCCGAACTGTCCGAGAAAGACCTAGTCCTCACTGTCGGAGCACCTGAAACAGACCTAGTCCTCATGGTCGAAGTGCCTCAACTTAACCCTTCGCGTTTCATGCCGATCATAACCACCGAAGATCATATAATCAATGATGATGCGGTACAAGGGGAGTTGGAGGCAGAGCATGAACCAAAAAAGCCGACAAAGGAAATCTCTATCGTCACAAGCCAAGAAAAACCACCCGGGAACTCAATCATTCCAAGACAACCATTCGTAGCTACCACCAAGAAGAGGCCTCACATGGGAACATGCCTGTGGTCGCCGATGTTTGAAGGCACAAAACCCAACTTCCAAACTCGCGAAAGTGCCAACTATTCAAACATGAAGAGGCGGCAAAGACATGGGCCGAAAGAATGGAAACCCGGAAGAAGTAACAAGCAAGCACGACGCATTGGACCAGCAGCTATGGTCAAGAAAACCTCACCCTCTCGGAGCAAAAGGGCTGCCGAGAAGAAGTTTGACGTCACTCACCCTTGGGATCCGACCTTATGATCCATGATTGAGGTATCGTCGAGCCAACGACGTTAAACAAGTGCACTAGTCGGGAGGTAACCCGACACTATCTAACTTTCCGCACTTTAATTTTCTATTTTTTATTTTCTGGTATTTAGTTTACTATCAATAAGTCACTCTCACCCACTTGGTGCATAGAAGAAATGACTATTCAGGAATCGGACTTGGGTGCACATTAAGCCAGCCAGGCCTACGCTCAGAGTTCAAGGCCCCAGCCGAACTCCCTCGATTATCCAGCCTCGTGCCATGTCGTTCACTCGACACCTTAAAGGGAGTTTTGTCTTTCCTTTTCCTTAATAACATTTCCTTCTCGTATAACATCTGCTTGCATGGCTTTTGAACTCAGTCTTGCTGAAAGGCACGACTTCGTTCAGAAGTGTGGGGTGAGAACCACCTGTATATATTAGTTAATAAATAATATCTTTTTGAAAATATGAACTTAAGAATGTGAAAAAGATAAGTCATAATTCATGCATTAACCTTGTGAAAATTCAACTGTTTAAAAACATAGAATGTAACTTCTCATTTGTCCCTTTGTGCTAAGATAAACCAGGGATGTGGAGTTGATAGAAATGCCCTAGAAGGACTTGGCAAGCATTCGAAGGACCGAATTTCACTATATGGTTAACGAAGTCAGTAGAGGCTGCACTTCGGGTTTCAGTGAAGATTTAAGTCATCTCCGCCATGCAGTGTTTATGCAAAAGGCGAGGACGGGAATCAGACCGTCCTATCTCCGGTCAAAGTAGCCGAGAAAATAGATGAGCGACCCTCATCTTGACCCGCGCGAAACGACAGTCAAAGTAGCCGAGAAAATAGCTGAGCGACCCTCACCTTGACCCGCGCGAAATGGCAAAAACGAGAGGAGCGGGGAGGTATTTCCATATGCTCGCGGGCGATGATTGGACCTCTCAAAAAGGCTGAGAAAATGGACAAGCAAGCCACAAAAAGGCGAAAAGCTCGAAGAAGCGAATCAAGAGGCCAAAGGCCCAAAATTGTGAAGGTTTTAACCGAACAAAAGTGAAGTACTCAAAGCGTCAAATCAAAGGCCAAAGGCCGATTCACTACAAAAAAGCTGTCCCGCGCCAACAAAGAAAGAAATCAAAAAGGCTCAACTCAACTGTGAAACCCGAACCGAATCATGTGCTAGAGAAAGCTACAAGGAAACCATATAGTGCGAGACAGTCCCAAGGATGCAAGCCAGGACCTGAAAAGGACTATCTCCCGAGACATCCAAAATAATTTGCATCTCGGCACGAAGGTACAAGTATCAAGTTCCTTCTATTTATTTACTCAGTTTAATTTGGTAATAAGTAGTGATGCATGACTTAGGATAAATCTAGACCCACATTTTAACTTTCATATTTTAAAAACTTACATAGAGTGCCGCCCTTGAATAGCATTGTTCGGGACGAACAACTAAAAGTGTGGGGTGATCTGATGGACCATAATTATACGAATCAAAAACACAGTAAAACCCACTAAATTAGACTGTTTGTCTATTTAACTTTTGCTTGTTAGTTCCGATATATTTCTACAGGGTATTTTGGACTCTAGAGAGAAAACACGCTAAGGAGGAGTTTTTAAGCTGAAAATAAAGTACGAGTCATTCCAAGTCACGACCATGCTACACTCAAAATCAGCCTTAACATCCTTCATGGAAACGACTTGGAATCACTCAAATATGCTAGAACCGTCGGAAAATGGACAAGAATGCAAGGAAAAAGCACCGAGCTCGGTAAAGGCCAAACAAGGGCAATTTCATCCGATTTGGCATTTCGACCATGTTCGGGGCAGAATTTGTCTTAGGTTCCTTCTTGAGATCATCTTAGAATGACATTTTCATTCAGAATACACTCTCCAAAATCCAAGAAGCTCCGGTCAAATTCCGGTCAAACCGATGGCTTTTGGAGGATAAGGATAAGGATGACTCACCCCCTCCTCCTCTTCTAGAAGGGGCGGCTCCTCCCTCACACCACCTCTCCTCCACTCCCCTTCCTCCACCTCATAGCCGCCGGCTGCTTTTGGACCACCCCCATGTGGCTTCTCCTCCTTGCTCCTCCATGGAAAAGATGACAAGTGTGGCTCATCTCCTCCCTCCATTCCTCCTCCCTTAGCTTATAAATAGAGAGCTTCTCCTCTCATTTGTATCATCACCACCATAATTCACAACTCCATAGTTTGAGAGAGAAGCTCTAGCTTCTCTCTAGATTTTGGGCACTAATCATGTAATTTTACTTTGGAATCAAAGCATGATCCTTGGCGCTTCAACGGTTGTAAGTCTTTTTATTTATTTAAATTGTATTTATAAACTCGTGTTTATTTCCAAGTTCATAGTTATGATAACCACTGCCATGATTAGTAGCTAAATTAATTATTCGGTTTAAGGGTGTGTACTTGTATTATAAATGTTTTAGACTTTACTCTCAGTATACCTTTGTGTTCGATACTTGTTCTATGTGCCATATATCAAGTCAAAATTTCCAAGGTTGAGTGCCTGACAAGCAAAAAGCTCTTCCGTGGGAATTCGTGAACATACTCGGTAAGTGGAAGCTGTAACAAGCAAAACTTATCGAGGAGTTCGGCTTATCTTAAAAATCATTTGGAAACTGGACCAAAGGGACCAAATGGATGCACTTACGGCTAAGATACTTCGAAAGGAGGAATTAGTTTTGCTTAGAACAAGTGTTTTAAACGATGTTGCAAGTCTTGCGCTACGAAAGGGCCTCGATTCATCTTTGAATACTTAGCATGATCATTTCAAGTGTTCTACGCGATGTTGCAAGTCTTGCGCTACGAAAGGGCCTCGATTCATCTTCGAACACTTGGTATGATCATTAGCGGTCGATGATAAACAATTATAATACAAGGCCCCTAAAACCGAATCCTTTCCTTACAGTCTATTATTGTAATTTACTTTCACTTCTCAATTCACACTCAAACCCAATCCCAATCGCATTTAATTTCTGCATAAGCTTCATTAAAGAACAATTAATCCACACTGACTCCCTTGGGTTCGACCCCTACTTACCACTTGCTACCCAGTAGTTAAGTCGCGAGTAGCGGACTTATAAATTTATTTGTACATTTGCTCTGACGACAAGCATCTGTCAGGGTGGTATTTCCATATGCTCTCGGGCGATGATTGGACCTCCCAAAAGTGAAGAAATGGATGAGCAATCATCAAAGGAGCAAAGCTCAAAGAAGAAAAGAAAGAAATCAGCCAAAATGGTGAAACCAAACAAAACCAAAGAAAAAAGTGAAGTACTCAAAGAGTCAAATCAAAGGCCGAAGGCCAATTCACTACAAAAAACTGTCCAACCACACAAACAAAGAAAAAGAGCTCAACCCTTGAAGCCCGAACAACTCACGTGCTAGAAGAAACAAGAAGCATAACCATATAGTAAGATCGGATCCGAGCGTGCAGTTCAAGGGCCTAAAAAGTGGCTATCTCCCAATCATTTAAATTGATTTGCATCTCGGCTCAAAGGTACAAGTATCTAGTTACTTTCATATGTGAGCATAATTTCGTTTGGAAGCAAGCTATGCAAGCTAAGGTGAAATCTAGTTTTGCATCTCACATTTACATCTAAGGCTTAGGGTGTTTATTGTTCCTCTTATTGACTACACTTGTTCGGGACGAACAAGATTAAGTGTGGGGGGTATTTGATGGAGCATATTTATATGATTCATTAAGTACTACTAAACCCACCAATTAAGACATTTGGTCATACGAACAAGTGCTTGTTAATGCCATTTTGTGTATACAGGCGATTTTGGGGTCTAAAGAGGAAACATGCCTAAAAGGGGAGATTTATGCCCAAAAAGCACACCAAGAATTTCTGGCCAGCCAAGGCCCGAGGAAAACCAGCGCCCGAGCAAAACTTCAAATCTGGTCACGACCACTTTCCGGCGGCGTTCCAGCAAATCTAGCTCGAGCATTCATCTTAAAATCACTTCAAAATGCTAGAACCATCGCCCAAAAGCTGAGAACGCATTGCCAAGGACTCAAGCCCGTTCAAAGCCAAACAAGGGCAATATCGGCCGTTTTGGGATTTCAACCATGTTCCGGGCAGAATTTGGCTTAGCATCCTTCTTGAGATCATCTTAGAATGACTTATTCATTCAGAATACACTCTCCAAAATCCAAGAAGCTCCGGTCAAAGCTCCGGTCAGATTCCGGCCATATTCCTGTGAACTCCGGCCATGCTCCGGCGAACCTCCAATGATGCTCCGATCAAGCTCATCCAACCACCACCATGCTCCGGTCATTTCTTGCTCCGGCCACATTCCGGTGAAGTCCAACTAAATCCAAACTACTTCATTCCGGTTGGCTTCTACTATTCATTTCAGTTGGCATTTGGAGTTCGGTTGCAACCAAACCGGCTGGCCTTTGGGGAGTGCCACCTACACGGCTGCTGCCCTTTGGAGAAAGCCACCGGCGGCTTTGGGTAGAGCTCTCTCCCTTTGCCAAGTGGTTGGCTTTGGTTGAGCCATGTGCAAGTGATGGCTTTTGGCTAAACCAATCAAAATGAAGTGCTTTTGGGATATTTTCACATCTAAACTTAGCTCCAAGTTTCCTTAGTCTATAAATAGAGGCCTTGCCTCATGTAATTGGTGTGCCACAAACCTTAGAGAGTTGAGAGCTTATCTCTCTTCTCTTCATTTTCAATACAACACACACTTTGCTCTTGTTCTTGCTTTGTTCGAATTGTTCTTCACTTATTTATGAGTTCCTTTACTTGTTCTTGCAGTCCAAAGCTCACTTTTACTTTCCCTCACTTGTTCTTAATTTGGAGCTCCTCTCCTTTACTTTCCTTGTCTTTTACTTTCAAAAACTTTACTTTCTTGTCTTTCAAAAACCTTTACTTTACTAAGCACTTAGCTATGATATCCACCTCTATGGATATTCGTAGCTAAACCCTTCATTTGGTTGAAGGGGTGTGCTTGTATCATACAATGTTTTAGACCCTTCTCTTAGTGCCTCTTTGTGTTCAAAACTTGTTCTATGTGTGAAATTATATCCCCTGTTTAAGTAATTGTTCTAGGTTGTGTTTGGACAGACCTTGAACTCTTTCTATCACAGTTCCACAATAAGTACGAACAGAACAATAAAACACGAGTACGCACAGATTGATAACCCAGTTCGGCTCGGCCTACTCTGGGGGGTTTCCCACACCCGGAAAAGGGACAACAAATCTTTATTACGAGTATAGAGCTTTTCAGTGGACTTACACTTACACCTTGTAATTGCCTAGCCTCTACTACTCCGTCTCTCAGATTTGCAACCAAGGTTCGTCGCAACTCCCCTTGATTCCCTTCGTCCGAACAGTCAGTCCGAACGTTCTCGACCTTCTCCAGAAGCTCGGATGCTTTCTCTCGAAAGCTTTGTTGTTCTGTTTGTGCTCTGAGCTTGATCACCTCTGGTCAATCTGAATGGCACGTATCAGACTGAACTCACACCGATGTTTTTCCAGTGGGGAAAACACAACAGCCGTCGCTTTCTTCTTTTCCAATCGATAGGATTTCTTCGTGTATTTTTTGATCTTGAAAGCGATGGGAATTAGGGTCGTCCTTGCATTGTATTTATATGCGCGGTCGAAGCCCTAATTCACCCAAGATAATCCCATCAAATATTTCGGAATATATTCCTAAATATTTGATGCATATCTTTCTCCAATCGTTGGAAGGAAATACGAAGTCGTCTTCTTTCCCAAGCAAGTCACGCCGACTTCAATTTGTGTATATTCATTTGAATATCCTATGGTCGAATAAGTCGCAGGCCGACTTCCACTTGACGAGAACTTCGTTGCCAATATCTTCCGGGAAATATCCTTGCGTCTTGATCACGCTGTACATGAGTTTCAGGATATTGTTCAAACTCCCCCTGAACACCTGCTCGAACTGTCTAACAGCGTTTTGCCAAACACATGCCACATAAGGGAACATCAATCTCCCCCTTGGCATTTTGGCAAAACCAAATCACTAGATCTATCAATCTATCTAGGCAGAAGACACAATTGAGGGAACAAAAATTGTCTCCACTCAAAATACTCCCCCTTTTTGCCACAAACTGGCAAGGGGTCCGATCTAGTTCGAACAGCAAAGCAAACTGTGCCAGAACAAGCACAATAATAACTAGAGTTTTTTTTTAAAAACGGTCTAAGTTCAGAAAAAGGTTATAAGGAGACCTTCATGAAGACGAACCATCATCAGTGCCCTCCTCAGAGACTGTATCATCAACTTCATCGTCACTTGGAAAGCTGAGGGCACGAGCGAGCTTGTTGATACGCTTGCGCTGCTCCTTGTCCGCTTCAATGATGGCATTCAGATCCCTGAGCAACTTGCTTCGCTCATCTTGCCCCATATTGGCTCCCCCTCGACTGGACTCCGCCACAGTTTTTCCTTTCTCCTTGAGATCGTTTACGTGCCGCCCCTTAAACAACTTGTGGTCGACGATGAACTTGCTGGGAGCCTTTGAGAGATGGTCAGGCGAGGCCTTCAAATCAGGAGCTTGATGGATGATCAGCTCGTATATTAGGGACGGGAAGCAAATCTGGTGCAGAGATCTCGACGATGTAGCATGTTCAGCAATCTGTTTGAACATTACTCTGCCCAGGTTGAATTTCAGCATGTTCCCTATCTAATAAAGCAGTTGGGCCATGTCCTTGTTGACAGTAGAGCGATGAGTAGACGGCCTCCAGTTGAACACAGCAATGAAGAACAGCATGGAATAAAACGTTGATAAGTCTGCTGTGTTCACAACCGACTCAGGCCTCCACTGAACAGAGCCTGTAGTGATGGTGCTCACAACCTTCTCAAGGCGTGGTTCTTCTTCATCAACAGCTGGGTCGTCCATGGAAAAGTACACATTGATCAGCTCAGGATCAATCTTGATCCGTCTCCCTCTGACGAAGAAGACCCCATACTCAGATTCTCCAACAACACCAAATCCAGAGGGTAAGTTTGCCATAGCCTCACGCACCAGCTGTTCATTGAAGGGCTTGCATCTGTCCAATGTCCAGAACAGGTCAGACTCCTTAAGCACTTTAATAACTTCCTTTCCCTTGTACCGGGACTCCTCTAGCCACTTTTCAGGAATGATCTTTCTTTTCTGCACACAGCTCCATTTTTTGTACGCATCACGACTGACAAACCAGATACCTTTCTTGACCAATCCAACTGGGACAGTCTCATCCTCAGGAGATGGGACTTCACAACTTCCAGCATCCATTGAAACAGGAACAGGGGCTTCACGTTTCCTTTTCTTAGATGAATCAGCTCCCCCTACCAAGTTGCCTTCCTTTGCAATCTCTTGGACTGTCCCCTTAGCAGTTCTTTCAAATGCCACCTTTTTCTTTCCCTTGTCCTTCTTTGGCTTTTTGAGAGAGATAAGCGGAGCAAGATCTTGGTCATTATCTGAAAGAATACCCTCCTTTGAAGCAGTCTTTGCAGTAGCCTTACGAACTTGTGCACCATCATCCTCCATACTTGATGCATATCTTTCTCCAATCGTTGGAAGGAAATACGAAGTCGTCTTCTTTCCCAAGCAAGTCACGCCGACTTCAATTTGTGTATATTCATTTGAATATCCTATGCTCGAATAAGTCGCAGGCCGACTTCCACTTGACGAGAACTTCGTTGCCAATATCTTCCGGGAAATATCCTTGCGTCTTGATCACGCTGTACATGAGTTTCAGGATATTATTCGAACTCCCCCTGAACACCTGCTCAAACTGTCTAACAGCGTTTTGCCAAACACATGCCACATAAGGGAACATCAATGTGCCATATATTAGGTCAGAACGCTATTGGTTGAGTGGAGGCTCGAAAGAGCAAAGCTCTTCCATGGGTTCGTGAACTTCCGTGGATAAGTGGAGGCTCGAAAGAGCACAGCTTATCTGTGGAATTCAACCTCTTTAAAACACCATTTGGTTGATCAGAAATGATTGATCAAATGGATGCACATATGGCTAAGATACTTCGAAAGGATGAATTAGCCTAAATAGAACAAGAGTTCTATGTCTTGAAAAGGACTAGACGGTGTGGCAAGTCAAGTGCTAGAAATAGCCTTGATACATCTTTGAACACTTAGTGTGATCATTAGAGGTCGATGATAAACGGACTATGATACAAGGCCCCTAAAACCGAATCTTTCCATTAATCAATTCACCACCTGTCACTTTACTTTCAGTCTCACTATCAACTGCTTAAATTCAGTAACTTTACTTTTACGCACTTACTTTCAGCAAGCCTTGTCCTTCAAGCACTTTACTTTTACGCACTTACTTTCAGCAAGCCTTGTCCTTCAAGCACTTTACTTTTACGCACTTACTTTCAGCAAGCCTTGTCCTTCAAGCACTTTACTTTTACGCACTTACTTTCAGCAAGTCTTGTCCTTCAAGCACTTTACTTTTCAGTATTTACTTTCAGTCCCGTATTTACTTTCTTTACTTTCAGTACTAAAATCACAACCAACACCCAACTGTCCTACTTTCCATTTTCGAAAGAACAACTATCCACTAATTCCCTTGGGTTCGACCCCTACTTACCGCTTTACTACCCAATAGTAAAGTCACGAGTAGCGGACTTATAAATTTATTTTGTACACATTGCCTCGCGACAAGGCAGTGCTGTCATTGGACTTCGCCAGAATTTGACCGGAGTGAGGTTATGACTGGCCGGAGTCTTGGTTGTGACTGGTCGGAGCTAGGCCGGAGGTTCGTCGGAGGTCGCCGGAATTTGGCCAGAATCTTGGCCGGAATTTGGACGGAGCTTTGGCCGGCGGTCCTTGGCTGTTGGACCATGGATTTGGAATGTTGAGGAGATTCTAAGACTGATCCATGCAGGATGTTTGGCCAGATTCTGCTCGGAGCATGGTCGAAATCCCAAAACGGCCGAAATTGCCCTAATTTGGCCTTGATCAGGCTTGAGCTGGTTCCACTCGGGCGTTTAGTCTGCGAAGTGAGATTGTCCAAGTTATTAGACATTTAAAACACTTTGGTTGAGCCAGATTTTCCAGATTCCATGGTTTGGTCGAGCGACTTGGTTTCGGTGCCTATGCGCGCGGGGCCTTTGCTTTGGAATTGGGCCAACTGCCAATCTGCCCAAGCATTCTCCTTGGTTTTCCGACATTGTCCACCTTATTTTCCATTTTGATCACTTTGCTCGAGGTGGATTCATCAGAGCAGCTCGTTTGCCTGGGCAACTTGAATTCAGTGCTAGACAGCTCGGGCGTGGCCTGGGCGATGCCTGGGCGGGGACCTGGTTTTCTCGGACAGGCCCGGGTATGGCTCTTGGTACCCGGGTGAAGTTTCTCGTTCCCTGGCTGAGGTCCTCGGGCCTTGGCTGGCTTTTTGGCACAATTCTCCCTTTTTAAGTGTGATTCTTCTTTAGACTCCAAAATTGCCATATACACAAAATGGCATTAACAAGCACATGTTCGTATGATCAAATGTCTAATTTGGTGGGTGATGGGGCCTAATTATATGACTTGTTGAATCAGTTAAACCCACCAAATTGGACAATTTATCTTGACATATTTCACTTGTTAGTCCCATTTTGCTCTACAGGCTATGTTGAGGTTTAGGGAAGAAACCAGCTTAAAAGAGGAGTTTTAAGCCAGAAATAAATCACAAGTTTATCGGGTCCGTAGATGACCGAGGAACCCAGTCAGCGCCCGAGAAAGCCCCATGCGTGACCGAGCTTCAGTACCGGGCCGCGACCGAGAAATACCGGGTCGCACCCAAGGTCGATATCCGAGCGATCCCGGCTGAGGCCCGAAAATCAATACCGAAGAAATAATGGTGCGCCCCCGGACAGCGCTGGGTATCGCTACTGTATGATCGCCCAAGCGCTGAGGTTCATCACCGAGACAAACGCCCGAGCGCATCCGAGACAAACGCCCGAGCGCATCCGAGACAAACGCCGAGCGCATCCGAGACAAACGCCCGAGCGCATCCGAGACAAACGCCCGAGCGCACCCGAGACAAGGACCCGGCCAAGCGCCCGAGTCAAACTTCTTCCGACCAAAAACTCCGGCGAAGTTCCAGCTACTTGCTTGGTCCGATGTCCATTGAAAGCACCTTGCTCTAAGAGCAGCCTGCCTGGTGAAGCACCTTGCTCAAGGGATGCCACACTTGGCACCAACTAGCTTAATTGCAGCTATCTTAAGGATGAAGGAAGCTCATAAGAAGACCACACGCACCAACTAGCTTAAAGTCGGCTGGCCAATGAGAAGCATTCCTTCTCCATGAAGCAACCGCCCATCCATGCCTATAAATAGAAGAGCTCCACCCCTTTCTTAAAAACCCCCGGAAAAGTAGTGGTCCTTAGGTGTGTCTTCGAGCGATTGTGGGTTGAAAACACTTGTAAAACTTCGCGCTAGCAATCAAAAGCTTAATTCTCCTCTACTCACTCTTGTTTACTTTTGGTTTCAATGGTTATGATATTCACTCCCATGAGTATTCTGATGGACCATAATTGTATGAAACATAAATGCGGTTAAACCCACCAAATTAGACTGTTTGTCTATCTAACTTCTACGTGTTAGTCCCGATATATTTCCACAGGGCATTTTAGAGACTGAAGTGAAAACACGCTAAGGAGAGGATTTTATGCTGAAAAGATAACAAGAGTCAATCCAAGGTCAAGATCATATGCCGACTGAAGAAATATCAAGGATCCTGACGTTGAATTGACCATAACAAATTAATCAGAAGAATCAGGAGTGGAGTCAAGACAGCCCGGGGAAGAAACACATTGACAGTTTTGTGAAAAGACTGCACAAAACTGTACAAAACTCACATATGGGCAAGGATGACCGGCCACTTGATGAAGTGGTGGCCAAGGGAGGAGCTCCTCCCCCTTGGGCCACCGCCTACCGGCGGCTATGGGAGGAGTGACCGGCGGCTTTACTATTCCTCCACATGTCACCTCCTCCTCCTCCTCCCTTCTCCTCCCTTGGATCAAATGCACATGTCCACCATCTCCACTACCCATCTCCTCCCCTTTTGGCTATAAAAGGAGGCCTCCTCCTCCTCATTTCAACACACCTCCTCTCATTTTCACTTCTCTCTCTAGAAGTTGTAATATTTGTAACGTTGTTATCTTGGCTTTGGAAATAAAGGATAGCTCCCTTGGCGCTTCAACGGTTGTAAGTAATTCTTAGTATTTATTCAACTATTTTATTTCCTTAGTTATAATGTTTAGCGCGATGAATAGTAGCTAAACTAGTAGTTCGGTAGACGGGGCGCACTTGTATTATAAAATGTTTTAAGACTATTAACTTAGTGTCTAGTCTAAGTATTCAAAACTTATTCTATGTGCCATATATTAAGTCAGAACGTCCAAGGTAGAGTGGATGCTTGGAATGGCAAAACTCTACAGCGGGGTTCGTAAACTTGTACGGATAAGTGGATGCTTGGAATGGCAAAGCTTATCTGAGAAGTTTGACTCATCTTAAACACCATTTGGTTGATAAGGAATGATTGATCAAATGGATGCACGTAGGCTAATATAACCGGGAAAGGAGTATTAGTCTAAATAGAATAAGTGTTCTACGTCCTTGGAATAGGCTAGACAGTGTACGCAAATCGAGTGCTTGGAATGGCCTTGATACACCGTTCGAATACTTAGGAGAGTCACTAAAGGTCAATGATAAACAGGATATAATACAAGTCCCCTGAAACCGAACATTTCTCTTTAATTATAAACTGTAATTTACTTTCCAGTATTAAAATCAACCAACCAACCAATCAATCAATCAAAATAGCTGGTAGCTTTAAAACCAACCAACCGACCTTAAACACGCTCCCACGCTGCGTAATCCCCCCGAAGAACAATTATTCCCCTAGTTCCCTTGGGTTCGACCCCTACTTACCAAGTACTACCCAGTAGTATAGTTGCTAGTAGCGGACTATTATAAATTTATTTGCACAAATCGCTTTGACGACGAGCGGTTCTGTCAAATTGGCGCCGTTGCCGGGGAACTAGTCATCGGATAACTGTTCTTCCCTCCCCTTTTTCTTTTCTGTTCATCTCTCTATGACACTACCCGTTACGCATGGATGGACAACGCGATTTCTGCCCCTGTTCGGAGGAACGGAGGGAGAAGACCCTGTACAGCACTGCCGAAACTTCCACCACGTCTGCCATCACATCAAACCAGAGAACGAAGTATTAGAGGAATTTAAGCTGAAATGTTTTAAATTCTCTCTAACCGACTTCGCCACGATATGGTACTACACATCCACCGCTTGCAGTGCAGAACGTTTCGTAGACCTCTGCGTTCCGTTCCTGAAAGAATTCTCCCCACCATCTTTACGCCAAGAAACCCGTGAGAAGATCATGAGCCTTCATCAATCCCGGGATGAGACTTTGGACGAATACTACATGAACTACGATGTCATCGTCTCAAGCTGCCCGCACCATGGATTTACGAAGAAAATTCTTCTCCAAAAATTTCTTCGTGGGATGAGGTCCGAAGAGCTGGGAAGAGTTAACGAAGCTATGAAAAGGTCTGCAACAAACTTCACCGTTGCAGACATGTGGTGCCTTATAATCGGCCTGGCCGCTACCACAAGACGAGTACCCCAAACTGATGAGGAAATGCAGACAGAAGAAGCTGATCCTGAGGCTGATGAAGAAGAAACCACCGAACCGTCGGAAGAGACTCCTGAACCGTCTGAAGAATCAGACATGGAAAGCACCGGAAGCAACGAAGTAGGAGTCCAGAACACCACTGACGAACTGCCCAAGCCATACCCGACTATCATTACCCAGGCAGCTGAAACTATCTACGATCAGTTCTTCACGAACCAACATAACGAGGCAGAACCAAGCCTCATGAGGCCTTCCCGACTTTTCCCCTTAATTAATGAGCAAGTCGCCGCGAACTATGCGATCCAAGAAGAAGCTCAAAGGAGAATGGGAAAAGCACCTCTGCAGAATGACCCCTCGATGGAGCAGTGCTATGCCGCAACCGGACTAGGCAGTCCCAAATACAAAAACTTCGAAAAGCTGGTAGTGAAAGGTCCATCACCCCCTCCGGGGTATTGGAAAGAAAAGATCCCGAAACCAAGGAGTCCTAACCAGAACACAACATCCAGCAAGAAGTCAGGAAGAAGCAACACTGGAACGGTGGCAAAGTTTGACCTCAGCCACCCATGGGACCCAAACCAGTAATCCACAACGAGGTTCTGTCGAGCCAACGACGTTAAACAAGTGCACTGGTCGGGAGGTAACCCGACACTATCTTACTTTCTGCACTTTATTTTCTGTCTTTTTATTTTCTGTGTTTTAGTTTTTATCAATAAGTCGCTCTCACCCACTTGGTGCATAGAAGATTTGACTATTCAGGAATCGGACTTGGGTGCAACATTAAGCCAGTCAGGGCTACGCTAAGAGTTCAAGGCCCCAGCCGAACTCCCTCGATTATCCAGCCTCGAGCCATGTCGTTCACTCGACACCTTAAAGGGAGTTCTGTCTTTCCTTTTCCTTAATATCATTTCCTTCTCGTATAACAACTGCTTGCATGGCTTTTGAATTAAGTCATTTCGTAAAAAGAATGCCTTCGTTCAAAAGTGTGGGGTGAGAACCACCTGTATATATTAGTTAATAAATAATATCTTTTTGAAAATATGAACTTAAGAATGTGAAAAAGATAAATCATAATTCATGCATTAACCTTGTGAAAATTCAAACTGTTTAAAAACTTAGAATGTAACTTTCCATTTGTCCTTTGTGCTGAGATAACTAGGGATGTGGAGTTGATATAAACTGCCCTAGAGAGGCTTGGCAAGCAATCAAAGGATCAGATCAAACTATATGGTTTTCGAAGTCAGTGGAGGCTGCACTTCGGGTTTCAGTGAAGATTGAAGTCATCTCCGCCATGCAATGCAAAAGGCGAGGACGGGAATCAGACCGTCCTATCTCCGATCAAAGTAGCCGAGAAAATAGATGAGCGACCCTCATCTTGACCCGCGCGAAAACGACAGTCAAAGTAGCCGAGAAAATAGATGAGCGACCCTCACCTTGACCCGCGCGAAAACGGCAAAAAAGAGAGGAGCGGGGAGGTATTTCCATAGGCTTGCGGGCGATGATTGGACCTCCCAAAAAGGCTCGAGAAAATGGACTAGCAGTCACAAAAAGGCGAAAAGCTCAATGAAGCAAATCAAGAGGCCAAAGGCCCAAAATTGTGAAGGTTTTAACCGAGCAAAACTGAAGCACTCAAAAAGTCAAAACAAAGGCCAAATGCCGACTCACTACAAAAGCAGTCCCTCGCCAAAAGAAAATCAAAGTACTCAAACCACTGAAACCTGAACCGAATCACGTGCTAGAGAAAGCTACCAGAAAACCATATAGTAAGAGACGATCCCGAGGTTGCAGTCCAGGAGCCTAAAAAGGGCTATCTCCCGAGACATCCAATATAATTTGCATCTCAGCACGGAGGTACACGTATCAAGTTACTTCTATTTATTTACGCAGTTTAATTTGGTAATAAGTAAGCAATGCATGGATTAGGATAGATCGAGTACCACAGTCTAATTTTCATATTCCAAAGCCAAACTTAGAACTTACGCCCTTTAATAGCATTGTTCGGGACGAACAACTAAAAGTGTGGGGTAATCTGATGGACCATAATTGTATGAAACATAAATGCAGTTAAACCCACCAAATTAGACTGTTTGTCTATCTAACTTCTACGTGTTAGTCCCGATATATTTCCACAGGGCATTTTAGAGACTGAAGTGAAAACACGCTAAGGAGAGGATTTTATGCTGAAAAGATAACAAGAGTCAATCCAAGGTCAAGATCATATGCCGACTGAAGAAATATCAAGGATCCTGACGTTGAATTGACCATAACAAATTAATCAGAAGAATCAGGAGTGAAGTCAAGACAGCCCGGGGAAGAAACACATTGACAGTTTTGTGAAAAGACTGCACAAAACTGTACAAAACTCACATATGGGCAAGGATGACCGGCCACTTGATGAAGTGGTGGCCAAGGGAGGAGCTCCTCCCCCTTGGGCCACCGCCTACCGGCGGCTATGGGAGGAGTGACCGGCGGCTTTACTATTCCTCCACATGTCACCTCCTCCTCCTCCCTTCTCCTCCCTTGGATCAAATGCACATGTCCACCATCTCCACCACCCATCTCCTCCCCTTTTGGCTATAAAAGGAGGCCTCCTCCTCCTCATTTCAACACACCTCCTCTCATTTTCACTTCTCTCTCTAGAAGTTGTAATATTTGTAACGTTGTAATCTTGTCTTTGGAAATAAAGGATAGCTCCCTTGGCGCTTCAACGGTTGTAAGTAATTCTTAGTATTTATTCAACTGTTTTATTTCCTTAGTTATAATGTTTAGCGCGATGAATAGTAGCTAAACTAGTAGTTCGGTAGACGGGGCGCACTTGTATTATAAAATGTTTTAAGACTATTAACTTAGTGTCTAGTCTAAGTATTCAAAACTTATTCTATGTGCCATATATTAAGTCAGAACGTCTAAGGTAGAGTGGATGCTTGGAATGGCAAAACTCTACAGCGGGGTTCGTAAACTTGTACGGATAAGTGGATGCTTGGAATGGCAAAGCTTATCTGAGAAGTTTGACTCATCTTAAACACCATTTGGTTGATCGGGAATGATTGATCAAATGGATGCACATAGGCTAATATGACCGGGAATGGAGTATTAGTCTAAATAGAATAAGTGTTCTACGTCCATGGAATAGGCTAGACAGTGTACGCAAATCGAGTGCTTGGAATGGCCTTGATACACCGTTTGAATACTAAGGAGAGTCACTAAAGGTCAATGATAAACAGGATATAATACAAGTCCCCTGAAACCGAACATTTCTCTTAAATTATAAACTGTAATTTACTTTCCAGTATTAAAATCAACCAACCAACCAATCAATCAATCAAAATAGCTGGTAGCTTTAAAACCAACCAACCGACCTTAAACATGCTCCCACGCTGCGTAATCCCGCCGAAGAACAATTATTCCCCTAGTTCCCTTGGGTTCGACCCCTACTTACCAAGTACTACCCAGTAGTATAGTTGCTAGTAGCGGACTATTATAAATTTATTTGCACAAATCGCTTTGACGACGAGCGGTTCTGTCATATTCGTAGCTAAATTTCCATTCGGTCGAAGGAGTGCTTGTACTATGAAACCGTTCTAGACCCTTGCTTTCATGTTACTTTAATGTTTTAGCTAGTTCTTGTGCCTTCGGGGTGAACATAACAAGGAAGAGTGGATGCTTGACATGGCAAAGCTCTTCCGAGTAGTTCATTCCCTCTATAGTCGCTTGGTTTGTTCGGAAATGAGGGATCAAGCGACTGCACTTAGGTTAGTATACCTTGAAATGGGGTATTAGCCTAGCTAGAACTAGTAAGCTTTGTCTTGAAATGGAAAAGCCGGAGGAACAAATGCTTGAAATGGCTTTGTTAGGAGTTATGTCTTGAAATGGAATAATTCACTCACTAGAACATTTGGTTAATTCATTGGAGGTCGATGATGAACGGGGACCTGATACAAGACTCCTAAGACCGGATTCCTTCACTTAAAAGAATCACCTTTTAATTACTTGCACTTTACTTTCTCGCACATTTACTTCTTGTCTTTAAATTCCCAAGACTTGGTCCTTCAAGCATTGCAAGACTTGGACCTTCAAGCAACTTATTTTCACGCACTTTACATTTCTTGCACATTTATTTTCAGTCCTTTACCTTTCAAGATCTTTATTTTCAGCACTAAACCTCAACCAAAAAACCCCAATTGTCTTTACTCTATTTATTGCTTTCAAAAGAACAATTGTTTCCAACCAACTTCTCTTGGGTTCGACCCCTACTTACCGCTTGCTATCATTAGTGAGCCACTAAAGTAGTGGACTTATAAATGTAAATTTGCAGGTCACGACGACAACCTGTCAAATTTTGGCGCCGTTGCCGGGGAAGTTAGTGTATTGGAAAATTGTTCTTCTTTTTCTTTTTCTTTAGTTTTTGCTCGTTAACCATGTCTCGTATAGGAAGCCATCATGAGGACGAGGAAATTGATGACGAGGTGAACCAGGTTGTCCGAAACGACGAGGGACCGCCCCCATTTATAGACAACCCGGAATAACTCATCCGGAACCACAACCGAGCCATCAGGGAAGCGGCCCGGTTAAATCAAGGAATGCCCGAAGGCAGAGTTGGAGCCGCGCCAAGGCAACAGCCAAGGCAACACCCAAGGCAACACCCGAGATAGCCCCCGTTACATCGGCAAATACCGAGGCAACACCCAGCCTTCGACGAATATTACGCGGACGAAGTCCTCCGTGAACCTACCATGGGCGAACTCTCAGCGCCCGATTTCGTAACCCAGCCGTGGTGCATAGACGAAGGCCCGGACCTAGAGAACATCGCTATAAACACATCGGTGGTCCATAATTAGCCGAAGTTCTCGGGAAATCAGGGAGAATCTGCTACTACTCATCTTCAATGTTTACATGGCATTTGCCAAAATTTAAAACCTTATGGAGTAGATGTGGATGATTTTAAATTAAAAGCGTTTTATTTCTCCCTTACTGACTCGGCTAATGATTGGTTCCTCTCCTTACCTTCAGGTAGCATTCGAACATGGGCCCAAATGCAAAAGAAATTTGTGGAAAAATACTACCCAGCAGGAAGGGCGATGCAAGTAAGGAGACAATTGCAAGAGATAAGGCAAGGGCCTAATGAGACCATGTACGAGTATCTAGAAAAGTTCAACCACTTGGAGCGAAGTTGCTGCACTCTTGGGTTGCCTGAGAAAGTCATCATCGAGTACTTACTTGATGGCCTAAGGCCCCTCGACAAAAAACTCCTAGATGCCTCGGCTGGAGGATCGATGATGAACCTACCGCTGAGCGGCATAAGGGAGCTTGTCACTAGTGTTGCGGAGAACGCTCGGTTTAGAGAAGAGACGACTCGGCAAGAAGAGTTTTCCCGCATCAAGAACGTGGCACAAGCTGAGGTACCGATGAGTTCCTTGCCCGAGGAAATGAAGCAGATGAAGGAGATGATGATTCAGCTCCTACGAAGGCAGCCAGCTCAGATGAGGCCTTGTGAGTTTTGTGGTGGTTTGGACCATAAAACCGACACTTGCCCGACGTTGATGGAGAATGACCCGGAGGAAGTAAACGCAGTAGGTGGATACCAAGGATACAATAGCAGCGACCGAGCAGGACCGAGCCGGCAGTTCGGACAGGCGCCCGGACAAAACTGGCCGAACGACTCGAGGCAGTTCGGGCAGGCGCCCGGACAAAACTAGCGATACGATAACAACGCCCCAAGGAGAACGCAACAGGCCGCGCCTCAACCGGCTTAGCAGTTCTATCAACCACTTTACCGGCAATACAACCAGGGTGGACCAGGCCAATATCCGCCAAAGGGACCGAATCAGTACCAGGCCGGTCCGAGCCAGCAAGGCACGAGCAAACCACTCGAGGAAATTGTGAAGGACCTGTCCAACACGGTGCATCAATACATGGAAAAAACCGATGGAGCTATAGCAGACTTGGGTAAGCAAATGTCTCAGCTGGCCACCGAGGTGTCCGAGCTAAAAAATGAATCCGGCCGTCTCCCCTCGCAAACCATCCAAAACCCTAAAGGAATTATTAACATGGTAAGGGCATTAGACATGAAGGCGGCTATGGACGAAGCCGAGCAGTTGAGAAAACAACAACGAGGTCCCGAAGCTTACAAACCGACGACCAAGCACTACACCCGTAGGCAACGTCCTGATTGAAATCAAGAGGAGGACCGACCTAGCGACGATGGGACGTGGGTTACGCATGCTGACAATGGACGCTATGCGTTCGCCGTTAACATGACACCTCCGCCAACAACACACTTTGATGTACCAGCATCTGGCTGGGATGATGAGGGCCAGAATTCATCTTACCCTACTAAGACTATTGTCTACGAACGTCGTGCGACCCGAAAAATGGATAAAAACTTGGAATCACGGAATGACCCAATGGCAAGTAAGCCCATTACATTGAATCGCGAGGAACACATGGGAATAAGCAAGGACCCTGGAGCTTTTACAATTACCTGTAGTTTCGGCAAGATCAAGGTTCACCATTGCTTGATTGATCCTGGAGCTGCAGTCAATGTTTTGCCATACCCTTTATATTGCTCATTGGGACTCGGTCCATTGCAACCACCAAGGATATCCCTTGAGATGGGGGACAAGTCTTGTGTCCAGCCAGTTGGTGTGCTTGAAAGCTTACTACTCCGTGTGGGAAAAATCGTCGTTCCTACGGACTTTTATGTGATACCAATCAAAAATTTCAGCAAGGATGATTGATGGACCAAAATTATACGAATCAGAAACACAGTATAACCCCCTTATTTAGACATTTTGTCTATTTAACTTTTGCTTGTTAGTTCAGATATATTTTTACAGGGTAATTCAGAGCTTAGAGAGAATACACTCTAAAGAGGAGCTTTTTAAGCAGAAAAGATGTTACGAGTCAATCCAAGGTCAAGATCATATGCCGACTGAAGAAATATCAAGGATCCTGACGTTGAAGCACTCGTAATAAATTAATCAGAAGAATCAGGAGAGGAATCAAGACAGCCCGGGGAAGAAACACATTGACAGTTTTGTGAAAAGACTGCACAAAACTGTACAAAACTCACATATGGGCAAGGTGACCGGCCACTTGTGCAAGAGGTGACCAAGGGAGGAGCTCCTCCCCTTCCACCACCAGCAACCGGCGGCTCCTCCTCCCTTGACCGGCGGCTTTCCTCCTCCTCCACATGTCTCCTCCTCCTTCCTCCTCCTCTCCTTCCTCCATGTGTGGCCATCTCCTCCATCCATTTTTTCCTCCAATCACCATGCAACACTTGCCTCCATCTCCTCCTCCTCCCATGGCTATATAAGGAGGAGCTCCTCCCCTCATTTCAATCATCCCTCACTTGTAAAAAAACACTTCTCTCTCTAAGTTATGTATTTGTAAAGTTTGGCTTTGGAAATAAAGGATAGCTCCCTTGGCGCTTCAACGGTTGTAAATAATTCTTAGTATTTATTCAACTGTTTTATTTCCTTAGTTATAATGTTTAGCGCGATGAATAGTAGCTAAACTAGTAGTTCGGTAGAAGGGGCGCACTTGTATTATAAAATGTTTTAAGACTATTAACTTAGCGTCTAGTCTTAGTATTCAAAACTTGTTCTATGTGCCATATATCAAGTCAGAGTTTCCAAGGTTGAGTGGAAGCTGTCACAAGCAAAGCTCTGCCGTGGAAATTCGTGATCATACTCGGTAAGTGGAAGCTGTCACAAGCAAAACTTATCGAGGAGTTCGACTTATCTAAAACACCACTTGGTCAATAACGTAACTGGGAGATAAAGTGGATGCACTTACAGCTAAGATACTTCGAAAGGAGGAATTAGTTTTGCT
The DNA here is from genome assembly GCA_033675215.1 of Rhodiola kirilowii. Lineage (NCBI taxonomy): Eukaryota > Viridiplantae > Streptophyta > Magnoliopsida > Saxifragales > Crassulaceae > Rhodiola > Rhodiola kirilowii. The sequence continues at coordinate 30,128,618 of CM066196.1, read as the reverse complement.
TAGAACAAGTGTTGCTTTAAACGATGTTGCAAGTCTTGCGCTACGAAAGGGCCTCGATTCATCTTTGAATACTTAGATAATTCACTAAAGGTCAATGATAAACAGGATATAATACAAGGCCCCTGAAACCGAACATTTCTCTTTAATTATAAACTGTAATTTACTTTCCAGTATTAAAACCAACCAACCAACCAATCAATCAATCAATCACTTAGCAGGTAGCTTTAAAACCAACCAACCGACCTAAAACACGCTCTCTCGCTGGACAACCCCCTCAAAGAACATCTATTCCCCTGATTCCCTTGGGTTCGACCCCTACTTACCAAGTACTACCCAGTAGTATAGTTGCGAGTAGCGGACTATTATAAATTAATTCATCACGTTTGCACATAACGACTGTGCATCCATCAAAATTGGCGCCGTTGCCGGGGAATCAGTCATCGGATAGTTGTTCTTTCCCTTCCCTTTCTTTCTTTTCCCTATGTCATTACCCATTACGCATGCATGGACAACGCGATTTCTGCCCCTGTTCGGAGGAACAGAGGGAGAAGACCCTGTACAGCACTGCCGAAACTTCCACCACGTCTGCCACCACATCAAACCAGAGAACGAAATATTAGAGGAATTTAAGCTGAAATGCTTTAAATTCTCTCTAACCGACTTCGCCACGATATGGTACTACACATCCACCGCTTGCAGTGCAGAACGTTTCTTAGACCTCTGCGTTCCGTTCCTGAAAGAATTCTCCCCACCATCTTTACGCCAAGAAACCCGTGAGAAGATCATGAGCCTTCATCAATCCCGGGATGAGACTTTGGACGAATACTACATGAACTATGATGCCATCGTCTCAAGCTGCCCGCACCATGGATTTACGAAGAAAGTTCTTCTCAAAAAATTTCTTCGTGGGATGAGGGCCGAAGAGCTGGGAAGAGTTAACGAAGCTATGAGAAGGTCTGCAACAAACTTCACCGTTGCAGACATGTGGTGCCTTATAATCGGCCTGGCCGCTGCCACAAGACGATTACCCCAAACTGACGAGGAAATGCAGACAGAAGAAGCTGACCCTGAGGCTGATGAAGAAGAAACCACCGAACCGTCGGAAGAGACTCCTGAACCGTCTGAAGAATCAAACATGGAAAGCACCGGAAGCAACGAAGTAGGAGTCCAGAACATCACTGACGAGCTGCCCAAGCCATACCCGACTATCATTACCCAGGCAGCTGAAACTATCTACGATCAGTTCTTCACGAACCAACATAACGAGGCAGAACCAAGCCTCATGAGGCCTTCCCGACTTTTCCCCTTAATCAATGAGCAAGTCGCAGTAAACTATGCGCGATCAATGAAGAAGCTCAAAGGAGAATGGGAAAAGGACCTATGCAGAATGACCCCCCGATGGAGCATTGCTATGCCGCAACCGGACTAGGCAGTCCCAAATACAAAAACTTCGAAAGGCTGGTAGTGAAAGGTCCATCACCCCCTCCGGGGTATTGGAAGGAAAAAATCCCGAAACAAAGGAGTCCTGACCAGAACACAACATCCGGCAAGAAGTCAGAAAGAAGCAACACTGGAACGGTGGCGAAGTTTGACTTAAGCCACCCATGGGACCCAAACCAGTAATCCACAATGAGGTACTGTCGAGCCAACGACGTTAAACAAGTGCACTGGTCGGGAGGTAACCCGGCACTATCTTACTTTTCCGCACTTTAATTTCTGTCATTTAAATTCAGTATTTATTTTTATGCTTGCATGACTTTTGAACTAAGGCACGCCTTCGTTCAAAAGTGGGGGGTGAGAACCACCTATGTACATAAATAACATGCTTGCTGTTTTTTCTTTTTTTTAGTAATAGTATCTTTTTGAAAATATGAACTTAAGAATGTGAAAAAGATAAATCATAATTCATGCATTAACCTTGTGAAAATTCAACTGTTTAAAAACTTAGAATGTAACTTTCCATTTGTCCTTTGTGCTGAGATAACTAGGGATGTGGAGTTGACATAAACTGCCCTAGAGAGGCTTGGCAAGCAATCAAAGGATCAGATCAAACTATATGGTTTTCGAAGTCAGTGGAGGCTGCACTTCGGGTTTCAGTGAAAATTGAAGTCATCTCCGCCATGCAATGCAAAAGGCGAGGACGGGAATCAGACCGTCCTATCTCCGGTCAAAGTAGTCGAGAAAATAGATGAGCGACCCTCATCTTGACCCGCGCGAAAATGACAATCAAAGTAGCCGAGAAAATAGATGAGCGACCCTCACCTTGACCCGCGGGAAAACGGCAAAAACGAGATGAGCGGGGAGGTATTTCCATAGGCTTGCGGGCGATGATTGGACCTCCCAAAAAGGCTCGAGGAAATGGACTAGCAGTCACAAAAAGGCGAAAAGCTCAATGAAGCAAATCAAGAGGCCAAAGGCCCAAAATTGTGAAGGTTTTAACCGAACAAAAAGTGAAGAACTCAAAAAGTCAAAACAAAGTCCAAATGCCGACTCACTACAAAAGCAGTCCCTCGCCAAAAGAAAATCAAAGTACTCAAACCACTGAAACCTGAACCGAATCACGTGCTAGAGAAAGCTACCAGAAAACCATATAGTGCGAGACGATCCCAAGATTGCAGTCCAGGAGCCTAAAAAGGGCTATCTCCCGAGACATCCAATATAATTTGCATCTCAGCACAGAGGTACAAGTATTAAGTTTCTTCTATTTATTTATACAGTTCAATTTGGTAATAAGTAAGTAATGCATGAATTAGGATAGATCGAGTACCACAGTCTAATTTTCATATTTCAAAGCCAACTTAGAGTACAGCCCTTGAATAGCATTGTTCGGGACGAACAACTAAAAGTGTGGGGTAATCTGATGGACCAAAATTATACGAATCAGAAACACAGTATAACCCCCTTATTTAGACATTTTGTCTATTTAACTTTTGCTTGTTAGTTCAGATATATTTTTATAGGATAATTCAGAGCTTAGAGAGAATACACTCTAAAGAGGAGCTTTTTAAGCAGAAAAGATGTTACGAGTCAATCCAAGGTCAAGATCATATGCCGACTGAAGAAATATCAAGGATCCTGACGTTGAAGCACTCGTAATAAATTAATCAGAAGAATCAGGAGAGGAATCAAGACAGCCCGGGGAAGAAACACATTGACAGTTTTGTGAAAAGACTGCACAAAACTGTACAAAACTCACATATGGGCAAGGTGACCGGCCACTTGGGCAAGAGGTGACCAAGGGAGGAGCTCCTCCCCTTCCACCACCGGCAACCGGCGGCTCCTCCTCCCTTGACCGGTGGCTTTCCTCCTCCTCCACATGTCTCCTCCTCTTTCCTCCTCCTCTCCTTCCTCCATGTGTGGCCATCTCCTCCATCCATTTTTTTCCTCCAATCACCATGCAACACTTGCCTCCATCTCCTCCTCCTCCCATGGCTATATAAGGAGGAGCTCCTCCCCTCATTTCAATCATCCCTCACTTGTAAAAAACACTTCTCTCTCTAAGTTATGTATTTGTAAAGTTTGGCTTTGGAAATAAAGGATAGCTCCCTTGGCGCTTCAACGGTTGTAAGTAATTCTTAGGATTTCTTCAACTGTTTTATTTCCTTAGTTATAATGTTTAGCGCGATGAATAGTAGCTAAACTAGTAGTTCGGTAGAAGGGGCGCACTTGTATTATAAAATGTTTTAAGACTATTAACTTAGCGTCTAGTCTTAGTATTCAAAACTTGTTCTATGTGCCATATATCAAGTCAGAGTTTCCAAGGTTGAGTGGAAGCTGTCACAAGCAAAGCTCTGCCGTGGAAATTCGTGATCATACTCGGTAAGTGGAAGCTGTCACAAGCAAAACTTATCGAGGAGTTCGACTTATCTAAAACACCACTTGGTCAATAACGTAACTGGGAGATCAAGTGGATGCACTTACAGCTAAGATACTTCGAAAGGAGGAATTAGTTTTGCTTAGAACAAGTGTTGCTTTTAACGATGTTGCAAGTCTTGCGCTACGAAAGGGCCTCGATTCATCTTTGAATACTTAGATAATTCACTAAAGGTTAATGATAAACAGGATATAATACAAGGCCCCTGAAACCGAACATTTCTCTTTAATTATAAACTGTAATTTACTTTCCAGTATTAAAACCAACCAACCAACCAATCAATCAATCAATCACTTAGCTGGTAGCTTTAAAACCAACCAACCGACCTAAAACACGCTCTCTCGCGGGACAACCCCCTCAAAGAACATCTATTCCCCTGATTCCCTTGGGTTCGACCCCTACTTACCAAGTACTACCCAGTAGTATAGTTGCGAGTAGCGGACTATTATAAATTAATTCATCACGTTTGCACATAACGACTGTGCATCCATCAATGATCCTCCAACAATCATACTGGGACGACCATTCCTTTACACCACGGATGCAAAAATCAACATGGGAAAAGGCTCACTATCACTAGCATTCAGTGGTAAAACCTCATACTACAATATCTATGGCGATAACCGCACAAATATGAAGAAACCTCCGGAACACTGCAGTCCTAACCCAGGCACATCATCCAGCAAGAAATCAGGAAGGGACGAGGCTAGAATCGACACAGGAGCCCCGGTAAAATTTGACTTAAGCCGCCCATGGGATCCTAGCTGGTGATCCCAATCGTCGAGCCAACGACGTTAAACAAAGGCACTTACCGGGAGGTAACCCGGCACATTTTTGTGTTCATACGGCATTTTCTTTTAATTTAGGTTTAAATCGTACTCATCCCCTCGCATTTGGAAGGAATTTGATCTTTTGTGCAGGAACAGCAGTCACGCTCGGGAATGACCGGGGACGCGACCGAGGAACACCGAGGCGCGCCCGAGAAAATCTGTCTCCCTGCCGAACTTCCTCGAGCGTCAACCGAATCCGGCCAAACTAAGGCCTATCGTTTGCTCTTACATCCACGACTTAGCAACGACAATATCAAGGGAGTTCGAACCTTTCTCTCTTATGTCATTTCCTTTCCAAGATCCCTTAGTTTTTTGCCTTTTGAACCAAGTCGTGCCGCGAGGCACGGCTTTGTTCAAAAGTGTGGGGTGAGTCATTGCACATAGTAATCAGCATGTTTTTTCTTTCTTTTTTCCTTAGTTTTTATCTTTTTGCCACTCTTGAATATAAGCTTCATGATGTGAAATAGATGGATCCGAATTCATGCATGTCCTTGTGAGATCTAAATTGCGTTAAAACTTTAGAACTTACCTTCTTATTTGTCCTTTCGTGCCGAGATAAAAAGGGATGTGGAGTTGACAGAAAACACCCTAGTAAGGTTTGACAAGCACTCGGAAGGCCGGGTCTCACTATATGGTTGTCCGACGTTAGTGGAGGTTAGCACTTCGGGTTGCTTGGGATTCGAGTAGACTCCGTCACGAAGCATTTATGCAAGGGGCGGGACGGGAATCAAACCGTCCTATCTCTAGTCCAAGTAGCCGGGAAAATAGCCGAGTGACCCTCGTCTTGACCCGCGCGAAAGGGCAAGGATGAGAGAGAGCGGGGAGGTATTTCCATATGCTTTAGGGCGATGATTGGACCTTCCAAGAGAAAAGATGGAAAAGCAATCCACAAAGAAGCAAAGTTCAAAAAGTCAAATCAAAGGCCAAGGGCCAAAGTTGTGAAGGTTCTAACCAAAACAAAAAGTGAAGTACCGCAGTTCAAAATCAAAGGCCAAAGGCCAAAAGTCACTACAAAAAGAGCTCTTCAAGCAAAGAAGAAAACCAAAAGACTCAACCCCCAAGTGATCCGAACAAATCATGTGCTAGAGAAAGCTGCGGAAGATAACCATATAGCCGAGTCCAGCCCGAAGAGTGCGTACAAGAACCTAAAAAAGGGCTATCTCCAATACATCCAAATTGGTTTGCATCACGGCTCGGAGGTACAAGTATTAAGTTATTTTCTAAATTTTAAGCACTCTTTATTTTGACATCAAGTGATGCATGAGTAGGAAAAGTCTAAACTAGCACTCTATCATTCATGGCTAGGACCTTTAGGTATTAGTTACCTCTTCTCATTAGCCTTGTTCGGGACGACTGACAGAACCGCTCGTCGTCAAAGCGATTTGTGCAAATAAATTTATAATAGTCCGCTACTAGCAACTATACTACTGGGTAGTACTTGGTAAGTAGGGGTCAAACCCAAGGGAACTAGGGGAATAATTGTTCTTCGAGGGGATTACGCAGCGTGGGAGCGTGTTTAAGGTCGGTTGGTTGGTTTGAAAGCTACCAGCTATTTTGATTGATTGATTGGTTGATTTTAATACTGGAAAGTAAATTACAGTTTATAATTAAAGAGAAATGTTCGGTTTCAGGGGACTTGTATTATATCCTGTTTATCATTGACCTTTAGTGACTCTCCTAAGTATTCAAACGGTGTATCAAGGCCATTCCAAGCACTCGATTTGCGTACACTGTCTAGCCTATTCCAAGGACGTAGAACACTTATTCTATTTAGACTAATACTCCATTCCCGGTTATATTAGCCTATGTGCATCCATTTGATCAATCATTCCCGATCAACCAAATGGTGTTTAAGATGAGTCAAACTTCTCAGATAAGCTTTGCCATTCCAAGCATCCACTTATCCGTACAAGTTTACGAACCGCGCTGTAGAGTTTTGCCATTCCAAGCATCCACTCTACCTTGGACGTTCTGACTTAATATATGGCACATAGAATAAGTTTTGAATACTTAGACTAGACACTAAGTTAATAGTCTTAAAACATTTTATAATACAAGTGCGCCCCGTCTACCGAACTACTAGTTTAGCTACTATTTATCGCGCTAAACATTATAACTAAGGAAATAAAACAGTTGAATAAATACTAAGAATTACTTACAACCGTTGAAGCGCCAAGGGAGCTATCCTTTATTTCAAAAGCCAAGATTACAACGTTACAAATATTACAACTTCTAGAGAGAGAAGTGAAATGAGATTGAGGTGTGTTTTGGAGGAGGAGGAGCTCCTCCTTTTATAGCCCAAAGGGGAGGAGATGGGTGGTGGAGATGGGTGGTAAGTGTTGCATTTTGATTGGAGGAGAAAATGGAGGGAGGAGATGGCCACATGTGGAGGAAGAGGAGTGGTGGAGGAGGAGGAAGGTGGTGGTGACATGTGGAGGAGCTCCAAAAGCCGCCGGTCACCACCCCTCAAAGCCGCCGGTAGGCGGTGGCCCAAGGGGGAGGAGCTCCTCCCTTGGCCACCACTTCATCAAGTGGCCGGTCATCCTTGCCCATATGTGAGTTTTGTACAGTTTTGTGCAGTCTTTTCACAAAACTGTCAATGTGTTTCTTCCCCGGGCTGTCTTGACTCCACTCCTGATTCTTCTGATTAATTTGTTATGGTCAATTCAACGTCAGGATCCTTGATATTTCTTCAGTCGGCATATGATCTTGACCTTGGATTGACTCTTGTTATCTTTTCAGCATAAAATCCTCTCCTTAGCGTGTTTTCACTTCAGTCTCTAAAATGCCCTGTGGAAATATATCGGGACTAACACGTAGAAGTTAGATAGACAAACAGTCTAATTTGGTGGGTTTAACTGCATTTATGTTTCATACAATTATGGTCCATCAGATTACCCCACACTTTTAGTTGTTCGTCCCGAACAATGCTATTAAAGGGCGTAAGTTCTAAGTTTTGCTTTGGAATATGAAAATTAGACTGTGGTACTCGATCTATCCTAATTCATGCATTGCTTACTTATTACCAAATTAAACTGCGTAAATAAATAGAAGAAACTTAATACTTGTACCTCCGTGCTGAGATGCAAATTATATTGGATGTCTCGGGAGATAGCCCTTTTTAGGCTCCTGGACTGCAACCTCGGGATCGTCTCTTACTATATGGTTTTCTGGTAGCTTTCTCTAGCACGTGATTCGGTTCAGGTTTCAGTGGTTTTAGTACTTTGATTTTCTTTTGGCGAGGGACTGCTTTTGTAGTGAGTCGGCATTTGGCCTTTGTTTTGACTTTTTGAGTTCTTCACTTTTTGTTCGGTTAAAACCTTCACAATTTTGGGCCTTTGGCCTCTTGATTTGCTTCATTGAGCTTTTCGCCTTTTTGTGACTGCTAGTCCATTTTCTCGAGCCTTTTTGGGAGGTCCAATCATCGCCCGCAAGCCTATGGAAATACCTCCCCGCTCCTCTCTTTTTTGCCGTTTTCGCGCGGGTCAAGGTGAGGGTCGCTCATCTATTTTCTCGGCTACTTTGACTATCGTTTTCGCGCGGGTCAAGATGAGGGTCGCTCATCTATTTTCTCGGCTACTTTGACCGGAGATAGGACGGTCTGATTCCCGTCCTCGCCTTTTGCATTGCATGGCGGAGATGACTTCAATCTTCACTGAAACCCGAAGTGCAGCCTCCACTGACTTCGAAAACCATATAGTTTGATCTGATCCTTTGATTGCTTGCCAAGCCTCTCTAGGGCAATTTATGTCAACTCCACATCCCTAGTTATCTCAGCACAAAGGACAAATGGAAAGTTACATTCTAAGTTTTTAAACAGTTGAATTTTCACAAGGTTAATGCATGAATTACGATTTATCTTTTTCACATTCTTAAGTTCATATTTTCAAAAAGATACTATTACTAAAAAAGAAAAAACAGCTGCATGTTATTTATGTACATAGGTGGTTCTCACCCCCCCACTTTTGAACGAAGGCGTGCCTTAGTTCAAAAGTCATGCAAGCTTAAAACTAAATACTGAATTTAAATGACAGAAATTAAAGTGCGGAAAGGTAAGATAGTGTCGGGTTACCTCCCGACCAGTGCACTTGTTTAACGTCGTTGGCTCGACGATACCTCGTTTGTGGTTCATTGGTTTGGGTCCCATGGGTGGCTGAGGTCAAACTTTGCCACCGTTCCAGTGTTGCTTCTTCCTGACTTCTTGCCGGAGTAAGAGCTCCATGGTTTTGGTGTTTTCTCTTTCCATTGTTTCTGATAAGGCGGGAGACCTTTGACCATAGCTGCTGGTCTTGATACTTTTTTGGTCCCTAATGACAGGTCAGAAAACTGTGCACCGTGATCTGAGATAGGTGTTATGTCTGGCGGTTTCTTCGTGTCCGGGCGGCTCTTATTAATGTAGAAGTGTGCAATTTTGCCGCCGAACTTAAGTGATAATGACCCCTTGCCCACATCGATTCTTGCTTTAGTGGCGTAGAGGAATGGTCGTCCCAATATTATTGTTGGTGAGTCGTCTTCGCAGGTTTCTTCTGTTGGTATTACATAGAAGTCTGCAGCAACGACAAGTTCTCCCACATGGAGTATTACATCTTCCAGTTCTCCAACCGGGCGGATGCATGATTTATCTCCTAGCTCGATATTTGATCGAGGTGGTTTCAACGGATCAAGTCCTAGTAGGTAATACAAGGAGGAAGGCATGGCGTTGACAGCAGCCCCAAGATCGACTAAGCATTTATGGATCTGGGTTTCACCAATACCACAGGTGATTGTAAAGGCCCCAGAGTCTTTATTTCTTTCCGGTTGTGGCTCATGATCTGAAGTGAGGGCTCTTTCTATTTTCGGACTATTCTGCCCACTCCCTGGCTTAGAATTTGCGTACTCGGACTCTTTAATATTTTGCTTCGAAGCAATAATATTATTTGGGGAGTCCCAACCAGATGCTGGTATGTCAAAGTGTGTGATCGGCGGCGGTGTTATGCAAACAGTAAACGCGTACGCAAATTAGGTCGACTCCTACGGTTGAAATGATTGTTTGTAAGTCTGTAGGTTGGGGACCGTGCTACTTCTCCTAGAGTAACCTTCATGTTTGACCTCCTTATCATGCTTATGTTCGCCTTAGGATTTTGGATGGTCTGTGAAGGAAGTCTGCCAGGTTCAGTAGTGAGTGTTGACATTGCGGTGGCGAGCTGGGACATTTGTTTGGTCAATTCTGAAATTGCACCGTCAGTTTTTGCCTGGTACTGGTGTAGTAAAGTACCCAATTGATTAATGTTTCCCGTGAGCTCCTTCATCGTGTCATTGAGCGACTTGCTTGGTTCCTGCTGATTGCTCGGTCTGGCTTGGTACTGATTTGGCCCTTTTTGGTGATATTGGCCTGCCGATGGAGTGTTCTGGTGATATTGTCGGTGGGGTGGTTGGTAAAATGACTGCGCTAGTTGAGGGATAGCTGGTTGTGTCTCCGTCTGAAGATAGCTGTTGTTGTTACGCCAGCCTGGGTTGGATGTTTGACCGTACTGTCTATTTTGTCCAGCTCTGTCGTTGTTGTATCCTTGATATCCTCCCACTGTATTTACATCAGCCGGTTCTTCTTCTATCAATGTTGGGCATGCGTCCGTTTTGTGGTCTGTAGAACCACAGAACTCGCAAGGTTTTACCGTAACTGGCTGTCTACGTATGATCTCAGTCATCATCTCCTTTAACTGTTTCATCTCTTCAGTTATGGAGTTTATTGATGCCTCGGTTTGTGCTACCCTTTTTGATCGAGAGAATTCATCTTGGCGAGTGGTCTCTTCTCTAAATCGAGCATTTTCAGCAACGTTGGCGATGAGATTTCTGATGCCACTTAATGATAGATTCATCATGGACCCTCCTGCTGAGGCATCCAAGAGCATTTTGTCTAGTGGTCTTAATCCATCAATGAGGTACTCGATGACGAGTTTCTCGGGCAGTCCAAGGGTACAGCAGCTCCTTTCTAGGTGATTGAACTTTTCCAGGTAATCGTACATGGTTTCATTGGGACCTTGTTTGATTTCCTGTAGTTGCTTCCTTACTTGCATTGCTCTTCCAGCCGGATAGTATTTGTCTAAGAATTTCTTCTGCATCTGAGCCCATGTTCTAATGCTTCCGGAAGGCAATGAAAGGAACCAGTCGCTTGCCGAGTCCATGAGGGAAAAATAGAACGCCTTTAACTTGAAGTCGTCCATATTCACTCGATTGGGCTTTAGATTCTGGCAAATGCCATGTAGGCGTTGGAGGTGAGTTGTCGCAGATTCTCCAAGTGCTCCTGAGAATGTGGGCAAGCTGTGTGCCACTGATGCGTTGATGGTTATGTTTTCTAATTCAGGGCCTTCGTAGATGCACCACGGCTGTGTCTCGAAATTAGGGGCATTTAACTCGCCCATCGTCGGTTCACGGTAGTAGTTATCTCCGTAGTAGTCGTCGAAAGCGGGTTCTCTCCTTGGCATGTATCGAGGTTGAGGTTGTGGTCGTGGGGGATGAATAGGAGGTTGTACTGGACCAGCTGCATATCGGTCCTCGGGTAATTCTTTGTTTCTTCTGACTGCTTCCCTATCACGAGCTCTTCTGTTTCTGATGAGTTGTTCCGGATCGTCGACGAATGGAAACGGTACCTCATCATTCTGATCGTACAGGTTTATTTCTTCGTCATCCTAGAAGTCATGGTGACTTTCTTCGCGAGACATGGTTGTTTTGAAGCGCGTAACGATTCAAAGAACTTTATCCGATGACTAGTTCCCCGGCAACGGTGCCAATTTGACAGAACCGCTCGTCGTCAAAGCGATTTGTGCAAATAAATTTATAATAGTCCGCTACTAGCAACTATACTACTGGGTAGTACTTGGTAAGTAGGGGTCGAACCCAAGGGAACTAGGGGAATAATTGTTCTTCGGGGGGATTACGCAGCGTGGGAGCGTGTTTAAGGTCGGTTGGTTGGTTTTAAAGCTACCAGCTATTTTGATTGATTGATTGGTTGGTTGGTTGATTTTAATACTGGAAAGTAAATTACAGTTTATAATTAAAGAGAAATGTTCGGTTTCAGGGGACTTGTATTATATCCTGTTTATCATTGACCTTTAGTGACTCTCCTAAGTATTCAAACGGTGTATCAAGGTCATTCCAAGCACTCGATTTGCGTACACTGTCTAGCCTATTCCAAGGACGTAGAACACTTATTCTATTTAGACTAATACTCCATTCCCGGTTATATTAGCCTATGTGCATCCATTTGATCAATCATTCCCGATCAACCAAATGGTGTTTAAGATGAGTCAAACTTCTCAGATAAGCTTTGCCATTCCAAGCATCCACTTATCCGTACAAGTTTACGAACCCCGCTGTAGAGTTTTGCCATTCCAAGCATCCACTCTACCTTGGACGTTCTGACTTAATATATGGCACATAGAATAAGTTTTGAATACTTAGACTAGACACTAAGTTAATAGTCTTAAAACATTTTATAATACAAGTACGCCCCGTCTACCGAACTACTAGTTTAGCTACTATTTATCGCGCTAAACATTATAACTAAGGAAATAAAACAGTTGAATAAATACTAAGAATTACTTACAACCGTTGAAGCGCCAAGGGAGCTATCCTTTATTTCAAAAGCCAAGATTACAACGTTACAAATATTACAACTTCTAGAGAGAGAAGTGAAATGAGATTGAGGTGTGTTTTGGAGGAGGAGGAGCTCCTCCTTTTATAGCCCAAAGGGGAGGAGATGGGTGGTGGAGATGGGTGGTAAGTGTTGCATTTTGATTGGAGGAGAAAATGGAGGGAGGAGATGGCCACATGTGGAGGAAGAGGAGTGGTGGAGGAGGAGGAAGGTGGTGGTGACATGTGGAGGAGCTCCAAAAGCCGCCGGTCACCACCCCTCAAAGCCGCCGGTAGGCGGTGGCCCAAGGGGGAGGAGCTCCTCCCTTGGCCACCACTTCATCAAGTGGCCGGTCATCCTTGCCCATATGTGAGTTTTGTACAGTTTTGTGCAGTCTTTTCACAAAACTGTCAATGTGTTTCTTCCCCGGGCTGTCTTGACTCCACTCCTGATTCTTTTGATTAATTTGTTATGGTCAATTCAACGTCAGGATCCTTGATATTTCTTCAGTCGGCATATGATCTTGACCTTGGATTGACTCTTGTTATCTTTTCAGCATAAAATCCTCTCCTTAGCGTGTTTTCACTTCAGTCTCTAAAATGCCCTGTGGAAATATATCGGGACTAACACGTAGAAGTTAGATAGACAAACAGTCTAATTTGGTGGGTTTAACTGCATTTATGTTTCATACAATTATGGTCCATCAACGACCAAGTATAAGTGTGGGGTGATCTGATGGGGCCTAATTATATGACTTGTTGAATCAGTTAAACCCACCAAATTGGACAATTTATCTTGACATATTTCACTTGTTAGTCCCATTTTGCTCTACAGGCTATGTTGAGGTTTAGGGAAGAAACCAGCTTAAAAGAGGAGTTTTATGCCAGAAATAAATCACAAGTTTATCAGGTCCGTAGATGACCGAGGAACCCAATCAGCGCCCGAGAAAGCCCCAGGCGTGACCGAGCTTCAGTACCGGGCCGCGACCGAGAAATACCGGGTCGCACCCCAGGTCGATATCCGAGCGATCCCGGCTGAGGCCCGAAAATCAATACCGAAGAAATAAGGGTGCGCCCCCGGACAGCGCCGGGTATCGCTGCTGTATGATCGCCCGAGCGCTGAGGTTCATGACCGAGACAAACGCCCGAGCGCATCCGAAACAAACACCCGAGGGCATCCGAGACAAACGCTGAGCGCATCCGAGACAAACGCCCGAGCGCACCCGAGACAAGGACCCGGCCAAGCGCCCGAGTCAAACTTCTTCCGACCAAAAACTCCGGTGAAGTTCCAGCTACTTGCTTGGTCCGATGTCCATTGAAAGCACCTTGCTCTAAGAGCAGCCTGCCTGGTGAAGCACCTTGCTCAAGGGATGCCACACTTGGCACCAACTAGCTTAATTGCGGCTATCTTAAGGATGAAGGAAGCTCATAAGAAGACCACAAGCACCAGCTAGCTTAAAGTCGGCTGGCCAATGAGAAGCATTCCTTCTCCATGAAGCAACCGCCCATCCATGCCTATAAATAGAAGAGCTCCACCCCTTTCTTAAAAACCCCCGGAAAAGTAGTGGTCCTTAGGTGTGTCTTCGAGCGATTGTGGGTTGAAAACACTTGTAAAACTTCGCGCTAGCAATCAAAAGCTTAATTCTCCTCTACTCACTCTTGTTTACTTTTGGTTTCAATGGTTATGATATTCACTCCCATGAGTATTCGTATCTAAATTTCCATTCGGTCGAAGGAGTGCTTGTACTATGAAACCATTCTAGACCCTTGCTTTCATGTTACTTTAATGTTTTAGCTAGTTCTTGTGCCTTCGGGGTGAACATAACAAGGAAGAGTGGATGCTTGACATGGCAAAGCTCTTCCGAGTAGTTCATTCCCTCTATAGTCGCTTGGTTTGTTCGGAAATGAGGGATCAAGCGACTGCACTTAGGTTAGTATACCTTGAAATGGGGTATTAGCCTAGCTAGAACTAGTAAGCTTTGTCTTGAAATGGAAAAGCCGGAGGAACAAATGCTTGAAATGGCTTTGTTAGGAGTTATGTCTTGAAATGGAATAATTCACTCACTAGAACATTTGGTTAATTCATTGGAGGTCGATGATAAACGGGGACCTGATACAAGACTCCTAAGACCGGATTCCTTCACTTAAAAGAATCACCTTTTAATTACTTGCACTTTACTTTCTCGCACATTTACTTCTTGTCTTTAAATTCCCAAGACTTGGTCCTTCAAGCATTGCAAGACTTGGACCTTCAAGCAACTTATTTTCACGCACTTTACATTTCTTGCACATTTATTTTCAGTCCTTTACCTTTCAAGATCTTTATTTTCAGCACTAAACCTCAACCAAAAAACCCCAATTGTCTTTACTTTATTTATTGCTTTCAAAAGAACAATTGTTTCCAACCAACTTCTCTTGGGTTCGACCCCTACTTACCGCTTGCTATCATTAGTGAGCCACTAAAGTAGTGGACTTATAAATGTAAATTTGCAGGTCACGACGACAGCCTGTCAGTGGGTTTAGCTGATTCGATGAATCATATAAATACGTGCCATCAAATACCCCCACACTTAATCTTGTTCGTCCCGAACAAGTGTAGTCAATAAGAGGAACAAAAACACTCTAAGTCCTAGATATGGATGTGAGATGCAAAACTAGATTTCACCTTAGCATGCATAACTTACTTGTTTACAAACGAAATTGTGCTCAAACAAGGAAGTAACTAGATACTTGTACCTTTGAGCCGAGATGCAAACCAATTTGGATGAGTAAGAGATAGTCCTTTTTAGGCCTTTGAACTACACTCTCAGATCCGATCTTACTATATTGTTATGTTACTTGCTTCTTCTAGCACGTGATTGATTCGAGAAAATGGGTTGAGCACTTTGATTTTCTTTGGAAGGATAGCTTTTTGTAGTGACTTTGGCCTTTGGCCTTTGATTTGACTCTTTGAGTACTTCACTTTTTTTTCTTCGAATTGGTTTCACCATTTTGGCTGATTTTTCTTTCTTTGATCTTTGCTCCTTTGATGAGAATTGCATGTCCATTTTGTTTCCTTTTGGGAGGTCCAATCATCGCCCGAGAGCATATGGAAATACCTCCCCGCTCTTTCTCATCCTTGCCTTTTTCGCGCGGGTCAAGATGAGGGTCGCTCATCTCTTTTCCCCGCTACTTTGGACTAGAGAATGGACGGTTTGATTCCTGTTCCGCCTCTTGCATAGACGCTGCATGGCGGAGTCTACTCTTCACCAAGAAGCCCGAAGTGCAGCCTTTACAATCTTCACATAACCATATAGTAAGGATCTGGTCCCTTGAGTGCTTGTCAAGCCTCTCTAGGGCATTTCTTTCAACTCCACATCCTACATTATCTCAGCACACAAGGACAAGTAGAAAGTTAAATACACATGTGCTTACACAATCAAGTTTTCACAAGGAAATGCATGTTTCGGGTCTATCTATTTTCACATCATGAAAGTGTATATTTTTAAAACATGTTGTCTACTATGTACAAGACTACTACTCAAATACCCCCACACTTTTGAATGAAACCGTGCCTCACAGCACGACTTGGTTCAAAACACAAAAATGTAAGTTAACTGAGGAAAGGAAATGACATGAAGAGTAAGGAACGAAGAGAACTCCCTTTATGGTGTCGTTGCTAAGTCAAGGCCATAGGAGCAAACAACAAGGCCTGGCCCGGCCAGATTCGGTTGATGTTCGAGGGAGACTTGAGTTGGACGTTGTGCCGCGGTGTGCGCTCGCATAGGTTCAAGCATGCGCTCGCACAATATCGATCAGTCGCATGAAATCTCATGCGCGCGCACAAATGGCCCTGTGCGCTCGCACGCGGTCGAAATCCCTAGCTTGCAGGAGATCATGCGAACGCATGGTTAAGGCATGCGAACGTATGATGTGCATTTGTTCCCTGCATAAGAAAAAAAACATCTCCTTTCCAAAATACAATGGGGGTGAGTATGAAAAAAAACGACATAAGAAAATAAAAACTGAAAAAACTGAATATGCCGGGTTACCTCCCGGCAAGTGCCTTTGTTTAACGTCGTTGGCTTGACGATACCTCTCCTAGGGATCATAAGTTCGGATCCCATGGGTGTTTGAGGTTGAACTTCTTCTCGGCTGCCCTTTTATTCTGCCCAAAGAACTTGTGGAGTGATGTGCTCGGTTTGGTTCTCCATTGGTCCGGCAGGTTCTTTTTTACATGCTTCCGAGAAGGTGATGGCTCCTTGACCATAGCTGCTGGTCCATTGAGCCGTGGTCTCTTGCTACTCCATCCCGGCTTCCATTCCTTCGGGCCATGTCTTGGTCGCTTCTTCATATCTGAGTGGTTGGCACCTTTGCAATTCTGGAAGTTCTGAATTGTGCCATCAAACATTGGAGACCACAAACATGCGCCCTTGCTAACCCTCTTCTTTGTGGCAGAGATGATTGGCTATCCTTGGTCCTTACACCTTCAGGAGGCTCTTCTTGGCTTGTGACGAGTGGGAGCTCCTTCGTTGGCTGTTTTGGCTCATGCTTCTCCTCCAACTCGCCTAGCACTGCATTATCATTGATCACATCATCTCTGGTGGCCTTGATCTGCATATAACATGAAGGGTTAAGTAGGGACTTCTCGACCATGAGGATTGGGTCTTTCTCGAGCAGCTCTTCAGTGAGGACGGGACCTGATTTGGGCAGTTCTTCTAACTCCCAGGGGTAATCTGAGTGGAAATCTTCTTCGGCAACCATGGGTCTTCATCCTCGTCATTCATAAGGTCTCCGGGGGCAATTACACTGAGGTCCGGGTCTGAATTAGGCAGCTCGGCAGTGAGGTTTGGTTCTGATTTGGGCAGCTCATCAATGAGGACCGGGACTTCCTCGGGTGCTTCTTCCTCGGGCTCGTTCTGCACTGAGTCCGCTTTCACCGTCGGTGCCTTATCTTCAGTTTGGTGCATTGGCCCTCGTTTTAAGCTCTCGGCCAAATCATCAATGAGGTCCCAGATTTGAGACATGGTGAGATTCATCACCGAACCTCCCGCTGCATCATTAAGCATAGACCGCTCAAGTGGCATCATTCCACCAAGGAACCTTTGAAGAAGAACCAAGTCCGTGAGTCCATGGTGCGGGCAGCGTGATACAATGGTATCAAAGTACGTGTAGTACTCATCCAATGTTTCGTCCCGGGATTGCTCAAGGTTGATAATCTCCTTGCGGGTTTCAAGTCGGAGAGATGGCGGGGAAAACTCTTCTAGGAATTTGGCTCGTAGATCCCCATAATCACCTTCATAAGCTGCACATGAGTAATACCAAGCTATTGCGGAGTTAGTTAAAGAAAATTTAAAGCATTTAAGTTTAAACTCCTCTAGCGTTTCATCTTTAGGCTTCATGTGGCTGCATATGGAGTGGAACGTTTGTGTATGCCTCACGGGATCTTCTTCAATGTCACCTCCGAATTTGGGGAGACGGCTAAGCATTTCAAACATAAGGTTGCTGCCCCCATCATTCCAAGGTTCGCTGCCGTAGTACGAGGACATAGCGAATCTGCAAAACAAAACAAAGAAAAAGAAAAAACAATAGAACAACTATTCCGGAACACAACTCCCCGGCAACGGCGCCAAAATTTGACAGCGCGTCGTTATACGCTGCAAAATTTACATTTATAGTTCCACTACTCGTGGCTCACTATTGGATTAGCAGAGCGGTAAGTAGGGGTCGAACCCAAGAGAGTCTGTGTGGAATGGTTGTTCTTTTAAAAGAAAAGAAAAGAAAGAAAAATAAAGTAAAGACATATTGGTTTTTTGGTTGTTTTTTTAGACAGAAAAGTAAATGACAGAAAGTAAAGTGCTGAAATTAAAGTGCGAGAAAGTAAATTGCGTAAACTAAATACTGAAAGTAAAGTGCGTAAAGTAAGTGCGAGAACAGCCGAGTTCAATATCAACCATACAACATACGTTTTGGTTTGTCGCGCGCTGTGTTTCAAGCGCAATACGTACCAAAATGTTATGTTTGATTGATGTTGAAAACTGCTGTAATGAAAGTAAAAGTGCGGAAAGTAAGTGCGGAAATAAAGACTGAAAGTAAAGTGCTGAAATGTAAATGACAGAAAAGTAAATTGCTTGAAAGTAAAGTGCGGGAAAGTAAAGTGCGTGAAAGTAAATGTGCTGAAAATAAATGACAGGAAAGTAAAGTGCTGATAAGTAAGGACGAAAGATATTCAGTCTAGGGTTTCTACTTGTGAGACAACCATCATAGACGTCAAATGATCTTACTTTGTGTTCATAAGTGTGGGTTATTCCATTTCAAGACATAAACCCTAAAGTAAGGCCATTTCAAGCACTTACACCACAATCTACTCCAAAATCAAGACATAGACTTCTAATTCTAAAGTGCAGCCACTTGATCTCTCATTTCCGATCAACCAAGTGACTTAAAGGGAGTTTGAACCACTCGGAAAAGCTTTGCCATTTCAAGCATCCACTTAACCTTGTTGTTCAAACCGAATGAAGGGCACAAGAACTAGTTGACACACAAAGAAGCATTAAGCTCAAGTCTCAAGATGCATACACAAGTATGAACACCCTTTTGACTGAATATGCTTTAACTACTTGTATTCATGTCAAGGAATACAAGCACCATGCTTATAAAAGTAAAGAAAACAAGAAAACAAGAACAATGAAAGTAAAAAGAGGACTTCGGTTTTGACAAGAAAAAGTAAAGAAGCCGTGGCTTGACAAGGAAAGTAAAGGAGAGGAGCTCCAAATCAAGAACAAGACATGAAAGTAAAGAGAGCTTTGGAAATCAAGAACATAAGGCAAGAACAAGAACAAAGTAAAATGTAGAGAGGTTTGTATTGAAGTGTGAAGAAGAGAGATAAGCTCTCAACTTCCTAATGTGTACATGGGATGGTCCAAGTGATATCTAAGACTAAGAGGCTCTATTTATAGGCAAAGGAAGACTTGGGGGCTAAGTTTTGAGTTGGAAATATCCCAAAAGCAAGTCATTCTGATTGGTTCTCCATATGACACCCCACATGGCTTGAAAGAGGATAAGAACACATCCACTTGCATTTTCCTCCTCCAACCACAAGCCACCACATGCCTCCCCACTTGCACTCCCAACCGACTTGAGCTTGGCTCAACTCAAAGGGCAACTAGCTTGGTTTGGTTGAGGCCAACCGGAATGAATAGCAAAGCTAACCGGAAAAGAAGTGGCCAACCAGAATAGTAATAGTTCGGTTTTGGTTTTGGATGGATTTTGCCGGAATTTGACCGGAGTGAGGTTATGATTGGCCGGAGTCTTGGTTGTGACTGGTCGGAGCTAGGCCGGAGGTTCGTCGGAGGTCGCCGAAATTTGGCCGGAATCTTGGCCGGAATCTGGCCAGAGCTTTGGCCGGCGGTCCTTGGCTGTTGGACCATGGATTTGGAATGTTGAGGAGATTCTAAGACTGATCCATGAAGGACGTTTGGCCAGATTCTGCCCGGAGCATGGTCGAAATCCCAAAACGGCCGAAATTGCCCAAGTTTGGCCTTGATCGGGCTTGAGCTAGTTCCACTCAGGCGTTTTGTCTGGAAGTGAGATTGTCCAAGTTATTGGGCATTTAAAACACTTTGGTCGAGCCAGATTTGCCAAATTCCATGGTTTGGTCAAGCGACTTGGTTTCGGTGTCTATGCGCGCGGGGCCTTTGCTTTGGAATTAGGCCAACTGCCAATCTGCCAATCTGCCTGAGCATTCTCCCTGGTTTTCCGACATTGTCCACCTTATTTTCCATTTTGATCACTTTGCTCGAGGTGGATTCGTCAGCGCAGCTCGTTTGCCCGGGCAACTTGAATTCAGTGCTAGACAGCTCGAGCGTGGCCTGGGCGATGCCTGGGTGGGGACCTGGTTTTCTCGGACGAGCCCGGGATAGGGACCTGGCATTCTCGGATGGGCTCGGGTACGGCTCTCGGTACCCGGGTGAAGTTTCTCGATCCCTGGCTGAGGTCCTCGGGCCTTGGCTGGCTTTTTGGCACAATTCTCCCTTTTTAAGTGTGATTCCTCTTTAGACTCCGAAATTGCCTATATACACAAAATGGCATTAACAAGCACATCTTCGTATGATCAAATGTCTAATTTGGTGGGTTTAGCTGATTCGATGAATCGTATAAATACGCGCCATCACTTACACAACTCCCGTTTGTAACTGTCTAGCCTCTAAAACTATTCCTCTCGATTTGGGATCTAGGCTTCCCTTCGATCCCCTGTGGGTAGGTCTGAGACTCCCTCCTGAACCTATCTTGAACTTCTCCCGAAGACAGACGCCTTCTCCCGAATGTGTGATCTCAGTGGTGTGTGTGCAGCGGTTGTTCCACAGGCTGTTCTGATCAGCACACTAAACAGACAGACTTAGGGCCTTCGACTTTTCGGTGAGAAAAGTTTTCTGGCCGATCGTTCCTCCTCCTCCTCTGCAGAATATGGGCGTGTATAACTTCTCCAACAACGATGCCGAATGGAAAACCCTACCCTCGTATTTATAGGATACTCGGCTGGGTTTCCTATTCGGTTACGAATATCTTAACCATCAAGATACTTTATCTCCAAATATTTAGGAATATTTCCTAAATATTAAGCAAGCGAGTATCTTCTTCATAATATCTTTGAGTATCTTCAATATTCTTCAATATACTCGAACCGCCTCAGATTTTTATGGCCGATATACTTGATTATTGGAAACTCTTGAATTAGGAAACTTCCTCCCGTCAGTTCTGTGCATCGCATGAGTTCCAACTTCACTTGAACAGCTCCTTGACTTCTAGCTTGAACAGTCTGAAGTCGTTTGCCAAAACCCATGCGACATAGGAACAACATAATATATACAAAATGTATTCATATAGTACCTTTTTTTTAATATATGTAATCATGTAGTACTTGATTTTTATGAGATGATGTAACCCCAATCAAAAAAAAGATTGGGAAGCTAGATTCAATTCAATTACCCAACACAAGTATTTTTTTTTTATAAGCAACACAAGATTCAGGCACTTTAGTATGTGTGAATTTAGTATGCAAAGTACACAAACATGAGCTTTTATGTTGTGTAAAATATTTTAGTCGGGATAAAAAATTTCAACTATATGTAAAAAGTGAATGGTGTTATTTAAAACCTATCCCACATTGAGAGTGGATCAAATGACAATTAAAAGAAGAACTAAAAGTCTGAGTCATTCAAATAATAATACGGATAAATATGACTAAAAGAAATAATCTACAAACACTAAATAGCACTAAATATACTAACTTGATTAGGAATTTAAATAAGGTAAAATTATAAAATGGTACAATTGATGCTCTAAACTATGACTTCTTTCAAAATCCTCGTTAAAACTATCAAAGTTTTCAATCACAAGCATATTAAAAAAATAAATTGAAGGCTTTTTGGACGGAGACTGTAATTACACCGTCATTAAATCGCTTATTTAATCATGTAAACTTCAAACAATTTAATAAAAGAGGTCACAGGGTAACTACGATGCTCAGTATCTGAAAATTCTTCAATTTATTTTTTATTTTGTCCTAATTAGAATTTAGATAGCTTAGACCGTGATTTGGAAAAAAGTGATAGTTTGACACCCCAACATATATTTTTCCCTTAAAATAACATCACATGAGAACATTTTCGACAGAATATAAACAACTTTTCTAGAATGAAAAAAAAGAACAATTTAATTTTTTTTGTTTCTTTGTTCATGAAAATAAATTTACTCAAAACAATGATTGTTGAGTTTTTCCCCCCAAATGTCATGGGATGCAAATTTCCATTTAGTGGCCATAAAATCAAACGTATTGTTCTTCAACAATAATCGATGAACAATAAATGTATTTAGATGAACAATAAAATAAACTGTGATCCATATCAAAAAAAACTGCGATGAACAATAAAAGTACTTGAATGAACAACACTGACTTTTAATTTTTTTGTTGAAAAGGTGGGTTTTGTGTCCAAATTTGTTCATAAAAATATTTTTATTGTTCATCACTATATATTCTATTTTGCATCTGAATATAATTATTGTTCATCTTAATATATTATTCATTGTTCATCCAAATATATTCATTATTCATCCGTTATTTCTTGATTGATTGATGTTCGAATTGATACAGTAAAACGTCGTCAGAACCTTTTTAAAGTTGATAGTTTTTATCGACGATAATCGATGCAGGTATGTGATGGTCGCCTCTGGTGGTTCTGTTACATTTTGGGATGAAAATAGTTTTTTTTTCCAATTTCTAAATATTGTCCAAATAATGTTTAAATACATATGCTTTAGTTAATGTATAATTACTAATATAATAAAATCTATAATTATTTACGCCAAAAGATTGATCTTGTGACTCACATTGCTTCTCAATTATCATTAAAAGATGTGATTCTCACCTGATCCTCCTCACCCATGAGCAAAATATACAACAACCAATGTAGCTTGATTAGAGTATTGTGCCTTTCTTTGATTTATTTGAAGCTACTATAAGTTCTTGTTCTAAAGTCTTAGCCAAGAAAAATCTTCCATCTCTTTTTCAACACTAGTTGCTTTAAAAGGGTGAGTGAAGACAAAATCTTAAATTTTATAGAGAAGGGTAATGGCATTACCATTTTCGACAAATATGTATCTATTTGGCTCACACGATGAAGTTTTGTTTGTTTGTTGATTTGATATTCTTTGATAAGTTATCTTTGTCAGATGTGATATCAGTTCAATCAAACGACATTTGAATTAAGATTATAAGAATTGGTGATTGATATTGATGTATAGAATTCGAAGCACTTATGATGACAGAATAAATTGGTATATGTAGAAAAAATATAGAACAAATTGAATTATAATTGGCTTCATCAAATGCTATTAGAGTTGACTGTTAAGAGTTGTCTAATTTATGATGACCAGCTTATGGGATCCACCTTAGATTTATGTTCATGAACCTCTTCATATAAACCTCCATCCCCACACGTCCATCCTTACCCTACCCACCTGTCTTGTTTTACTTTAATACAACTTGAGAGCTATTAGGGCCAGTGTTATTAAAACCGGACCGGTCATCGAACCGGTTAAGTCACAGGGTCGATGGGTCAGTGGTTCAACCGGGTCGAACCGGTTTGACCCGCACGAATTAAAAATAATAAAATAATAAATATATATATACATATTTATTTACCTATTTTGTAACTTGATAAAATTTAACCTGTATGCAATACTATAGTCTATAACTAACAAATTTAGAATTCGAATATCACACATTAATAAGAAAATAACAAAACAGCAATTGCAATTTTAGTCCTAAATCACAAATCGCAATAACATTGAATCACAAATCACAATAAGATGCAAAAACTTCGCAATAACAAATCGCAAATAAGATCACAGCGGTAGCTTTAGTCAATTTAGTCCTAAATCACAAATCGCAATAACATTCAATGTTTTAGTCCTAAATCACAAATCGCAATAAGATGTGTATCTCCAGCGGTAGCTTTCACTTCGAAAATCCCTTCCTCAATAGTCAATAACGATACATCAATCGTCCCACCAGTACCACCCAAGTCAAAAATCAACACATTCTTCTCCTCAACACTAGTGGCCTTCTTATCCAACCCATAAGCTATGGCAGCTGCAGTCGGCTCATTGATGATCCTCATCACATTCAGCCCCACAATCACTCCTCAGCAATCTCCCTTAGTTTTCACACTTGTGCCCAAATACGCCTCAGCAATCTCCCTCATTTTAATCAAAACCATTGATGAGATTTCCTCGGCTGAAAACTGCTTCTCTTCTCCCTTGTAATTGACAACAATCATTGGCTTGTCCCCTGGTCCGGGAATGACCTTGAATGGCCAGTGCTTCATGTCAGCCTGCACTGACTGATCGCTGAACCTCCTTCCAATCAATCGCTTAGCATCTACAACATACCATTTCCATAATTGGAAAATACTGAAAAATAAACACACAATTCACTATGAACAAATAAAAGTACTGCGAATATTCAACATGCAACAATTGATCTGCTACACTATCAAGCCCCTTAGCTTTGACAAATCTGAAAGACTTCGAAAACAACAACAGCACAAAATGAATTATACTCACAAACAGATTCAATATGCAACAGTCATATGAAACCAAATCGATTTTTCACATTGTTATGCAGTAATCAATAACCATAACTGTGCAGTCGAATCCCTAAATTGTGATATTCCCTGTACTAAGACCTCGACTTCAAGCAATCGCTACAGTAAATGAAAAGCTAATGGTAGAAATTCAGAAAGAATATATGAAACAAGTATAACTTACCGAACACGATGTTGACAGGATTCATTGAATCGCAACAACAATTGCAAAAACTTCGCCAGTCGCCAGAACTTCGCCAATCATTGAATCTGGCGACTGGCGAAGTTCTGGCCAGTCGCCAGAACTTCGCCAGGATTCATTGAATCTGGCGACTGGCGAAGTTTTTGCAATTGTTGTTGCGATTCAATGAATCCTGTCAACATCGTGTTCGGTAAGTTATACTTGTTTCATATATTCTTTCTGAATTTCTACCATTAGCTTTTCATTTACTGTAGCGATTGCTTGAAGTCGAGGTCTTAGTACAGGGAATATCACAATTTAGGGATTCGACTGCACAGTTATGGTTATTGATTACTGCATAACAATGTGAAAAATCGATTTGGTTTCATATGACTGTTGCATATTGAATCTGTTTGTGAGTATAATTCATTTTGTGCTGTTGTTGTTTTCGAAGTCTTTCAGATTTGTCAAAGCTAAGGGGCTTGATAGTGTAGCAGATCAATTGTTGCATGTTGAATATTCGCAGTACTTTTATTTGTTCATAGTGAATTGTGTGTTTATTTTTCAGTATTTTCCAATTATGGAAATGGTATGTTGTAGATGCTAAGCGATTGATTGGAAGGAGGTTCAGCGATCAGTCAGTGCAGGCTGACATGAAGCACTGGCCATTCAAGGTCATTCCCGGACCAGGGGACAAGCCAATGATTGTTGTCAATTACAAGGGAGAAGAGAAGCAGTTTTCAGCCGAGGAAATCTCATCAATGGTTTTGATTAAAATGAGGGAGATTGCTGAGGCGTATTTGGGCACAAGTGTGAAAACTAAGGGAGATTGCTGAGGAGTGATTGTGGGGCTGAATGTGATGAGGATCATCAATGAGCCGACTGCAGCTGCCATAGCTTATGGGTTGGATAAGAAGGCCACTAGTGTTGAGGAGAAGAATGTGTTGATTTTTGACTTGGGTGGTACTGGTGGGACGATTGATGTATCGTTATTGACTATTGAGGAAGGGATTTTCGAAGTGAAAGCTACCGCTGGAGATACACATCTTATTGCGATTTGTGATTTAGGACTAAAACATTGAATGTTATTGCGATTTGTGATTTAGGACTAAATTGACTAAAGCTACCGCTGTGATCTTATTTGCGATTTGTTATTGCGAAGTTTTTGCATCTTATTGTGATTTGTGATTCAATGTTATTGCGATTTGTGATTTAGGACTAAAATTGCAATTGCTGTTTTGTTATTTTCTTATTAATGTGTGATATTCGAATTCTAAATTTGTTAGTTATAGACTATAGTATTGCATACAGGTTAAATTTTATCAAGTTACAAAATAGGTAAATAAATATGTATATATATATTTATTATTTTATTATTTTTAATTCGTGCGGGTCAAACCGGTTCGACCCGGTTGAACCACTGACCCATCGACCCTGTGACTTGACCGGTTCGATGACCGGTCCGGTTTTAATAACACTGATAACATGGATTTGAAAAAACACCATTTTGCACATGCGCATTTAATTTTCTTTCTTCAACAAAATATTTTTGTATAAGAATCACAAGGGTAGTTTCGTCATTTAGTTTCATGCTCATGCTCTCTCAATAAGAACTCGAACAAGGGTCACATTTACATTTCATTTCATTTCATTTACTTCCAAAAGAAAGAGATAATTTTATTATCAAATTTCAAAGCGATCAACTCCGATCGGTTCCCAACTGTAACTTCCCAGCAACGTCATGTGCGGTGGTGCGATCATTTCTGGATTAATTCCTTCGAGCAGGTCACGCAGGATCCCAGCTGACTTTCTCTGGCCGGCGGCTAACGCGAAGACAACCGGCCGCTTCTCCAAGCCGGTCAAGACTGAAATCGTCGATGTTGACGAGGATGAGGATGACGATATTTTCGAGGCAGATTTCATGGGGTTTATTGATGAATCTGATGATGAGGATGATGCTGATGTCGATGTCCAGCCTTTGGCTTACTCTGCTTCCGGACCTCGCCAGGGTGAGTTTTTGATGTTTCTAGTTTGGTAATTGGTGATTTAGCGTCGCCGGCGGTTGTTCAGGTGCTACTTGTTGAGTTAGTTTAAGGATCTGAGTAAATTTTAAGTCAGATTTGATGCCAATTTCTGTAGATTTCTCGGTTAGAGATGAATCAATTTTGTGAAAACTATTTATTTATTGATTTTTTTTTCTTTTCTGGTTTCAATCTTCTCTAATTTTATTGAGTTGAGTTTTTGAATTTGTGAAGGCTCATCAGCTGTGAAGAAGCCTCAGGAAGTCAATGGGCAAGCTGAGAAATCTGCCAAGAGAAAAAGGAAGAATCAGTATAGGGGAATAAGGCAACGCCCGTGGGGTAAATGGGCAGCTGAGATCCGTGACCCAGGGGAGGGAGTCAGAGTCTGGCTTGGAACTTTCAACTCTGCCGAGGAAGCTGCTAGGGCATATGACAAAGCAGCCAGGCGTATCCGTGGAAAGAAAGCTAAAGTTAATTTCCCTGACGATTCACCTCTGCCTGTTGCTCGGAAAGCTGGACCAAATCTTAATGCTCGAAAAGTAGCTCCAGCTGTAAAATCAAATAATATGAAGGCAGAAGTGAACCAGGCATTCAGTTTCGTGAATAATACTGGGTTCAGCAATTCGTTTGATATGGACCAGAAACCACTTGTGAATGGGTTCGAGTATACGAAGAATTCGTTCCCTGCTGTGGAAGGGTCCACCGGGATGAATCCATTCACCTCATCTGAGGCTGGGAATATTTACTTTAATTCTGACCACAGCAGTAACACCCTTGATTGTTCCGATTTTGGATGGGGTGAAAAAAGTCCTAATACCCCTGAGATCTTGTCTCTTTTTTCCGCCACGACTGATGTTATTGAACTACAGTTCACTGATGCAGAGAACCCAAAGAAAAAACTGAAGTCTAATTCTCGGGAGGCTGTGCCAGTGGAGGGTAATCAAGCTCGAAACTTATCTGATGTGCTATCTGACTTTGAGTCGGAGATGAAGTTCTTTGAGATTCCATATCCTGATGGAAGCAATTGGGGTACATCCATGGGGACCTTTCTCAATGGTGAAATCAGTCAAGATGTTGAAAACGAAGGACTGGAACTCTGGAACTTTGATGATATGCAGCCTATGATGGGGGGTGTTTTCTGAACAGTCCCCAAACCATCCGATTTTATGTAAATAAAGATTACTTGTGAGAGACTCTCTTTCAATGAAAATTCTCTTGGTCTATGGCATCTGAATATATTTCAAAATTTAAATTTGAAATATTTCTTTTGTACTTTCAGCTCTCAAGAATGGATATGCAGTGGAGACTCGTCAAAAACTGCAGCAAAGTTTTGCTGGTGTGTTCTCTTCTCAGGAAACTGTCATAAAATCGGGCTATAAGTATTAGGCTTCCCCCGATCTTGTATGTTTGGCTTGTTGCTTCGTACGTTAAATGCTTGTATTTTCGGTTTGTTGTCATGGTACTGTATATGAATATGAAGTTGCTATTTCCTAAGATCGGTCTGCTCATTCTAATTTATGGAGTTCTTTATATGTTATTGGATATTTTATCATCTTCCGAAATTAGAACACCAGTCCAAGTCATATTAGGTGTGCCAGCAAGTTCATGAATTCCTAAAAACTTTAGGTTGCAGCTGTCTGATTTTCCTAAGATATATTGACAACTACAAAATTTGGTTTCTGTCTCATTCCTACACGCTCCCATGACCTACCGGCTATAAAGACTTTCCAGCTACCTTTAAACACTGATGTCAAAATTGAGAGCTATTGCAGTTCAGTTGAATTCTAGATGTGTCTATGCTTCTAGGAAGTAGATGAAAGATCAACGATTAAGAATAACATGACCTTGACCCTGTTAAAATTTAGGGTCTGCCACTGCCTCACCTCACACGTGCAGGTTCTTCTTCACTAGTACAAGATCACTAATTAAACAAACACTTCAGGCTCTCTTTATCATGTGCATGTAGTACGAAGTCCTCCAATTAAAAACACCCTACAGTTTTGTTTAAAATAGGCTTAGGTTAAGCCTTCGGCACCAGCAAGGGTAAAAGGGCATTTGTTATGTCTCTACCACCCCTCAGCGGCTGGAGAGGTTAATGTATCAGAATGGACCACATTGCTCCACCTCCCCTGTTTCTTATCCTTTCAGATGGTCAAACTTTGATACTGAAATTGAGAACAGGGTCGGATGAATGTTTAGTAAAACAGACATGATAGATCAACTAATAGGGAATGATACACAGAGGTTGATTGCACAGAGGTTCTGATCAGATTTTGTAGTGTTTGTGAACAGTTGTTCTGTGGTTGTTACTTGTACACAGCTGCTCTTGGCTCAGAGAGTCAGAGGTTTTTCAGTGGGTGTACCATCTTTGATTAATGAACATCATTTTTCAAAAAAGAAAAGAAAAGGGAATGATACACGGTGAACCAGCAACTACAACATTATAAAGTGGATGGCAAATATAATATGGTGTAAACTGGATAGATCTTTAGTTAATTAAGATTTTAGTGATCTTTTCTCGTCTGCTATCGGTTTCTTGCCTGTACCGGGAATTTCTGATCACCCCTAGCCATTATTAGAATTCAGAGTTTTTGGACTCTAACTGAAGAATTCAGAATATGTTTAGAGTAGAATTGGGGTCCGAACAACAGCAACCTTTTCTCCCTTCAAAAAAAGCCGAAAACATCAAAATTTGATTGAAGCAAGACATGAAAGGTTTGCAGACATGATATTGTAGTTTCTGGGTTGTCTTTTGCTTCACTTCGCAGCAACGGTTTGAGTAGGACCTTCAATGGTAGTGAGAAAACGTCGTCTTCTTTGTAGCTTTTTCTTGTGTGAATGTTGAATAGTGCCTTGGATATCAAATTTGGACCACGAAGTCGCTGTCCGAATTCAATATTTCCTCCCTACTCTTTGCCTTGGGTTTACAGGAAATGTGAATGTGGGATTCAATCCAAATTGAAGAACACTTTGTTTTTAGGCAATAAAACAAAGCAAAACTAGGGTTTGGGTGTGTTGTAAATCAAGTGAAAGGATTTGATGCTTCTAGCAATTGCACAGCACAATTTTGTGTCCCATGTTTGAGAAAACAATCTCAATTTATAGACTATTGACTGAACAGACACATCTGTTGCATTCATGCGTTCGCATGATTCTCATGCGGTCGCATGATATTCTCATGCGTTCGCATGATTATCATGCGGTCGCATGAAAACCTGAAAATCACTAACAATCCTCCCCCATTTTTGGGTTTTCTTTTGATTCACAACTTACCTTGTTTTAAGCAAAACACGCATAAGCAGAAATGTCACTACGGATTGAATTTCTGCATAGTGTAATCACGCATACAATATACCCGAATTGAAATGGTGTCACTAAGGATTGAACCAATCAATTCATTTGGGTACTTGAAGGCGACACACGCATGTGTTACTTCACAAACCGTTAGTTTAACTTGACTCTTAATGGTCCTTGAGTCCCTATCCATTCATAAACGTTTTGAGATTTAACCCAATATCTCATGAAGCGACCAGAAACTTCACGTTTACATAGGTAAATTCTTTAATGAGTCACACCGCTCGATCGTGCTCCTACATTTAGCACTTTTTCAAAGAATCTATTAAGAAGAGTTCATCTTCAACCTAGACCTTTGTAGGTTCTGAACACATACTTGGGGATGCATATTTGTGTTCATCAATCTTCTAGGAATGGGCTTTCCGCATTGAATTCAGCTCTAACGTTAGTTAGATGTGAATTGGGTGTCCCATTACTAGATGATTATGTGGGTTTTAATCCCATCCCCTTCACAGACTTATTGATCAATTCTCTAACCAATCCCTTAGTCAAATGATCGGCTAGATTCTGTTGTGATTTTACAAAATCCACAGATATTACCCCATGCGTAATGAGCTCTCTTACCGCACTATGTCTAACACCTAAGTGTCTAGACTTCCCATTGTATACATGACTATATACCTTAGCCAACGCTGCAGCGCTATCACAATGAATTAATATGGGTGATATCGGTCTCTCACACAATGGTATTTCATGAATCATATTCTTTAGCCATTCCGCTTCTTTCGAAGCTGCCGCTAGAGCAATAAATTCAGATTCCATTGTTGAACAGCTGATGCAAGTTTGTTTCTTTGATGCCCACGAGATTGCACCTCCCCCAAGCAGAAATACCCATCCACTTGTGGAAGAATGATCCTCCTCGTTAGAAATCCAACTTGCATCCGAATATCCTTCAATTACCGAAGGGAATTCAGAATATACAAGACCTAAGTTCATCGTTCCCTTAAGATACCGGAGTACCCTATGAACCGCTTGCCAGTGATCCTTGCTAGGATTACTTGTATATCGACTTAGCTTGCCCACCGCAAAAGCTATGTCCGGTCTTGTACTTGTCATTGCATACATCAAACTTCCGATGACCCTTGAGTATTCAAGCTGTGACACTGGGGCTCCCTTATTGGAGAGAAGGTGTTTGGAAGATTCGAAAGGAGTATTGACTGGATGACAGTCCAAGTACTTGTACTTCTTTAACACTTTCTCAATGTAATGAGATTGTGTCAAAGCTAGACCCCCTTTTACTTTTTCTATTCTTATACCTAGAATAACTTCCGCCTCCCCCATGTCCTTCATAGAAAACTTAGATGATAAAAATTCCTTTGTTTGATTTATACACTTTATGTTAGTGCCAAAAATCAACATATCATCTACATATAGACAAATGATAACTCCATTTCCAGAATCATCAAACTTGCTATACACGCATTTATCCGATTGATTTAAGATAAATCCATCGGAAAGCACCACCTTGTCAAATTTTTGATGCCATTGCATAGGTGCTTGTTTAAGTCCATACAATGTCTTAACAAGCTTGCATACCTTTTGCTCTTGTCCCGTTACAATGAAACCTTCCGGTTGTTTCATATATATTTCTTCCTCTAAATCGCCATTTAGGAAAGCAGTCTTTACATCCATTTGATGTACTAGCAACTTATGTATAGATGCTAAAGCTATCAACAATCTGATTGTTGATATTCTAGCAACCGGTGCATAGGTATCAAAATAGTCCAAACCAAATTTTTGTCTAAAGCCTTGAATCACCAATCTTGCTTTAAATTATCAATGGTTCCATCTACTTTCGTCTTCTTCCTGAAGATCCATTTATTCCCTAACGCTTTATGACCTTGTGGTAAGTCAACCAAAATCCAAGTGTTATTTCCCACTATAGAGTCCATTTCATCATTAATGGCTTCTTTCCAAAATGATACATCTTGGGATTTCATTGCTTCATCATAGGTCTTTGGATCATCCTCCATGATATGGCAATATAAATATTGCAAGCCAATGTCTTCCCGAGTTCCTTCCACTAGGTACATTTGAAAATCATTTCCAAATGATGTTTCTTTCCTAGCTCTTTTACTCCTCCTAGTTGCTGAAATTTGTGGTTCACTTGACTCTTGAACTAAACTTGGTTCTAGAGTCAAATCTTTAGGCAAGCTAATTGATGAAAATCTCTTTTCATCAAATATAGCATCTCTTGATTCAATAATAGTATGAATTGGTACTTGCTTGTTAGGTTCTATAACATAGAATCTATAAGCCAAAGAGTGTTGAGCATATCCTATGAATATGCATTCAACTCCCTTTTCTCCTAAAGTTTTTATCTTAGGTAATGGTAATCTTACCACTGCTCTACAACCCCAAACTCTAACATGTGTTAAATTTGGCTTCTTTTGATGCCAAATTTCATAAGGAGTAAGGTTACTAATACTATTAGGAACCCTATTCAGTAAGTAGCAAGCTGTTAGCATTGCTTCACCCCAAAATCCGTCATTTAGA
Organism: Rhodiola kirilowii; assembly: GCA_033675215.1. NCBI lineage: Eukaryota > Viridiplantae > Streptophyta > Magnoliopsida > Saxifragales > Crassulaceae > Rhodiola > Rhodiola kirilowii. The sequence continues at coordinate 30,096,129 of CM066196.1, read as the reverse complement.
CCCGAGTAAGAAAGCATGGCATTAACCATTTCTTTTAAAACTCTGTTTTTCCTTTCGGATATACCATTTTGTTGTGGTGTGTAAGGAGCTGTGGTTTCATGAATGATACCCACACTTTGGAAATAACTTGGATTATAGTATTCCCCACCTCTATCGGTGCGCAATTTCTTAATAGAAATTCCCTTTTGAAGTTCAACTTCATTCTTATAAATCTGAAATTTATCAAGAGCTTCATCTTTTGAATGCAATAAATATACATAGCAAAATCTAGAAAAATCATCAATATATGTGACTACATATTTTTTATTTCCTAGAGATGGTGATGCATGAAAATCACATAAATCACTATGTATTAAATCGAGTATTTTACTTTCTCTAGTGACATTATAAAATGGTTGCCTAGTAATTTTAGTAAGCATACAAGTTCTACATTTATCAATGTTCATGTCAAATGAGGGAATTAAATCATGCTTTGACATATTATGTAATCTTTTATAATGAACATGTCCTAAACGTGCATGCCATAGTCTAGATATGTTAACATGTGAATTTGTTTATTGATTAGGAAAATCATGCTCATAATTCATATAAATAGAACAAATACTTTTATTGATACTTAACTTAAACATTCCATTACATAAGTAACCTTTGCCAACAAAAATACCACCTTTAGACAACACATAGTTATCGGCTTCATATACTTGCCGATAACCTTGTTTATTCAAAACAGTACCCGACACAATATTTTTTCTAATATTTGGTACATACAAAACATTACACAAAACAATAGTTTTTCCACTTGAGAATTCTAATTCTACACGGCCTAGTCCAAGGATGGGGGCAGTTGACTCGTCACCCATGTGAAGAACTCTTTCTTCACTTGTAGCGGCAAATGACTTGAATAATCCTTTGTCTCTACATACATGTGCCGTAGCACCGGAGTCAACCCACCATGAAATCTCATCATCCTGCATAATTAAAATTTCAGAAAAATCAGAAACATAATCTACTTTAGAGTATGTATCTTTTCTATTTTTCAAATCTGAAATTATCAAATTCTGACCTTGAGATTTCTGCTCTTGGTTTTTATTACCAACAGCCTTGTCTTGAGCCTTCTCGCTCTTCCCCTTTCCTACGCGGCAGTCACGCTTGAAGTGCCCCGCTTTTCCACACGTCCAACAAACTTTTTCTTTTGTCACATGCCTCTTCTTGTTAGGTCCTTTGCTAACATACTCACTTGGCCTTTTCTTTCCTTTGTTTTTGTTCCCTTTTTGAGTGTTTGTCTCCAATACATTTACCTTAGGCAAGGTTGTATCCACTTCCATAGCATCATTTTCACGCATACGAAGATCCTCCTCCATACGCAACTCTTTTGTGAGTTCCACAAGACTAATGTCTTCCTTCTTGTGCTTCAAATAACGGCGGAAGTCTTTCCATGCCGGTGGTAGTTTGTCAATGATACTTGACACCGAGATGGCCTCATCCATTTTCAGATTTGATTGAGCAAATTGCCCCAAGATACGTTGTATCTCATGGAGTTGTTCCATCACCGGACGAGAGTCCACCATCTTGTAATTGTTGAAATTACTAACAAGGAATTTCACGCTTGAAGCGTCCTCAGCCATATACTTAGCTTCAAGAGTATCCCATAACTCTTTTGCAGATTCTACATTTTGATATAAATCGAAAAGAGGATCGATCATACCGTTGAGGATGTGTCCTCTTGCGATGTAGTCGTCGTTCTCCCATTTGCTTCTTTCACGGAATGCTCCTACTGCTGCGTTGTCTCCAACTTCAGGGCATGGCGTGGACAGCACGTACACCACCTTGAGATGTGTTAACAGAAAGTGCATCTTCTTCCTCCAACGTCGAAAATCGGTTCCTTCAAACTTGTCCAATTTTTGGAATTGCGACATCATTTCTCTCACGCTCGTCATTGATTTGCAGAATAATATTGAATTCGTTTGTAGTTTCTGGGTTGTCTTTTGCTTCACTTCGCAGCAACGGTTTGAGTAGGACCTTCAATGGTAGTGAGAAAACGTCGTCTTCTTTGTAGCTTTTTCTTGTGTGAATGTTGAATAGTGCCTTGGATATCAAATTTGGACCACGAAGTCGCTGTCCGAATTCAATATTTCCTCCCTACTCTTTGCCTTGGGTTTACAGGAAATGTGAATGTGGGATTCAATCCAAATTGAAGAACACTTTGTTTTTAGGCAATAAAACAAAGCAAAACTAGGGTTTGGGTGTGTTGTAAATCAAGTGAAAGGATTTGATGCTTCTAGCAATTGCACAGCACAATTTTGTGTCCCATGTTTGAGAAAACAATCTCAATTTATAGACTATTGACTGAACAGACACATCTGTTGCATTCATGCGTTCGCATGATTCTCATGCGGTCGCATGATTCTCATGCGGTCGCATGAAAACCTGAAAATCACTAACAGATATGAGACATGATATGAACAAAAGGGTAGATCAAGGAAGAGCTGAGCTGATTGGTATTCATAGATACTTAAATGATAACTCCATTTATTTGAACATGATATCAAATGAAGCCCAGACAGTTTTAAATTTCATAAAGCTTCTGAGGTACTAGTTTCTATTCAACTGTCAGAAATCCAGAATAAATTGAGCCAAAGAAGGTGACTTAAGTACCAAGTATTTTCACGCAGTGATTAAAGGTAGAAGGTGCAGAAAACAAATCAGCTCGATTCAGCTCCCAGATAATAACCATGTCTTTTGACCCTAAGGTAGTTAAAGAAGGCTTTCTGAACTATTTTAAAGGTCTGCTGAATGGAAATTTTAGAAGCTCAAAAGTCAATCAACAATTGTTTGAGAAAGAGGCTAAAGTGAGTGAATCTGATTGCATTCAGCTCATTAGACATGTCTCTTGGCATGAGATTACTCAAATTGTAAAGGATATGCCAAATAATAAAGCAGTAGGCCCCTTCGGCTTTAATGCCGAGTTTTTCAAAGCTTCTTGGCAGAAATGTGGAAGAGATATGTTGGAATCTATTCAAACTTTTTCCAGAGATGGGAAAATGCATGTGAGTCTCAACTCCACATATGTAACTTTGGTCCCTAAGAATAAAAATCCAAACTCTCCCAAAGATTATTGTCCAATCAGTTGTTGTAATGTTGTTTATTAGATAATTGCTTCGGTGTTGGTAAACAGATTAAAATCAGTTCTTCCGGATTTGATAGGCCCGTCCCAGTCTGCTTATGTCCATGGTCATAGTATTGTTCACAACATCTTTCTTTCCCAGTTGCTTCTATCTCAGTATAACAGGAAAAATATTAGTAAGAGATGCATCCTCAGGATAGTTATTTGTAAAGTTTATGACACGTTGATTGAGATTTTTTGAGAGATATTATGTCTTCTATGGGCTTCCCTGCCCTTTTATTAAGGGGTCATGGCTTGTGTGACCTCATCCAGGTTTTCATTACTAATGAACGGTAACTTGATAGACTATTTTGCTAGCAATAAAGGATTGAGGCAAGGGGACCCCCTTTCCCCTTTTTTATTCACTTTGGTTTTGGAAGTGCTTGCGAGAAGATTGCAGAATCTGAAAAATGACAAGAGTTTTGCCTTCCATCCGAAATGTAAGAAAACCTCCCTTACACACTTAATGTTTGCTGATGACATGTTAATTATGTCAAAAGCAAATGTGGATTCCGTTTCTTGTATAAAAAAACGCTCTTGATGACTTCTTTTCTTGGTCTGGCTTAAGTGTGAGCTCTGAAAATTCTTGCATCTTCTTTGGTGGGACTCTGAATGAGGAGAAGATCCTTGTTGCTTTTGTTGGTTATTTTTCAGTGGGATCCTTGCCTTTTATGTATCTTGGTATTCCTATGGAGAGTCATGGTCTTAAGAAGAGACATTTTGGGCAAATTATTGATAAAGTGACTGCGAAGATTTCTTCTTAGACAACTAAATGCTTATCTTATGCAGGGAGCTGGTGCTTGTTAAACATGTCCTATGTAGTATCTAATCTTATTGGACGAGGGTGCTTATCATTCCTAAAGGGGTGTTGAAGGGTATTATTAAAATCTGCAGGACTTTCCTTTGGTAGGGGAGTGCAGCTGGTAACAAGAGTCTGGTTTCATGAAACCTTGTTTGTAGGGAAAAAGCTGAATGGGGTTTGGGCAAGAGAAATTTAGAGTTGTTTAACAAAGCTCTGTTTAAACAAAGAATCAACTTGGATTAAGTGACTTCACAACTATCACTTCAACAATATTTCTTTCTGGGAGCTACAAGAGAAGACCCATCACAGTTAGATCCTAACAAAATTATCTGATGGGAAATCCGCCACAACGGTAAACAAACGCAACGGAATAAACTTCGTTTGACAAAACTCTCCCAACTTGAATGAACCTTTGAGGATGCAAATAAATAGGATACTTCAACGGAAAGAAAAATCAGCAACAAAGTAGAAAAGTAATCACAGACGAGAAACTGAAATTTTACGTGGAAAACCTCTCAAAACGAGAGTAAAAACCACGGGACCTCTTAGGCCGCTTAAATCCACTATCACCAATATGAGAGAGCAATACAAGTCTTCTCTAGATATACTAGAGGCATACAATCATCATCATATACTTGGAACAAATAACATCAAGTTATATGGATCAACACCAAGCAAGGATGAGGAATACTTTCACCCAAAAATCTGCTTCTGTTCAGGCCACAAAACAAATACTTCCAGACTTCCAAAACCGATCTCCATCGTTGAAAACGAAGGCCAAGACGCTGTGAAGCAACTGCCAAAATTTCAAAACGATCAGGCGGTTCAATCTCTGGGAATCAATTGATCTTTGTGGCTGGTTGTTGCAGATCCGAAAAACTCTTGTTTCTTCTCCTAATCTCATCCAATCTCATAGACATCTTCTAGCTTGGGTTTCTTTAAAAAACCTAGACTGGACCTTTGTTGGGCTTTTTCTCATGGGCCAAAAAAATACCCATAAACCCAACAATTGTTGCTTCGGGAGGATGCTAAGAAGTGTGTGGTCGTGTCTGCGAGTAACATTTTGAGCTGGAAGGGGACAGAGGACCGTTTTTAGGTAATGATGCATATGCGCTCTTTAATCCCGGGAGAGGGAGATTGACCTGGACAAATTTTGTGTTGGGGGAACTTGTCACCTCCTAAGCATAGCTTTTGCTCTTGGTCCGCAATCCAAAACAGGCTACTTACCTTGGACAGACTCAGGCTAAATAGAGATATTGATTGAAACTGTTGTTGGTACGATTGAAACAAATGAGCACATATTCTTCAGTTGTTCGGAGGTGAACCTTCTCAAGTCATTACTATATTTTATTGGTCTCATTGGAAGCTGTAATAGTTGGAATGAGCTTACCCAATGAAGCGTGAGGAGGGGTTGGCAAAGCAAAGAAGAAAAAGCTCTTGCGTCGTAAAATGCAACCAATTATGAGATTTGGAACAACAGGAATCGCACAATTTTTAGAAGAGAGAAGCTTCACTGCAACATTTTGAAAGAAAAAAGTACAAAGATGATGAAGATGGAGCCTCTGAAGCTCTTAGACAAATGGAAGTTCCTCACGCAAATCCAATTTTAACTTCTATTGTCAGCCGTTCGATTTGCTTGTGTAATGAGGGTTTTTTTAAAATTAATTTTTAGTTCTCGGAGCAGTCCCCCCTCTTTGTTTCCAAATGTCTGTTGAGTTTGTTTTATTTTCTTAGTGTCTTGCCCTCTTGTGTACCCCTCCATTTTTGAATAGATCACCTCTTCTTTTTTTTAAAAGATGCATAACAGAGTAAAATGGAAAGGAAATCAAGGTTGATCTTCATGTGTTCGGAAACAATGAATTCAAAATTTCTTAAACATCTACATCTTGGAAGGAGCACAAAAACGGTGATCTAATTTTTTTTTCAAGTTGGTGAGAGAAACTGATACAAATTGCATATTTGACATCCTTGGACTCATTCCCAGTTAGTGGCTGGAACTAGGGGTGTGATATCAGCAGCAACTGGAGGTGCTACTGTATCCCACCCTCCTTCAGCAACTGGTACTGCACCTGAACCACAAGACAATGTCACTCTTAGGAGATTCTTTTAAATATCATCTTAACAAGAAAATTGAAGACATACCGGCAACAGGTACTGTTTCAGTCCAAGGAAGATCAGCGGGAGCAGCACCCCAGTCGCCAGTAGCAGCAGAGAAATCTGCTACTGGATACTCAATGGCTGTAACTTCATCATCTTCTGCCTTTTTGGGTTCCTCAGGCTCTCTGTAGAAGAAGAGATCCACCTATGTATACAAACATGGCAACAAGCAACACTTTTTTTAATACCCGGCTAAAAGACATTACTGCATGTATAGTCCAAGGATGAGGAAAACATTGTACAAAGGATGTTCCACTGATAAAAAGGAACATACCATGACATCCCACTTGTGACCAGGTACAATAGTTCCCCTCATCTGCAAAACCATCCTTGCCAAAAGCCAAAACAAACACCCAATGCTGTGTTTCCCCTTGTTGTTAGCCGGGATACCAATGTCGACATATCTCATTGGTGAATCAGTGTCACAGAAAGCTATGGTGGGAATGTTCCCAAGGGCAGCTTCCTTAATGGGCTGCGCACCACCACTCAGTAACGTAAAAATCTCATATCACCCAAATACAAATACAAAGCAAAAGCATCTGAATCATAACTCACCTGATGATCAGTTCTCGGATCAGTAAGAATCAAAAGTCTGGGCTCACTGAATGATGTCTGGAGCTGGTTAGTGAATGTACCAGGTGTATGCCTTCCAGCAATAGCATTAGCTCCAGTGTAGTGCGCAAATTTTAACACTGCCCTCTGACCATATGGCCTAGCAGACTGAACAATTATATCCTTGGGATTCTCAATAGCAACAATCATCCTAGCAGCCATCATCAGCTTATCCCATGTCTTTCCTAGATTAATCACATAGATACCTACATACGACAACATAAAAAGTTAACACCCTAAATCGAATATTATACTACTAAATTAAGGTGCTCAATCTACGAAGGTAATGTAGTGCTGAATTTAAATGTTCAAAATTTTAAAATCGTGCCAACTCTGATTAGGGCAATTCATTTAAATGCACACCAACTGAGCTGAATATTGGGGCTAATCTAAAACATGCAAACAGTTAAGAAATTCCTACGTTCGAGCACATTGGCTGATTGAAATTCAACAGTAATAAAAACCAGATATTAAGTCGACTAGCGACGAAACCCAAGGAAAACGAGGATGCCTAGAATCTCACCGTCAGTCCTGCGCTTGAATGCGTATCGCTCCATCTGGAAATCACAGTTCTTGGTACCCAGATGTACCTGGGCAGCGAGCATCATTTGGATATCCTGCTCCTTCTGACTCATCGCTCTCGCCATTTTCGATCGAGAAACACTAAGATCTCACTCTTCAGCTTCCTCTACTTATTCTTCTTCGATACGGCAAAATTGGGGCTTCTCTAATTATCTATTAAAGCGAATTTATATAATCTCCACCAAACGAAACGGCGCCCTAATTCGATAATACCATCCCGAGTTCAGGGCCCATTACCGGCCCATTGGTTCGGCCCCGCTGACCCTTTTTCGTAACTCGTAAGGATGCCATAAACGGCGCCCTCGTAGCTTGTTAAACTACATTTCTCTTTGTAGCAGTTGATAACATGTCCTATTATCTCCTATCAGTGGTAGGCAACTAGGCCGTTGTTGGCATTGGCAGCGAGGAAAACAGGGGTAGTTAGGTTATAATGCAACTTAGGCCTCGGCAACGGGCCGGGTCCGGGTCAGCCCCGCCCGAATATGTTAAGGTCGGGTGGGTTTTAGGTATATATTAGTTGTAATATGAACAGTTAACGGGCCGGGTCGGGTATAAATTTCAAAAAAAATTAAACCCTAGGGGCGCTCTTACCCAAGGTCATATTCGGGTCAGTTGGGTCGGGTCAACCTGGTCGGGTCCTAATTACCCTTACAAACACAGAATTTTACAAGCTTTTACATATAAAAAAATCACAGAATCAATTCAATCAACAAACGAAATCTGAAACAAATAACCAAGCTTAAACATCAAAAAACCAAAGCTTAAACAAGCTTTTACATAAAAAAAATTGGCTGGATTGCTTCTCCACGACGCACAGTGATGAAATCCGCTCGGCCGCGTCGACTTAAATAGCCTCGACTCATCACGGTCGCCGTTGCTGGTGTTGGTTTGCAGATCGACCTCTTCCAGCACTAAACACGCGGCAATCGACCCACTCCGCCTCCCGCCTAAGATATTGGAAACGGACTCGAATCGGTGATGGATCAGATCTGAGTTTTGAATTTTGAAGTTTGTTTAACGAGAGGAAAGGTTTGACAGAAGAGAGAAATGGGTACGGGTCGGGTCTCGGGCGGGGTCGAAATCGGGTCACCCGAAGGGCTTTTCAGCCGACGGGTAACATGCCGAGCCCTATTGCAACTGAGTCGGGTGTCGGGCCTCTTTTGTTCTAAAAAACTTCTCTTTTTTTTGATAAGAAAGGAGACATACAAAGGTTCGGAGAAAAGAATAAGACAACAACAGCAAATCGACGACTAACAAATAAACGAACAGAACAACTAATCAATAAACCACATTCCATGCAATGTTAGGCGAGCCAGCCGCTGAAAGTGATCTACACTCCTTGAAAACTCTAAAGTCGAAACATGCCAAATCGGAAAAATTGAAGAAGCAACTCAGTAGTGTACTTCAAGACGACAATGAAGCTCCGACCGAATTTCCTTGAAAACGAAGTGAGGGCCATACTGGCAATCTTGATAAAACTAGTTTCCGATCAAGGGTAGGAAGTCACCTAAGCTCCAGAAAAGGCAGTTATGAGTATTTGAAAGCTAGGACAAGTTAACTAGCCGGGAACAAAAAAATATTTCACTCGACCTCACGCCGAGAGAGGTGACCAGACCACCGAAGACAGGAAAGGAGCCATGGCACCAAATACAACCCAACTAACACTAAGCTAAAACTAAATATAAAGCGAAACTAAACCTAAAGTACAACGACAACTAACAACTACACCCTAAACTACGACGTAAGGCCGAAATTACAATCTATACACCGTTCCAAAATAAGCACCAACGACACACCAAACCCCTAGCCCAAACCAATCTCGTCAAAACAAACTGTCAAAATGGAAGCACGAGACCCACCAGAACACCCCAATCGCCCCGATCAGTGACAACCCAACTAATCGATCAGCACCCCACCGCTCACAACAACCAGCACAACTCGCCAGCACCTCCACAGCCATCCGCCGACACCAGCCCATGAGTCCAGCTCCATACCCCACACCAATCCCCTCACCCGCACGAACGAAGCTGCACCAGACGAAGAGGATGCTGACGAGCAGCCAGCGAGGCCAAGCTGAACAAGGGACATATCCGGCAGGGCAGGGGCAGAGGACCGGCTGGGTGTGGAGAGGAGGAGAAGACAGGCGGTGAGGAGAGCGATCGAAAGGACAAGTGGAGAGGTGGAACAGGCCACAGCGGGCACAAAAACTTCTCTTGAGCAAGTACTTTACATGTATTTGAAAGATTTCAGCATAAAGTAATGTAGTCCTAAAACATTTTTAGGGACACAACAGTACACAACTGCAGTACAAAAGAGGTTACGACCTAAGATCATTTATAGATCACTGCAGACAGAAAGATCATCAGAATTGGCGAAACGTCAAGTTCAGACGACCTGGGCGAAGATTTGACTCTTCAAGAAGAGATTTAGGGGCAGTGTTTGGAAGAATTTTTTCCACTCCATGAAATATATCCCTAGACTTGCCCCCAAAAAGTAAGACGTCTCCAGATTCGAGTAAAACCTTATCAGCTTTGACCACATCCCGTTGTTCAGAGTACAAAAATTCCGCCCTATCACCAATAGAGAATGAGACCACAGGCAGCCTTTTCTTTAGGCTTTCTTCACTTTCGTCTCGGTCCTGTGACATGGAAAATATAAAGGTTATGAAACTTCCACTATGTGCTAACTGCATGTAGCTAATGTTTATGTAGCAACCTGATGAAGCCCAAGTCGCCCACTTGCTGTGTAAAAATTTACAATACAAAGATCGGGAGACATCGAAGGAAGTATGTTCTCAACTTCTGCGGTTTTCACTTGTTCCTTAATGAGTTGATGAGACTCTTGTATTGCTCTCTGGACCAACTGAGTGAACTCAAAAGGCAAAGGAGGTGGTTTGGCACCGTCTACGGGTCGCACATCTACATACTGACTTGTCTCAGGATCCCAATTTTTACCGAGGCACATCATCTTTAAATGTAGCTTTGCCCCATCTTGGTAGCCAGGTTGATAGAAACCTCCATGCCCCTGACCAAGTTTTCGACAAATATTGACTATCTGTGCCTGTAATCAATTCAATAAGTTATTAATAAATTGCATAGTTCTGACATCAATAGTTTCATCAAGTATGACAACTTTTGTAAGCGAACATTGCTGGCACAGAAATAACCTGCTCAGTAATTGAAAGATGATTCTTTAACAGAATCAATCCAGACTGCAAAATTTCTCCTCTCCTCCCTTCTGTTGCTCGCTGCGTTTCATTTCGCTTTTCTCTATTCTTTGCAAATAAGGAAGGCTTAAGTGTAACAGTAGTTTCAGTTTTAGCGAAACAGATATCATAACCTGTCACCTCAGATGGGTCTGAACATTTGTTGCCCGGCACATCACTTAGAACATTCTTTTCATTTCCATATGGGGTAGAGTTGATTACAGGTTCTAAAGGCTGCCAAATCTCAGCTTGAGAAACATTCATGCTTCTCAGGCTCTCAGTTATAAAACCTGTCCCCTTCTCCACTTCACTGACAGGTATTTCAAATAACTGAGTGTTGCTTGCATTTATACCATGAAATCCAGGTCGTGCCTGATCATACAAAGAGGGAATATCAACACGAGTATTGTTGACTGAATAAGCAGAACTGACATTTGATCTCGAACTACCACAGGCACCCTTGGGTGCAGCTTGACCCTGATCAAACTGTCTAACACGGGCTTCCTCCTTACTTCTTACTGAAGCATAGCACCCTCCCTGCCTATAGCTGTTACCCCTAGTGCCTTCATTGCCACGCCTGCCATTCACTGACTTTTGATCCGATTCTTCTACTTTATTCTGGTTACTACTACCTCTACCGCCTGATGGATTTCCATTGTATGAATACTTGTTACATACATCCTACAATTTTGAAGCCGACAGAAATGTCATTTAACCACTTGGAAAAACAAAAAAAACCGGAGACCGTCACAGCTAAAATAGTAAGTAAGATTTAGGGCACAGGAATCAACAAAAACATCTGAGAAAACGGATCTGATCGTTTTGAGAAAGCCAGGACTTTAATAACATGGAAGCAATCTCTATCCCAAAAGATATACACACATACACGATTTACTTAGGTATCTCTGTCTAAAGCTGCTTCATTTTCATACCTAACCTAGCAATCCATCCTCAACAGGTAAATTTCATGCCCTAATTCGCCACCACCTCTTTCCAATACACTTAAATTTCCAAATAAAACTACCATCAACACCTGAAGAATTTTGAAAAACCAGATAAAACTCACATGATCTCGCTGGATCGTAGACCTGCCACCGGAACCCGAAGATCTTCCTCTAACCGTCCGTTGCCAACGACCACCACCACCATCAACAGCACGGCCTCTTCCGCGATTCATTCCGACTTCGATGAGCGCCAACAATAACAAGGCAGCACTCGTTCTCAGACGCAGTTCGATTTGAGAAGCAGTTTTGCAGAGGAATTCACCAAGTATGATGTTTCATACTGCTGCAGAGTTCTATCAACAACAAAAAATACTCCTGCAGAGTGCCATTTTTAATTAATCATAAATATTGGGGCCAGATATGCATTTCTAATAGTAATAGCTCTGCGGTGGTGAAATTGAGTTATTAATACATTTGTTTTGGAATAAAGTGTATCCTCGCCCAAACGACTTCACCACCGTCCACGTCTCCACGAATTCGATTTTCAAAGTTGAGATTTTCTTCAACAAAAAGAAAAAGGTAAGGTGGATAACCTACGGGCAATGTTGAATGCAGGCCCGCCCTCATATGTAACTAGGGTTGGACCAGTTTAAGAGTTCATTGTCCACAATGGCAAAATCACAAGTTAAGCTTCCACATTTGGATTTGGTGTTTGGAAAAAAATAAAGGCCTATTAAAGTCCTACGATATGATAATCCGTGTCCCACTCGGTCCAGAGCAAATGTCCGAATTTCGCCCCTCCCTCACTTACATAAAAATGGGCTGAAGTCACAATCAAAACTCGAAATTACTTAACAGACTCATCCCAACCATGAGGCAAGTGAAGCAAGAGCTTCACATAAGAAATGGTTTATTCTACTTATTAAAAAAAGGCTCATATTAAATATCACTTACTAAAACAATAATTTAAAAAGACCATATATATTTATTGCACACTTTTAAAAGGCCCAAAAATTAATTAATTCAACTTAAAAAGATCTCTTATTTTATTTGCTTCAAGCCCAATATCTCTTGAACCGGTTTTGTTACTCGAAGACCCCGAGTTAGGTCCTATATAAATTTCATATTCTACTGAAAATCCCTATCATAGGTCATACAATCTACTGAGCAGATGTACCCATCTCTCTCATTCGATTTCAATTTCATAAGATTTCATACGAGTAGATCCTCAGGCTCACAATCTCACATCTCTACTATTCGTCGTCGCCTTGTTAGTATTATTCCTTTCCAACTATCGATTCGTATCCTATCGATCCTGATTTGTGTTTGCTTGAGATGTTTTTTTGTTCAATCGAACACCTAGTTGTTTGGATCTGTTTCGATATGTGCGAAACATCTTAGATCTGTGCATTTTTGTTTAGATCGGTGCAGATCTATCTTTTTTCATTTTACTGGTAAAAAATTTTCCTCACTCTGTTAGTGAGATTTGTTCATATTCATGTGATTTCGGTAAATTACTACTCCATAAAGTTTATATTTAAAATTAAAGGTTATGATTTAGTGTCAGTTGTAGCTTATTTATTTTGTTTGAAAATTAGTCGGATTTATTGCACAAATATGTGTTTATAATAGTTCTTTTACTTTGTGTTTAAATTTTTGATTCTCCATGATATGAGTATCAATATCAATGGCTATCTGACAGGCTGTCGTTGTGACCTGCAAATTTACAATTTATATTTCCACTACTTTAGTGGCTCACTAAGGATAGTAAGCGGTAAGTATGGGTCGAACCCAAGGGAGTTTGGTTGGAAACAGTTGTTCTATTGAAAGCGAAAAATAAAGTAAAGACAATTGAGGTTTTTTGATTGTGGTTTAGTGCGGAAAATAAGTACTTGGAAGGTAAATGACTGAAAGTAAATGTGCGAGAAAGTAAATTGCTTGAAGGACCAAGTCTTAGAAAAGTAAGGCAATAAGAAAATGTGCGAGAAATGTAAAGTGCTTGATGGTCCAAGTCTTAAGAAAATAAAGGCAATAAGTAAATGTGCGAGAAAGTAAATGAAAGGTAACTTGGTGCGAGAGATATTCAGTCTAGGGTCTCAAACTTGTGATACTTCCATCATGGACTTCGAATGATCTCTTTTACAATTCTATGTGTGATTATCCCGACAAAGGTGATAACCCCGACAAAGGTGGTATTCCACATTCTTAACTTGTCAAGGTGTTGTGTGATTACCCCGACAAAGGTGGCAACCCAAATACCCCGACAAAGGTGGTATTCCACATCAGGCTTGACACGTTAAGAGCTTCTAGTCCTTACTAGAATGAACAATCCGGCAAAGGCGTTGCTCAAACTAGGATGTCACTATCTACCTTTGCCGTAAAGCATCCGGTAAATATTGACTATAGGGATCATTTGGCTCGGCTAAGCTTTGTGGCAAAACATCCACTTAGCCTTGCCGAATGATCCTTGAAATGAACTTAAGGACTAGAGAATTGTAAAAGGCATTAAAAACATAGTCTCAAGAAGTCGGCACAAGGATGAAAACCCTATACCGAATATGAGCTTTAGCCGCTTGTACTCATGGTAGAGAATACAAGTGCCATTACTAGAAAAACAATAAATGCGTGAATGTAAATGGAACAAGAACGGGTAGAGAGAAGTTGAAGCCTTTTGATATCAAATCCAAAGTGTTACAAGCATGAGTGGCGCAAGGATTTTCGTCCCTTAGAGTGATCCTAGTGATATCGAACTATGTAGTTGTGTCACTCCTTGTGTCTCACTAGCACACGCCCAAGCCTCTTCTTAGCACTAAGGTTTGGCTCTTCTATTTATAGGCAAAGATGGGCGGTTGCTTCATGGAGAAGGAAGGCTTCTCATTGGCTAGCCGTCTTTAACCTAGCTGGTGCTAAGTGTCGACCTCTTAGGAGCTTCCGTCATCCTTAAGCTAGCCGCAATATAAGCTAGTTGGTGCCAAGGGGTAAGTGTTGGGGCTTTCCTCTTCACAAGGGTTAGCCGCAATTTGAGCTAAGAGCTTCCTAGGCTAGCTGCTCATTGAGCAAGTTGCTTCCAAGGGCCAGCTGCTCTGTGAGCTGGTAGCTTCCAAAGGGTACCGGAATTGAGAAGCAAGCTCCTGGAAATTCGCCGGAAAGATGTCGGAAAAAGTTCTACTCGGGGTGCTTGGCCGGGTGCTTGCTTCGGGCGCGCTCAAGCGCTTTTCTCGGACGGGCTCGGGCGCTTGTCTCGGATGCGCTCGGGCGCCTGTCTCGGATGCGTTCGGGCGTTTGTCTCGGATGCGCTCGGGCGCTTGTCTCGGATGCGCTCGGGCGCTCGCTCGATTGGGCTCGGACGCCTGTCTCGGGCGCAGCCCGACATTCCTCGGTCATGAACCTCAGCGCGCTTGCGAGCGCACAGCAGTGATGCCCGACACTATTCTGGGGCGCGCCCTTATTTCTTCGGTACTGGCTCCCGGGGCACAGCCGAGTCCGCTCGGGTACCGACCTGGGACGCGACCCGGTATTTCTCGGCCGCGGCCCGGTACTGAAGCTCGGCCACGCCTGGGGCTTCTCGGGCGCCGACTGGGTCCCCTCGGTCACCGACTGGCCCGATCAACGTGTAATTCTTTTCTAGCATAAAACTCCTCTTTTAAGCTGGTTTCTTCCCTAAACCTCAAAATAGCCTGTAGAGCAAAATGGAACTAACAAGTGAAAGTTTTTAAGACAAAGTGTCTAATTTGGTGGGTTTAACTGATTCAATGAGTCATATAAATATGCCCCATCACTATCTATCAATCGAAACTGTTTTCTCTTCTTTTTTTCTCTTTTTTGATAGAGGAAAAGGTGACAATTACAAATGAGTACTAAAACTAGGAATAGAAGGACATGCATTTGTTCTTTTCCAAGACCACCGCTTCAGTCTCGAGTGTTTATAGCAATAGTGTCCAATTGTACATTTTCCTCTGATCGAGTTGAAAATATAGCTAAGTATTCAAATAGAATCCAAACACTTATGCTAAGTCACGACAATCAAAATATTTGTATTAATTCGGGTGAACCGAGGTCGTACCCAAAGGATAGGTGATTAAACCAATAATGCTAACGATCTAATTAGAATGTCTCTGGTTTAGAGGGGGTTATTGTTCTTCTAAGAGAATGATAGTAGAGGATACTATCCAAAAGTGAGATTATATCTACTAAAAGTGGGTTACCTTTCAATTAAAAGATGACTAGGGATCACTTCTCCACATAGACAATTATTGTGACAATGAAATGAGACACCAATGATGAAATCACATGCACATGCTTAGAAATTGGCTTATGCAATATTGATACTAAGTTCAACTCGCGCTACAACTTAGTACAAAGAGGTTACATCTCGCATAGTACCTTACACTTGTGCTCTATTGGCACTATAGAATATGAATGTCTAGCCTCACACTTGCGCTTTATTGACTAGATAATCATGTTCTTGTTAAGTTCAAGCAATTCTCATTAGGTTAAAAGTGTCATCCAACTAACACAAAATGCTAGTGCTTCTTCATTTAGTTCATTGAAGTCATGATGATCAACGCGAGCTACATCAAGCATGAAATCAAGCAGAATTCCTATTGAGGACATTTCACAAACACCTTATAGGCAACTCGAGAAATTAAGTTCAAATGAAGAAGAAACATGTGCAAACTCATTCATCATTAGCATCCAAGGTATTTACAACGTCACAAACATGTCTAGGGGATCCATTGATCCCCAATCAAGGTCACTACTCACTCATGGCGAGTTTACAAACGAAGTTAACAATAAAAATGCAAACAACCATATGGAAAGTAGAGCTTAGAACTTCAAAACCAATATGGAGATAGAGGTGGCAAATAAGGCGGGCGGGCGGATTAGTGGACGGGTTCTTAATGGACAAGGATTAAAAGGGTTGAACCCTTTAAGAACCCTTTAACTTAAATGGTTCAATGGACGGGTTCTTAATGGGTAGAGGTAGACCTTGCAAAATTATCCATCAACCGTTATCCGTCCAGTAACCATGCGCAAAAATCCATCCGTTATCCATCCATTTAGTTAATGGATTGAATTAATCCATATCCATTAACAATCCATTAGTAAACGGATGACATGGTTTGATCCATTAATGATCCGTTAATAATCCATTAATTAATGAAACATCTATTTTTTCTATAAAAAAATCCCCAATTTCGCATTCTTTTCTTCGTCCATCTCCTTCTTTTCGTCTTATTGTCTTCTTTCAATCTCTAATTTTGTCTCACTGTCACTCTTTCACCCCTCTTCCAAATCGCCGAAGCAGCTCCCTAATTTCGTCTTATTGTCACTATTTTCTTCTTATTATCTTCATTTTGCTTCGTATTGCAAGCAGGCCGAAGTGATTTTGATTGGCGGGATAAGACTCGGTTTACTACCTGATTTGATGAGTTACAATACATTGCTGGATGCATATTGTAAATTTGTAGGTTTGGATGCAGCTTATTTTATTAACTAAAAAAATAATCTAATTTTATTTTAATTTATTTTCAGATTCGGCAGTTATGGACTTACTCGTCGAAGATGTTTTTGGGAATCAAGTGATTCATTTTACATGTCTTACAATTACTTTTTGCGAGTGATTTGTATGTTTAGAAATAACTCAATTTAAATTTCTTAATATCAATTAAGAAATAAAATAGTTAAATGACAAAATGAACTAAATGGGTTAAATGGATCAAATGGATTTATCCGTTAATCCATCAACCATTAGTGATCCGTCCATTTAATCCATTAACACTAATGGTTTTAATGGTTTGGATCCGTTTAATCCGCTAACCGTTTCATCCATCCATTAACCCATCCGTTCATCCATTTTGCCACCCCTAGGTAGAGGGTTCAAGGGTCAAACTCTTCAACCCTTTAAGAACCCTTTTAACTATTTTAGTCATTTTAAACCCTTGTAACCATTTTAACCTATTCAAGCATTTGTAACCCATTAAATGAAAAAATAAATAAATTTTAAATCTGATATATGTTATATCTTTTATTTGTTTGTAAAAACTTTTATATACATATTTTAAAGTTAAAAATTAAATTTCATTTATTTTTGTTCTATTTTATTCTCATCGTATATAGCATAATAGAAAAAATCAAAATGAAATATATATCTAATGCACAATATATCATATTTTTGTTCTGTTTATTCGTGTATTGATGAGCGATGACTATTACTCTTTGTAGCATTTAAAATAGAAGATAGAATTTGTTAGTTAAATTAAATTAATAATTTATATTAGTTTAAATTTGTGAGTTATGATTTCATACCGCAATATGTACAATTAATATCTAATGCACAATCTCAAAAATATTCCCTCGATTTTACCCAAATTAGGATGGTCCAAAGGACGACATTTTAATTACTTTGCCAAGGAATGACAAATCTCAGAACAATTCATTTTTTATTACAAATATATGAACCTTCTGCTACATAACACGATTGGTTCGTTTCAAAGTTTTGTACGCTGCCAAATATATGCCTGCACCTTTCTTGCCAAAAATCGACATCAAGGGACGGAGATGGTGACCTCAATCAGCCGAATTTCCATAGACGGAACCGATCGGCGCAGATAGTCGATCTCGATCGGTTGAATAATCGTAGATAGACGATCGAAGGATGGAGAAGAGAGACGGGTTTCGTCCGAACGCATAAAACCCCTAAACCTGAGAGAGACGAATTCACGTTTTGTTTTTTAGGTTTATTTTTTAGTATTAGTTAAAAGGGTTGTTAAAGGGTTGGAGGGTTATCCGGGTAAAAACCCTTGAACCCTTTTATAAAAGGGTTCTTAATGGACAAGGGTTTTCTAAATCCTTTTATTAAAAGGCTAATGGACGGGTTTAATAGGGCGGTTAATGGACGGGTTGGAGGGTTAAGGGTTTATTTGCCGGGTCTATATGGAGATTCAAGAACACTAGAGGATGCGATCTTCGATCTTTGTTGTTGAAGTTCTTCCTACCAAAATCCCAGCTCTTCTCTCTAAAATCCAGGAGTCTTTGTTCAAAAACCCTAAGTTTCTATTTATAGCTCAGCAGTAAAAATTTGGTCTTTATGTCTTTTCTGCAAAAGCATGCAAACGCATGGTCTCCTGTAGGTTGGGAAGTTTGATCGCAGAGCCATGCGTGCGAACGCACGAGATTTTCATGTGTCGGGTCTGGGTTGTGCGATCGCATGAGGTGAACTGTGCGAACGCACAAGGCTGTTTGGCAATCTTATCCTCCGAATTTGGTATCGGCGTCAACTAGAGAGTTGTAGCCCTTTGAGTTACCTTTTCAACAAGCTTTGAATCAACCAAATCGGACACCATATGAGATCTGTGCGTCCAAAATAAGCCCCAAAGGTCAGTGTGTCCCGTATTGCCCGAAAATCCATATTTTTGCTCCGAAACTTGGGTTTTGCCCCAAACTCACTGCCTACTTGTGTTCTCAGCTTAAACTCTGTAATTTTTCTGAAAAGAACCACAAAGCGTCAAATAGCAAGTGAAATCGTAATAGAACAATCGAAACACTAAGCATAGAGGTCGCCTAAAATGCATATATTTCAGCGCTATCAAATCACCCACACTTAATGTTTTATCGTCCCGAGCAAACTAATCATAGAGATCAACAACAATAATGCACTTCACTCACTCAGGATCGGTTCAAAGAAAACTCCATATGGTCACGAAAACTAACTAAAAACACTAAGAAACAAATCCTACTTCTAACTAACCACTTTCGTAGGTAACACGAGTGCATTTAGAGAATGCACCAAGCCTTTAAACCCCTAGGCTACCCTAGTGGAGGAGTTGTAGTTTCCTAAGAGTTTTCAGACATGGGAATACTCACAAATCCCACAAAAAGAACAACCATCCAATTACGCATTTTAAGTTCACAAATGTCAAAGTACTAGGCAAGGTGTTTTTCATGAAGTTCATAATGTATTCAAACTAGATATGTGCATTTCAATCACTACATGAAGCCTCTTCAAATCCTTATGGAAATTCATGAATAATGACATTCAAGTAAATCAAAGCAAAGACTAACAAACCTTTAATCAAGAATTCTAGTCCTTTTCTATATCCAAGATTTCAAGAAAACAATCTAACAGTCGCAAAGAATTCTTATTGGACCACTCACCAATGCTAGCAAGGAGGCTAGTACATTGGCTTGTGACTTTGAACTCATTCTCAAGCCTAGGACGCAAAGGTCACTTAGTCATAAGAGAAGAGGAGTTCCAACATTAAAGCTTCTATATACACTTGCAAATCATATCATGCCTAAGTATAAAAGAATACGAGGTTCGTCCCTTAGTGAATTCTTGATAGAAAGTTTCAATTGTCTCATTAGGTGGAATAGCCGATTGTCAAGTCTAAGTGCAACTTAAAGGGGGTAGCATGGCCTTTGGCCGTACTAAGCACTTTCGAGGGGGAACTTACCTTCCTAACCCTCGGCACTTAGCACATAATTCTTTAAACTCACTTCCTAATGGTGATCAATCATAAGGAAGAAACTTGGGGCTTATTACACAATTTTTTCTTCTCTTTTTTTTTTGCTTTTTTGCTTTTTTTTCTTCTTGCCCTCTTTTGACCCCACACTTAGAACTTTGACAAAGGGCTAAGTGTTAAAAATGGAGCATGACAAACTAACAAGACAAATCCACAAGATAAGCAAGGTCACTAAGGTCACCAAAAGACAATCATGGCATGCAAGGTTTTTCTAAAATTTTTTTTTCGATTTCATGCTTTCAAAGATCAACTCTCTAGTCTCAACGAGAAAAAGCTTAGAATAAAAGATAAAGAGGTTCTAGTAAATGCTTTGATCCTCAAGAATGAAAGTCAACAATCCAATCCATTAGTCATCTAAAGGATCAATTAAGTGAAATCATGCACGATTAGTTGAATTAGGAATGAAATTTTTCGAAAATGTAGCCTTGCCCAGACTTTTTGTTTTCATTAAAAATTCGGGTTTTTGGATGAATGTCACAGTAGTGTAAGTGTTTTCCTTTAAACATGCAAATTGATTGGATTCTAAACATGAAAGCACGGCAAGCAAGCACAAACATCTTGTGTAGTCAAAACATAGGCACCCCACACTTAGCAATTGCTTAGTCCCTAAGCAATGAATAGCATGAAAAGCAAAGAGAAATTTAAGAAAAACTTCTCTCGTTTGGAGGTAGCTATTTCAAAGTAAGAGATGTTGCTTCGCGCGTCTAGTTCTTGGGCGACTGAACTTGTAGAAAAGATTTGATTAATGATTCCCTTTTTCCTCTATAAGACAAGAAACTCAAAAACCAGAGTGTTAAGCACACAAGGTAAAGAAATCATCATCGTAAACATGTCAACATCATGCAAGTCAAGTTATAACTCATCAAAAGAACACATCATCGAACGCCAAATGCCCAAATCTATCAAAAGCGCACCAAAACAAGTTAGAATGGTGCCAGACTCAAGCATGCGCGCGCATGGATGGATTTGTGCGAACGCATGAAGGCTTGAAACGCTGGAAAAGATGAGCATGCAAACGCATGGATTTACTTGTGCGAACGCACGAAAGCAGGCAGTGGCACAGGTTTCGCTTGCGAACGCATGGAGTCATGCGACCAAAGCACAAGGTGAAAATAAATAGGGCATGCGAACGCACAGAACTGGGCAGTGGCATTGATTTGATGTGCGAGCGCATGAAATCTATGCAAGCACAACGAAATGAAGAAAAGGCAAACTATGCGACCGCATGAATGAAACTATGCGAACGCATGGAGTTACGGACAAGAATTTATAAGCCAAACTCAAATCGTACATCAACACTCATGCACAAAATTTCAAAACCCCACACTTATATCTTATCAAGACATCAAATTCTCCAAGCATATGTTAAGAAAACATCATGCTAAAAGCATTCCAATCGCACATCGATCATCAAATATAGGCATTCACACATGCATAGCTCATATCTTCAAATTCTTGCACGAAGAAAATAGAAATCCAATCAAAATAGACATACTTAAAGATCAGGGGAGAAGCACTCACAAGCCTAGTTTAACGTATTGGCTAAGACGGAGCCGAGGCTTTATATATTGAGAAGCACACTAAGAGAAGTCCCGAGCAGGATACCTTCTCTAGCGCTATTGCAGATAGCATTCACGAGGGTGCTTCCAACATGTTATGATCTCCATCAGCAGCATGATAGACTTTAACTCTCTGCCCATTTTCTTTGAACACATTCCCTTGGTTGTCAACTAGCTCTAGGTGGCCATCATTGAAAACTTTATGAATTCTATACAGTCCAAACCACCTAGACTTGAACTTCCAGGGAAACAACTTGTACTTGGATTTAAATAGCAAGACTTTATCTCCTTCCGAGAACTCTTTCTTCAGAATAGGCTTGTCGTGCCATCTCCGAGTTTTCTCCTTATAAATTTTTGAATTTTCGTAGGAGCCCAATCTACCTTCGAATCTCTTACCTCTCGGCACTGGGTCTTCTTTACCTTCATGAGCATCTAATACTTGCTCTCCTTCGGCCAAAGTCAAGTCGCACATTTCCTTATCTTCCATATCCATCAACGAGGTAAAGGCTATGCTAGAATCATCTAACTTCATGACTTCACTCTCAAAAGATGTTAGCTTAAGATTTTCACAAGATATATCAAGCAAATTGTATTTAGAAGATGAAGTAGGAGCTCTCATGGCATTTTTCAGAAATCTTTTTAACTTCTCATCCCCTATTTTCAATTCAATAGACCCTTCGCCACATCTAATGACCGCCTCAACGGTGTTAAGAAAAGGTCTACCAAGAATAACGGGTGTTTCTTGCTCATCATCCATTTCTAGAAGTCTATGGGAATAAAGAATTTACCAACTTTAATAGGCACATCCCTAAGACTCCCCTAGGAATTCTAGAGCTTCTATCGGCTAGTTTCAAAGAAATAGTAGTAGGATGGAGCTCACCCATATCAATTTTCTCAAATAACGAATAGGGAATTAAAGAAATGCTAGCTCCCAAGTCACACAGTGCTCTATCAATTTCAATTTTTCCTAAAGAGATAGGAATAGAAAATGACCCATGATCTTGCATCTTCTTAGGCATTCTACTTTGAACAATAGCAGTACACTCAACATTCAAGGCTACCATGCTAGATTCTTCAATAACTCTACGATTAGACACAATATCTTTTAAGAACTTTGCATAAGTAGGATTTTGAGTGATTACCTCATGGAATGGAAGAGTGACATACAATTTCTTCAACATCTCCACGAGTCGTTGGAAGTGAGCATCTAACTTGCCTTTGTAGAGCCTTTGAGGAAAAGGTATCCTTGGCACATAATGCCTTGTCAAAACCAGTTCTTCCTCCTTTTTCTCTTCTTCCGTAGGAGCTTGAAGTTCAACTTCAGAATTTTCGTTGGCAACTTCCGCTTCTATCTCCTTGTCATTAGGACTCGGTTTTCCTTGAGGAGTAGGCAAGACTTTTCCACTCTTTAATGTGATGGCATTGATATGCTCGGTGGAATTTACATCCGGTTGAGAAGGGAGCTTCCCAAAATGCTTCAAAGCTACGGCTTGTTGAGCCACTTGATTCTCAAGCATTTTGTTATGGGCTTCTAATTGCTCCATCCTCTTGTTAGTTTCCTTTTGATTTTCTAACATTTGCGCCATCATAGACATCATCGCATTATCTTGAGTGTTAGAAGAAGCTTGTCCTTGTTGATGAGAAGTCCCTTGGTCATTCATATGGGGTTTGGCTTGATAAGGCCTTTGATAACTCCCTTGGTAATTATTTTGCCCTTGATTTTGGTTGGAACTTTGGCCTTGATTAGAGTAAGATTTCTGCCCTTGATTTTGGTTGGAACCATACCCTTGTCTTTGGTAATTCCCTTGGTAGTTGTTTTGCTCTTGAGGCTTAGAAGGGAAACTGGGGTTGTTGGACATTCTCCTTTGAGGAGGCTCATAGTTTCTTGTAGGAGGACTAGGATTTGGAGCATAATTCCTTTGTTGATTGACATAATGCGCCTCTTCGCAAACATCCTCATCATCTTCGTATTTCCCACCGGGACAAGCCTTTGTAGAGTGCTTCGTACTAGAGCATAGAAAACAAGATTGTTGGGTCGGATTCTTCCCTTTGTCATTCTCCGGTTTAGATACATCCAAAGCATTAACCATGCTTATCATACTATCCATTTTCTCGACCAAATCACCGAACTGATCTTTAGTCACATAATTGGAAGAATCTTCTCTAGGCTTAGCCATCTTCTTGTGATCAACCCCTTGGTATCTATCAGAATTTCTAGCGATCTTATCTATGACTTTGAATCCTTGGCTCGCCGGTAAATCCATGATCGCACCACCACTAGCTGTGTCCATTTGGCTTTTGGCATCTTTGTTCATGTCGAGATAAAAGTACCTCATAAGGTCCGCCCTTCGAAAATTATGGTGAGGGCACTCCCTCAAATAATCGGTCGTAAGCCTGATGAAACAACTCATTATCCCTTTGAGAAAAGGTCAATATATAATCTGTGAACTTCTTTGTTCTCGATGGTGGAAAGAATTTGGCAAGAAAAGCATTTGCTAGCTCATTCCAAGTCCTAAAAGATCCCGAGTCTTGGTTTTGCAACCATTCTTTTGCATCTCCGTACAGCAAAGAGGGAAAAAGCTTCAAGTATACATACTCCGCGGGCACATCTCTTGGCTTGTAAGTACGACAATACTCTTGGAAATTAGCCAAGTGAGTAGAAGGATTTCCAATTCCGTGGTACTGATCATTGGTCACCATGTGGACTAAAGAAGACTTCACATCAAAATCAAATGCATCTTCTTCCGGAGGTACTATAGCAGAGCCACTCCCTTCAAGTGTAGGGGTCATGTAATCCCCGACGGGCCTCTCATCATCCTCATCATCGTATCTATAGTTTCGGTCATTCCGGTTCCTTGGAGGAGCGGGAGGATTCTCTAAAGGATTCTGACCATCAAGGTTATTCTGTCGAGCGGGAGGATTCTCTACCAC
The DNA here is from genome assembly GCA_033675215.1 of Rhodiola kirilowii. Taxonomy (NCBI): domain Eukaryota; kingdom Viridiplantae; phylum Streptophyta; class Magnoliopsida; order Saxifragales; family Crassulaceae; genus Rhodiola; species Rhodiola kirilowii. The sequence goes on along the minus strand of CM066196.1, from coordinate 30,071,649 downwards.
ATCCTCCATTCCAAATCTGGGTGGTGTATAATGTATCGGATTTAGGAGTGGAGGTGGACGAGGTCTCAGACCTCGGAAAGCAGGAGGAATAGGAGCAAGAGGCGGAGGATTCTTTCGAGGTTTACCTCTCCCTCTCTTAGCGGTTGGGTGAGGAGGGTGAGAAGTATTTGACGTTGAACCTTGCTCTATATGTTTTTGTCCCTTGGATCTTGTGGTCATTCAAATGCCTGTAAGAACAAATGAAATTCTTAGCAATGAAAGGCAAGAGAAATAAACACAATTTAAGCACAGAACAAGCAATAACTATCAAGTAAGGGAAGAGTAGACAAACTAAACTATCTATTAGCACCTAGTTAATTAACCTATCCCCGGCAACGGCGCCATTTGATCGAGTTGAAAATATAGCTAAGTATTCAAATAGAATCCAAACACTTATGCTAGGTCACGACAATCAAAACATTTATATTAACTCGAGTGAACCGAGGTCGTACCCAAAGGATAGGTGATTAAACCAATAATGCTAACGATCTAATTAGAATGTCTATGGTTTAGAGGGGGGTTTTTGTTCTTCTAAGAGAATGATAGTAGAGGATACTATCCAAAAGTGAGATTATATCTACTAAAAGTGGTTAACTATCAATTAAAAGATGACTAGGGATCACTTCTCTACCTAGACAATTATTGTGACAATGAAATGAGACACCAATGATGAAATCACATGCACATGCTTAGAAATTGGCTTATGCAACATTGATACTAAGTTCAACTCGTGCTACAACTTATTACAAAGAGGTTACATCTCGCATAGTACCTCACCCTTGCGCTCTATTGGCACTATAGAATATGAATGTCTAGCCTCACACTTGCGCTGTATTGACTATATAATCATGTTCTTGTTAAGTTCAAGCAATTCTCATTAGGTTAAAAGTGTCATCCAACTAACACAAAATCCTAGTGCTTCTTCATTTAGTTCATTGAAGTCATGATGATCAACACGAGCTACATCAAGCATGAAATCAAGCAGAATTCCTATTGAGGACATTTCACAAACACCTTATAGGCAACTCGAGAAATTAAGTTCAAATGAAGAAGAAACATGTGCGAACTCATTCATCATTAGCATCCAAGGTATTTACAACGTCACAAACATGTCTAGGGGATCCATTGATCCCCAATCAAGGTCACTACTCACTCATGGTGAGTTTACAAACGAAGTTAACAATAAAAATGCAAACAACCATATGGAAAGTAGAGTTTAGCACTTCAAAACCAATATGGAGATTCAAGAACACTAGAGGATGCGATCTTTGATCTTTGTTGTTGAAGTTCTTCCTACCAAAATCCCAGCTCTTCTCTCTAAAATCCAGAAGTCTTTGTTCAAAAACCCAAAGTTTCTATTTATAGCTCAGTTGTAAAAATCTTTGTCTTTATATCTTTTCCGCAAAAGCATGCAAACACATGGTCTTCTGTAGGTTGGGAAGTTTGATCGCAGAGCCATGCGTGCGAACGCACGAGATTTTCATGCGTCGGGTCTGGGTTGTGCGATCGCATGAGGTGAACTATGCAAATGCACAAGGCTGTTTGGCAATCTTATCCTCCGAATTTGGTCTCGGCGTCAACTAGAGAGTTGTAGCCCTTTGAGTTAGCTTTTCAACAAGATTTGAATCAACCAAATCGGGCACCATATGAGATATGTGCGTCCAAAATAAGCCCCAAAGGTCAGTCTGTCACGTATTGCCCGAAAATCCATATTTTTGCTCCGAAACTTTGGTTTTGCCCCAAACTCACTGCCTACTTGTGTTCTCAGCTTAAACTCTGTAATTTGCCTAAAAAGAACCACAAAGCATCAAATAGCAAGTGAAATTGTAATAGATTAATCGAAACACTAAGCATAGAGGTCGCCTAAAATGCATATATTTCAGCGCTATCAGCCTCCCTTCTAATCAGCACGAGAGTTCAATGCTCTTGGCGATCTAGTTCTGCTATGTACCAGTCGTTGTCACAAGAGAAGTTGTTTCTATAGTTTGTTAGATTTATGGCATGCAGTTTGACAAAACTCCATGTAGTTGTTCAAGCTGTTGTACAAGGAAGAGTTCAAGGCAGGCAGAGGCAACTGTCCTAGAACAAGTTAGAGCAGATGGAATGTTTCCTAATTCAGATTAGGCAACATAGAGAACCGACGAAGATCAAAACGATTGCATATGGAAGGACAGATGGAATGTTTCCTAAATCGAATTAGGAAACTAGTTCAACCGACGAGCACAAGTTAGACACAACCGATGTTCCCTAGAACATATTTGGCAAGTTGGTGCTAAGATGCATATTAAGAAGTCGGTTGAGAAATATTAGGGAAGACTTGCGCTTGAAGATAACTTAGCAAAGAAGATAATCGAAGGTTTCTTAAACGAAGTTGAAGATATATGAAGGATTATCTACAAGACGATATGCGCAAAGATTTAGGAAAGATTCCTTAAAAGATTAGGAAAGATTTCCTAAAGAGATAGACGGTTGAAGATTGGAAACCTAGATACTTTAGGGCTTCTATCGCACTATATAATGAGGGCTGATGGACTCATTCTACTCAGCACTCACGGAGATATTACTCATGCTCATATTCATTGAAGGGAGGTGGAGGCAAACGGCCTGTGACATTATCATTCTGATAATTCGTGGCGCTCGGATTAAGTATGTTCTAGTGCTCGATAGACTGATCGTAGAACAACTTGAAGCTACACACACTGAAGGTGTTTCTGCACATTCGGGAGAAGGCGCTGATTCTCGTGGATGATTATTCTGGTGGAATCGGAGGCGAGGCTCAGATCTAGGGGGAGACCTAGTTAGCAATTGCTAGAGTATTAGAGGCTCAGGCTGTTTAAGAGGGATTCTGTAAACGTAAGCTCATGTACTCGCAATATTCATTATTAATGAATTGCTATCCACCGGGCTAAGGAGACAGCATCCCAGACGTAGGCTCGTTAACGCCGAACTGGGTAACAACTTTGCGTGTCGTTTATTTTCCACACTGCATTTATTATATGCATAAGTTGTTCTACAAATTGTTCTGCACTCGACCAGAACAACATCTCAACTACAAGGGGAAGATTTCAATTGGTATCAGAGCAAACACTCAACACACAGAGTGAGATCCGAAGGTTGTAGAGATGGATTTGAGAGAAGGGCAGAACATCACGCGACCCCCGTTGATGGAAGGAAACAAGTATGGATACTGGAGGGTCCAAATGAAGGCGTTTCTAAATTCGCATGATGAATCAGTTTGGGAAGCTATTGAAAATGGGTGGACACATCCAATGACTGTCGACGAAGCTGGGAAGGCTGGTCCTCTCACTAAAATACTATGGACTGAAGGACAGAAGAAGACCGAAGCCGCAAACTCCTAAGCAATGAATGCCATATTCTCAAGAGTTAATGGGAAGAACTTCAAGATGATATCAACCTGTGAAATTGCAAAGAAGGCTTGGGACATATTGCAAACGGCTCACGAAGGTACAACAAAAGTCAAAATATCAAGAATGGAGATAGTCACGTCAAAATTCAAAAACCTAAGAATGCAGGAGGACGAGACTATAGCTGACTTCAACACAAGGGTCCTTGACATCTCTAATGAATCGTTTGCACTTGGAGAGCCCATGACCGAAGAGACACTGGTAAAAAAGGTGCTGAGGTCTCTACCAAAGCGGTATGCAATAAAGGCACTCACAATCAAGGAAGCACACGATGTGAAGACCATGAGGCTGGATGAACTGATGGGATCCCTACAGAATCATGAGATGGAGATGAATGAAGAGGAACAACTCATGAAGGTCAAAAGTGTTAGTCTGAAAACTGAAGTCTTTGATGTTCAAGACAAAGCAGGGGAGATGTCTTAACAACAATATGCTATGCTAGCAAGGAACTTCGGGAAGTTTATGAGAACACAATACAATAAAGAGTCTGATCCGGGACAGTCATCTAGCTCAAGATTCCAAGAGGATGGAAAATTCTATAAAAGAAACAAATCTGGAGATTTCAACCATGACAACAAAGGCAAGGGGATACAATGCAGAGAATGTGAAGGTTTCGGACATATTCAGGCAGAATGTGTCAACACACCGAAGAAGAAAAATGTCTATGCCGTCAACTAGAGTGACAGTGAATCTGATCAGGAAGGTGTGTCCAATAACTTGGTGGCCCTTACTAGATGTGTCAACAAGGAAGGAGAAAGAAGCAAAGAAGTAAAGTCAAAGTCATCTTCGGAGGATCACACACAATACTCAAGCTGCAGTGATGATGAAGAAATTACTGATGAAGATTTTGCTAACAAGTACAAGGAGTTGTTCCAGGAATGGCAGAATGAAGTTGAGCAGAACAAGATACACCGCAGCAACCTGGCAAAACTGAAGGAAGAAAAAGATAAGCTATGGGAAGAAGCTGCCGTTCTTGTAGCTCAGAAGGTAGAACATCAACAGACAATCACTAACCTTAAAGCCTAGTTGATTGAAGTACAAGGTGAACGAGCTGAACTTGTTGGACAGAAGGCCGAGTTACTGGCAGTTGTGTCATCACTAAAGATTCAGATTGAAAAAGGCCAAGGTGAACATCCAGGAATCTTAGATGATCTAAAGAGGAAGAATGCTGCTCTAAGAAGAGGTGAGGTAATCCTTCTGAATAACGTGAATGCTTTGAAATGTGAGATTGAGACAGATAAACTTGTTCAAGTCGAGACACTAGAAGAGCTGAACAACCTAAAAAAGACTGTTAAGATGCTTAACTCTGGAACTAAGGATCTAGAGGATATACTGGGAGCTCAAAGCACAAGTAGCGGTTGCAAAGGGCTAGGGTTCACTGGTGTATTTGGCTCCGAAAAAATAAGGTTTGTGAAAGCAGAGCCACCATCGCACATTGTACCAGCTGAACATCACTCGCAAAGAAAAGCTACCCGATACCCCTCAAGAAAGCAAGACAGACTAAGGTGCTTTTACTGCAACCGAGTGGGACATATCTAGCCAAGATGCCTGGAATTCCACAAGTTTCTCAGAAAGATGGATCAAGTGCCAAAACCTCACATGAAGCAAGTCTGGAGAGTTAAGCAAAAGGGTGAGATCTGTCATGTTGCATTCAGTTCAACTAGTCATCTGCAGAAGGAAAGATGGTACTTTGACAGTGGTTGTTCTAGACACATGACTAGCAATCCTACATTTTTGATCAACGTAGAGAAGTTCAAAGGCAAATCTGTGACATTTGGAGATGGAGTAGAAGGTAGAGTACTCGGAAGAGGAACTCTGAATGTTCCAAGTCTACCCAGATTGAAAGAAGTTCTTCTTGTCAAAGGACTGCAGGCAAATTTAATCAGCATAAGCCGATTGTGTGACGGAGAGCACTTGTCCAGTTCACGCAGGATAAGTCTATTGTGCAGAACAACAATAATGAACCAGTCCTCACCAGAAGGAGAGCCTCAAACAACTGCTACTTGCTGAATCTTGGTCGACCCACTACTGAAACAACATGCATGCTAAGCAAAACCAAAGGCATGAAGACTCGAGGTAAACAAGTAAACTCTCAAGAATCGGCTGGTTTTACATGTTTCTATCCACCGTCAAGCCTAAGCATATAAAGGTAGCTATAAGAAAGCTCAAGTTTCATCCTGATTGTGTGTATCGACTAAAGAAAGCTCTACATCGATTGAAGGCTCACAGAGCATGGTATGAACGTCTCAACCATGGCTATGTTCGGGGGGCGTAGACACAATGAAGCAGCTTTTCGTCAAACACGCAAGATCAGACGCTGGAAGTTGTGACACCTAGATGTTGTGGATAAAGTCGATACTGGAAGAATACAGAGTAGAACAAGATGTGATGAAGCAGCTAGCAGACATCTTCACCAAAGCCTTGGACAACCTACAGTTCGAGACACTTAGATCCTCACTAGGTCTGTGTGTCATTAACAACTAAGTTGTTCCAGCACAAGTTAGTCAGCCAGAGCTAGAATGAGATATGTTAAGAGCTGACGTGGAAAGCAGGTAGAAGATTTCAAATTCCAGCAAGACCTAAATCTACTGCCGTAGAGAAGGTGCCGGTCCCGAAGCAATCTTAAGCAACTATGATGGTGAAAGCGACTAATGCAGAGAAACCAGAAACAAAGAAGCCGGTGAAGGAGACGGAAACTGATGTCCTGATAAAAGAAAAGCAGATTCCCAAATCTATTCCCGAACCCAACCCTAAGAAGTCGACTGATTCAAAACCTACTTCGGTCAAGGAACTAGCAAAGAAGACGACACACGAGGTAATCACTAAAATTTCTAAATCAATTAATGCGAGTAGTCCTAGTATGCCTGATGTGTCTACGGAGGGTTCAAAAATGGTTGCAGAGAAGCCAAAGGTTGTGGCTACGGTGCATGGGGAGATTACTCCTGTGGTGAAGGGTGCAAGGGTAAAGATGGTTGCTCATAATAAGAAAATACATATTAAAGAGAAGTTTAGGGTTGTGAAACATAGAGTAGTAGTTTCTGAATCAGATGAGGAGGTGTCTCAGACCAAACAGCGGCGTCTGCATACCAGATGTCGCGCGCTCTACCTTTACAGTACGCCCGCGCCCAATGTACACTGTAAGTGTTTGGACGCAACTCGAATAAAGTGAACGTAGGGTTCGGCAAACTTGCAGAATCTATGCACCCCATGTTAACATTATCATCACGTTCTGTGTTGACGTTATCGTTTGCGCCCAACACACATAAAGTGTTCATAGGGAGGGATCCTCACTGGCTTCAATTCCCAATCTCGCTCGATTTCATCTTGATTTGACTCATTTCATTAGGACTGAGTATCCTAATAGGTTTAACCATATTTCCATGCTCATAAACTCTAAAATTATCAACATTATATAATTCTATCATTTAATTATTTGATTGGTGACAGGTGTCGTTGTACCTGTGCAAAAACATTTATAATTCCGACTAGCAAGTGGTAAGTCGGGTCGAATCCACAGAGATCGGTTGAGAATCTGTTCACTAAGTATTAGAGTAACAATTGGGGGGGGGGGGGGGGGGTTTCGAACAAGTAAAAATAAACACAATTATCAAAACACGATCAATAATCAGTAGAGAAACCGTCACACAAATTCAAGTATCAAATATTAAAGAACAGTGCAAGCTAGAACTCTCGATTGTGATGCAAGACTAAATCATTAACCCAACCGTTTTGATTTCTAATGTTTTACAACTTATAGCTCCCCGCTAGGTTGCACTACAAGTTGTCCTAGGGTGTCAATCCTAGTGGTATATTACTCGTATCCTAGTTTGCTATCCCCGCTAGGTTGCTAGTAAACTGTGATAATCGGAATCAACAAACTAACAGAAGCTCCCCCGCTAGGGTTCCACTTATGCTAGCATATCAAATCCATAAACAATGCATAGTAATATAACGCAAAACATAAAGATAAATTTAGGTCTCAAGTCAAAACATCACAATGTCGAGTTCTTGCCTACACATATGAGTTTAGCTACTCATCGCAATGGAATACATCATGAAGTTGTTTGAACAAAATAGAACGAAATTACTAATGGTGAATTCTTCACCAAGCTGCAGCTCAACTCTAACACTTGAATCCGTGTCTCTTGTTTCTTTCTAAACCGTGTCTCTTTTCTCTTCTGAAATTCGAGGTCTGGTCGCCAAGGGTTTGGCTCAATTTCTTCTCCTTTTATACTTCCCAAAATTGCAATTTAGAAATAACGAATTTCGACTTGCCAGCTGTCCCCGTGGACGTCTCCTGCATTTGCTTTCCGCGGACGTCTCTTGAATATTGGTAATTGTTCAGACGTCCGCGCCAAGAATCCTTAAGCCCTCCGCGGTTTGCACTGACGAAAATTCCAACGTGTTTCAGACTTCATCTCTTTCCGCGCCAAACATCTTCAAATGGGCTCCTTTTAGCCGGTATTCCTTCCATGGTCTCCGAGTGTACCTGAGAACGAAAACTACACACATGTAGTGAAATAATATACAGGTAACACTAAGAAACGGGGTTTTAACATATAAAATAGTCGTACAACTACGACTCATCAAACTACCCCGCACTTGAACTTGTTCGTCCCGAACAAGAACAAAGCCATAGAACGAATTACAATGTACTAGTCATGCTAATCCTTACATCTCAATCTCAAATACAGCAATTAATCTTATCATGCTTAAGATTCTAAAAATGCGAGTATAGATAGATTTTTCGATACTTGTTACCTCGCGAGTTGCAATTCAAACGACCTTGGATGTTTGGGAGATAGTCCCCTATAGGTACCACGGACATTGCATTCTTTTCTGAGTTCTGGTCTTTAGATTGAGTCAGCGGCTTTCTCTGACACATGATTTATTCACTGCTTTCATACCGTTGAGTCTTGACTTCCTTAACTTGTATGGACTTTGATAATCGACACATCTTTGCTTGAATCAATCAGATTTTTGATTTTTTCTCTTTTTTTCTACTTGATGGTTTTGCCTTCGGCTTTTGAATTTGTTTCTTGTCCACATAATCATTTGCGCCCTTGAACCACTCCAATCATAGCCTTCGGATAACAGCATAGGAGTGCGTCCCGCTCTTTTCTCATCCTCGTCTTTTCTGCATGAGGCAATGTAGGGGTTACCCACCCATTCCCAGCTACTTCGACTAGATATGGACAGTTCGTTTTCTCTGTCCCGCCACCACTGCGAACGCATGAGTATACTTGAATTACTTGGTGATGAAGCTACTCTCAGGACTAGGCTAGTGAAGCGTCAACCTCCACCGCTTTTCTCAATCATCAGAACCAAAACTCAGAACTTCCTGCAATTTGCCGTACCTTTCTAGGACATTTCTGTCAACTCCACATCCCTACATATCACAACTGAAAGAACAAAGCATCGAATTTTTTTGAAATTTCGCATTTTTAGTCAAATAAGCACAACAGTCATAAAAAGCTGGAAATAAGATTTTGACATATCAGAAAAGCATAGCAGTGCATCATCAGTTCATTACGCCACATAACTGACTCTATAACATCCCACCCCACACTTAAACTAACACGTGTCCTCACGGTATAACTCAAAGGGTAAGACGGATAAATAAAACAAACTCAAAAAATGAAAAATAAAAATAAAAGAAATGAAATAAAAAATAAAAACGAAGGAACTAGTACTCCCCTAGTATTCTGGTGGTGGTGTGCTCTGCTATTTCACGCGGACGCCTTCATAATATAATGCCGCAGACGTCTCTTTATTTAGCTTAATTGGCATAGACGTCCGCGCAGGTAATGGTTCAGACGTGCGCGGAATGCGCTGATGTAGAATTTTTCCTTTGTTTAATCACCTAAAAACACCAGAAATAAAAAGAAATGCACTCGAGGCGCATTTTCAGCTTCCCAATTCCACTATATAACCTACTCCTAACATGAATAAAATAAAAACACACCGGGTTGCCTCCCAGTAAGCGCCTTTGTTTTACGTCCTTGGCTGGACATTACCTCTTAAAGGATCACAAGTTAGGATCCCATGGCTGCTCCAAGTCATACTTACTGATCAGCGTGCTCCTCTCCTCAGCACGTCCACAAGTTAATCGTTCCTCAGTGCTCTGCCCGATATCAGGTGGCTTCGATCTCCAATTCTTTTCCTTCGGTGTCCACCACTTTTGCGCACCCACCCCACACGTCTGTTTCTTTACTCGCTTCTTATCTGGTGGGCGCGTTTTCTTTGTTACCTTCAGCTGCTCACTGATACCCTGAATCACACGCAACGATTCAGCAGTTGTAATATTAAAACAAGTTTTACCAGCTATCTCAGGTGGTTTTCCCGCACAAGGCTGGTGGTCATCCTGAAAGACACGAAACTCAGCCACCTTTCCACCATATTTCAGCTTTATAATACCCTCAGCGAAATCAATCTCCGCCTTCATCGCAAACAAGATAGGTCGTCCTAGAATGAGTGTTGGTGACTCCTTAGTCTGGGTGTCCTCCATCTGCAAGATATAAAAATCTGCAGGCACAACAACTTCACTAACATTCAAGGTTAAATTCTCAAGTAAACCATAGGGATGAACACATGACTTGTTGCCTAACTTAATAGTTAACTTGATCGGTTTCACCGGTCCAAGTTTCAATGAACAGTATAAATCATAAGGCATCACGTTAATAGACGCACCCAAGTCAATCAAACAGTGGGGAATAAGCGTGTTACCAATGCCACAGGTTACCGTGAAGGCACCTGGGTCTCTAGTCCGAGTGGTCAACGCTCCTTGTTTCCCTTGCTCCAATTCTTGCATTTGTGCTTTGGTTCTCGTGTCCTCATTCCCCTTTTGTTGGATTTCATTATTTATAGCTTCGTGGTTCTCAACAACCTGCATGGGAAATGGCAATTGTGCAAGAGGGTTAGAATTTAAAATTTGGAAATTGCTCACTGGGAATTCTGCGCACGTCTCATGATTTTTATCCGCGGACGTCTCTTGATTTTGCAATAATTCTTCAGGCGTCCGCGCCTTAATTGTGGAGACGTCCGCGTTCTGCACTGAGGTAGCATCCAAATCTTGCTCTTTTTCTTCTTTTTCTTCAACCTACATCTCATCTTCATCCTTTATCACGATCACATTGACATTTTGCCTTGGATTAGGGATCGTTTGTGAAGGCAGCTTCCCTTTGTCTTCTCGTTGTTCGTAAACGGCGCTGGCAATTTGAGACACTTGTCTCTTTAGCTCGTTAATATCTCCAGCATGGTGCCTCATCTTTTGAGTGAGTTCTTTGAATTTCCCTCTCACTTCATCCCTGAATTCCTTGATCGGGTCCTCATCTCCTTGTCTGATCTGTGGTGGTTTGTATGGCTACTTTTGTGGGTACGAGGATTGCCCCGCATCGTAATTGTTGTTCCTTTGCCAACCACCATCGTTTTGCCTTGGCTGCCATTTGTTGTTGCCTTGATATCCATCATATCTTCTTGGTGGCAAATCTCCCTTGTTTATGTAGTCCACTATATTCACGTCTTCTGTTCTCTCCTGAAAAACAACGTTATCATTATTTATCGAATTAAAAGTGGACTTGTTTACCTTACACTCCACTTGTTGATTTCTTTGTGGTTGTTGCGTCATCATCTTAGCCATCATATCCTTCAGTTCCTGCAATTCAGAATGTACATTTACGTTAGCAACAGGTGCAGGTTTATAAGTTTCTTCTAAGTACCTTGTGCTCTCGGCAACTCTCTCAATCAACTCCCATATCTCCTCGGGGTACATGTCCAGGATAGACCCTTGGGCTGAGGCATCTAGCATTCTTCTTTCCATGAGAACCATCTCATCCATGAAGTATTCAAGCAGCATCCTTTGTGCGATTCCATGATTCGGACAACTCTCTTCCAAATGCCTAAACCTCTCCAAATAGTCGAACAACGTTTCTGCGCGTCCTTGTCTAAGCATAGAGAGCTCCTTTCTTGTTTGAGCCGCCTTCGAATGGGAGTAGTACTTGTCCATGAACTTCCTTTGAAATTGATCCCATGAAGTAATCGAACCTGCAGTTAAAGACATTAACCAAGATTTAGCTTGACTTTCTAAAGAAAAAGGAAATGTCTTTAGTTTAAAAATATTTTCCGGAACCGATTCTGATTTCATGGACATGCAAACTCCATGAAATTCCTTCAAGTGCCTCAGGGGGTTCTCATCGGGCATTCCTCCAAACTTGGGCAAGTGGTGTATCACCCCACTCTTTATCTCGATATCATCTGCGTCCTCATCCAGCCTAATGCACCAAGGCTCCTCATCAATAAATGGCGCACATACTCCTCTCATAGTGCGTCCCAAATCCCGACGCCTAGCTAACTATCCATATTGATTTCCACCACCGAGGTATTGTCGATCCAGCTCGTCCTCGTAATCATTGTGTCTAGCTGCACGATGTCTAGCAAACTCATTCACAAATTGCTGATTTCTGGGAGGTGGTAATCTTTGATTAACAGGGGGCAGTCCTTGCCTCTGTTCCTGCATGTTATCTCCTAGTACACTTCCTCGCTCTTCACCATCACGTTCAACACTTCTCTGTGACATGGTTACTTAAACAGAAAAACAATCAAGTGACAAAAATAAAAAGACAATAAAATAAAACTAAAAGAAATAAAAACTTAGTGAGATTCTTCGTTACCAATCCTCGGCAACGGCGCCATTTTGACAGGCGTCGTTGTACCTGTGCAAAAATAATATTTCTTTTTCCGACTAGCAAATGGTAAGTCGGGTCGAATCCACAGAGATCGGTTGAGAATCTGTTCACTAAGTATTAGAGTAACAATTGGGGGGGGGGGTTTCGAACAAGTAAAAATAAACACAATTATCAAAACACGATCAATAATCAGTAGAGAAACCGTCACACAAATTCAAGTATCAAATATTGAAGAACAGTGCAAGCTAGAACTCTCGATTGTGATGCAAGACTAAATCATTAACCCAACCGTTTTGATTTCTAATGTTTTACAACTTATAGCTCCCCGCTAGGTTGCACTACAAGTTGTCCTAGGGTGTCAATCCTAGTGGTATATTACTCGTATCCTAGTTTTCTATCCCCGCTAGGTTGCTAGTAAACTGTGATAATCGGAATCAACAAACTAACAGAAGCTCCCCCGCTAGGGTTCCACTTATGCTAGCATATCAAATCCATAAACAATGCATAGTAATATAACGCAAAACATAAAGATAAATTTAGGTCTCAAGTCAAAACATCACAATGTCGAGTTCTAGCCTACACATATGAGTTTAGCTACTCATCGCAATGGAATACATCATGAAGTTGTTTGAATAAAATAGAACGAAATTACTAATGGTGAATTCTTCACCAAGCTGCAGCTCAACTCTAACACTTGAATCCGTGTCTCTTGTTTCTTTCTAAACCGTGTCTCTTTTCTCTTCTGAAATTCGAGGTCTGGTCGCCTAGGGTTTGGCTCGATTTCTTCTACTTTTATACTTCCCGAAATTGCAATTTAGAAATAACGAATTTCGACTTGCCAGCTGTCCCCGCGTACGTTTCCTGCATTTGCTTTCCGCGGACGTCTCTTGAATATTGGTAATTGTTCAGACGTCCGCGCCAAGAATCCTTAAGCCCTCCGCGGTTTGCACTGACGAAAATTCCAACGTGTTTCGGACTTCATCTCTTTCCGCGCCAAACATCTTCAAATGGGCTCCTTTTAGCCGGTATTCCTTCCATGGTCTCCGAGTGTACCTGAGAACGAAAACTACACACAGGTAGTGAAATAATATACTGGTAACACTAAGAAATGGGGTTTTAACATATAAAATAGTCGTACAACTACGACTCATCAATTGGTAGATAAGAAAAGTGCAAACTATGTACATCTCAAAGAAGAAGAAGGAATTCAAACATTTTCCATGTAGGGAAGTAGGAAAGATCATCAAACTTTTGCTCATATCGAAAGTAGTACTCCACCGACTTACACATATGAAGCTAATCGTACCCCCAATGAAGAGTCCCCAAATGTTAGCATTGAAGAACTCAATTTTTCTACCCGGAAGTCATCCTAGAGATTCATCAAATTCGGTTAGACCGCCTGGAGTAAAGGCTGCCAAAGAAACAAGAAAATGGGGATACAATCAGCGAGTAAACGTTGAGATGATGTTTTAGAAACCATGGCGACTAACCAAGCAAATTACATAGAATGACAAATATAAAAGGGAGAGAAATAAGTAGCAATTCAAAAAGAAGCTATATATGTTTGAAGAGGATGGATGACGAGAAAAAAATCATGGAAATTAGCACGGAATTTATGACTCCTCTATCGAAAAGGTATTTTTCCAAAAGAAAAGCCATGATAATGCAACAATATGATGACACTGACGGGCAAGGTACTTCGGGGAAAATTTGATGATTGTTATCATCCAAATCGTAATCTTAACTTTGACGATTAGAATACTTTAGTGTCACGATTTGATTATGTAATTTTATCTATGAGTTTATTTGAGCAATTTAAAGTTTTATTGAATAAGAAATAAAATGTTGAAATGAAAATAAAAATACAACAGGAACTCAAATACGACGAAATTGAAATACATAAACAAATTTAAGCATACAACCGAAATTGAAATGCATACAAATTTGAAAGACATAAAGAAAATTCAAGGTTCTTCTCTGGTAGCCATGACCCAATTATGCTTCACAAGGTCACTTTGAAGTTGTGTATGTAAATATGCAGATTGAAGAAATAAGACAATTATGAAATGCCTCCGATCGTTCAACTCTTTCAACTGGATCATGATGAATTTGACTACCATACCATTTGGATCGTCTGATCTATCATACATTGTTAAAGCAATAAATGGGTTGTACAGATCTTCTTCTTCGTGCTCGACAATTTCTTCCTTCACAAATTCTTCCTCAATATTCATGTTATGCATGATAATGCAAGCAAACATAATTTTTTTCAAAACACTAAGTCGATGGCTCATACTGCGTGACGAAGTATTGCCCAACGAGATTGCATAATTCCAAAACACCTTTACAATAAGATTCTTGTTTCTTTGCAAATAACTTCGTTGCACCAGTTTGTGGATAAGGAATTGTTTTGACAAAAGAGTACCTTAGATACATACCATCAGGTAATTAATAATTATTGTCGTATGTGCCCATTTTGACTTTATACGTGACTCATGGTGAGATTCCAACAAGAAGAGGGTCAAATATGTCTGATTTGTACAAGACATTGAGATCATTATGTGCTCTAGGCACACCAATGAAACTGTGCAATATCCAGGTATTGTACGAGACTACTGCCTCTTAAATGATAGTGGGATGACCTTTACAACCTGAATATGAACATTGCGAAGCAGTTGGACAAATTTTCCATTCCCAGTACATGCCATCATTATTGTCTTTCATACCAGGAAATCCTCGTTGCTCTGCCTTGCATAGAAGTTTTGATAGATCAGCCACATTTAGAGATCGTAAGTAATCATTTTTGTGAAGCTCAATTATTTGTTCACACCACTTTTTCATACATTTGAGTGTTGTTGACTCACCCATCCTTGTAAGTTCGGCACATTGATCTGTACACAACCCGTATGCCAACATTCGTATAGCATCGGTCATCTTTTGCCCGGGAAGGAGACCTAGTAATCCAGTGGCATCACGTCGTTGATTCCAGAATGTATCATGATTGCAAAGCGCGATTTTGATATGATTAAACAAGTTACTACTCATTCGGTACCACCGAAGAAAGTCTTGTGGTTAAAAAATAGGACGTTCAACAAGACAGTTTCTAAGAAATTATGTCCCCTAGATTGTCTGTCTTTCTTGATTCAGTTGACGACAAGGGGGAGAATTGTCTTCATCGCCAATTTTTTCTAGCACGACCGCATCCTTGATGAAAGAATTAGTAATTGTATCACTTACTCCTCTTTGTTGTTGGTACCACCTTCTATTTCCATCGAAATCAAATGGATCCATATTGTTGTTGATGAGTGAATGAGAAGATGATGAAATAATGTGGACTGTGGTGGGAGATGGTGTGAGTGTAGAATAGTTATAGGTCGATTATATATAGAAAATTTTGGATTCCAGAAAATATAATCAAATACACGTGTCACACGCCGATTAGGTAAAAATATTATCGGAAATCTCGATTAATTTATCAAGTTATAATTAATTTTGTAGAATAAAAATAATAATACTTTATTTGATGAATAGTTGAAGGAAGTGCTTAACTTTATTTGCAGATCAAGGAGGTGCTATTTGTCCAGGAGGTGCTACTTGTCCAGGAGGTGCTGATTGAGCACCTTCTCCATTTGAGGAGGTGCTGAATAGGTGCAGATATCCTAAGAGATATGGTGACTTTAAAAAAATTATTAAATTTGTAGCTTATTTTAACTATCCTAGAATTTCAATATAACGAACTTTATCCAGATTCGATTTCCGCCAGCTGATCGGCTAAATTATTACAAATTAATCACACCACTCGATGACGGATTGGTTCGATTATCCCAGCATTTTAGTGTTATTTGACGGTTTATCCTAGCGTTTCAGGTTGGATATCTCATAAACTCGATCTAAGCTCGAATGCGCGAAAAGACGAAGAAATCAGCCAAAAGGAGACATTTCGATGTCAAAACAACATAATGGCAGATTAGACCTTTGTGGCTTCAACACAGTGCTGGAAGCAAATAAAAGATCCAAAAAATACGAGCTAGGTATCATTACGTGGCTAACTCAAAGCTCTACAACTCTCCAGTTGACACCAAAAGCAGAAGATGTCGTTTAGATGGTCAAAACGATAGTCGAAGTGAAGACTAAAAATCTGGTAGAGATTCTCACTTGCAGAAACGCATCATGATGACATCAACAACGATCTTTATTTCTAAAAAGTCCAAAATATCTTATTTCCTTGCTGAATATGCAAAAGATATTGGGAGAATCAAAGGTCTTAGTTTTTGAAAATTCTTGGGGAGTAAGAAAGCAAGATTTAGAAAGAGATACTTACCAAGACTCTACCCTATAAAGATTTGGAAACTCTAAGCACTGTATAAAAAGCCCTCCCTACAGAATTATAAATCATGATCGGTCATTTATCTCTAATTATACACTATTTTTGGTTGTCTTACCATGAGTAGTGAGTAGTCTTCTTTGATTTCGGGATCCGTACTCAACTGTTCATGTGATCAATAGACACACTTTTTATTATTGCTATTGAGTATTCAATTTCATTGTGCTTATTTTTATCGTTCCTGTAAGTTTTACATTGAATGTGATGTTTGCATGCTAGAACGTATTTAGGTTAATTAACAAAAGATGGAAGGGTCCTATGTATTAACCGGATTGCATGAAATTGATATTCGGTAATGATAGCTACACTGGTAGTACATGAATTAATAGGAAAGTTGACTTTATCGTTGAAAACCCTAGGCTTAATAATCGAAGTCATTGACAATCCGTGGATGGGCGACGTTCAACGACCTATATTAATATAGACAATGATCCGTGGATGGGCGGCTTGTCTAGTGTTATTTTGGTTTATTTTCATACTCGATAACATGAATAAATTGCGTGATATTGTTGCATGATTTGTGGGGTTGGCATGGGTGAAGTTGGATCCTGGAATTCTTTCTCTGATCAAATCAGCCTTTTTATTTTCTGCATTTAATTTTAGAAAATTTCTTTACACCAAACTCTGTTTTATTATTTGGAATAGTTAAATAGGTCGCTTGTTAGCTAGTACTCATACACGTTGTTCCTTGGATCAACCATTGGCTTACCAAGATTTAGAAATTGTTTTTGACTGCAACTTGACTTCTACAACTCATAATTTGACAATTATAAAAGGTGAAAAATACGCTTGTCACCAGCTGAAAAGTTGCCATTCAAACTATATGCGCTTACAAATAGCTTACCGAATTCAAAATCAGACGCTTTGTATCTGGCTTTGGGTATTAATGCGAAGCTATCCCAATTTGAAAGATGCCCTAATTTTTGTCGGAATTCGAGTTTGGGCGATTGGGTTTGGACTAGGAACATGATAGTGTGCACATACGGTCGGAGGAATCGAGACAGGATGTTTTTGTTGATTCTTTGTCGCAAGATAGCTCGATAGACATTTACACCAATCCCTTTCTTCGCAAGATACGTCACCTTTATGGTCGCTTGATTCGGAGCCATTGGTTCAGTCGTCGCCAGGGGATAGCGACAATGGGGACACGGAAGTTGAAGAAGGTAAGGAATGGAAAGAGATAGAATGAAAGGCGGGAGATATATATATATATATATATATATATATATATATATATATATATATATATATCTATCTATTTATAGGAGCGCTCAAATGTTACCACCTTCTTAGAGTGTTACCCTATTACCCTCCTCTGATTGGTTGATGAGTTTCATCCAACCAATCAGAAGCGAGGTACATGTCCACTACCATATACCTCCACACACCATGTCCAATTGGCCTCATGCTTTGTGGTAGTGGGACACGTGGCAAGCTCTGACTGGTTGGATGAAACTCATCCAACCAATTAGAGGAGGGTAAGAGGTAACATGCTAAGGGGTGGTAACGTTTGAGCGTGCCCCTATATATATATATATAATAAGGAGTGTTCAGGGTCAAAGATTGCGATGTTTCGATCAACAGCGGCGTTGACGGAGACACGGGAGTGTGGGGAAGATGATGGAGCATGAGGATGAGATTTAATTTAAAATGGTTTACTAGATATGACTCTCTAGAAATACACACAGCAGTAAGTGAAGTGATTAAATCATGCGCATAGTATGGTGAAACCAAGCACCTTGTACACATCATTTCTTCCCAAAAATAGCCTGACCTTAGCCATATACCATATGACAACCGAATATGTGCCTCATTACGCATTACTTGTCCGATAGTTCATATCTATGGCATCATGCCCTATAAAGTTACGAGCTGAAGTATAGCAGAGAACTCCAACATATACCGCTAGACTTTGTGAGAATCCAAGTTGTGACTGATGTAAGAGAGAAGGAAAGGATATTATAAGATAGAGAAGAGATATCAGAAGGTACTGTTTAGAGTAGGTAGGGTCATCATTGCTTGTTTATTAAATGCCTTCTGCACTCATTCGGATAGATCCATACATTTCTTACACCGACTCTGACTACTCAATCCCGTACTGCCACGTCGTGCTCCAATTCCCGCCTTTCTGATTGGCATGCTGATGTGTCATACTCATTCATTGGGTACCGCTTAGATGGGTTCCTCTGTCTCTCTCCCTTGCGTAACTCAGTGTCATCTCCCACAATGTTGGAGTGTTGCGTATTGGGTCTCATATTGGGCCACCAGCTTGTATCATTACTCCCTTCCTTGAAAAGCACCTCGCCCTCGAGGTTGAATCAACAAAAATGCTGCTTGAATTCTTTCAAATTCTCCCAGGTCGCATCTTTGACTGCTTGATTGGTCCACTGAATGAGAATCTGAGGAACAATGCGACCATGCAGGGTCTCGTGGCGTACGGCTAAAATCTTGGTAGGAGTGGTGTCTGAGTGTGAAGCATTAAACCAGTCCGGCCACACAGTGGAGGTTTGCAGTGGGTCACTTCGACACTTCTTAAGGGTGGAGACATGGAACACATCATGTATGCGTGCCTGAGGTGGAAGTCTCAAACGATAGGCAACCTGTCCGATCCAATCCTTGACTTGGAATGGTCCCAAACAATCTTCTACTCTATATCCATCTTTGTTCTCAAATTATCTCAAACCCTAAGCGTGCTCTTATTCTGCATCCTAGAATAATAGTGTTTTCAATTGGATGATCCCACTTCAAATTTCCTGTAACCCGGGGCTAAATTACAAGGGTGGAAATAATTATTTCAGAAAGTAAAATCACACGATCCAGTTTAATATCCAAGTGACCTATTACTGTACTACAATTGACGGCCTTTTGGAAGATTCACCAGAGAAGAAGCTGACATCTTTACCCTGCTTATTTCTACTGCTGTTTTGCAATAAAGATGAAGACGATCCCCAACAAATGAAATAGATATTTACTGATCAATGTCGTTGGCAGAAGAAGATGCACTTCTTGCTGATAAATATGACAGTGGTGTATGTGATGTCTACCCCAAATCCTGAAGTTGGAGATGAAGGACCCATTGAGGCGTTTAGGCATCGAAGCAAGTGAGAGAACGATGACTACATCGCTAGAGGTCACATCCTTAATAGTATGTCCAATGCCCTTTTCGATATTTATCAAAATGTAGAGTCCGCAGAGGAACTCTGGGATTCACTTCAATCCAAGTATATGGCCGAAGACGCTTGTAGCGTCAAGTTTCTTGCAAGTAATTTAAACAATTACAAGATGGTTGATTCTAAGCCTGTGATGAATCAATTCCATGAGATGCAGCGTTTATTGGGGCAGCTTGCCCAACACAAGTTGAAGATGGATGAGTCCATATCAGTGTCAAGCATAAATGACAAATTACCACCGGATTGAAAAGACTTCAAGCGTACGTTGAAGCACAAGAAAGAAGAAATGTCTTTTGTGGAACTTGCTAGTGAATTGGGCATCGAAGAGGAGCTTCGCGCACAAGAGAATGACAAGAAAGAGGAGGCATCAAATTTACCTTCGGTGAATATGATGGAAGTAAATTCACAAAAGATGAACAAGAACAAGGGTAAGAAGAGGCCTTACAATCAAGCAAACAACGGTCTAAGCAAGAAGCATCCTTCTAAAGGGAATGTGTGTTGCACTTGTGGAAAAGGGGGCATTTCAAAAGAGATTGCCGCATAGGAAAAGGGAAGAGCGAGAAGGCTGAAGGCAATGTTTTTAATGCTAAAAATCAAGAGCAAAAATCTATCAGGGTCAGAAAAGTTTGGTTTCAAGTTTAGAAACTAAGTTTGATACATCTTCTAATTTATATTATGTCTCTAACTTTTCTGAAATTTTTGCTATGCCAGATGATGAGATTTCGTGGTGGGTTGACACTGGTGCTACAACACATGTTTATAGAGACAAAGAAATGTTCAAGTCTTTTGCCACTACAAGTGAAGGAAGAGTACTTCACATGGGAGACGAGTCGACCGCCCCTATTCTAGGACAAGGCCAAGTAGAAGTAGAATTTTCTTCGGGAAAAAAATTGTTCTTACAAATGTTCTATTTGTACCAAATATTAGAAAAAATATTGTTTCGGCAAGAATAAATTGGGGTATCGGCAAGTGTATGAAGCTGATAATTACATTTTATCCAAGGGTGGTGTATTTGTTCGAAAAGGGTACTCGTGTAATGTAATGTTCAAGCTAAGTATAAATAAAATTGTTTCATCTTTATTTGTGAATTGTGAGCATGAAATTTCTACTAAGTCTTCGAATTTACATAATGATGTTTCTACACTTTGGCACGCACGTTTAGGACATGTTCATTACAAAAGATTGCATGCAATGTTTAAGCATGATTTATTTCCCTCATTTGATATGAATATTGATAAGTATAGAACGTGTATGCTTACTAAGATCATTAGGCAACCATTTCATGATATTAAAAGAGAAACTAATTTGCTAAAAGTAATACATAGTGAATCATATGACTTTCATGCATCACCATCTCTAGGGAACAAGAAATATGTAGTGACATATATAGATGATTGTTCTACATGTTGCTATGTATACTTGTTGAATTCTAAATATGAGGCTCTTGAAAAATTGAAAGTTAATAAGAGCGAAGTTGAACTTCAAAAGGAAATCTTGATTAAAAGGTTATGCACCGATATAGGTGGGGAACACTTTAATCCAAGTAATTTCTAAAGCGTTGGTATCATTCATGAAACCACGGCTCCCTACACACCACAACAAAATGGTGTTTCGGAGAGATGGAATCGAGCATTGAAAGAGATGGTTAATTCCATGCTTTCTTACTTGGGTTTAAATGATGGATTTTGGGGAGAAATCATGTTAACGGTGTTGAGTATTTTAGTGCTCAATATTGATTATTCTAGTGTTGTAGTATGATTTGAACGAATAAAGTTTGATTCGGTCTATATCAAGAATGAGGAGTTTAAGTCTGAGGTAGTCACCCTACCTAGGCAGATAGTCACACTACCTTTGAACATAATTGATTGAGCAACAAAAGCACACTTGGATAGTCACCCTACCTATGCTGGTGGTCACCCTACTTCAGAACATAATCGATAAAGAATCAAAAGAACACTAAGGTACTCACCCTACCTAGGCAGGTAGTCACCCCTACCTCAGAACTCCCCAACGGGTGCTTTATCTAATTCAACCGTCATAACCGTTTCGGGTATGCCCATTTTTATAAATGGTGGCTGGTTTTGTTCAATGAAGATACAAAAAAATTCTTCTTCTTCTCAAGAAAATTCATCCTACAAAACATTCCAAGTTGTTCATTGAGTTTTGAGCAAAAAATTACTCGATTATCTTAGCCCAATTCAGTTGCTAGATACCCTACATTAATAAGGGCAGAAATACTGAATTTGGAAAGTGCTTTCGCACGATTCATTCGATATCCAAGCATCCATACATTTATCTTGAAGCCCTTGAAGTAGACGGTGTTCCAATAATCAAATTAAGTAATTTTTGGTTGATCAATGCCGGATTCATCAGTGCGAGAGATGACTGCAAACTTTGGAAAATTGGAGAAAATTGAAGGTGTTAATTTTCGAAGATGGCAGAAGAAGATGCATTTTTTGCTGACTAATTTGAAGGTGGTGCACGTCTTTTCTAATTCTATTTCAGCAGTAAGCGATGATGCATCAATGGAAGCTTTCAGAAAAAGGAGCAAGTTGGAGAATGATGACTACATCTAGGGCAGCGCATTCTTCGGTAATTTCCGATTTACCGAATTAATTTACCGTTCCCGAATTAATTCGGTTCGGTAATTTGGTAATTTACTGATGGGTAAAACGGTAAAAATAATTCGGTAATCGAAATGATTTTTCTAATTCGGTAATTTACCGATTACCGAATTATCGAACAATATAACCGTTACTGTTTAATTTGTTTGCTTCTCTAGTACTGTATCATTTTGTATCAAAAACCGTTATTGTTGTGTTTTTAGCTTTATCATTGCCGCTTGTGCTAAAGCAGAATTTTTTTTTGATCAATGGATTTTCATTTACCCATTGGGTGATTCGAACCTAGAATCTATGATTCTAAAAAATGAGTGCCTATAACCATGCCAATCTCACTTGGTCGCTAAAGCAGAAATCTCGGGTAGTGAGATATGGTGATGTTGACTATGATTGCTTGTGTCGTGTTACAGCAGAATGACTAGATGATGGTCGTGATCTGAAAGATGCTGAATTCTACAAACAGCTAGTCAAGGCATAGTTCAACAGAGGACATAATCATAATTCATAACGCTTATAAATAAGGAACAATAAAAAAAACAGAGTCATAATGAGGCTTCTAGTTTGTCAATTGAAACTGGGTCACACTTCTTCCAGTATACTTCAAGTTAATTTTTATTTCAGATACTTTTTTTTTATACTCAAGTGGAATTTCACCACTAAAAATACAGCAGCACTGCCTAAAGACAGGCAAGCAGCCACAGAGGACCAGCCCACTTAACAACACTCGACAACACTCAAAACACAGAAACAGAACACACTACGGAAACTAGCAACCAACTTTCAGATACTTATTTCCATTAGTTTATTTGTGTAGATGTTTGCATAATTGCTTCATTAAGACTATCGAGCTCGAGCTACAGTCTATGAAAAATCATACATGCGGATGTGGTCTCCAACTACAAGCCACATCTGCCATTCGTTAGATAAACAGAAATCTACCAGTGTGGAACAAAAATCTGGAGTAGCATATGGAAAAAAATCTGGCCAATCAGCAGAAGACTTTTCATAACCGATAAACTTGCAGAAGGAAAAAGCTGCTATTGAAGTAACGGCAAGTTTCCAAATGAAGAATAGCCTACCGGTGTGCTCTCTCGCACACCAAGCTTCTTGGGAATTACCATTTGGTCGCCTCTTAGCATAGAAGGCTCAACTTTGAGTGATTCTTTAAGTTCCAAGTACATAAATTCTAACACAAACAACAATTATTATGTTACTACACGACCACAATCCATACATGCTCTGCGTTATCAAGGATAAAAGTGACCACATCAATTTCAATATATCCCACCATGTAAACTAACTAAAGCTGATGACTTCAATTTCTTCGGCGGCGGATTCCCACCGGAGATCACCACGTATGAGTAGAAACACAGCATTGCCGCACTACAAAAGAAGACAAACTTGATTAGGAGACTAATCAAATAAATAACAGTAGTGGAATATAAGTTAACCCTTGAGTACCTAATAGTGGCATATAAAACAGTTGGGAATATCTTCTTCGTCTGCATGGACAACCAATAATTAAATTGAGCAACAAAAAAAACTCTCGTTAACTAAATTGGATGTTGATTTGAAAAGTATTTACCAACAGATAACCATGGCAGCTGTTCCACAAAAGAACAGAAGTGATTACTGTAAAACACATAATCAAAAAAATATGTATCAATTTGATAGATTGCATCTTGGCTATGGTATTAAAATTATTTGCCTTATGAATAAATGATACCTGCTTGTCCTAATATATAACGGAAACTGGATTTTCCCTGTCTCCAAATCTTCAAACTGGAGGTACTTAAACCCAGCAATGCTCCACCAAAAATAATACTGTTGCATAAAGTTGTAACATCTCTCGAGAAAATAAAACCTACAAGCCCACTAATCAGAACAGCACCTCCGAAAGGAATTCCGAAACAGAAATCATGAATTTTTGCAACCTTCGGCTGCTGAATAGGCACTTGATTTTCTGTTGTAACATTTGCAGTCGGGTCGTGAGGTGAACCATTTTCTTTGATGACCTCGGGGAGAGGCTTTACGAAATCTCCTGTATATGGCGTAGATGCTTGTGCACTGCAGCTGGTAGTTTCCCTAGCAAACCGTTTGACACCAAAGCGTTCATAGGTTCTGATTTCTGCCTGCAATTGAAATTGAACGGTATCAGTAAATCTCAGCGCATTTACCTTTGGATCTTCAAAATTTTGGTGTAAAAAAGATGAAATGAAAAATTAATGGAAAAACGAATTTTGGCATGGAAACTTTTGTATTGAATTCTTTTATTTTGTTTCATTTTCCACAAACACAAAACATCATTTTCCGTCAATTTTTCTTCTCAAGTCTGAAAATTTCCATGAACAACCAAACAGAGCCTTTAGAGAAAGATTACCAGGAAAATGTTTGAAAAATAGAAGTCAGTTTCATAAAATGTAACGGAGAATTATATACCTGAGAAATCAGCAGCGCTTGCTCCATCCGCTTCACAAACTTGAACCCATACGAATCCCTGACCCTAATCTTCCTAAATTCCACACCAGAAAAGGCTGATCTGATCATTACCGTCGAACTCAACAGCACACTGCTCTCCATCCGTAGACGAAATGATTCGATCGAGAGGGTGGCGCAGAAGTCAGACAGACAGAAGCGAAGAAACTGGATGGAGGTGAAGTCTATCGGGCCGGTAAGTAAGAGTATGAGAAGAAGGCCCAATGGCACAGATGTAATTATCTGAAAAATTGGAGCTGTTGAAGAATTGAATTTTATCTGATCTCTTCAAAGACAATAATGGCGATGATGTCGGTGGTGCGTTGCTCCAGCGACGTCACGAGCTGGATCCCCTGTCATTCTCCGAGCGGAAATCGAACAAGGAGTGGGAGTTTGGGTAGACTAGGATATGCATGTGAGTATGAGTTGCTTTTTTTTGTTGTTGCTGGTTACGGATTCGATTGTGGTTTTGTTTTATTCGATTGTTGTTGCTGTTTATGAGCTAGAATGTGGAGTGGAAGTAAGTTGATTGATTTGGGTCTTTGTTGCGTTTGAGCTTTGAAATTTGGTTCTTCATTCAAGGAGCTCAATCAAATTGAGGCTTGAGTTTGTTGAGAATGATCTATCATGAGCATGTGTGTTTTTAAATAAAAAAAATTTATATTTAGGGAAAGAGCCAAGGAGTAGTAAATGTGATGTATTTGGAGTATTGTGTAGCGTAGTCTTACCATTTGATTTTCCCAAGTGGTTTCATGAAGGTTTGTGTTGTAGGCAAGCTATGTCTTGAATCAGGGAGAGGTGGTGCGCGACCATGGCTGGTGCTGAAGTTGGCCACTGAGAAAGGACTGTGTTTGAAACAAACTTTTCGTGAGGTATGATGGTGAGTCTCTTGATGTTAAGTCCAGTCTTCTTTTAATTTAGGATGGCCAACATTTGTCTTCAGATGACTGTTACATTTCGGAATGAGATGGGATGATTAGCATGCCTTGGACCAGGACCTTTTATGCATGTGGTTGAATGTAAAATACTGCATTCATTTTCCAAATTCTTATTTGGATCATAATTCGTGTAGGGAAACTCACACTACAAGCTGCCGGCAATTACATTACTCTTTACTAATGTTCTGATGTTGGCCAAGCCACTTGAATCTCATGCTGAGACGTGTGAGACCACTGATCCCATGTTCAGCATGCCGATATTACTTGCTGTAGCACTCATAGGTGCTACTGTAGGTGGTAAGAAAGTCTTTTACTGACTGGTTCCTTTAATCGCTGGAGCAATTCAAGTGTATCGTCTTCGTCAAAAATTGGTAATAGCCCCATTTGATCATTGCTGCAGGGTTGCTTGCAAGACAGAGAAAAGGAGAGTTGCAGAGGGTAAATGAACAGTTGCGCCTGATCAATGCAGCTCTAAGAAGACAGGCTAAGATTGAGTCTTATGCTCCAGGTTTGAGTTACGCTCCGGTTGGTAAAGTTGTGGAAAGCGAAGTCATTGTTGATCCTAGGAAACAAGAGTTAATATCTCGTCTGAAAGCTGGGAAGAGTTTCTTGAGAAGCCAGCATCCAGAAAAAGCATTTTATGAGTTCGAAGCTTCCCTTGAGCTTGCTCAGACTCTGAAGGATCCCATTGAGGAGAAAAAGGCTGCTCGTGGTTTAGGTCAGTTAAATTTGCACTGAGGTCAAGGCCTTGCCTACCTCCCAAGTTTTTAGCATTCTCATATGATTTATCTAGCCAACACTGCACACAGGTGCCTCGTTGCAAAGGCAGGGTAAATATCAGGAAGCCATCAAGTACCACTCCATGGTTCTAGACATCTCTAAGAGAGAAAGTGAGCATTCTGGGAGTACGGAAGCTTATGGGGCAATTGCTGACTGTTATACTGAACTTGGCGATCTTGAGCAAGCAGGGAAATACTACGACTGGTACATTGAAAGACTGGAATCAGACTGATCACTTCCTCCTTTTTGAATCCTGTTCTTGACGAAGGAACAATTAACTCATGGATGAAGTTCAGTCGAACTGCTTATCCTTTCAAGAGGCAGCATAAAACAATGTCGGCATCAAAATTCATTATAGAGAATTGTTGTGTAGTATTTGATCCTAGTTTTGTTTTCGTAAGAGTACCTAAGTTATGCTGCTTCTTGTGCACCATAAAACGGTCATGAGTATGGGAAGGACCGGCAGTGTGTCCACGGAAAATCACGTCCCCTGCCAATGTAAGACTTGTCCTCATCAGTGGATGACCAATCACCACATAGTTGAACGTTGGGAAAGATATGGCATGACAGTGGAATTTCTCTCTCTCATAATATGGACATTTCCGCTCATTGTGTAGTAAAATAAGCTGACAAATGAAATGTACTCTCTACTGTTAAAATATAATAATGAGATGAGATACAACTCTCTCACACACAAGGATTCTCTTTTCTCAAAGTTTTGGATTGCTAATGAATTCTCGAAAATGAATTGATTTGTTACAAATATAATTTGTGTAACTTATTCATTCTGTTCCTTCACCCAAAATTGAGAGAAAGTTTCTTTTCCCATTATTTTCTCATTTCTAATATTGCATCCTTGAATTTGTGTCCTTCATCCATATAAAGAGGGTCTTCACTAAATCTTTTCCACCCGATTTATGTAAAGGGCGTCACGCTTACAACTCGTCTACAATATTCAAACTTGTCTTTTGGCGAGCACTTCGCCATCATATCTGATGAGTTATAATCAATATGGATCCTCTCGATCTGGAGTTGCTTTGATTCCAACATATCATGTATCAAGTGACATTGTACATCAATGTGTTTTGACTTCGAGCGAAAACTCGAGTTTTTGCGAAGATAAATTGCATTTTGACTGTCACAGTGGACAATGTATTATTCTTGTTCTTGTCCCATCTCTAGTAAGAACCGCTTCATCCTTAGCATTTCCTTGCAGCTTTTGTCGATGCAATAAACTCTACCGTTATTGTCGATAAAGTCACACACTTATGTAGCTTATAGTACCAAGTAATAAGATATCCGAGATTAGACTTTCTAGAATCTAGATCTTTGGCTATGTGCGCATCAGTATAGCTAATCATCTCAGGCTTGCTACTTCCAAATCACAAACTCATTTTGGCAGTTCCTCTAAGATATCTTAAAATTCATCTAACAACACTCCAATGATATTTTTGTTGGATCGTTAGGTTAGCCGTCTATGTGAGGGAGATCACAAAGTGGTATCCCTCAGACAGATGACAGCGGAAATTATCTCAAGTACAGGAAATAGTGCGGAAAGTAAATGCTCACAGATTTAGAGTGGAAACCTTATTGCAATCCTTGCAACAGGCTGAAAACCACTTGCCTTCTGGACAGTTCCAGAAGGGCTTCAAGATCGATGTTATTGATGAACGAATATACTTGTAGAATGTTACAACCTGTCTCACTCAGTGATAGTTAACAATACTACTCAATTCAAAGTATCAACTAACACGATCTTCGTCTTGTCCGCACACAGCAGCACTTCGTCAGCTCCGGAATTGATCGTCTCTTCAATCTCTGATTTGCTCTCTCCAAAAGCCGCACTTTGAACAGAAGACTCCTTGATGGACCATATTTATATGATTCGTTAAGACAGTTAAACCCACCAAATTGGATGCTTTATCTGTACAACTTTTATTTGTTAGTTTCACTTTTGTTCTACAGGCTATTTCAAGGAGTAAAGATGAAAACGAGCTAAAATGGAGTTCTTAACGCTGAAAGTGGATTACAAGTCAGAACTGACCATACTCCGACAGTACTCCGATCAAGCCACAACTAAGTCCCAATGACTTATTCCATCAAAGATCAAGAACACAAGTGAAATGCCAAGTATAAGTGACTTATCTTTTGATGACAACTAAGGAGCAACCAAAGGAGCAACCAAAGGGCAACCAAGGAGGCAACCAAAGGGCAACCGGAGTCACATGCCAACCGATGGCTTTTTGGAGAATAAGATCTCATTCCACTCACACATCTTCCCCTCCTCCACCACATGGGCGGCTATCCATGGGCAAGTGACATGTGGCCGGTGGCTAAGGGGATGAGACACCTAAGGCCGGCGACTTTCAGCTCCTCCACCCCCCTCTTGCCATGTGTCTTGCTCTCCTCCACATCTCCTCCCTTCCCCATGCCTATAAATAGAGACCTTCACCTCCTTGTATCATCATCCTCATTCCATCCCAACATCCATAGTTCTTGGTTAGTGAGAGAAGCTCTCTAGATTCTATAACACAATCCATGTAAACACTTTACTTTGAATCAAAAGGTCCAAGTTTGTTCTTAAGTACTCTTGTCGGTTCTTGAAGTACTTAAGCATTTCCTTTACTTTACGTTGTTTTTTTAGTTTACTCCTGTTGGTTCTTGAGTATTCTCCTTTTACTTTCCTTGTCTTTATTTCTAAAAACCTTTACTTTCCTGTCTTTCAAAACCTTTACTTTACTCAATACTTAGCTATGATATCCACCCCTATGGATATTCGTAGCTAAACCCTTCATTCGGTTGAAGGGGTGTACTTGTATCATAAAATGTTTTAGACCCTTCTCTTAAGTGCCTCTTTGTGTTCAACTTGTTCTGGGTGCCATTTATTAGGTCAGAATTCCATTGGTTGAGTGGATGCTCGGAAGAGCAAAGCTTTGCCATGGGTTCGTGATCTTCCGTGGGTAAGTTGAGGCTCGGAAGAGCACAGCTTATCTGTGGAAGTCAACCTCTTTTAAACACCATTTGGTTTATCAGGAATGATGATCAAATGGATGCACATACTAGAACAAGAGTTCTTTGTCTTGCAAAAGACTAGACGGTGTGGCAAGTCATGTGCTAGGAATAGCCTTGATACACTTTTGAACACTTAGTATGATCATTAGAGGTCAATGATAAACGGACTATGATACAAGGCCCCTGATACCAAATCTTTCCTTTGATTCAAACATCACCTATCATTTACTTTCAGTCTTACTATCAACTGCTTACTTTCCAATCATTTACTTCCAGTAACTTTACTTTCAGGCCATATCAACTGCTTACTTTCCGCAAGTCTTGTCCTTCAAGCAATTTCTTTCCGCAAGACTTGTCCTTCAAGCATTTACTTTCAGCAAGTCTTGTCCTTCAAGAACTTTATTTTACGCACTTATTTTTCAGCAAGTCTTGTCCTTCAAGCACTTTACTTTTCAGTATTTACTTTCAGTCTCGTATTTACTTTCTTTACTTTCAGTCATTTACTTTTCAGTACTAAAATCACAACCAACCCACGCTACCTTCAGTACTAAAATCACAACCAACCCCCAACTGTCTTAATTTCCATCTTCGAAAGAACAACTATCCACTAATTCCCTTGGGTTCGACCCCTACTTACCGCTTTACTACCCAATAGTAGAGTATGAGTAGCGGACTTATAAATTTATTTGTACAGACTGCCTCACGACAAGGCAACGCTCTGTGAAATTGGCGCCGTTGCCGGGGAATTAGCTTTCTGACTAGTTGTTCTTTTCTTTTGTACCCGTTTCTGTATAACCATGTCTCGTGAAGGAAGCCACCATGACTATCAGGATGACGACGAGATGAACTTGTACGATCGAAACAATGAGGCGCCACCTCCATTTATTGACGATCCGGAACAACTCATCAGAAACCAAAGAGCTCGTAATAGGGAGGCCGTCCGAAGAAACCAAGAACCACCCGAGGACCGAAATGAAGCTAGTCCAGTACCACCCCCTAGATATCCCCCACCTCCTCGACATCAACAAGTGCCAAGACGGGAACCCATCTTCGATGATTACTTTGGGGATAACAACTACCGCGAACCTACTATGGGAGAACTTAATGCCCCAGATTTCGAAAATCAGCCGTGGTGCATTTACGAGGGCCCTGAATTGGAAAACATTACCATCGACACGTCAGTGGCCCACAGTTTGCCCAAGTTCTCAGGAGCTCATGGAGAATCCGCGACAACTCATCTCCAATGCTTACATGGCATTTGCCAAAATCTTAAGCCCAATCGAGTGAATATAGACGACTTCAAGTTGAAGGCGTTCTACTTTTCCCTCATTGACTCGGCAAACGACTGGTTCCTTTCATTGCCTTCAGGAAGCATCAGAAAATGGGTTCAGATGCAAAAGAAATTCCTGGACAAATACTACCCAGCGGGAAAAGCGATGCAAGTAAGGAGGCAACTGTAGGACATAAGGCAGGGACCTAATGAAACCATGTACGACTACCTGGACAAATTCAACCACCTGGAGAGAAGCTGCTGCACTCTTGGATTACCCGAGAAGCTCATCATCGAGTACCTGATTGATGGACTGAATCCCTTAGACAAAAAGCTCCTTGATGCTTCAACTGGAGGGTCAATGATGAGCCTACCATTAAGCGGCATACGGCGACTAGTCACAAAATTTGCTAAAAATGCCCGGTTCAGAGAGGAGACCACTCGGCAGGATGAGTTTACCCGAACCAAGAACGTGGCAAGTGCCGAGACACCGGTAAACTCAATGCCCGAGCAAATAGAATAGATGAAGGAAATGATGATGCAAATCCTACGAAAGCAGACAGTTCAAGTAAGACCTTGCGAGTTTTGCGGCTCTACGGACCACAAGACTGATGCATGCCCAACTTCGATCGAAGAGGACCCGGTGGAGGCCAATGCAGTAGAGGGATATCAAGGGTACAATAACAACAACAACCACACCGGTCCAAGCCGGCAGTATGGTCAAGCAACCAACCCGAGCTGGAAAAATGAGAACCACCCTCCAACGGTGACACAAAGGGTGACACAACAAGCCGCACCTCAACCAGCTCAGTCATTCTATCAACCGCCCCACCAGCAGTACAACCAGAATGCCCCACCAGCGGGCCAATACCAACAAAGGGGACCAAACCAGTACCCGACGGGCCAATATCAACAGAAGGGACCAAATCAGTACCAAGCCAGCTCAAGTAATCTGCAAGGATCAAACAAGTGGCTGGAGGACATGATGAAGGAGCTCTCGAGTACTGTGCAACAATCCTCGGGTACTGTGCAGCAATTGAGTACTACTGTGCATCAAAACCAGGCAAAAAATGATGGAGCAATAACCAACCTGAAGAAGCACATGTCCCAACTCGCTACCGCAATGTCCGCGCTCACTAATGAACCCGGCAGACTTCCATCACAAACCATCCAGAACCCGAGGGGAAATGTGAATGCCGTGACTCTTAGGAGTGGAAAAAAGCTAGACGTTGCACCCATGGAACAAGATGAAGATGAAAGCCCGGAGTTGCCCGAGGAAAATAAGGACGCGCCCGAGGAACACAGGCCTGGCCTGGTACCAGCGGCCAGCCCGATTCCCACGTCCGAGGAGCACAAGGAGCGCCCGGTGCCCAGAACCGAGACCTCCAAATTCAGCACCGCGCTCCCATTTCCAGTGCCAGCCCGAGTACCAAAAAAGCATGTCATGGACGAGGATGTATTTGAATTGTTCAGCAAAGTCGAGATCAACATCCCCCTCTTGGAAGCCATCAAGCAAATCCCTCGATATGCAAAGTTTTTAAAGGAGCTTTGCACCAACCGAAGAAGGAGTACTAGAAATGATCAAGAGCTGATGAGTAGAAACATCTCCGCGGTCATACAAAGGAAGGTGCCCCCCAAATGCGGCGACCCGGGTACTTACACCATTCCCTGCACAATCGAAAACATCCGAATTGAGAACTGCATGCTAGACCTAGGAGCTTCGATCAACGTTCTTCCATTTTCACTCTATTCGTGCCTCAGGATTGGACCCCTCGAACCCACCGGTCTCACTATCCAGCTGGCAGACCGATCTTGCAAACTACCCGAGGGCAAAATAGAAGACGTCCTGGTTCAAGTGGGCGAATTGGTGTTTCCAGCAGATTTCTACGTCCTAAAGATGGAGACTGGCGGGCCAACAGACCATGCACCTATCCTTCTCGGCCGTCCATTCCTCAAAACATCGAAAATGAAGATAGACTGCGGTAGTGGCATGCTCTCAATGGAGGTGGAAGGAGAGGTGTTCAGCTTCGACATATTCCGAACAATGAAACATCCCATAGAGTTCGAGGAAGTGCACGCTCTCGATGCTTTGGACGACCTAGTCCAAGAAGTTAAACCAGAACCAAGAGCAGACCCTTTAGAACTCGTGCTTAATGGAGCCGAAAGCTCTTATGAATTAGCCGAAGGCTTGCATGAAACACTAGCCCACCTAACAATTTCGGAACCTCTCACACCAGGATACGAAGTCAATAAGGTAAAACTATTCAAATCCAATACCTTTTTGCCCTCAGTAATGCAAGCTCCCGAAATAGAATTGAAGCCCCTGCCCGTGCATCTGAAGTACGCATTCCTAGGGGAAAATAACACACTCCCGGTAATCATCAAGAGTGGCTTGGAAACAGACCAGGAGCGTCGTTTGATAAAAGTGCTGAGACAACACAAGTTAGCTATTGGATGGACTCTAGCCGACTTGAGAGGAGTTAGCCCATCGGTTTGCATGCATCACATCTTACTCGAGGATGGAGCTAAGCCGTCAAGGGAACCTTAGCGACGACTCAATCCAATCATGATGGAAATCGTCCAGAAAGAAATACAGAAGCTTCTGGATGCGGATGTCATCTATCCAATCTCGGATAGCCAGTGGGTAAGTCCGGTCCACGTGGTCCCGAAGAAAACTGGAATCACAGTCGAGGAAGATACCGAAGGGAAATTGGTGACAACAAGGGTCAAGAACGGCTGGAGAATGTGCATCGACTACAGAAAATTGAACGCCGTCACAAGAAAGGACCATTTCCCACTACCATTCATCGATCAAATGTTAGACCGACTGGCGGGCAAGCCATACTTTTGCTTCCTGGACGGGTTCTCGGGCTACAACCAGATCCCCATAGCACCTGAGGACCAAGAGAAGACTACATTCACCTGCCCATTCGGCACATTCTCCTTCAGAAAAATGTCGTTCGGTCTATGCAATGCTCCGGGGACTTTTCAAAGAGTGGTGACCAGCATCTTCTCGGACATGATCGGAATATTCATCGAAGTCTTCATGGACGACTTCACCATCTATGGAGACACATTCGACGCTTGCTTAAGTAATTTGAGCACGGTTTTGGCACGATGTGTGTTGACGGAGCCCACTGCACTGTCGTTAAGGTGCAATGTTCTCTGTGCAAATAAATTTATATTTTCCGCTACTCGTAACTACACTACTGGGTAGCAAGTGGTAAGTAGGGGTCGAACCCAAGGGAATTAGGAGGATACGTTGTTCTTTGTGGGATTTGTACAGGATGGGAGCGTTTTTTGGGTTTGATTGAGATTTTAGCGGTTATGACTAAGTGACTTTTTTGGTTGTTTTTGGTTTTGAGTGCGGAAAAGTAATTTACAGAAAATAAATACTGAAAAGTAAAAAGAAAGACTTACAGTGGGTGATGCGTGATTTGCGAGTCCTCCGGAAGGTGAGTGCAGTGATTAAGGCAGTTATACTAGAAAAGTAAATACAGGGGGGTTTTGTAATTCAAGGAAAACATTCGGTTTCACGGGCCTTGTATCATAGTTGTTTATCATTGACCGCTAATGATCATACTAAGTGTTCAAAGATGAATCGAGGCCATTTCTAAGCGCAAGACTTGCAACATCGTTTAAAACACTTGTTCTACTTAAGACTAATTCCTCCTTTCGAAGTATCTTAGCCTCATGTACATCCATTTGATCTTCTGTTACGATTTCCCAAAATGGTTTTTAAGATAAGTTGAACTCCTCAGATAAGTTTTGCTTGTTACAGCTTCCACTTACCGAGTATGTTCACGAATTCCCACGGAAGAGCTTTGCTTGTTACAGCTTCCACTCAACCTTGGAAATTCTGACTATATATGGCACATAGAACAAGTTTTGAACACAAAGATGCACTAGGTGTAGGGTCTAAAACATTTTACAATACAAGTACACCCCTTTAACCAAATAAAGAGTTTAGCTACGAATATCCATAGAGGTGGATACCATAGCTAAATACTCGGGGGTTTTTGAAAACAGTAAGAGGAGAGGGGGTGGAATACTCAAGAACCAACAGGAGTATTCCCAATTCCTACTGAATACTCAAGAACCAACAGGAGTATTCTCTACAGTATTATAATACTCAAGAACCAACAGGAGTATTATAATTTCAAACCGTTATAATACTCAAGAACCAACAAGAGTATTATTTCATAAACCAAACTTACAAAGTACCCAAAACTTTTAGAGAGATAAGTGTTTACAATTTTTGGATGATACAAATGAGGAGGAGGATGGCTCCATTTATAGCTAAAGGGAGGAGGAATGGAGGGTGGAGATGTGTGGCATGTGGTTTTGATCCAAGGGAGGAGGAGGAGGAGCAAGGAGGAGGCGCCACATGGGGGAGGAGAAAGCCGCCGGTTGGGGGGGTGGAAAGCCACCGGTGGCCGGTCACCATGGAGGGGAGGCTTCCTCCCTTGGCCACCTCCAAGCAAGGTTGCCGGTCACCTTGGTCCATGGATGAGTTTTGACAGTTTTGTGCAGTTTTTACACAAAACTATCAGTCCAATTTCGCTCCGGTCTGACTTTGGTTGTTCCTCGGTTGAATTTGAATTGAGTAATTCAATGTCAGGATCTTGAGATTTCTTCGTTCAGCGTCTGATCTTGACCTTGGAATGACTCGTAATATCTTTTCAGCGTAAAATCCTCTCCTTAGCGTGTTTCCTCTCTAAGCGCCAAAATACCCTGTAGAAATATATCGGGACTAACAAGTAGAAGTTAGATAGACAAACAGTCTAATTTGGTGGGTTTTACTGTGTATTTGATTCGTATAATTATGGTCCATCATGTGTCCATTAACTTAGTGCTCAATTATGAGAAGTGCCACTTCATGGTAACACACGAAATAGTATTGGGACATATCGTCTCACAAGAAGGCATGGAAGTGGACAAAGCAAAGATCGACCTGATCATGACTCTACCATACCCATCCACGGTCCGAGACATCCAATCATTCCTTGGCCATGCAGGATTCTACCGACGGTTCATCAAAGACTTCTCCAAAAAGGCGTTGCCTCTATCCACTCTTCTCCAAAAAGAAGTTCCTTTTGAATTCACCAATGCATGCAAGGAGGCCTTTGATGATCTAAAGAAAGCTCTCACTAGCACACCTATCATCCAAACGCCAAATTGGGAACTCCCATTCGAAATCATGTGCGACGCAAGCGACTTTGCTGTGGGAGCAGTTCTCGGCCAAAAAGTTGATAAGAAGGCAGGTGTGATCTACTACGCCTCAAGAACCCTAGATTCTGCCCAATGAAACTACTCCACCACCGAGAAGGAACTCCTGGCAGTGGTATTCGCTCTGGAAAAGTTCAGATCCTATTTGCTTGGAGCAAAAGTAATAGTTTATTCTGACCATGCTGCCATCCGTTACTTGATGAAGAAGAAGGAGGCCAAGCCAAGGCTCATTCGGTGGATCTTGCTACTGCAAGAATTCGATGTGGAGATAAGGGACAAAAAGGGGATCGATAATACTGTGGCCGACCACCTAAGCAGGATTGTCCGAATGGAAGAAGAGGGGCACATAACCGAGTCATTTCCAGACGAGCACCTCTATGCAGTCTCAACCAAGGTGCCGTGGTATGCCTCAATCGTCAACTACCTTGTAGGAGGTACATTTCCTCCTTCTTTTACTAAAGCACAATGCATGAAACTTAGGCATGATGCTAGACACTACTTATGGGATGATCCTTATTTATGGAAAATAGGAGCAGATCAAATACTTAGGAGATGCATCCCCGATAATGAAATAGCTTCTGTCATTAGCTTTTGCCATGAGTTTGCATGTGGAGGACACTTCGGACCTAGGAGAACCGCTAGGAAAATCCTAGATAGCGGCTTCTTTTGGCCGAGTGTATTTAGAGATGTGACGGAGCCCACCGCACTGTCGTTAAGGTGCGATGTTCTCTGTGCAAAAATTAATTTATATCTCCGATACTCGCGACTTAACTATTTTGGGTAGTCAGTGGTAAGTACGGGTCGAACCCAAGGGAATTAGTGGATTAATTGTTCTTTCGAAAGGGGGGATTGAGTAAAGCAGTTGGGGGGTTGGTTTTGGTTTTAGTACTGAAAAGTAAAGTGCTTGATGGACAAGTCTTGCAGAAAAGTAAGCAGTTGATAAAGGTACTGAAAGTAAAGTAACAGTTGGTATTACAATTAAAGGAAAGTATTCGGTTTTAGGGGGCCTTGCATCATAGTCTGTTTATCATTGACCTCTAATGATCATACTAAGTGTTCAAAAGTGTATCAAGGCCATTTCAAGCACTCGACTTGCCACACTGTCTAGCCCATTTCAAGGTCATAGAGCACTTGTTCTATTTAGACTAGCACCCCATTTCAAGGTATACTAGCCTATGTGCATCCATTTGATCAATCATTTCCGATCTATCCAAATGGTGTTTTAAAGAGGTCGAACTCCTCAGATAAGCTTAGCCATTTCAAGCATCCACTTACCCGAGTATGTTCACGAACCCCACGGAAGAGTTTTGCCATTTCAAGCATCCACTCAACCTTGGAAGTTCTAACCTAATATGTGGCACATAGAACAAGTTTTGAACACATAGAGGCACTAAGAGTAGGGCCTAAAACATTGTATGATACAAGCACACCCCTTCAACCGAATGAAGGGTTTAGCTACGAATATTCATGGAATAGGACATCATAGCTAAGTGCGTTGAAAAGTAAAGGTTTTTGAAAGACAGTAAAGTAAAGTTTTCGAAAGTAAAGACAGGAAAGTAAAGTTGTTGAATTGAAAAGACAGTAAAGTAAAGAAGAGAGTACTTACAAAAACCGTTAAGAGTGCTAAAGATCAAGCTTCGATTCCATAGTAAAGTGATTACATGATTGTGCCCACATAAGCTAGAGAGATAAGTCACTTGAGGACTTGTGATGTTGGAATGAGGATGTGGACAATTTTACAAAGGCATTGAAGGGTTCTATTTATAGGCTTAGAGGAGCCAACACTTGGCAAGATGGGAGAGGAGGAGAAGAAAGCCATCGGAGTGACTCATCCTTCCCAAAAGCCGCCGGCCACATGTCCATGGGGGAGAGGATTGTGAGCTTAGCCGCCGGCCATAGGTGGCAAGGGAGTGGGTGAGTGCTTTTTGTGATCTTTTTCCCAAAAGCCATCGGCTCCTTTCAGCTCCGGACTGACTCTGGTTGCCCTCCGGTTGGACTTGTTTTGAGTGATTCCACGTCAGGTTCATGAAAGTCAGAATTTGGTCGTGACCTAGAATGATTCGTAATTCATTTTCAACTTTAAAACTCCTCCTTAGCCTGTATTCTCTCTAGACTTCAAAATACCCTGTAGATAAATATCGGAACTAACAAGCAAAAGTTAAATAGACAAAGAGTATAATTTGGTGGGTTTAACTGTGTTTATGATTCATACAATTATGGTCCATCAGATCACCCCACACTTTTAGTTGTTCGTCCCGAATAATGCTTTTTAAAGGCGGAACACAATCTAAGTAAAAACTTTTAATTATGAAAGTGAGACTGTGGGACTAGATTTATCTTAATTCATGCATTACTTACTTATTACCAAACTAAACCGTGTAAATACTTAAAAGAAACTTGATACTTGTACCTTCGCGCCGAGATGCAAATTAATTCGGATGTTTCGGGAGATAGCCCTTTTCAGGCTCCTGGACTGCATTCTCGGGATCGACTCGCACTATATGGTTTCCTTGTAGCTTTTTCTAGCACGTGATTCGGTTCGGGTTTCACTGAGTTGACATTTTGATTTCTTTTTGGCGAGGGACAGCTTCTGTAGTGAATCGGCCTTTGGCCTTTGATATTGAGTTGGAGTTTCTTCACTTTTGTTTTGGTTAAAACCTTCACAATTTTGGCTTTGGCCTTTGATTAGCTTCTTTGAGCTTTTGCTTTTTTGTGACTTGCTAGTCCATTTTCTCAGCCTTTTTGGGAGGTCCAATCGTCGCCCGCAAGCATATGGAAATACCTCCCCGCTCTTTCTCATCCTTGCCGTTTCACGCGGGTCAAGATGAGGGTCGCTCATCTATTTTCCCAGCTACTAGGACTAGAGATAGGACAGTTTGATTCCCATCCCGCCTCTTGCATAAACGCTGCATGGCGGAGATGACTTCAATCTTCACTGAAACCCGAAGTGCAGCCTCCACTGACTTCGAAAACCATATAGTTAGATTCGATCCTTCGAGTGCTTGCCAAGCCTCTCTAGGGCATTTTCTATCAACTCCACATCCCCTGTATATCTCAGCACAAAGGGACAAATGAGAAGTTACATCCTAAGTTTTTAAACAGTTGAATTTTCACAAGGTAAATGCATGAATTATGATCTATCTTTTTCACATTCTCAAGTTCATATTTTCATAAAGATAATATTAAGGGAAAAGGAAAAGAAAAAACACGTTAACTAACTATGTACAGAGGTGGTTCTCACCCCACACTTTTGAACGAAGGCGTGCCTTTCAGCAAGACTTAATTCAAAAGTCATGCAAATATATACAAGAGAAGGAAATGACATTAAGGAAAAGAGAAGAACTGAACTCCCTTTTACTGTGTCGTGTCGTGGAACGACATGCCTCGGAGCTGGATAATCGAGGGAGTTCGGCTGGGGCCTTGAACTCTCAGCGCAGGCTCGGTAATTCTCGGAAGCTGCCTGGCTGATCTGATCTTGCTCCAAAACCAATTCCTACAAGGAGTCATTTCTTCTATACAAAAAATGGGTGAGAGCGACTTATGGTACAAACTAAATGACAGAAAAGAAAATTACTGAAAGTAAGATAGGTGTCGGGTTACCTCCCGACCAGTGCCTTTGTTTAACGTCGTTAGCTCGACGCATGGGGATCACAAGTTTGGATCCCATGGGCAGTTCAGGTCAAATTTTGCCGCAGCTCCTGTATTGATTATAGCCTTGACTTTTCCACGATTGTTGTGAGATGATGTATCTGGGTTAGGATTCCATTGTTTTGGTGGTTTCTTCTTCCAACACCCTTGAGAAGGTGCGAGACCCTTAACCAAGGTCGCTGGTTTAGCTATTCTTACGGTCTCTCTTGGTAGGTCAGTAACTAGTGTGCTGAGATCAGTGGTGTTTACAATGTCTGGCGGTGTCCATGTTCCTGGGCGGCCATCATAATCATCGATGTAGAAATCTGAATTTTTGCCGCCAAATGTAAGTGATAACAAGCCTTTTCCCATGTCGATCCATGCCTTGGTGGCGAAGAGAAAAGGTCTTCCCAATATAAGCGTTGGAGGTCCATCTTCGCTGGTCTCTTTTGTTTCTATTACATAAAAGTTCGCAGCAACTACGAGCTCTCCTACATCAAGTATTAGATCTTCAAGCATTCCAACCGGTTGGATACATGATTTGTCTCCCAACTCGATATTTGACCTTGGTGGTTTTAATGGGCCAAGCCCCAATAAGTAATATAAGGAGTAAGGCATGGCATTGACGGCAGCCCCAATATCGATTAAGCACTTGTGAATCTGGGCTTCTCCAATACCACAGGTGACCGTGAAGGCCCCTGGGTCCTTATCCCTTTCTGGTTGTGACTCATGATCTGAAGTGAAGGATCTTTCCATGATTTGGCCATTCTGCCCATCCTCTGGCTCTGGATTTGTATGATCGGGTCCTTTTAATTCTTTATCTTCCAAGTAAATATTTTGCTCCGACGCATAGATGTTAGTTGGGGGATCCCTCCTGGGACCATCAAAGTCCGAATCGTCATTGTAATTCCAGCCAGATGCTGGTATGTCCAAGTCTGTGGTTGGTGGTGGTGTTATGGTAACGCTGAACGCATAGCGTCCATTGTCAGAATGCGTGACCCACGTTCTGCCATCATTGGGTCGGTCTTCCTCTTGATTCCAATCAGGACGGTGCCTACGGGTGAAGTTTTTGTTCGTAAGTTTGTAAGTTGTGGATCGTGCTGCTTCTTCTAGTGCTGCCTTCATGTTTGGCCTCCTTATCATGCTAATATTTGCCTTCGGGTTTTGGACAGTTTGTGAAGGAAGTCTGCCAGGTTCATTAATGAGCGCGGACATTGAGGTGGCGAGCTGGGACATTTGTTTGGTCAAATTTGAAATTGCCCCGTCAGTTTTCGCCTGATATTGGTGTAGCGAAGTCCCCAATT
Source organism: Rhodiola kirilowii (assembly GCA_033675215.1). Classification (NCBI taxonomy): domain Eukaryota; kingdom Viridiplantae; phylum Streptophyta; class Magnoliopsida; order Saxifragales; family Crassulaceae; genus Rhodiola; species Rhodiola kirilowii. Next base: position 30,030,691 of record CM066196.1, on the reverse strand, counting down.
GATTCACGCTTCCTGCGAGCTCCTTCATTGTGTCTTCAAGCAACTTGCTTGGTCCTTGCTGATTGTTTGGGCTGGGTTGGTATTGATTCGTTCCCTTCTGCTGATATTGGCTTGTCGGGTATTGATTTGATCCTCTTTGTTGATATTAGCCAGCTGATGGAGCGTTCTGGTTGTACTGCCGGTGGGGCGGTTGGTAGAATGACTGAGCTAATTGCGGCGCGGCTTGTTGTGTCTCCTTCGGAGGATGGTTGTCGTTTTGCCAGCTTGGATTGGTCGCTTGATTATACTGTCGGTTTGGTCCTGCTCTATCGTTGCTGTTGTGGTTGTAGTTGTATCCTTGGTATCTTACCACTGCATTCACTTCTTCCGGTTCCTCTACTATCAGTGTTGGGCATGTGTCAGTCTTGTGGTCCATACCTACAAAACTCACAAGGCTTTATCTGAACTGGCTGCCTTCGTAGGATTTGAATCATCATTTCCTTTATTTGTTTCATCTCCTCTGGCATAGAGTTCATCGGTGTTTCAGCCTTTGCCACATTCTTTGTTTGGGAAAATTCTTCCTGCCGAGTTGTCTCTTCTCTGAATCGGGCATTTTCAGCAACGTCGGTGATGAGATTCCTTATGCCACTCAGTGATAGATTCATCATGGATCCTCCAGCTGAGGCATCCAGAAGCATTTTGTCTAAGGGCCTTAATCCATCAATGAGGTACTCGATTATGAGTTTCTCGGAGAGTCCAAGGGTACAGCAGCTTCTCTCCAGGCGATTGAACTTTTCCAGGAAGTCGTACATGGTTTCATTGGGCCCTTGCTTGATGTCCTGCAATTGCCTTCTTACTTGCATCGCTCTTCCTACTGGGTAGTATTTATCTAGGAACTTCTTTTGCATCTGAACCCATGTTCTGATACTTCCCGAAGGCAATGAAAGGAACCAGTCGTTTGCCGAGTCAATGAGGGAAAAATAGAACGCTTTGAACTTGAAGTTGTCTATATTCACTCGATTGGGCTTTAGATTTTGGCAAATGCCATGTAGGCGTTGGAGGTGAGTTGTGGCAGATTCTCCATGAGCTCCTGAGAATTTTGGCAAGCTGTGGGCCACTGACGCGTTGATGGTAATGTATTCTAGTTCAGGGCCCTCGTGAATGCACCACGGCTGCGTTTCGAAATCAGGGGCATTCAATTCTCCCATTGTAGGTTCACGGTAGTTGTTATTCCCATAGTAGTCGTCAAAGACAGGTTCTTGCCTTGGCACTTGTCGAGGTTGAGGGCGTAGGGGACGTAAAGGGGGTTGCACCGGACCAGCTTCATTTCGGTCCTCGGGTGGTTCTTGGTTTCTTCGGATGGCCTCCCTATCACGAGCTCTTCGGTTTCGGAAGAGTTGCCCTGGATTGTCGAGGATTGGAAATTGAGGTGGTGCCTCGTTATTTCGATTGAACAGATTGACCTCGTCGTCATCCTGATAGTCATGGGTGCTTCGTTCGCGAGACATGGTGGTACAGAAGCGAGTTCGAAAGAAAGAGAAAAATAAGAGAACAGCTAATCAGAAAGCTAACTCCCCGGCAACTGCGCCAATTTTGACGGAGCCCACCGCACTGTCGTTAAGGTGCGATGTTCTCTGTGCAAAAATTAATTTATATCTCTGATACTCGCGACTTAACTATTTTGGGTAGTCAGTGGTAAGTACGGGTCGAACCCAAGGGAATTAGTGGATTAATTGTTCTTTCGGAAGGGGGGATTGAATAAAGCAGTTGGGGGGTTGGTTTTGGTTTTACTACTGAAAAGTAAACTGCTTGATGGACAAGTCTTGCAGAAAAGTAAGCAGTTGATAAGGTACTGAAAGTAAAGTAACAGTTGGTATTACAATTAAAGGAAAGTATTCGGTTTTAGGGGGCCTTGCATCATAGTCTGTTTATCATTGACCTCTAATGATCATACTAAGTGTTCAAAAGTGTATCAAGGCCATTTCAAGCACTCGACTTGCCACACTGTCTAGCCCATTTCAAGGTATACTAGCCCATGTGCATCCATTTGATCAATCATTTCCGATCAATCCAAATGGTGTTTTAAAGAGGTCGAACTCCTCAAACTAGCTTTGTCATTTCAAGCATCCACTTACCCGAGTATGTTCACGAACCCCACGGAAGAGTTTTGCCATTTCAAGCATCCACTCAACCTTGGAAGTTCTAACCTAATATGTGGCACATAGAACAAGTTTTGAACACATAGAGGCACTAAGAGTAGGGCCTAAAACATTGTATGATACAATCACACCCCTTCAACCGAATGAAGGGTTTAGCTACGAATATTCATGGAATAGGACATCATAGCTAAGTGCGTTGAAAAGTAAAGGTTTTTAAAAGACAGTAAAGTAAAGTTTTCAAAAGTAAAGACAGGAAAGTAAAGTTGTTGAATTGAAAAGACAGTAAAGTAAAGAAGAGAGTACTTACAAAAACCGTTAAGAGTGCTAAAGATCAAGCTTCGATTCCAAAGTAAAGTGATTACATGATTGTGCCCACATAAGCTAGAGAGATAAGTCACTTGAGTACTTGTGATGTTGGAATGAGGATGGGGATGATTTTACAAAGGCATTGAAGGGTTCTATTTATAGGCTTAGAGGAGCCATGAGGAGCCAACACTTGGCAAGATGGGAGAGGAGGAGAAGAAAGCCATCGGAGTGACTCATCCTTCCCAAAAGCCGCCGGCCACATGTCCATGGAGGAGAGGATTGTGAGCTTAGCCGCCGGCCATAGGTGGCAAGGGAGTGCGTGAGTGTGTTTTGTGATCTTTTTCCCAAAAGCCATCGGCTCCTTTCAGCTCCGGACTGACTCTGGTTGCCCTCCTGTTGGACTTGTTTTGAGTGATTCCATGTCAGGTTCATGAAAGTCAGAATTTGGTCGTGACCTGGAATGACTCGTAATTCATTTTCAGCTTTAAAACTCCTCCTTAGCCTGTATTCTCTCTAGACTTCAAAATACCCTGTAGATAAATATCGGAACTAACAAGCAAAAGTTAAATAGACAAAGACTCTAATTTGGTGGGTTTAACTGTGTTTATGATTCATACAATTATGGTCCATCAAGATGCATATGAGAAGTGTAAAAAGTGCGATAGGTGTCAAAGAGTAGGAAATATGTCAGCTAGAAATGAGATGCCTCAAGTACCCATATTGGTCAACGATGTTTTCGACATTTGGGGCATTGATTTCATGGGTCCATTCCCAGTTTCATGCGGTTATACTTACATTCTAGTTGCTGCAGATTATGTGTCAAAATGGGTAGAGGCTAAGGCCACAAGGTGCGACGATGCAAAAACTGTCATAGATGTTTTGCGCACTAACCTGTTTTGTAGGTACGGGGTACCCAAGGCCATAATCAGCGACTAAGGAACTCATTTCTGCAACAGCATGATGGCTGCCACCTTGAAGCGCTACCATGTCCACCACCGAACATCCACGACATATCATCCCCAAACCAACGGTCAAGCGGAGATCTCCAACCGCGAAATCAAAGGCATTCTGGAAAAGATGGTGAAACCAGGTAGGAAAGATTGGAGTCAGAGGCTAGACGAAGCTCTTTGGGCTTATCGAACGGCATACAAGACGCCAATTGGAACCTCCCCCTTTCGGCTTGTTTACGGGAAGGCATGTCACCTTCCGGTGGAATTAGAACATAAAGCCTATTGGGCGCTCAAGCATTGCAATCCGGAGTTGAAGGCTGCCGGACTGGATAGGAAGCTTAATCTGTGTGAGCTTGAGGAGTTGCGGCTTGAGGCCTATGAAGGGCAAACGAACTACAAGGCGCGGACAAAATTGTATCATGACAAATTCATCCTCCGGCGCTCATTTGAGGAAGGACAACAAGTACTACTCTTCTCCTCACGGTTGAAGTTGATGCCAGGCAAACTAAAATCAAGATGGACCGGTCCTTATACCGTACCGTGACTAAGGTATTCAACCATGGGATGCTTGAGTTGGAAAGCATGGAGGATGGAAGACGATTCAATGTGAATGGGCAACAAGTCAAACACTACCATGGCGAGGTCAACTTGACAACAGCAAAATTTGACCTGAGCCACCCATGGGACCCAACCTTATGATCCAGGAATGAGGTACTGTCAAGCTAACGATGTTAAACAAATGCACTGGTCGGGAGGTAACCCGACACCTATCTTACTTTCAGTCATTTAATTTCTGTCATTTAGTTTTTTGCCTTAAATCATTCTCACCTTTCTTGTATATATTTGCTTGCATGACTTTTGAACTAAGTCGTGTTGTGAGGCACGCCTTCGTTCAAAAGTGTGGGGTGAGAACCACCTTTTTATATAGTTAATTAACATGTTTTCTTTTGTCCTTTTCCTTTAATATTATGTTTTTGAAAATATGAACTTGAGAATGTGAAAAAGATAGATCTAAATTCATGCATTTACCTTGTGAAATCTCAACTGTATAAAAACTTAGGATGTAACTTCTCATTTGTCCCTTTGTGCTGAGATATACAGGGGATGTGGAGTTGATATAAATTGCCCTAGAGAGGCTTGGCAAGCACTCGAAGGACTGAATTTCACTATATGGTTTACGAAGTCAGTGGAGGCTGCACTTCGGGTTTCAAGAAGATCAGAGTCATCTCCGCCGTGCAGCGTTTATGCAAGAGGCGGGAAGGGAATCAAACCGTCCTATCTCTAGTCCTAGTAGCCGAGAAAATAGATGAGCGACCCTCATCTTGACCCGCGCAAAACGGCAAGGATGAGAAAGAGCGGGGACGTATTTCCATATGCTCTCGGGCAATGATTGGACCTCCCAAAGAAAGGTTGAGAAAATGGACTAGCAAGTCACAAAGAAGCAAAAGCTCGAAGAAGCTAATCAAAGGCCAAAAGCCAGTATGTGAAGGTTTTAACCGAAACAAAAGTGAAGAATCTCCAATTCAAAATCAAAGGCCGAAGGCCAATTCACTTCAAAAGCTGTCCCTCACCAAAAGGAAATCAAAGTGCTCAACTCAGTGAAACCCGAACCGAATCATGTGCTAGAGAAAGCGACAAGTTAACCATATAGTGCGAGTCGGTCCAGAGAATGCAGTCCAGGAGCCTAAAAAGGGCTATCTCCCGAAACATCCAAATTAATTTGCATCTCAGCTCGAAGGTACAAGTATCAAGTTTCTTCTAAGTACTTACATAGTTTAGTTTGGTAATAAGTAAGTAATGCACGAATAGGATAAATCTAGTTCCATATTCTCACTTTCCTATTTGAAGTTTTTACTTGGATTGTGTGTGCATCTCTTAAATGGCATTGTTCAGGACGAACAACTAAAAGTGTGGGGTGATCTGATGGACCATAATTATATGATTCGTTAAGACAGTTAAACCCACCAAATTGGATGCTTTATCTGTACAACTTTTACTTGTTAGTTTCACTTTTGTTCTACAGGCTATTTCAAGGAGTAAAGATGAAAACGAGCTAAAATGGAGTTCTTAACGCTGAAAGTGGATTACAAGTCAAAACTGACCATACTCCGACAGTACTCCGATCAAGCCACAACTAAGTCCCAATGACTTATTCCATCAAAGATCAAGAACACAAGTGAAATGCCAAGTATAAGTGACTTATCTTTTGATGACAACTAAGGAGCAACCAAAGGAGCAACCAAAGGGCAACCAAGGAGGCAACCAAAGGGCAACCGGAGTCACATGCCAACCGATGGCTTTTTGGAGAAAATATCTCATTCCACTCACACATCTTCCCCTCCTCCACCACATGGGCGGCTATCCATGGGCAAGTGACATGTGGCCGGCGGCTAAGGGGATGAGACACCTAAGGCCGGTGGCTTTGAGCTCCTCCACCCCCCTCTTGCCATGTGTCTTGCTCTCCTCCACATTTCCTCCCTTCCCCATGCATATAAATAGAGACCTTCACCTCCTTGTATCATCATCCTCATTCCATCCCAACATCCATAGTTCTTGGTTAGTGAGAGAAGCTCTCTAGATTCTACAACACAATCCATGTAAACACTTTACTTTGAATCAAAAGCTCCAAGTTTGTTCTTAAGTACTCTTGTCGGTTCTTGAAGTACTTAAGCATTTCCTTTACTTTACGTTGTTGTTTTTAGTTTACTCCTGTTGGTTCTTGAGTATTGTCCTTTTACTTTCATTGTCTTTATTTCCAAAAACCTTTACTTTCCTGTCTTTCAAAACCTTTACTTTACTCAGTACTTAGCTATGATATCCACCCCTATAGATATTCGTAGCTAAACCCTTCATTTGGTTGAAGGGGTGTACTTGTATCATAAAATGTTTTAGACCCTTCTCTTAAGTGCCTCTTTGTGTTCAACTTGTTCTGGGTGCCATTTATTAGGTCAGAATTCCATTGGTTGAGTGGATGCTCGGAAGAGCAAAGCTTTGCCATGGGTTCGTGATCTTCCGTGGGTAAGTGGAGGCTCGGAAGAGCACAACTTATCTGTGGAAGTCAACCTCTTTTAAACACCATTTGGTTTATCAGGAATGATGATCAAATGGATGCACATACTAGAACAAGAGTTCTTTGTCTTGCAAAAGACTAGACGGTGTGGCAAGTCATGTGCTAGGAATAGCCTTGATACACTTTTGAACACTTAGTATGATCATTAGAGGTCAATGATAAACGGACTATGATACAAGGCCCCTGATACCGAATCTTTCCTTTGATTCAAACATCACCTGTCATTTACTTTCAGTCTTACTATCAACTGCTTACTTTCCAGTCATTTACTTCCTGTAACTTTACTTTCAGTCCATATCAACTGCTTACTTTCCACAAGTCTTGTCCTTCAAGCAATTTCTTTCCGCAAGACGTGTCCTTCAAGCATTTACTTTCAGCAAGTCTTGTCCTTCAAGCACTTTATTTTACGCACTTATTTTTCAGCAAGTCTTGTCCTTCAAGCACTTTACTTTTCAGTATTTACTTTCTGTCTCGTATTTACTTTCTTTACTTTCAGTCATTTACTTTTCAGTACTAAAATCACAACCAACCCACGCTACTTTCAGCACTAAAATCACAACCAACCCCCAACTGTCTTAATTTCCATCTTCGAAAGAACAACTATCAACTAATTCCCTTGGGTTCGACCCCTACTTACCGCTTTACTACCCAATAGTAGAGTACGAGTAGCGGACTTATAAATTTATTTGTACAGACTGCCTCACGACAAGGCAACGCTCTGTCACTCCTCTTCCTTTTATAGTCTTCTTCAAGTCGGCTGAACTAATCTCCATCAGATATCCGATTGCTATCCAGTAGATATGATATGGTTAAGATATTTCCATATCTTAACCATGTCACTTATTTCCTTTCCAATTCTGACGCACATCTTCCCATCATATATACGAGACATATATTCGTGAATATTCTGACATCAATATTCCTCATCGAATATTACACTTATATACTTGTGTATCTTTGATTTGTATCTCAAGAATATCTTCCCAGATCCGATCGCGTCACAATGTCGGTGTGTCCCTCACACAGAACGCATCTCTCTCGCAGCGCTGCTCTCTCTCAAAGATGTCCAGTGATCCTTCCTGTCAGACAGTGATTTCTGCATACTCAAGTAAAATATTAGCTAAGTGTTTGTTATCATCAAAACACAAAGGGTCCAATAAATTCCCCCTTTTTGATGATGACAAACACTTCTTCACAAATAATAAATCACATCCAGCTATGACACGGGGATCACATCTACAATTCCCTACAGCAGCTACTTTAGTCTACTAAGGTTTTTATTTACATCTAGCAAGCGTAGTTCCCCCTCAGATAGACATCCGCTTAAACTTTGGTACTATTTTTCCCCCTTAGTGAATGCACATATATTTCTTCCCCCTTTTGGCATCATCAAAAAAGATATGCAAATAAGAACACAGAGTAATGGAAAGAAAAACATTTCATTCATGCCAGCAAATCATAGGTGTGTCACACAGACACCACACAGTCACCACACAGTCAAGAAGGGAAATCAAAATGCACAGAGAAATCGAACATGAAATTCAAAAAGAAACAAATTCAAAAAGCAGGGAGAGATATGGTAGGGTTGGCAAAGAGGGGGATCCATGAGACAGTCCAGACTAAGCATCATTCTGGGACGGAACCTTCAACTGGTCCACAGTCTCTGTGGCAAGGCTCTTGATCTACGATGGTAGCCATTCCAGCACAACTGTCACACCACCTGAGTCTACCTCTACTGCAAACTCCATGGCTGCTAACCTCTCCTTCACATCCTGCAGCTCAGACCTCACCTCCTTCAATGCAGACCGAACTCCCTGCATCTCAGTCTGAGCTTCCTGAACCTCAGACCGAAGCTCCTTCAACAACGACATCATCTCGCCCATATTATCAGTGGGGAGAACAGCTTCTTCACGCACAGGGTCAGCAACGAGAGTCACTTCAACAACATCTTCTTCTATAGGTGACGGGGTCGGGGAGCGTGGAACAATCCATCCTTCTTGATGGATGCACAGTCGTCGTGTGCAAACGTCAAGAATAAATTTATAAGTCCGCTACTCGCGACTTCATTACTGGGTAGCAAGTGGTAAGTAGGGGTTGAACCCATGGGAATTAGGGGGATAAGCTATTCTTTGAGGGAATTGTACAGCGAGGGAGCGTGTTTTTAGGTTGATTGAGGTTTTAGTGCGGAAAAGTAAGTGTTTTTTGGTTGGTTTTGGTTTTTAGTGCGGAAAAGTAAATGACAGAAAAGTAAATACTGAAAATAAAAGAGAAGACTTACAGCGATTGATGCGTGATTGGCAAGTCTTCCGGAAGGTGAGCAGTTGATAAGCAGTTTATACTAAGAAAGTAAATGCAGGTGGTGTTTAAATCTAAGGAAAGCATTCGGTTTCGGGGGCCTTGTATCATAGCCTGTTTATCATTGACCTTTAGTGATCCTACTAAGTATTCAAACGTGTATCAAGGCCATTTCAAGCGCTCGATTTGCACACACTGTCTAGCCCATTTCAAGGTCGTAGAGCACTTGTTCTATTCAGACTAGCACCCCATTTCAAGGTATACTAGCCTATGTGCATCCATTTGATCAATCATTTCCGATCAAACCAAATGGTGTTTAAAAGAGGTCGAACTCCTCAGATAAGCTTTGCCATTTCAAGCATCCACTTACCCGAGTATGTTCACGAACCCCCACGGAAGAGTTTTGCCCTTTCAAGCATCCACTCAACCTTGGAAGTTCTGACCTAATATATGGCACATAGAACAAGTTTTGAATACAAAGAAGAGGCACTAAGAGTATAGCCTAAAACATTTTATGATACAAGTACACCCCTTCAACCGAATGAAGAGTTTAGCTACGAATATCCATAGAGGTGGATACCATAGCTAAGTACTCGAGGGTTTTTGAAAGACAGTAAGTAAAGGAGAATACTCAAGAACCAACAGGAGTTAACTCAAAAACTACTAGAATACTCAAGAACCAACAGGAGTATTCTTACAAACTACTAGAATACTCAAGAACCGACAGGAGTATTATAGATTTCAAACAAAAGCGTACAAAAGTGCCCAAAAGTCTAGAGAGATAAGTGACTTGTGTTTGTGATGTTGGAATTGTGGATTGTGGGATTGTGGGATGAAGATTACAAAGGAGGGGAGGTTGTATTTATATGCCAAGGAGGAGGAGAAGATGCGGTGGAGAGCAAAGACACTTGGCACAAGGTTGTGGAGAGGCCTTTAGCCGCCCATGTGAGGAGGAGCCTCCTCCCATTTAGCCGCCCCCCCATGTAAGGAGGAGCCTCCTCCCTTTAGCCGCCCATGTGTGAGGAAGAGAAGAGGTTTTGTGATCTTTTCCAAAAGCCATCGGCTCCTTTCAGCTCCAGTCTGACTCTGGTTGCTCTTCGGTTGGATTTGTTTTGAGTGATTCCATGTCAGGATCTTGAGATTTCTTCAGTCGGCATCTGGTCGTGACCTTGGAATGACTCGTAATATATTTTCAGCTTAAAAACTCCTCCTTAGCCTGTATTCTCTCTAGACTCCAAAATACTCTGTAGATAATTATCGGAACTAACAAGCAAAAGTTAAATAGACAAACAGTCTAATTTGGTGGGTTTAACTGTGTTTATGATTCATACAATTATGGTCCATCACTTCTCCTGCAGAGTACTCCAGACCTCAGCAATCACGCTCAAAAGTAGGAGCAAGAAGAACACCAACTGCGCTACAGGACTCATGATCTTCTTCTCATAATGTGTGTGACTCAACTGAATACACTAACCATCACCAAGACTGATCTTGCAGCACTCGTGGACCATTTTCCATACCTCACGTTTCTATCACGCAGCGGCAGGGCCTTCATCATACCCTCTCTTGGGTTTACTCCCAAAATTACTATTCTTGTCATTTTTGAACATCTCAAAGCTGTCATCCGACATCCTTCACAACTTCTTGAGTTATGAATGCCTATTGCACAGCATCATGTTATTTGCTGACCAGCTCAACGTGCTCACCTTACTATGCTAAATTTTCCATACAAGTCATCAACACAGCAACTTGGCTTGTCATCACTTTCCTTCAACTTCTGAATGGGTCATTAGCTCAAGGATAGCCTTCCTGTTCATTCTAAGGACAAAACTCAAGTCATCATCATTCTTCACACCATCAACTGCATGAAAGTGACCTGCACATAGCTAGCCACCCATCTAACGTGGTCTTCTATGCTTCTTCATTCCACTCATCAAAGGAAGTCTCCTCGATGAGATTACATCATCATTTGTCTTTCTCGCGTACTCACAGAACTATAGTATTGTCTTCCCCACCACAAGGCACATCCTTTTAAGCACGCAAAAATGCTCTCTAAAGCGTGGAAATCACCCTCACACGACCATTCATCATGGCCTCAAAATCTTCAACACTGATTTCAAAAGTAGGAGAGCTGACCTCACATTTTCCTCACCATAACTTTTTCATTTCATTAATTGTTGCTCCATTTCAGCAGCCTTAAAATGGCACCAATCTCCATTCCATAACTGTCACAGAGATTGTTTCTCAGCCAAAGTTGAACCTTCAAAAGTGATAACTCAATCTGACCTGTCTCATGGGTACGCAAGGTTTTTGGTATGGTGTGCTAACTTTACCCAAATGGTACAAATAACACCACACACAATCAGGCAAAATCAAATAAGATCATCCAAACACATTTTTATCATCTTCATACCTCATGTGGAATAACTCCAGAAAAACAGCACATCAACGGGCTCATAGGAATATCCCACATGATGATAGGCTAGGGTTGGTCTAGAGTACCTCCTAGGCTTATAATGTGGGATCAACTATGGAGGTCTCTTTTGGGCAGAAAGAAAATTCAGAATTTCATGTTTTTCAATCCCTAATGCAGTCATCAGTCACATATCTAGCATGCATGGAGACAATGTGAACACAACTTAATTTTTCACTAGCACAGAATATCCATGTTAAATTCTCCATCAGACGTGACTTATATGCATCTAGTCTAGCCAATCACTGAGGGAGCAACATATGAGCATAGCTCTAAGGAAGAGAAACCATACCTAGTTCAAGCCTCACCTTCTCGTAGGGTTCCCTGTGCAATGCCTATGTGAATATGTCTGCTATCTGTTCCTCAGTTCTGCAATATTCCATCTCTATTGTTCCCTTTTCTACACAGTCTCGCAGATAGTGATATCAAATCTCTATATGCTTAGTGTGTGGAAACTGCACAAGATTTTTAGAGATATTAATAGCACCAGTGTTATTACACAAAATTTTAGCACAATCAGTAATAACACCATAGTCACTTAGCTGTTGCCTGAGCCATAGCAGCTACGCACAGCAAGTAGCAGCACCAATGTATTCCGCCTCAGCGGTGGAAAGTGCGATTGAGGACTGCTTCTTTGAGGCCCAAGAGATGAGACATGGTCCAAGATACTGAGTCATCCCTGATGGGACTTCCTGTCTATCCTGCAGCCCGCATAATCTGCATCAGTGTAGGCTACCAGGTGTAAGTCTCTTCCCCTTGGATAGAACAAACACAAATCATCTGTTCCCTTCAGATATCTCAGTATCCTCTTCACAGCTTTCAAGTGGGTTTCTCTGGGATCTGCCTGAAAAATGAACCACTAGAGTGTCTTTCCCTTCCTTCAAAAGGAAGAGAGTCTTGTCCTCCTCTCCTCTGGCATATCCCTGGGACAGTAGAAACTATGATAGTCTCTCATACCATGCGCGGGGTGCTTGCTTCAACCCATACAGCGCCTTGTCCAGGATATGGACATGATCAGGGTGAGTGTGATCCTCAAACCCTGGTGTCTGGCTCACATATACCTCCTCTTTTAGAACTCCATTCAAGAAGGCCATTTTCACATCCATCTTGCAACTAGGGCGAATGTCTCATCATATTCTATCCCCTCTTGTTGGTCGTACCCTTTGACTACCAGGCGAGCTTTGTTTCTCACAATGACTCCCTTGTCGTCCATCTTGTTTCTAAAGACCCACCTCGTCCCTATTGCATTCTTTTCCTTCGACCTAGGAGCCAACCGCCATACCTTGTTCCTCTCGAACTGATGTAGCTCTTCTTGCATGGCATTGACCCATTCTGGATCCTTGAGCCCTTTTGCTACTGTCGTTGGTTCTGCAAGAGAGACAAAGGACGCAAATCCACAAAAATGACACATATTATCTAGATTTACCTAATCCTACGATGTGTAACACTGGTAGTCCCTCAGCCTTGCTGGTGACTGTATAACTCTCCCACGGCTTGTAGTCCTGGGTTCCTCCTCAGTGCCTGCAGGAGAAAGATTTTCAACTACCTATTCCTTATTAGGGGGCTCAACACTGATTCCGGTCACAGGGACATGCTCTTGAGCTAGCATCTCCGTCTGAGCATTCTCAGGCTGTACACCATGTATGCTCTGCTATGGCTCGAATAGTTTACGAATACACTTTCATCGCTCCTCGGATCGAACTTGCCCAGATTGTCTTCCCCATTGTTGTGCACATGGCACCTGCATCCAAATACTTTTAAATGAGCGATGTTAGGATTCCTTCCCCGCAGCAGCTCGTATGGCGTCTTCCCTATCAGAGATCGTAGAGACGCTCGATTTAGTATGTAGCCGGCGGCATGAACAACCTCTGCACAAAACCCCTTGGGTACACCACTGGCAATCAACATCATCCTAGACATATCCTCCAGTGTTCTATTCTTTCTCTCCACCACGCCATTTTGCTGAGGTGTCCGCGGTGCAGAAAAGTTGTGATATATTCCACAAGTCCTGCACAAGGAGAGAACCTAGGAATTCCGGAACTCGGTTCCATTGTCAATACGAATAGACACCAATTTTTGCTCAATTTATTTTCAATCAGTTTCAACCAGACTTACTCGTCGAACTTTGATAGTTTCTGAAATTTTTACCTCTCCTGTTGCAACGAACTTACCTGTGCTCTTGTTTCCGAAAATGATACTTTCTCCGGAATACTCTTGGAGTGAGATAAACCACCCTGGATCTCCTATCATGTGTCTAGAACATCCGCTGTCCAGATACCAGGGTCGAGACCTCGCTCCTACCTGCAAGAGAGAGATCAGTTTTTACGAACCTAGACAAGCTTGTGCTTACTGGGTTTTGGAACAGTTTTAGCAACAAAAAAAAACTTTAAAGAACAAGAATCTTCCTCATTGTCAGTAAGATTAATTTTTCTTGGGGTTCTTCTGGGTCGTCCGTAGATGGCTGTGTCATGGTGTGGATTAGCCCACTCAGCTCCGTCTTCCCTCATGTGGGAAGAGATTTCTCTTCTAGGGATGTGAACAGTACTGACTTTTCTCTAATAACTTTGATTCCTCTCATTGGCTTCTTTCAACTTCTTACAGTCTGATCTGTAATGGCCAGAGTGACCGCAGTGCCAGCAAACACGATAGTAAAGACGACCAGTTTTCCTGTTTCTCTCTAAGGGCATAGGTTTCCTATTTCTCCGTGCCTGAAAGTCAACCGAGAAGGGTTGACGATTGGAGCTCTGCTTCTTCCAAATTTCAAAGGCTTTCCTAGCTTTGAATGGTACAAAGTCACTGTCATAGAGGTGACTTTCCTCCGAAGATGTGCCTTCTCTTCCCAATTGTCTCGTGGCTCTTAGCTTTCTTCCCTGACGGGTGCTCTCACCAACTTCATTCATTGCTCCCTTTCCTTTGACAGTCCTTTTATTTTCTCCCCCTTCGTCAGCATCCTTCTTTCCTTCACCATATCCGAGTCCTGGTCTAACGAACATTCTTTTGTAATTCTCTCTTTCTTCTTCAGCCCTCTTGGCTTCTAGTTCTCGCAACCAGATCTCCTTCTTTCCAGTCTCCTCCCGTCTGCGATCTGCCACTGTCTTACGTAGTTCCTCATTATCCAACTGGAGTCTGGTCAATTCTGCATTTGATTCTTCCATTTTGGTTCTGATGCCTATCGACTCGGTGTCGTCAATTCTCATGCACCTCAGCTCATCACTTAGATCACTGATTTATGCGTCCCTTCTGTCACAGGTGGGACACTTGCAGACGTGCTTCTCCATTTCTCTCTCGAGTCGCATAGCTTTGGCTGACCAGAGGCGATTGTTTTCCATATCGTCCTCGTGTTCATCTTGCATGATCTGAAGCTGTTCTTTAAGACTGTGAATCTTCTTCAACAGTTCGACAATAGTCTCTACAAAATCAGATTCACTGAAAACTTCATCTACAAAGGAATTAGATTCATTTACCTCACTAGTTGTGCCTCGCGCCATCAGACATGGCTCATTTGCTCGCTTCCCATCGCTGCGTTCCTCATCCGAGTCACCCCAGGCAGCGAACATGGCTTGAATTTCCTTTGGAGCAGGTGGTTCACCCTTCTTTTTGCTGTAGCAATATCTAGCAAAATGCCCCTTTTTTGGCAATGATAGCAGGTTCTTTCTTCCTTTGCTCCTGCCTCCTCTGAGGTAGATCCCTTGTCCCCCCTTTGGTTATTTCGTCCTTTGCCAGAGAAACCTCTGTTCTGCGCTCTCCCTGTGTTTGCAATCTTGAAGGCCCTCAAGAGAAGAGCAATCTCCTCACCCTCACCTTTAGAAGGCATACTAACCTGGGCTATATCCAAAGCATTCTCAACTTTCAATCCTAGAGCTTGGGATTTGCTTGCTTGCCTCCTAGCCATTTTTCTCTCTGCTATCCCATCTTGGCTTTGCAGATTCGCCACAAGTTCTTCCAAGGTGACATCTTTGATCCCCTTCTGAGCTTGGAGAGCTGTAGTCATTGTATTCCATCTGGAGCTAAGAGCTTGCATGAACTGATGGGTTATTTTCCACTGTGGAAGCTTCTCATCTAGAGAGTTCAGTTGTGCGACGATTACTTGAAATCTGGTGTAGAAGTCCTCAAGAGATTCGTTCTTTTGCTGTTCGACTATTTCGTAGTCCTTCGTGGCTGCTAGAATTCTGTTCCTTTTTATATCCTCGTTTCCCTCGTATAGTCTAGCAAGGCCATCCCGCTGCTCCTTCGCAGTTTTGTACACGGCCATCTTCACCCGATCTCCTTGTGAGAGGGCCATGTATAGAACCTTCTTAGCCCTGGCATTCTGCTGGAGAGACTTGTAGTCAGCTTCGGTGTACTTGTCTTTCTCCTTCTCTTTCGGATTGGCAGGATCTGTCACATCCAGAATAGGGAAGTTACCCTTTTCAAACACACGCCACATCTTCCCATCCAGGGAACACACATGAGCTTCGAACTGATCCTTCCACTAGTCATACTCTCACAATCTGAGCACCGGCGGCTTCCAGAATTAATCGTTTTCGCCAGACATGATTTCCTACAAAGGCTAACACAAAATCTAGAGCCTCGGCTCTGATACCAATTGTTGGATCGTTAGGTTAGCCATCTATGTGAGGGAGATCACAAAGTGGTATCCCTCAGACAGATGGCAGCGAAAATTATCTCAAGTACAGGACATAGTGCGGAAAGTAAATGCTCACAGATTTAGAGTGGAAACCTTATTGCAATCCTTGCAACAGGCTGAAAACCACTTGCCTTCTGGACAGTTCCAGAAGGGCTTAAAGATCGATGTTATTGATGAACGAATAAACTTGTAGAATGTTACAACCTGTCTCACTCAGTGACAGTTAACAATACTACTCAATTCAAAGTATCAACTAACACAATCTTCATCTTGTCCGCACACAGCAGCACTTCGTCAGCTCCGGAATTGATCGTCTCTTCAATCTCCAATTTGCTCTCTCCAAAAGCCGCACTTTGAACAGACGACTCCTCTTCCTTTTATAGTCTTCTTCAAGTCGGCTGAACTGATCTCCATCAGATATCCGATTGCTATCCAGCATATATGATATGGTTAAGATATTTCCATATCTTAACCATGTCACTTATTTCCTTTCCAATTCTGACACACATCTTCCCATCAAATATACGAGACATATATTCGTGAATATTCTGACATCAATATTCCTCATCGAATATTACACTTATATACTTGTGTATCTTTGATTTGTATCTCGAGAATATCTTTCCAGATCCTATCTCGTCACAATGTCGGTGTGTCCCTCACACAGAACGCATCTCTCTCGCAACGCTGCTCTCTCTCAGAGATGTCCAGTGATCCTTCCTGTCAGACAGTAATTTCTGCATACTCAAGTAAAATATTAGCTAAGTGTTTGTTATCATCAAAACACAAAGGGTCCAACAATTTTCCTGGAATATATCACTTCTCGAATGATATCGCTCCAATATACTTTTCTTGAGATAGCCATACCTTCCTTTGCTCTAATCTTTAGTCTTTCATGGCAAAAGATCCCTAGTTTTGTAGGTCCCTAGTCTTTCATGGCAAAAGATCCATGACCATAGGCAATCCTTCGCCTTACCAATAAGCAAGAATAGGAATAACCTCAAGTAGATGGCTTCTTTTGGCACATAGTTGATCGTAACTGTGTCCCATAGCTCAAGGAAAGAGGCTAGGTGGGTACTTTGGTTTCCAATTCCTTTGAATAAACTAGTTGTGACCATGTTAATGAGGGCGGACTTCACTTTCAAATTGATACGCCTCAAAGGCGGGTGATCTAATAGGAGATCTGAATCGAGTGAGGTTTGAGATTACATACTCCTTGAGAGGTCTTTGGGTAGGGGCGTTAGGATTAGAAACAAAGGGGGAGGTGGTTGGTTATTCATCGCTCTTGTCAAGGTTGGAGAGAGGTGGGAACTTTGGTCGTTATCGAATTTGTCCTTTTTCTTTGACTTAGGTGCAACGGTTTGTGCATTGAGGTCCAATCCGTAAGCTATATATCTTTGACCTCGTTTGCATTAACTAAATGAACCTGTGAGAAACAAGAACAACTCGTGAACGCAAGTTTTCAACACAATCCAAGGTAGGAAACAAGAACAAGAACAATCAAGAAAAGATTGTAGATTGGCTGAGATATCCACACACTCTAGGATAATGAAGAAGTGTACAACTTTTAGGTTGATTATAAATAAGTGTAAGATAACTTATTATATAACCATGAGGAGTGCTTAAATGAAAACCAATTTTAGGCTAAAAACCTAGGAACCAATCTCAGCCGTTGGATGATTTCATCCAACGGCTCCACAAGTTGCCATGTGTCCCACTACCAAACTCATCCACTCAAATGTCCAATGGGCCCCGTGCTTTGTGAGGTAGAGGGACACGTGGTAGCTTGTGGAGCCATTGGATGAAATCATCCAACGGCTGAGATTGGTTCCTACATTCTTAGCCTAAGATTGATTTTCATTTGAGCGCGTCCCATATAACCATTACACAACATACACTTCCACTAACTACCAGTTTCCGATGTCGGATGAAAAAATAAGAGCCATATTCAACAATACCCATGGAATAACAACATCCACTCTTTCCGTATGTGATAATTTGCCGAATTTGGCCTTCACAGTATTCGATTATGTCAACGAAAATTATTCAAATGAATAGCAAGACTTCGTAACGTCTCATTTTATACAAGTTGATCCTGGCGAGGGATCCGAATCTATTTAAGTGGAATATGAAGAATTTTTTACATTATAAAAATCTTAATTATTTATTTTAAATAATATTAATTTAAACTATTTTTAAAATAATATAAATGTATTTAATACAATGGAATTTATTTTAATTAATATTAATTTAATTTAAACTATTTTTAAAAATATAAATGTATTTAATACAACGGAATTTATCATTACAAAAAAGTTAAATAATTTTTTTATTATAAGATAAGTTATATTAAACTAATCTGGACAAATTAAGCTATACAAAGCAGTGTTATTAAACCCGGACCGAACAAGCTGGTTCGACCGGGAATCGGTCAGCGGATCGGTTCGGTTTTGTTATCGGACCGTTATGCAGTTGACCCGATTGACCCTATTTTTCATTAAAATGGAGATTCGATCTGTTCAATATGTTCGATTTGGTCTGAAAAATTATTTATTTAATTTTGACTTGGATAAGACTCGAACCCAACCCCCACTTAACATTTATTCTCTTTCCTTCCACTAGGCGAAAGATGATTGTTGTTTTATTATTTGTTTCAATAATGTATATTCATTTATCAAATCTACAAAATTTATTTGTTATTATCAATTTAACTAGAAATTCAATTAGTCTTAGAAATCCCTTATTGTCGTGACTTGCAAATTAAGACTAAAATTATTATCCATTATTGATTTGTACTTTATCAAATTCTAAATTTGTTATGGTATGTTATTGTAATCAGATTATAAACATGTAATATTTATTCAAGTTATATATATGTTAAATTATAATATCATATACAAAATTTTTTTTAAATTTAATATGTGCGGGTCAATCTGATTGAACCACTGACCCATTAATCCAGTGACTTGACCGGATCGATGTAAGGCCAGTTTTAATAACATTGATAGAGAACTCAACTAAACCACTAAACTACATTCACATCAGTCAATCTAACACAAACTAAACATGTAAGCCAAATTGTTGGAACCCTTTGGTTTTGATGATTACAAACACTTAGCTAATGTGTTGCCTAAGTGTGCAGAAATCCATGAACAAATTAAAAGATGCATGTTCCAATTAATATGCAATGCTTGTGCGCCAAGTCAGAAGATCCAAGTCGGCGTCTAAAGATCCGCAAAGATATGTGCGCCCAATCTTGAAGATCTTGAAGATACGATATTGATCGAAGATAAATATTAATTGAAGATCTCGAATATATATGGAAGATATTGATTGAAGACTTGGAAATCAAGGAAGATCCAACGAAGATTAAATTGATTAAAGAATATTGAGGACAATATTCTGCAAACCAGATTTGGAAAGGACGACGTTATCAAGAAACTGATTTGGGATAGATTGCGAATCAAATATAGACAAATCAGTTTATTATGCGCCAGGTTTGGTAAGTCGGTTTGGGTCGAATCGAACTGGATCAGTTTTTGAGATTCGCTAACCCTTTATAAGGACTTAGGGTTCGCCAAAGAAGAGTTCGGCGTTTTTTGGAGAACAAAGCGACTGCATTCGAAGAGCAAGATTGCCGAGACTGCACGCACGAAGGTTCGAGGTTTGAAACTGATTACTTTGTCAGGTTGAGTAGAGGTCATCAAATAGATTCTAGTGAAAAGACCTAGTTTGTAAATCCTACAAGTATATCTGAATTAAAAGTAATCAGGTTTGCAAATCCTTTCAGAGAAATCTGAAAGGTAGTGGTTTTTATCTTATCATTATTGTGATAAGGTTTCCACTCTATATTCGTGTGCAATTATTTTCAATCGTTTACTTTCCTGCATAATTATTTTTGCTGCTGTCTGGCAATCAGATGGAAAAGCACTTCGTAACTTCCGTCTGACAGACTGCTAACACTAACGATCCAACACGTGGTATTAGATGCGAGGACTCTAGATTTGTTTGTTAGCCTTGCAGGAAAATCATGTCATCAATCAACGACTCGTTCTGGAAACCGCCGCTGCTAAAGCCAGGACAATTTGACTGGTGAAAAGACCAATTTGAGGCTCATGTCTGCTCACTGGATGGACAGCTCTGGAGGATATTCGAGACAGGCCCGCTCCCCATCCCACTTGACACAACAGATGCCGATAAACCAGTGGAGAAAACCAAGGATAAATACACCGATGAGGACTACAAAAAACTCGAAAAGAACTCTAGAGCGAAGAAGGTTCTCTACATGGCCCTTTCTCCTAGAGATAAGATTAAAGTGGCGATGTACAAAACCGCTAAAGACATGTATGATGGACTGGTGAGACTGTATGGTTGAAACGAAGATATCAAAAGAAATAGGATTCTAGCTGCCACAAAGGACTATGAGATAGTCATGCAGATGAAGGATGAATCCTTGGAGGATTTCTACACCAGATTCCAAGTCATAATTGGACAGCTGGATTACCTTGACGAGAAGCTCCCCAAATGGAAAATCACACACTAGTTCATGCAAGCCTTGAATTCAAAGTGGGACCACGTGACTTTAGCACTATAGGCTCAAAACGGCATCAAAGATACTACACTGGAAGAGCTGGTAGCCAATCTTCAGAGTCAAGCAGGAATCGTGGAAAGGAAGATGGCTAGGAGACAGTCTGATAAGTCTCAGGCCATTGCTCTGAAGGTGGAAAAAGCTCTTACACAAGCAAATGAGTCACCTAAGGAAGAGGACGATGAAATAGCCTTATTAACAAGAGCCCTCACAAGAGCTAATTTTAGCAAAGGACAAAACTTCAGAGCAAGAGAAAGCCGTGGTAACTCCTCCAAAGGGAACAAAGATGCTACGTCAAATGAAAATGGAAGGAACCCAAGACAAAAAGAAGACAGAATCTGCTATCATTACCAAAAGAAGGGACATCTGTCTAAAGACTGCTATAGCAAGAAGAAAGGAGAACCATCCATCCAAAAAGGAGAACCACCCATCCCTAAGCCAGCTCATGCCATGTTTGCCGCATGGGGAGACTCGGATGAAGACAGCGACGATGGAAAGCATTCAAAGGAGGCCTGCTTAATGGCTCACTCCACATCTAGTGAGGTAATGGAAACTGACTCTTTTATTGATAAAGTATTTTCTGAATCTGATCTTGTAGAAATAATAGCCAAAGTTTTAGCCAAAAACCGAGATCTAGAGGACAGACTGGCAGAGATGCAACAGGATCATCATGATGACATAGAAGAGAACCGCCTCTAGTCAACCAAAGCCATGCGGCTTGAGAAAGAGATGGCAGAACATGTGTGCAGGTGTCGTACATGCGAAGGAAGAGAAAGACAGGTTAGTGAGCTAAGTGATGAACTGAGACGTATGACGATTGGAAACACTGAGCTAGCTCACTTCCAAGCAAAGGTTGAAGAGTTGAATGATGAGTTGAACAATCTTAGACAAAACAATGAAGAACTCCTCCAGACAGTGGAAAGCCTGAGACTCGAGGAGGCTGCACGGAAAGAGGAATGGCTCTGTGAGCAGGAAGCTAAGAGGGCGGAGGAAGAAAAGAAAGACTACAAGAAAAGGTTCGTTAGACCGGGGCTAGGATATGGAGAAGAAAAGGCAGAAAAAGAAAAAGCTACAAAAGGAAAAGGGAAAATGACAAAACCAGGAGCATGGTCAAACCAGAAAAATAGGCCTCATACTACGAGGTAGACAAGAAGGGAAGTCAGTTCACAGGAGGGACACCACCTCTATGATGAAAACTCAGTTCCTTTCAAAACTAGGAAAGCTTATGAACTCTCGCAAAAGTAGAATCTCAATTGTAAGCCTCCAACGATAGACTTCCAGGCGAGGAAGGTCAAGACGTCAGTTCCACCTGGCAGAAGCAAGTATGTTGGTCTTCCATGTCATAGAATATGTTGGCATTGCGGACATCCTGGACACTACAAATCTGATTGTCCAAGACCGAGGGAGATAGATGAAAGGAACCACAACTGGTTGGATGCTCAAAGACGCTAACCGGAAGGCAGTTATCAGAGGGAAGTCAATGCCTACAGGAAGGAAGGCAGAAATGGTCACTTCCACTCCAACTATGATCCGGCTATCTCTAGCAAACCAAGGAAGACACCAAGGCGAAAGATTGATTTAACTAACCATAATGCTCACTACTCTTATTATTCCGTTCCTGTTGCTAAATTCACTCCTAAACCCAGTAAGCCCAAGCTTGTTTGGGTTCGTAAAAACTGATCTTTCTTTTGCAGAAAGGAGTGAGGTCCCATCCCTGGTACTTGGACAGTGGGTGCTCAAGACATATGACGGGGAATCCAGAATGGTTCGACTCACTCCACAAAACCTCCGGAGATAGCATAATCTTCGGAAATAAAAGCAAAGGAAATGTGATAGCAATAGGAGAGGTAAGAATTTCCGACTCTATCCGAATCAGACAGGTAAGTCTAGTGGAGAACTTGAAATATAATCTGCTAAGCGTATCTCAGTTATGTCAATACGGTAAAATTCACGTAACATTCAACTCTAATGACTGTCTTGTGAGGTGTAATGAGAGAGGGAAGACAGTTCTAAAAGGAATCCGTGTGAACGAAATTTAAACTGTTGATCCAGATTTCGTCCCGGAAGAAGAACTGTGTCTAGCAAGCATTGCAGAAAATTCCATCTTATTGCACAGGAGGTTTGGGCATGCAAGTATTAAACTACTGCACAAACTCCATCAGAAGGAATTGGTAGTTGGCTTACCCAAGGTGGAAAGTGCATCCGATCAGGTATGTAGTGCCTGTGTCATGGGAAAGCAAGCACAGACATCATTTCCATCAAAGCAAATCGTGAGCACTTCTGCACCATTGGACATGGTCCACATGGATCTGTGCGGACCAGTAAATGTCATCAACCGTGGAGGAAACAGGTATATTCTGGTCATAGTCGATGACTACTCCAGGTACACATGGACTATTTTTCTACATACTAAAGATCAAACATTTACTGAATTTGAGACCTGGCTGAAGTTGATGGAAAATAAGTTAGATCGCAGATTAACCTCTATTTGTACTGATAACGGAACTGAGTTCCGGAATTCACAGTTTCTTTCGCTGTGCAGGGACAAGGGTATTGACCACAACTTTTCCGCCCCACGGACACCATAGCAGAACGGTGTTGTGGAACGAAAGAACAGAACCCTGGAGGACATGTCACGAATGATGCTAATTGCTAGCGGAGTTGTAAAAGGTTTTTGGGCAGAAGCAGTGTATGCTGCGAGTCATATCCTAAACAGAGCATCGCTTCAATCCATGATAGGGAAAACTCCATATGAACTGCTACGTGGAAGAAAGCCTAATATTTCCCATTTGAAGGTATTTGGCTGCAGGTGTTTCGTCCACAATAATGACAAGGAGAATTTGGGAAAATTTAATGCTCGGAGTGACGAAGGAGTTCTCGTTGGATATTCTAGTCATAGCAAAGCCAACAAAGTCTATAACCTGAAACTAGAACAAGTTGAGGAAAGCGTGCATGTGAGATTTGATGAGACGAAAATGGCTGGTCAAAAGATAAAAGATCCCTCAACTACTGCCATGCTAGATGCTGGAGAACTCCAGTTCAAAGATGAGTTAGATCCTGACTGGGAACCTTCACCAGCACCTAATGTTGACGCACCCCCTATGAATGTCCAACCTGTAGACGATGCACCACCAGTGAATCAAATGGAGAACGCTGAGATAGATGATCCAGCAGATGGACAAGTCCATGATGACCCTGTGGTGGAAAGTCAACGGTGAAGTCACTGGCGAGGAAGAAGTGAGTAGTGATCCTACCCCTGCTAACCCTGAGGGGGAACTCAGAACCACACGTTATGG
The DNA here is from genome assembly GCA_033675215.1 of Rhodiola kirilowii. NCBI lineage: Eukaryota > Viridiplantae > Streptophyta > Magnoliopsida > Saxifragales > Crassulaceae > Rhodiola > Rhodiola kirilowii. The sequence continues at coordinate 30,006,948 of CM066196.1, read as the reverse complement.
ACGAGTGGTTCAGCCGCCAGCTAGACTAATGAAATACCAGTGCTACACTTTTCAGGAAAAGGTAAACCTTAATAGTTTCTGTCAATTCTGTGGATTTGCCTCCTTCGTTTCTCTTGCAGAACCGAGGACAGTAACAGAAGCGCTTAAAGACCCAGAATGAGTCAATGCCATGCAAGAGGAGCTGCACCAGTTCGAGAGGAACAAAGTATGGCGTCTGGTTCTTAGACCCAAGGATAAGAAAGTGATTGGAACAAAATGGGTCTTCAGAAACAGGTTGGACGATAAGGGAGTCGTCGTAAGGAACAAAGCCCGTCTGGTGGTCAAAGGATACAACCAGTAGGAAGGAATAGACTACGACGAGACATTCGCCTCAGTTGCAAGGTTAGAAGCAATCAGACTACTTATAGCTTATTCAACCTACCATGGTTTTACTTTGCAACATATGGATGTAAAGACGGCATTCCTGAATGGAGTCTTAAAGGAAGAAGTGTATGTGAGCCAGACTCCAGGATTCGAGGACAGAGATTATCCCAATCACGTGTACGTCCTGGACAAGGCGTTGTACGGATTGAAGCAAGCACCCCACACCTGGTACGAGAGACTATCCATGTTCCTTCTGTCACATGGATACGTCAGAGGAGAGGTGGACAAAACTCTCTTCCTCTTGAAGGAAGGGATTGACACTCTAGTGGTTCAGGTATATGTTGATGATATTATCTTTGGTTCAACTAACCCTAGACTTGTTAAAAAGTTCACAGATATGATGTCAAGCGAATTCGAGATGAGCATGGTGGGAGAACTGAAGTATTTTCTAGGACTTCAAGTAGCACAAGAGGAAGATGGAACTCGGATCCATCAGCAGAAGCACGTGAGAGAAATCCTAAAGAAGTTTGGGATGGAGTCCACAAAAACGTGTGCTACACCCATGTCACCCAATGACTCCCTAGCAAAGGATGAGTCCTCCCTACAAGTGGATCCGACTCTATACATGGGGATGATAGGTTCACTATTGTATCTTACGGCTAGTAGACCTGACATCTTATTCAATGTATGTCTATGTGCTAGATTTCAGGCAGATCCTAGAGAGACACATGTTAAAGCTGTGAAGAGGATTTTGAGGTACCTGAAGGGGACGGACGATCTGTGCCTATTCTATCCGATGGGAGGAAACTTACATTTGATGGCCTACACAGATGCTGATTATGCAGGCTGCAAGACAGACAGGAAGTCCACGTCAGGGATGGCACAGTTTCTTGGACCATGCTTGATTTCATGGGGGTCCAAGAAGCAGTCTTCCATTGCTTTATCCACCGCCGAGGCTGAGTATATCGCAGCTGCTGGTTGCTGTGCACAACTGCTATGGATAAAACAACAGCTAAGTGATTATGGTGTTCATCTTGAATGTGTTTCTATTCTATGTGATAATACTAGTGCCATCAATATTTCGAAAAATCCAGTGCAGTTTTCCCACACTAAACACATAGAAATTAGATATCACTTTCTACGTGACTGTGTAGAGAAAGGCACCATTGCTATGGAATACTATAGAACCGAGGAGCAGATTGCAGACATCTTTACAAAAGCATTACACAGGGAACCCTACGAGAAGCTAAGGCTTGAACTAGGTATGACTTCCCTTCCCTAGTCTGTACTCCATGTGGAATTTCCTCGATGATTGGCTAGACTAGTCTGCATGATAGGCTGCCTTGTGTGAAGCTGCTGCGTATGTAGTTGATGACTATGTGAAAGTTGTTCTATGAGGTCACCACTGCATGCATGTTAAATGAGATTACTAGCTAGCAAATATCATGAGCATGACACAAAATTCTTTGCAGCCCAAAAGAGACTTCCTAATTTGAACCCACACTATAAGCCAAGGAAGTACTCTAGACTAACCTAAGCCTATTACGTGTGGAGAATACATGTTTAGCCTGTTGACTTTAGTTTTTTTTGTTTCTCCACACTACATGAAATTGCTGTGTTGTGAATTAGTGAATTTTTATTCTTGAATGTGTGGTGTTTTATTGTACCACTTGGGTAAACCTAGCGCACCACACCCAAACCTTGTGAAAACCATGAGACAAAACTGGAGCTAACTTAGAATCGGTTCAAACCGGATCAACCAGATGGGTTATGGCTGGATGAATTGTTGGTCAGTATTGCTTGGAGAGTTAGTGGCTGCCAACAAGAAAAGCAAGTACAGATGCTTACATTGATGACGATTTGACTGAACCATATGGGAAAGAGGAAAGACTACAGCTTGGTCAGTGGCACTACGCCATTTCGATTTGATGGCCTGTTGTCTTTATGGCGTGGAGAGACGAACAGACGCTACAACTTTATTCTCAAGAGAACAGTAGCAGTAATTGCCTTTTCAAATACCTCAGTTGGATAGGTGGTAGCAAACCGTGGAGTGCATTTAATTATGGAAATTACATGAGGCGGGTTATCTCTTGCCTAATCATGGATTTGGAAGGGAGTTAGACGTGCAGTTAATTTTGGGAATTGAAAATCAAATCTTGCGGGATTTGAGGTGCCGATTGGGTTTTTGAAATTGGAAAGGGAAACTGCCAGTCTTTTTTTGAGAAGTATAAAGAAGAGGTGCAAAAGTGCGATCTTGACAACACAATCTGCCTCTTCTTCCAAAAGCTTTCACCTTTCGAAACCCTAGCCCTCTTCTCTCAACTCTACTGTTCTCATGGCCACCGAAAGCAAAGACCTTTCCGCCAAATTCGCTGCATTACTCACCAAGCTCAAGGTGAAAAGGGTGGATGTTGATGAAGTTCTGGGTGAACCGTCCAAGGCTCCAACTGCTTCCTCAAAATCTGTGAGGAGCCTGTATGCAGTTGCCGGCGTCGTTGAGGAACCTACCTCTCAGAGGAAGTCCAAGCGGAAGAGTGCCGCTGTTGAGGGCTCTGGCCCAAAGCACAGACGATCCGCCACCCCTCAAGGACCCATCCGGAAGAGTGGGCGTACAAAGAAAGTGCCAGTTCTCGTGGTGGAGGAGAAGGCGGTGTCCGAGGAAGGAGTTGTGGAAGTTCAAGACAAGAGATCCGTTGTCACAGAGGTTGTTATTGACAGGGGGTTTATGGCCTCGCACTAGTTGGTGGAGGTAAACGACCTCCTCATCGCTCAAGGCTGGGATCACCTCTTCCGAGAGGAGGTTCTGGTCGACGAGGATGTTGTGAGGGTGTTCTACTCCGAGTTCAAATTAGAGGAAAAAAAAGGGCTGCTCCTGGCCACATTCGTCATCAAGGGGGAAGTGCAAGTCATCACTCCTTGAGACCTGGGCAAGCTCTTGAATGTTCCAGTGACTGGGTATGAGGAGTACGTTCAGGGAATCTGACCTGCATCTGTGGCAAAGGCAGAAGTGATTTCCACAGTGGGGGGGGGGGATTCCAACAACGTGTCTAACCAAGGCATCGCTCAAACAATGGGCGTTATCAACAGAATCCTCCACAAGCTTATCTCCACAACCTTGACGCCTCGCTCACTGAAGCATGGGGTGATCAACTTTCGGGACTTCCTCCTGATCGACAAGCTGAGGGCCAAAGAACCCATCTACCTTCCCAAGCTGTTACTCCAACACATGAAGTACTGTGCGGGAAGCGAGACTCGTGGGTTACCTTACCCCGGCCTGGTGAAGAGCATTCTGTGTGATCTGGGCGTCTATGAGCTAGTTGTAGAAACCGTCCTATCTTCTACTCTGGGTAAGGAGACCATTGAGACCATGGGCTGCACGTTTGAGGAAGCCACGGGTTGGCAGAATCCTCGGTTTAACCCTACCCCCCCCCCCCCAACCAGTTGCGCCTCAGGCAATCGAGCCCCTGGACCAGCAACCGCTACATCCAGCAGAGGGGTCGACAGCAGTACTCACAGCTCTACAAGCGTTGGCCGGGAAGATTGAGATGTTGACCGAGCGTGTGGGAAATCTGGAGGTCGTGGCTGAGAAGATGCTGATAGGGTCTTGATGGACCACAATTATACGAATCAAAAACACAGTAAAACCCCCCAAGTTAGACTGTTTGTCTATCTAACATCCACTTGTTAGTCCCGATATATTTCCACAGGGCATTTTAGAGACTGAAGTGAAAACACGCTAAGGAGAGGATTTTATGCTGAAAAGATAACAAGAGTCAATCCAAGGTCAAGATCATATTCCGACTGAAGAAATATCAAGGATCCTGACGTGAAATTGACCATAACAAATTAATCAGAAGAATCAGGAGAGGAATCAAGACAGCCCGGGGAAGGAACACACTGACAGTTTTGTGAAAAGACTGCACAAAACTGTACAAAACTCACATATGGCAAGATGACTTGGTGACTTGATGAAGAGGTAGCCAAGGGAGGAGCTCCTCCACCCAAGGCAACCGGCAACCGGCGGCTGCCACCACCCTCCTCCTCCTTGACCGGTGGCTTTTGGCCCCTCCATGTGGTGGCTCCTCCTCCCTTGATTTGCCCATCCAATCTCCATGCAACAAGTGCCCTCATCTTAGCCCTCCATTTCTCCTCCCCATGGCTATAAATACACCCCTCCTCCTCCTCATTTCATAAGCCAAAATTGTAAAATTACTTCTCTCTCTACATTTTGTTACTTGTAAGTTTGGTTCGGTTTTGAAATAATACTCCTGTTTGTTCTTGAGTATTATACTGGAAATTATAATACTCTTGTCGGTTCTCGAGTATTATAATACTGTAGAGAATATTCCTGTTGGTTCTTGAGTATTCCACCCCTTTCCCTCTTACTATTTTCAAAAACCCCCGAGTATTTAGCTATGGTATCCATCTCTATGGATATTCGTAGCTAAACTCTTTATTCGGTGGAAGGTATTTTCTTGTATTATATAATGTTGTAATATCTTTTAGTTTCATTTCTTTGTATTCAAAACTTGTTCTATGTGCCATTTATAGTCAGAATTTCCAAGGTTGAGTGGATGCTACGAAAGGGCAAAACTCTTCCGTGGGGTTCGTGAACATACTCAGGTAAGTGGATGCTACGAAAGGGCAAAGCTTATCTGAGAAGTTCGACTCATCTAAAACACCACTTGGTCAATCGTAACTGTGAGATCAGGTGGATGCACAAAAGGCTAAGATACTTCGAAAGGAGGAATTAGTCTGAAATAGAACAAGGGTTGCTTTAAACGATGTTGCAAGTCTTGCGCTACGAAAGGGCCTCGATTCATCTTTGAATACTTAGAAAAGTTACTAACAGTTTATTATATACATGTTATAATACAAGAGTACCTGAAACCGAATGCTTCTCTTTACTGTTAAACCGCAATCACCAACTGCTGATCTACCGGAGGAATTACAATCACGCATCACCCACTGTAAGTCTTCTTTGTATTTACAGCATTTAATTTCTATATTTACTTTTCCGCAATCAAAACCAAAAACCCCCAAAAAATCACGTAGTTAATCAGAGCGCTGAAACCTCAATCAACCATAAAACACGCTCCCCCCAGTTCAATCACCCTAAAAGAATAGCCTATTCCCCTAATTCCCTTGGGTTCGACCCCTACTTACCACTTACTACCCAGTAGTGTAGTCACAAGTAGCGGATATTATAAATTTATTTGTACAGAGAACACTGCACCTTAACAACAGTGCGGTGGCTCTCCGTCAAATTGGCGCCGTTGCCGGGGAATTAGCCGTCGAATAAACTTTTCTTTTCTCTCCCTCCCTCTTTTTTCTCGTGCTCGAAACAACTATGTCTCGCGAAGGAAGTCATCATGACTACCAGGATGACGATGAAATAAACCTGTACGAGCGAAATGATGAAGTGCCACTTCCATTTATGGATGATCCGGAGCAACTCATCAGAAGCAGACGAGCTCGTGATAGGGAGGCCATCAGAAGAAACCAAGAACCACCCGAGGACCGAAATGCAGCTGGTCCAGTACGACAACCCCCTAGATATCCCCCACCCCCTCGCCCTCGACAAGTTCCTAGACAAGAACCCGTCTTCGATAACTACTACTGGGATGACAACTACCGTGAACCCACCCTGGGAGAACTTTCGGCACCAGATTTCAGAGTTCAGCCATGGTGTATCTACGAAGGACCTGAGCTAGAAAACATCGCCATCAACACTTCAGTGGCCCACAGCTTGCCAAAATTCTCAGGAACTCGTGGAGAATCAGCAATGACTCATCTCCAGCGTCTACATGGGATTTGCCAAAACCTCAAACCAAATGGCGTAAACGTAGACGACTTTAAGTTAAAAGCGTTCTACTTTTCCCTCATTGATGCGGCAAACGACTGGTTCCTGTCATTACCTTCCGGAAGCATCAGAACATGGGCTCAGATGCAGAAGAAATTCTTAGACAAATACTACCCAGCAGGAAGAGCAATGCAAGTAAGAAGGCAACTGCAAGACATCAAACAAGGGCCCAACGAAACCATGTATGATTACCTGGAAAAGTTCAATCACCTGGAAAGAAGCTGCTGTACCCTTGGACTGCCCGAGAAACTCATAATCGAGTACCTCATTGATGGATTAAGACCCTTAGACAAAATGCTCCTGGATGCCTCAGCTGGAGGGTCCATAATGAATCTATCATTGAGTGGTGTTAGGCAACTCATCAACGACGTTGCCGAAAATGCCCGATTTAGAGAAGAGACAACTCGGCAGGAAGAATTCTCCCGAACGAAAAATGTGGCAAAAGCTGAAACATCGACGGGGCCTATATCTGAGGAGATGAAGCAGTTAAAAGAAATGATGATTCAGCTCCTACGAAGACAACCAGTTCCGGTAAAACCTTGCGAGTTCTGTGGATCTATAGACCACAAAACTGACACATGTCCGACATTAATAGAAGAGGAACCGGCGGAAGTAAATGCAATAGGAGGATATCAAGGATACAACAACAGCAACGACAGAGCAGGACAGAACAGGCAGTACGGTCAAACATCCAAACCAGACTGGCGTAACAACAACAGCTATCCTCAGAAGGAAGCACAACCAGCTCAGTCATACCACCAACCCCCCCACCGACAATATAACCAGAACGCTCCAGGACAATATCAGCAAAGAGGACTGAATCAGAGTCAGCACCAAACTGGCCTGAATAATCAGCAAGAACCAACCAAGTCGCTCAATGACACGATGAAGGAGCTCGCAGGAAACGTAAATCAATTGGGTACTTCGCTACTCCAATACCAGGCGAAAACTGACGGGGCAATTTCTGAATTGACTAAACAAATGTCCCAGCTCGCCACTGCAATGTCAACACTGACCAATGAACCTGGCAGAATTCCTTCACAAACCATCCAAAACCCAAAGGCAAATCTTAGCATGATAAAAAGGTCAAACGTAAAGACGACCCTGGGAGAAGTAGCACGAGCCCCAGCCTACAAACTCACTAACAAGCACTTCAACCGTAGACGTCGTCCTGACTGGAATCAAGAGGAAGACCGACCCAATAACGACAGAACATGGGTCACGCATGCTGACAATGGACGGTACGCATTCACCGTTTGCATATCACCACCGTCAGTCATACACTCTGACATACCAGCATCTGGATGGGATTACAATAGCAATGAAAGGGATGGACAGAATGGCCCAGCATTGGGAAAAGCCCTCACTTCTGATCATGAGTCACAACCAGAAAGAGATAAAGACCCAGGGGCCTTCACAGTCACCTGCGGTATTGGTGAGACCCAAATCCATAAGTGCTTAGTTGACCTTGGGGCTGCTGTCAATGCCATGCCTTCCTCCTTATATTACTTACTAGGACTTGGTCCATTGAAACCACCCCGATCAAACATCGAACTAGGAGATAAATCATGCATCCGCCCGGTTGGAGAACTGGAAGATGTAATACTCCATGTGGGAGAACTCGTCGTTGCTGCAGACTTCTATGTAATACCAACAGAAGAGACCTGCGAAGACGACCCACCAACAATAATATTGGGACGACCATTCCTCTACGCCACTAAAGCAAGAATCGATGTAGGCAAGGGCTCATTATCACTTAAATTCGGCGGCAAAATTGCACACTTCTACATTCATCAGAGCCGCCCGGACACAAAAAAAAATCGCCAGACATAACACCTATCCCAGATCACGGCGCACAGTTTTCTGACCTGTCATTAGAGACCAAAAAAGTAACAAGACCAGCAGCTATGGTCAAAGGTCTCCCGCCTTCTCAGAAGCAATGGAAAGAGAAAACACCAAAACCATGGAGCTCTTACTCCAGCAAGAAGTCAGGACAAGTCAAAGCAAGAAGCAACACAGGAACGGTGGCAAAGTTCGACCTCAGCCACCCATGGGACCCAAACCAGTAATCCACAACGAGGTATCGTCGAGCCAACGACGTAAAACAAGTGCACTGGTCGGGAGGTAACCCGACACTATCTTACTTTCCGCACTTACTTTCAGTACTTAGTTTTAAGCTTGCATGACTTTTGAACTAAGGCACTCCTTCGTTCAAAAGTGGGGGGTGAAAACCGCCTGTGTACATAAATAACATGCTTGCTGTTTTTCTTTTTTAATAATAGTATCTTTTTGAACATATGAACTTAAGAATGTGAAAAAGATAAATCAGAATTCATGCATTTACCTTGTGAAAATTCAAACTGTTTAAAAACTTAGAATGTAACTTTCCATTTGTCCTTTGTGCTGAGATAACTAGGGATGTGGAGTTGACATAAACTGCCCTAGAAGGACTTGGGAAGCAATCAAAGGATCAGATCAAACTATATGGTTTTCGAAGTCAGTGGAGGCTGCACTTCGGGATTCAGTGAATAATTGAAGTCAACTCCGCCAAAAAGCATCTATGCAAAGGCGAGGACGGGAATCACACCGTCCTCTCTCTAGTCAAAATAGCCGAGAAAATAGATGGGCGACCCTCATCTTGACCCGCGCAAAACGACAAAGACGAGAGGAGCGGGGAGGTATTTCCATAGGCTTGCGGGCGATGATTGGACCTCCCAAAAGAAAGGCTTGAGAAAATGGACTAGCAATCACAAAAAGGCGAAAAGCTCAATGAAGCAAATCAAAAGAGGCCAAAGGCCCAAAATTGTGAAGGTTTTAACCGAGCAAAAGTGAAGCACTCAAAAAAGTCAAATCAAAGGCCAAAGGCCGATTCACTACAACAACAAAAAAGCAGTCCCTCGCCAAAGAAAGAAATCAAAGTACTCAAACCATTGAATCCCGAACCGAATCACGTGCATGAGAAAGCTACCAGAAGACCATATAGTACGAAACGATCCCGAGGCTGCAACCCAGGAACCTGAAAAGGGCTATCTCCCGAAACATCCAATATAATTTGCATCTCAGCACGGAGGTACAAGTATTAAGTTTCTTCTATTTATTTACGCAGTTTAATTTGGTAATAAGTAAGCAATGCATGAATTACGATAGATCGAGTACCACAGTCTAATTTTCATATGCCAAATCCGAACCTAGAACTTACGCCCTTTAATAGCATTGTTCGGGACGAACAACTAAAAGTGGGGGGTGATTTGATGGACCACAATTATACGAATCAAAAACACAGTAAAACCCCCCAAGTTAGACTGTTTGTCTATCTAACATCCACTTGTTAGTCCCGATATATTTCCACAGGGCATTTTAGAGACTGAAGTGAAAACACGCTAAGGAGAGGATTTTATGCTGAAAAGATAACAAGAGTCAATCCAAGGTCAAGATCATATTCCGACTGAAGAAATATCAAGGATCCTGACGTGAAATTGACCATAACAAATTAATCAAAAGAATCAGGAGAGGAATCAAGACAGCCCGGGGAAGGAACACACTGACAGTTTTGTGAAAAGACTGCACAAAACTGTACAAAACTCACATATGGCAAGATGACTTGGTGACTTGATGAAGAGGTGTCCAAGGGAGGAGCTCCTCCACCCAAGGCAACCGGCAACCGGCGGCTGCCACCACCCTCCTCCTCCTCCTTGACCGGCGGCTTTTGGCCCCTCCATGTGGTGGCTCCTCCTCCCTTGATTTGCCCATCCAATCTCCATGCAACAAGTGCCCTCATCTTAGCCCTCCATTTCTCCTCCCCATGGCTATAAATACACCCCTCCTCCTCCTCATTTCATAAGCCAAAATTGTAAAATTACTTCTCTCTCTACATTTTGTTACTTGTAAGTTTGGTTCGGTTTTGAAATAATACTCCTGTTTGTTCTTGAGTATTATACTGGAAATTATAATACTCTTGTCGGTTCTCGAGTATTATAATACTGTAGAGAATACTCCTGTTGGTTCTTGAGTATTCAGTAGGAATTAGGAATACTCCTGTTGGTTCTTGAGTATTCCACCCCTTTCCCTCTTACTGTTTTCAAAAACCCCCGAGTATTTAGCTATGGTATCCATCTCTATGGATATTCGTAGCTAAACTCTTTATTCGGTGGAAGGTATTTTCTTGTATTATATAATGTTGTAATATCTTTTAGTTTCATTTCTTTGTATTCAAAACTTGTTCTATGTGCCATTTATAGTCAGAATTTCCAAGGTTGAGTGGATGCTACGAAAGGGCAAAACTCTTCCGTGGGGTTCGTGAACATACTCAGGTAAGTGGATGCTACGAAAGGGCAAAGCTTATCTGAGAAGTTCGACTCATCTAAAACACCACTTGGTCAATCGTAACTGTGAGATCAGGTGGATGCACAAAAGGCTAAGATACTTCGAAAGGAGGAATTAGTCTGAAATAGAACAAGGGTTGCTTTAAACGATGTTGCAAGTCTTGCGCTACGAAAGGGCCTCGATTCATCTTTGAATACTTAGAAAAGTTACTAACAGTTTATTATATACATGTTATAATACAAGAGTACCTGAAACCGAATGCTTCTCTTTACTGTTAAACCGCAATCACCAACTGCTGATCTACCGGAGGAATTACAATCACGCATCACCCACTGTAAGTCTTCTTTGTATTTACAGCATTTAATTTCTGTATTTACTTTTCCGCAATCAAAACCAAAAACCCCCAAAAAATCACGTAGTTAATCAGAGTGCTAAAACCTCAATCAACCATAAAACACGCTCCCCCCAGTTCAATCACCCTAAAAGAATAGCCTATTCCCCTAATTCCCTTGGGTTCGACCCCTACTTACCACTTACTACCCAGTAGTGTAGTCACAAGTAGAGGATATTATAAATTTATTTGTACAGAGAACACTGCACCTTAACGACAGTGCGGTGGCTCTCCGTCAGGTCTGAAGTTGAATGGGTGAAGGACTTGCGCTCCTTGGTGAAAGAGGTTGAGGACTTGGCAAAAATCAATTTAGTCCACTGCAATCAGATCAAGGATGAGATAAAGGAGCTGAATCGTCAGCTGAGATTCATGGGCACCGAGCTGGTTGACCAGTTGAAGATCATGTTTCAAGGTTAACTCTGATGCTGTCTCATGGTTGCCCCCTCCTTTCCATCCCTCCCACATCTGCTCTATTTTTCTTGTTCTTTTCTTCGTTGTCATGTTCTGTGTTTGCTTGATAGTCTTTAAATTTTCAATTTGCTGTGTGTGTTCCTGCTGGGGAACTTTTGCTCGTTGTTAATGAAGTATGCAGTTTTCCTTCCTTCACGTGGATGTCCTTAATTGCGCTCTTTTTGATGATGCCAAAAGGGGGAAGATAACATTGAGTGCACTACTTGGGGGGAAGTTGTTTACTGAAAATCAAACTGATGTCCATCTAAGGGGGGACTGTTAAGCGATCGTGGACCTGTTTGCCTAACTAAAATTGAATGAAAAACTATATGATGGAATTATGAAGAAATATCTATGTGCCAGACTTGTGATAGTTTTGAAATACATGTCATGGATTTCTTGTCTTTTGAAGAAGTGTTTGTCATCATCAAAAGGGGAATTTGTTGGAACCCTTTGGTTTTGATGATTATAAACACTTAGCTAATGTGTTGCCTAAGTGTGCAGAAATCCATGAACAAATTAAAAGATGCAGGTTCCAATTAATATGCAATGCTTGTGCGCCAAGTCAGAAGATCCAAGTCGGCGTCTAAAGATCCGCAAAGATATGTGCGTCCAATCTTGAAGATCTTGAAGATACGATATTGATCGAAGATAAATATTAATTGAAGATCTCGAATATATATGGAAGATATTGATTGAAGACTTGGAAATCAAGGAAGATACAAAGAAGATTAAATTGATCAAAGAATATTGAGGACAATATTCTGCAAACCAGATTTGGAAAGGATGACGTTATCCAGAAACTGATTTGGGATAGATTGCGAATCAAATCTAGACAAATCAGTTTATTATCTGCCATGTTTGGTAAGTCGGTTTGGGCCGAATCGAACTGGATCAGTTTTCGAGATTCGCTAAACCCTATATAAGGACTTAGGGTTCGCCAAAGAAGAGTTCGCATTTTTGGGAGAACAAAACGACTGCTTTAGAAGAGCAAGATTGTCGAGACTGCACGCACGAAGGTTCGAGGTTCGAAATTGATTACTTTGTCGGGTTGAGTAGAGGTCATCAAATAGAGTCTAGTGAAAAGACCTAGTTTGTAAACCCTACAAGTATATCTGAATAAAAAGTAATCAGGTTCGCCAATCCTTTCAGAGAAATTTGAAAGGTAGTGGTTTTTATCTTATCATTATTCTCTGAAAGGTAGTAGTTTTTATCTTATCATTATTGTGATAAGGTTTCCACTCTATATTCGTGTGCAATTATTTTCAATCGTTTACTTTCCTGCATAATTATTTCCGCTGCTGTCTGACCATCAGACGAAACATGTCACGACCCAAAATCTAGGCCGAGACCGGCACTTGACCCAATGCCAAGCAAGCCTCTCACTTATTTCAAAACCGAATACTTACTCTCGACATGTACACTTTAAATAAAATAACCAAAATGAAATAAATAACTGGGAGTATAACGTAACAAGTCTCACTATTAACATCCTATCTGAAGTACAACGGAGCGACATGTCTAACATAAAATGGAATAACTAGATAAATAAAATAACTTCAACTGGATGACTGGTTGTGTGGCACCATACGCGAAAAGAAAAGCTTCCTCGAAAAGATGATAGATAGCTCCCGACTTAACGACTCACTTATCTGAAAAAGATGGGGAAGAGGGGGTGAGTCTGGGGAGACTCAGTGAATAATTAAAACACTTAATTACAACAACCATATTCGTAAGCACATGTCCACAATCACATACTCCAAGTTTCACATCACAATAAAACATATGCAATAACGTGTGAATACCCGATCGATCGTACTACCCGCCATCAACCCATTTGACCACCTGCCTATTCACCAGGCGGGTCGTATGGCACCGTCATCGAACCCATTTTGCCACCAGGCCCAAACCCATTCTGCCACCAGGCCGTGACCTGGCAGGCCGTAACCTAGCGGGCCGTATGACGCTCTAACAAGGCCATGGTAATGCATATCGTGTATGCAATGCTGCACATATGCATATCAAAGTACTCCACATAAATCACGTAATCATATCAATCAATCACACATGTCAATACACACTTGTATTTAACGTCTTCGCAAGACGAGGGGTTTCACTTTCATCACTTTCGTAATCACCCAAACAGTTCAATATCACATGTCATATAAATAACGTATCATAATTAAACATATTAACCACTCTTTGATTACAATCGAATCCAATACTTGAATACACGAATATGATCAAACTGCTCGATCCCTTGCACTGATCACGCCACCTATAGCGACATACAAAATACAACCCAAATTTACATAAACTGATTTATTACTATTATTAACTATTAAAAATTATATTAAACGCACAAGATGTTGTTTTCAAATGATTGCCTAACATCCGCCGCTGTTCCTTTTATAAAAAGTTACAAACTAAACTTAAAATATCGATGTGGGGTCTACATTATGCCTACACTACTAAAAGCCCCAAATAATACTCACCCGACACCAGCACTCCTATTCCAAGCTTTCACCTCCCCAGGCTGCGATTTTCCTTTCCCTTTTTTTAAAAACCCTAACCTCTCTTTAGTTATATATAGATTCAGACTAAGCTTAAATTAAGGAAACCCTAAACAAATAGTCTGAAAATTTTGGGCCCACTAATCCATATCTATAACCGACCCACACACGTTCTGTTTTATCTTAAACAATAATTTCAATTACTAATTAAATTTTTTATTATTTTAACTAAATTAACGTCCCACATTATAGTGTACATATCTTACATTTTTTGATCTGTCATAATCATATTCGTTCTCCCCAAATCTCCTTCTTCATTAATTCTTAAATTACTTTTAATGTCACTTATTAATAATATATATATATTTTTTTGACGGGTATTACAAAACAGTACTTCGAAACTTCCGTCTGACAGACTGCTAACACTAAAGATTCAACATAAATTTCTAAGAAAAAAAATGGACCTTTACATTTGGGCCCAAACTGGCCGATTCGTTTATAAGACATTGATGACGTCATCATCCCCGACATGGACGCTTTGCTGAAAGCCAAAGAGCTCAGAATAGCTTCAATTTTCTTTTTTTTTCCAAAAATGGAATCAGCAGTAACTGAATTTGATAAACTCTAGATGACGAGATTTGCCGTTGAACTATTTCCCGATTCCCCGGCCGCATTCAATGGCGGGTGGTTATTATCTCCGCCATGGAATAGGCCTGGTAATCGCTGCAATTTCACTTTTCCCGGCAGCATCGTCGATTACCGACGCCGAAGCTCTGCTGCAATTCAAAAGTTCTTTGCAAAATTCGGATGCTTTGTCGACATGGGTTGCTGGAACATCACCTTGCGGCGCAAACACCACATGGAGCGGAGTGGAGTGCTCGAACGGCACGGTATCAGGGCTCCAATTGGAATCGATGGGTCTTGAAGGTCCACTGGAAGTCAACGCGTTGACGAATGTCGGGTCATTGGTAACAATCAGCTTTGTGAATAATTCGTTGACAGGGTCAATTCCGGCTTTGAATCGTATCAAGATCCTGAAAGAGATTTTCATCTCCAAAAACAAATTCTATGGCCCTATTCCGGGAGACTATTTTGTGGGGTTAGTGTCGCTGAGGAGTATCGGATTCGCTGATAATAATTTCAGCGGCGAGATTCCGTGGTCGATTGGTAGAATTCCCGAATTGGTGGAATTAGGGTTACAGAATAATTTGTTCACTGGTAAGATTCCGATGATTGGGCAGAAGAGTCTGACGTCGTTTAATGTTTCCAACAACAGGCTTTCTGGCGAAGTTCCCAAAAGCTTGTGGAGATTCAATCTCAGCTCCTTCTCAGGTAAATATAAGCATCCTTTTTTTAAGGTTGGATTTTTTTTTCTTTCCCCTTTTTGATGTTGGATTTTAATAGGCAATGCCAACCTCTGCGGCGTGAATTTAAGGAAGCCGTGCGCGGAGGCAGGAGGTGAAATACTGGACGAGCGGAGAAAGGCAATCAACGAGTCGATCGAGAAGGTGATCACGTTGGGTGGAGTTGTGCTTCTTTCTATGGTTATGCTCTCTTTGATGTTCATCAAGAGTGAAGAGAAGAGGACCAAGTTGTTTGACTTTCCGGAGAAGAGCACCACTCGAAGACCGGCCCTGACGGCCAAGGGGACAACCACCTCGGATGGGCTTGGCTCTGGGAAGAGGAATGATAACGTGAAGACGTCGGAGCTCGTGATGGTGAATGACGACAAGGGTGTGTTTGGAATGGCGGATGTGATGAAGGCTGGAGCTGAATCACTTGGTGACGGCGGTGATAGGGGATTCGGGATGTCATATAAGGCGGTGATGGCGAGCGGGCTGACGGTGGTGGTGAAGAGGATGAGGGATTGTAACCGAGTTGGCAAGGATGGGTTTGAGATGGAGATGAGGAAGCTTGGGAGGGTTAAGCATCCCAATTTGCTGACTCCTTTGGCTTATCATTATCGACGCGATGAGAAGCTTCTCATATCCGAATTTGTTCCCGTAGGCAGCTTGCTTCACCTTCTCCATGGTCAGTATTATTGTTTCACTCAAAGGAATGCATCAAGTTCATCTGTATGTGATTTTAAATTTGGAATATAATGTGTCCCGGTCAGGCTCTGGCCAGAGGATCGTACTGGTTAAGATGTTGTTTTTAAGGTTACTAGGTTGTCTGTGTGGGTCTGACTGTATGTCATCACTTTGTTGATCTGTGTTTTTCAGGCGATCCGCGGCTAAAAATGGAGCTCAACTGGGCAGTGCGGCTGATAATTATAAAAGGGATTGCTAGAGGGCTGGACTATCTGCATTCAGTATTTCCAGCAGCAGCTTTACCTCATGGGAATCTGAAATCCAGCAATGTGCTGATCAACTCCAAATGCGAGCCACTCCTTTCTGAATTCGGCCTTGATCCAGTAGTAAATACTAACCAAGTCGGTAACTTGTTGTTTGCCTACAAGGCTCCCGAGGCAGCAAATTACGGTATTGTATCACCCAAATGCGATGTTTTCTGTCTTGGAATCGTGATCCTTGAACTACTCACTGGAAAATTCCCATCTCAGTACGTGGCGGACGGTAGTAGAGGAGTGGACGTGATCGGATGGGTGGAGACATGTATTTCACAGGGAAGAGTGCTGGAGGTGTTTGACCGGGATCTGGTGACGAATGCGACGACAATTTCTCGCCTTGAGATGGAGAAGCTGTTATACATTGGGGCTGATTGTTCCGAAAGAAACCCTGATATGAGGCTGACAATGGAGGAAGCAGTTAGCAGAATAGGGCAGATCAGATACGGTGGTGGAAGCCAAGATTATCGTCCACAGTACAGTTTTGAATCCCTGCAACTGGGTTCTCAATCGACGAGTTTTGCTTCTTTCAATTCGCAATCTCCACCGAACCTGTCAGGGAGAATGAGATATGAGAGCCATGGTAGCTTTGACGTGGTGATGATAGACAGCAGCTACTTCAGGGATATAGCAGGAAGTAGTAATCAGCCTGAGAAAATGAAACTGCAAAACCATGTTAATCTATCTGGGAGATTGAAGCAGGACGGGTATGCTACCAGTCAAGGAAATGATCACCAATCTGTGAAGATAAAGCCAGTTAAGGTCGGCACAACTCACCACAACTTTTATGGCATGTTATCTGAACTTGATCAGTAGTGACAACTTATTACTTATCTGTAGATATGTCACACCTTTACTTGGATCTTAATTCGTTGTTCCAGTTTCCAAATACCATTTACGCTATGTTTGATTCTTGGATTTTGTGATGGAAAGGAATTAGCAAGTAAAGAGTATTTCATGGTAAATGATCTTTTTGTGTGTTTGGCGTGACATGGAAAGTCTAATGTGAAACAATGCGCCCTCGCAATTTGCTTTTCAAGCCCTTATACAAAAGGATATAGTGTCAGTGAACCTCTGGGCTGAACTTGTGGATGCCGAAATGCTATTCGCTTCTTTAGTCGAGCTTTTTAAACTTAGGTGGACGATCTTAATGTTTGAGGTAAGGCCCGGTGTAAGCTAAGTGTGTATGCAACAACATATAAATAGAGCAAATGCTACACTAACACTGCTTCATTTAACTTAAATGATTTAAGCACCACTGCATATGCCCTATATGAAAGTGAGCACCGCTAAGGGCATAATGCTGCAGCAGGGTTACACTTGCACTGCAAATTTTGAAACAATTTTGTTGGTTCCGGGTTATCATTTGTGATTTGTTTATATTGACACTAATAATCATAAATCATGCTACGATGTAGCTAGCTATTCCAGTAAAGGTAGTATACTAAAGTATCCCGACAAAGGTGGTATACGTAAACCTACTCCACTAAAGGTTGTATATTATTTAGTTCTCCGAAACACACGTATTCCGACAAAAATATTACTATGCCTAGATGTTACTAATTATATGTACGGTGAAGTTTCCAATAAGTATTAAAGATAAGCATTCAATGCCTAAGGAAAAGCTTTAGGTGAAGTATCCACCTAATCTAGCAACTCAATTCGTGAGATTAAGAACGAGATCTAGTGGAAAACATGAAATAAGCATTAAACGCAGAGTCTCAACATGTGTAGTCACATGATTTGATCCTTAACTGAAAAAAGAATTTAGTTACTCATATATGTGGGATTCCACACCAGAGTAATTATGAACAATAGAAGTAGTCAAAATCTCTTAGTCGTAGAAAGCGTCGCGGGACTTTCATTCTTTTGATCTTAGGAGTCGCCCCTGAGAATTCAAACTCGTTGTTCGTCAAAGATATTAGTTTGTTTCAAAAAATCAAGATTAAGGTATCAACTGACGCTAGCAATTGATGTTCGCTAACAGCAGCCGCGCGCATCTTACACTTTATTGACACTAAAATGGCATTTCAATCATATACTCTCTCCTAGAGCTTCTAATACACTTCAAATGTAAAAACCATACTAAAAAGTAAATGTTTGCATATAAATGTATCAAAGTAAATGAGATTAGTTAGTCAGGCGACATTGAGAGAGAGCTGGGAGGACCTTTTTCGTCCTACAGATGAGTAATGTTTGGGCATTCTCGAACAATTAAAGACAACATGGTTGCCTTTCATGGAAACCTTTGCTTGGAGCTACATCTATCAACGATCTCTTTAGGAAAGATATGACAGGTCCCGATTTTGTCTAGGGACTTCGAGATTTTCTATTTGGAATGCTATTAATCAGGTCATTACAAGTTGCAAAATGAGACTACATGGATCTCGTGATCTAGCTGGATGTGGCGTGGATGAAGTTGGAATCTCGGATTTGGCACTCCTACAAGTTAGGCAACCGCCATGAAAAAAATATCACAAAAAGATATGGAATATCTTGGAGTATATTTGGATAAGAGATTCGGTCAATATTTAAGGAATAAATATTTGACATATCCAACAAGAATGTTATGGGATATTCTTGTTGAAGATTTGTTGACAATAGTATGGGTTATTCTCAACAAATTAGGAAAGATATTCAGAGATATTTGGAAGATGTTCTCCTTGAATATCTAGGGTTTCCTCGTGAAGAAGACATCTATAAATTGGAAGCTACGGTCTCCATTCTGGTGCGTTCGTTCAGAGGAATTACTGGAGCTAAAGTTTCTAGATAAATTGAAGTTGCTGATTGCTGAAGGAAGGTTGACTCAGCCGAGGTGCACCTGTGAGGGAACGGACGTAGCAATCGGGACCAGTGAAAGATATCGACTTGGATTTGTAGTGCGGACAACACTTGAGGTAACTACAACTAAGGTTCGTCTGAAAGGAAGGGGTTACACCCTGGATAGTGGTAGGGTTGTATTACCTCATTGTAACCAATATCTAATAATACAAGGCGCTATTCTGAAATTCTTCTAGTCATGCTAGAAGGTAGTGGTTTTTCTTCAGTATTCGTTTGAGTACTGGAGTTTTTACCATAAGTCACTGTGCACTTTATATTTCATCTATGTTTAGTTTTATTCCGCTGCTTTACGTTTACCTGGCAATGAAAGTTACTTGCCGGGTTGCTAACCACGATCCAACAATTGGTATCAGAGCCCGACTCTAGATTTGTGTTCGCATTGCAGGTGAAATGACTTCAATAAACAACTCTTTTTGGAAGCCTCCAGTTCTGAAGGCAAGAGAGTACGAGTGGTGGGCAGAACAGTTTGAAGCACACACGTGCTCCATGGATGGACAACTATGGAAGATAGTCAAGCAGGGACCAGTACCTATCTTGGATCCTATGATGATAAAAAAGAAGCCGGACAATTATGATGACAATGGCTACAAGATACTGGAGAAGAACATCATAGCAAAGAAGATCTTGCACCAGGCACTAGGTCCAGGTGACTTAAAGAAGCTGTTGCATTATAAGACAGCCAAATATAACTGGGATGCTCTCAAGAGACTCTACTCAAGAAATGATGATCATAAGAAGAATCGCTTCCTTGCTGCCATGAAGGATTATGACAATGCCACAAAAGGAAAGGATGAATCTCTCGAAGACTATCACTTCAGATTCCCGAGCTATGTAGGTCAAATGCGATTTCTGGGGGAATAGATCCTTGAGTGGAAAGTCACTCATCGCTTTCTCCAAGGTCTCAGTCACAAATTTGACGTGTTCTCAGTAGCACTCCAAGCTCAGAGCGATGTTAAGAGTATGACCTTGAAGAGCTGGTTGCCAAACTACAATGTAATGAGATCATTCAACTAAGCAGAACAGAGGACAAAGAACTAGAAAAGATAAAATCCATTGCTCTTAAAGTTGCTCTTAAATCCATTGCCAAACTACAATGTAATGGCATTGGAGTACTTCACTTTTGATTGGGGTAAACATTCACCACTTGGTTGATTTTTCTTTTCTTTGAGTTTTGCTCCTTTGATGAAAATTGCATGTCCATTTTCCTTTACCTTTGAGAGGTCCAATCATCGCCCGAGAGCATATGGAAATACCTCCCCGCTCTTTCTCATCCTTGTCATTTTCGCGCGGGTCAAGATGAGGGTCGCTCACCTCTTTTCCCGGCTACTTCGGACTAGAGATAGGATGGTTTGATTCCCGTCCCGCCTCTTGCATAAACCCTGCACGACGGAGCCAACTCTGAACCAACAAGCCCGAAGTGCTAGCCTCCACTAACTTCATATAACCGTAAGTATGAGATCCGGTCCCTTGAGTGCTTGTCAAGCCTCTCTAGGGCATTTCTTTCAACTCCACATCCCCTATATATCTCAGTTCATAAGGACAAGTAGAGAGTTAAATTCTCATGTTCTTACACAATTTAGATTTCACAAAAGAAATGCATGAAATCGGATCTATCTATTTCACATCATCAAGTTTATATTCTCAAAAAAAATTTAAAAAAATAAAAATTTTTAAGGGAAAAAGGGAAACGTGCTAATTCTTATGTGCAATGACTACCCACCCCACACTTTTGAACGAAGGAAAGGAAATGACATAGAAAGGAAGGGTCGAAAAGAACTCCCCTTATGGTGTCGTTGCTTAGTCGTGGTTGTAGGAGCAAATGACAAGGCCTGGCCCGGCCAGATTTGGACATGGTCCGATGAAACTCGAGTTGGAAGGCCTCGGTGCAAATTGCTCAGGGTCATGCGCTCGCATGGTTCAAGCATGCGTTCGCACAAACCCGACCCGCCGCATGAAATGTTGTGCGTTCGCATAATGGCCTTGCGCGCTCGCACGCGGTCGAATTCCCCAGCCTGCAGAAGACCATGCGAACGCATGGTAAAGGCATGCGAACTCATGAGGAGTGTCTGTTCCCTGCATGAAAATCATTCCTTTCCCAAGTACAAAAGGGGGTGAGAACGACTCAAGACTAAAACAAAATGACATAAGTAAAACAAACTGAAAAAACTAAAAGACTCATAGAAAAAACTAAACATGCCGGGTTACCTCCCGGCGAGTGCCTTTGTTTAACGTCGTTGGCTCGATGGTACCTCATTCATGGGGGATCTGGTGGCTCGGCTAGGTCATATTGTTGAGCTGTCAAGTCGACCTCGCCATGATAATGCTTAACCCACTGCCCATTTACCTTGAATTGGCTTCCATTTTCCGGGCTTTGCAGCTCAAGCGCCCCATGGTTGAATACTTTAGTCACTGTGTAGGGGCCGGTCCATCTAGATCTCAGCTTGCCCGGCATTAACTTCAGGCGGGAAGAGAAAACTAGGACTTGTTGGCCGATTTCGAACGAGAGTCTGAGAATGAATTTATCATGGTATAGCTTGGTCCGTGCTTTGTAGTCCGTCTGCCCCTCATAGGCCTCGAGCCGCAACTCCTCAAGCTTGCATAGTTGCAGCTTCCTATCCAATCCGGCGGCCTTCAAATTCGGATTACATTGATTGAGTGCCCAATAGGCCTTATGCTCCAATTCCACTAGGAGGTGGCATGCTTTCCCATAAACCAACCGAAAGGGAGAGGTCCCTATTGGCGTCTTATAGGCCGTTCTATAGGCCCATAGAGCTTTGTCTAGCCTTTGGCTCCAATCCTTCCGGGCCGGCTTCACCATCTTTTCAAGGATCCCCTTTATTTCGCGGTTGGAGATCTCCGCTTGTCCATTTGTTTGGGGATGGTAGGCTGTGGACGTCCGGTGGTGCACATGGTAGTGCTTCAAAGAGGCGGCCATCATCCTATTGCAGAAATGTGTTCCTTGATCGCTTATGATGGCCTTGGGTACCCCATACCTACAAAAGATGTGAGTGCGCAAAAAATCTACAACAGTTTTAGCATCATCACACCTAGTGGCCTTAGCCTCTACCCACTTTGATACATAATCCACAGCGACAAGTATATAGGCATAACCACATGAAATGGGAAAAGGGCCCATGAAATCGATGCCCCAAATGTCAAAGACATCATTGACCAAGATGGGCACTTGGGGCATCTCATTTCTAGCCGACACGTTGCCTACCCTTTGGCACCTATCACATTTCCTACACTTCTCATATGCATCTGTAAATACACTCGACCAAAAGAAACTGCTATCTAGGATTTTCCTAGCGGTTCTCCTAGGCCCGAAGTATCCACCACAAGCATGCGCATGACAAAAGCTAACTACTGAAGCTATCTCAATATTGGGGATGCATCTCCTAAGCATTTGACCTACACCTATTTTCCATAAGTAAGGATCATCCCACACATAAAATCTAGCATCATGCCTAAGCGTCATGCATTGTGCTTTAGAATCAGAGGGAGGAATGTACCTCTTACCAGGTAGTTGACGATTGGAGCATACCATGGCACTTTGCTTGTAACGACATAGAGGTGTTCATCCGGGAATGACTCGGTGATTTGCCCTTCTTCCTCTTCTCGGACTAACCGGCTTAGATGGTCGGCCACCTTGTTCTCAATGCCTTTTCTGTCCCTGATTTCCACATCGAATTCTTGCAGCAGCAAGATCCACCTTATGAGTCTTGGCTTGGACTCCTTCTTCTTCATTAACGACTGCCCTCTTATCAACCCTTTGGCCGAGGACCACCCCCACGGCAAAATCACTAGCGTCGCACATGATTTCGAATGGCTGGCCCCAATCTGGTGTTCGGATGATGGGTGTGCTAGTGAGGGCCTTCTTGAGCTCATCAAAGGCGTCCTTGCATGTCTTGGTGAACTCGAAAGGAACATCTTTTTGGAGAAGATTGGATAGAGGCAACGCCTTCTTGGAAAAGTCCTTTATGAATCTTCTGTAGAATCCAGCATGCCCAAGGAATGACTTGATGTCTCACACCGTGGAGGGGTAAGGCAGAGTCATGATCAGGTTGATCTTAGCTTTGTCAACTTCTATTCCCTCTTGTGAGATGACATGTCCCAAGACCACACCGTGAGTTACCATGAAATGGCACTTCTCATAATTGAGCACTAAGTTCATTGAGACACATCGTGCCAGAACCGTGCTCAAGTTATCCAAGCAAACATCGAAGGTGTCTCCATACACGGTGAAGTCGTCCATGAAAACCTCAATGAACGTCCCAATCATGTCCAAGAAGATACTAGTCACCACTCTTTGAAAAGTCCCCGGAGCATTGCATAATCCAAACGACATCCTCCGAAAGGAAAATGTGCCGAATGGGCAGGTGAAAGTGGTCTTCTCTTGGTCCTCTGGTGCTATGGTAATCTGATTGTAGCCCGAGAATCCATCCAAGAAACAGAAGTAGGGTTTGCCCGCCAATCGGTCTAGCATTTGGTCGATGAATGGAAGAGGGAAATGATCTTTTCTTGTGACGGCATTCAACTTCCTATAGTCAATGCATATCCTCCATCAATTTATGACCCTTTTCGTAACCATGTTTCCCTCGGCATTTTCCTCAATCGTGATCCCGGTCTTCTTCGGAACCACGTGGATCGGGCTCACCCATTGACTGTCCGAGATGGGGTAGATTACGTTTGCATCAAGCAACTTCTGGATCTCTTTTTGAACAACCTCCATCATGATCGGGTTGAGTCGTCGTTGAGGTTCTCTTGATGGTTTTTCCCCATCCTCAAGCAAAATGCAGTGCATGCACACGGCCGGGCTTATTCTCCTCAAGTCCGCTAGGGTCCATCCAATTGCTAGCTTGTGCCGCCTCAGCACCTCCACCAAACGACGCTCTTGATCTGCCTCTAGGCCGCTTTTGATGATCACCGGAAGTTTGTCGTTGTCCCTTAGGAATGCATACTTTAAATGCTCGGGCAGGGGCTTCAAATCTACTTCGGGTGCCTGCACAATAGAGGGTAAAAGAATGTTAGATTTGAATAGTCGCACCTCATTGACTTCATACCTTGGTGTGAGTGGCTCCGAGATCTCAAAGTGAGCTAGTGCCTCTTGTACGCCCTCGACCAACTCATACGAGTTCTCATGTGAGTACATGGCCCTCTCAAGCGTAAGCTCAAGTGGATCAACACCTCGCTCCGGCTGGACCTCTTGGACTAGGTCGTCCAATGTATCAAGAGCATGCACTGCCTCAAACTCTAAAGGATGCTTCATGGCTCGGAATATGTCGAAACTGAAGACCTCTCCTTCTACCTCCATCGAGAGCATCCCACTGCCGTAATCTATCTTCATTTTTGACATCTTGAGAAACGGTCAGCCTAGAAGGATAGGCGCATGGTCTGTTGTGCCGCCATTCTCCATTTTAAGGACGTAGAAGTCCGCCGGAAATACCAACTCTCCCACTTGGACTAATACGTCTTCAATTTTGCCCCTCAGGCTGTTTGCACGACCGGTCTGCCAATTGGATGGTGAGTCTGGCGGGTTCAAAGGGCCCAATCCGAAGGCATGAGTATATTGAATACGGCAAGATGTTGATTGAGGCCCCAAGGTCTAGCATGCAATTCTCAATCCGGATGTTGCCGATCTTACACAGAATGGTATAAGTCCACGGGTCGCCACACTTGGGGGGCACCTTCCGCTGAATGACTGCTGAAATGTTCCTACTCATCAGCTCTTGATCAATCCGAGTACCTCTCCTTCGGTTATTGCAAAGTTCCTTCAAGAACTTTGCATATCTTGGGATTTGCTTGATGGCCTCCAAGAGGGGGATGTGGATCTCAACCTTGCTGAATAAGTCAAAAATGTCCTTATCCATGACGTATTGTTTCAGAGCTCAGGTTGGCACTGGGAACGGAAGAGGGGCGTTGATTTTGGAATTCTTGGTCCCGGGTATCGGGCGTGGCCTGATTTCCTCGGCCGCTGGTACCGGGCCTGGTCTGTGCGCTCCGGGTGCGTCAGGTCTGAGAGTACCGAGCGCCTCAGGACTGGTCTGTTCTTCTTCGGGCACCTTTGGGCTTTCGTCCTCCTCTGGCTCCGTGGGTTCAACGATAAGCTTTTTCCCACTTCTAAGAGTCACGGTGCTTACATTTCCTTTCGGGTTCTGGACGGTTTGTGAAGGGAGCCGGCCGGGTTCATTCTTGAGTTCGGACAACGTGGTAGCCAGTTGGGACACTTGTTTAGACAAGTCTGCTATTGCCCCATCAGTCTTTGCTTGATTTTGATGCATAGTTGCGGCAAGTTCCTTTACTATTTCCTCCAGCAACTTACTCAGACCCGGATGGCTCGGACCCGCCTGGTTGTGGCTCGGTCCCCTTTGCTGATACTGGCCCGGTCCATTTTGGTAGTATTGCCGTTGGGGTGGTCGGTAGAACTGCTGAGCCGATTGAGGGGCGGCCTGCTGTGTTTTCCTCGGAGGATGGCTGTCGTTCCGCCAGTTTTGCCCGGAGTCATTTCACCAGTTTTTCCCGGTCACTTGCCCATACTATCGGCTTGGTCCGGTCCGGTTGTTGTTGTTGTACCCGTGGTACTCATCCACTGCATTGACTTCCACCGGGTCCTCTTATATCAAGGTCGGGCATGCATCGATCTTGTGGTCCGTGGCACCACAATACTCACAAGGCCTCACTTGAGCCGGCTGCCTCCGTAGGATTTGGATCATCATTTCCTTCATCTGCTTTATTTCCTCGGGCATTGAGTTCACCGGTGTCTCGGCCTTCACCACGTTCTTGGTTCGGGTAAACTCATCCTGCCGAGTGGTCTCCTCTCGGAACCGGGCATTTTCAGCAACATTTGGGATTAGTTGCCTTATGCCGCTCAGTGGTAGGCTCATCATTGACCCTCCAACCGAGGCATCCAGGAGCATTTTGTCCAGGGGCTTCAATCCATCAGCAGGTACTCGATGATGAGCTTCTCGGGCAGTCCGAGAGTGCAACAACTCCGTTCCAAGCGGTTGAACTTTTCCAAGTAGTCGTACATCGACTCATTGGGCCCTTGTCTTATGTCCTACAGCTGCCTCCTTACTTGCATCGCCCTACCCGCGGGATAGTATTTGTCCAGGAACTTCTTTTGCATATGGGTCCATGTGCGGATGCTACCTTAGGGAAAGCAAAGAAACCAATCATTAGCTGCATCAATAAGAGAGAAATAGAAGGCCTTCAATTTGAAGTCCTCTACATCTACTCCATATGGTTTTAAATTTTGGCAAACGCCATGCAAACGCTGAAGGTGAGTGGTTGCTGATTCCCCTTGAGTGCCCGAAAACTTGGGCAAGTTGTGTACTACGGCCGAGTTGATGGTTATGTTCTCAAGTTCCGGGCCCTCGTATATGCACCAAGGCTGATTTCTGAAATTTGGGGCCGAGAGTTCTCCCATGGTGGGTTTGTGGAGGATGTCCTCCTCATAGTACTCCTCATAATTCACTCCCCGCTCGGGCTACCTTCTCGGGAATTGTCGCGGAGGAAGAGGCTGCCTCGGTATTTGCCCTGGGCCAACAGCGTCTTGAACCCTTGGCAGCCTAGGGTTCCCCCGGAAAGCCTCCCCTTGGTTTCAGTCTCGGACGGGCTGTTCCGGATCATCATAAAATGGAGGCGGTTCCTCATTATTTTGGACGAACGGGTTCACCTCATCATCATCACGGTTGCTTCCTGCATGAGACATGGTTCACAAGAAGCAAATACAAAAAAAACTATCTAAGAAAAATTAAGGACAAGAAAATAAGAACAAAGAAAAATAAGAACAATGTTCCGATGTACAACTCCCTGGCAACATCGCCAAAATTTGACAGGCCGTCGTCGTGGCACTGCAAAATTTATATTTATAAGTCCACTTCCTTAGGCTCACTATGGATTAGTAGAGCGGTAAGTAGGGGTCGAACCCAAGAGAGTTGTGTGGAAGAGTTGTTCTTGAAAATAGTAAATAAAGTAAAGACAATTGGGTTTTGCAAGGGATTGAAAGTAATTGCATAAGTAAATGACTGAAAAGTAATTCGAAATTAAGTACAAAAGTAAATAACTGAAAGTAAGTGCAAAAGTAATTACTGAAAGTAAGTGCAAAAGTAATTTCTGAAAGTAAGTGCAAAAGTAAATGACTGAAATGGAAGTGGTTGAAAGTTAAAGTAAATTACAAGGTGGTTTTTCGATCAAGAGAAAGTATTCGGTCTAGGGGCCTTCTACTATGGCTCCGTTCATCATCGACCTCTAATGATCTTACTTTGTGTTTATAAGTGTGGTCATTCTATTTCAAGACATAACCCGAAGTAAGGCCATTTCAAGCACTTACACCACAATCTATTCCATTTCAAGACATAGACTTCTAGTTCTAGCTAGACTAATACTCCATTGCAAGACGTATTAGACTAAGTGCAGCCGCTTGATCTCACGTTTCAGTATCAACCAAGCGGCTAACGAGGGATTGAACCACTCGGAAAAGCTTTTCCATTTCAAGCATCCACTTAACTTTGTTGTTTGATCCGAGATAATGGCACAAGAACTAGTAAAACACAAAATAGCATTGAGTAAAGGGTCTCAAAACGTTGTCATAATATAAGAATCCCTTAAACCGAATGAAGGTTTTAGCTACTAGTATTCATTGAGAGGAATACAATAGCCATGACAAGGGAAGTAAAAGATTACAAAAAGGAAGCAAGAACAATGAAAAGTAAAGGATTTCGAAACTTGTCAAGCAAAAGTAAAGGATTTGGAGCTAGTCTCAAATGTGAGGAGAGGTTTTGTATTCAAGTGTGAAAATGAGAGAAGATCCAAGATCAAGATTATGTCTAAGATTGGCAAGAAAAAATGGCTAGATTTCCTATGCCATGACCTTCTATTTATAGGGAATGGACTTGGCCTTGGCAATACGTTGAAGAGCCAACCGACTTGGCTAGTTGAAGCCAAAGGCCAACCGACTTGGATTTGGTTCTACCCAAAGGTCAATCGACTTGAATAGTTGAAGCCAACCGGAATATTAGGACTTTGGTTCTTGGTTGTACTTGATCGGAGCTTGATCGGAGCCTGGCCGGAATTTTGGTTGGAGCTTGGCTGGAATTTTGGTCGGAGGTCTTTGGCTTTTGGATAGCGGATTTCAAATGCTGAGGCAATTCTAAGCCTGATGGTCGAAGTCGTTTGGCCAGAACCTCATCGGGGCCTCGCCGGGCGTAGAATGATCGGAATTTGGTTGATAGGACCCGGACCTTGGGCATTTCTCTGGAATGGGCTGGTTCCACTCGGGCGTTTTGTCTGAGAAGTGAGATCGTACGAGTTATTGGGCATTTCAAACAACTTGGTCAAGCCAGACTACCAGATTCGCCAGTCTGGTCGAGCGACTTGGTTTCGGTGCCTATGCGCGCGAGGCCTTTGCTTTAAAATTGGGCCAACTGTCAATCTGCTCGGGCGTTCTCCTTGGTTAAGTGATAATGTCCGACTTATCTGCTATTTAGATCAACTTTCTTGAGTCGGATTTATCAGATCAGCTGGTTTGCCCGGGCAACTTGAATTCAGTGCTAGACAACTCGGCTGGTGAGCTGGGCGTGGCCTGGGCGATGCCTGGGCGATCATTTCTTCGGACCCGGCTGAAGTTTCTTGGTCCCCAAATTGCTTGCGGTGCTTTTGGCTTGAAATGCCATCTTTTAAACCCGATTCCTCTTTAGACTCCAAAAGGACTTGAAATCCAAAACAACATTAACAAGTAAACGTTTTTATGATCAAATGTCATATTTGGTGGGTTTTGTTGACTCGATGAGTCATATCAATACGGCTCATCAGCACCCTCAAATGATTTTATTGGAAGACAATATATATTATATAGAGACTCAAGTCCCTTGGTAGTTTGTTTATGATTGGCGCAGACTGAGAGCTAAAGCTAAGTCCTTCAACCCCATTTATCCCCTGATCAACAATACGATTCTTTGTAAGAAACTTCCGAAGCTCTCAGCCGACCTCAACACCAGTTCTCTGTTTTCTCCCCCTCCTCACCTCTCCCTCCTCCTTCTCTGCCTCGTCGAGCCTCTTTTCCTCTCCTTATTGCTGGTCGAAGCTTTGCACCTCTCCGGGTTGTGTTGTTGTCAGATCTGAAGAAGGGTGTGGTGCAAGGTAGTGGGTTGACGGTAGGGTTGCTAAGGCGGCATTGGTGGGTACGCCAGGGGGCTACTGGAGGTGGATACAGCGGTCGGTGACTATTGGGTTGATGGGATGGGATGCGGGAGTTTTGGCTTCTTTTTGTGTATTTGTCCCTCTAAGTGTGCTTTGCTTATGAGGGTTTTTGTCTCAGCCATTTCGGTCTGAGTTTTCTTCGCCATGCCATCACGGTTTTTAGTGTTTTTGTGGATATCTTCCAATGGTGTTCGACCGGTGCTTTCGGCAGGCGGTTCTTGCTTGGTTGCTGTCAAATGTTGTCGTGCTTTTCTCATGCTGTGAGTGACGAGGTGATGTTCCCACTCATAGGCGAAGTCGAGCAGCAGACTTATGTCTATTCACATTTTTATCTTTTATTGTCTGTTCCGATCCCAGCTGGATGTTATTTCCTAACTTTAAGTCCTATGTATGCCTTTGTCTTTGTAACTTACAGCTTATCAAAAAAACAATACGACTCTTTGTTTTCTTACATTTCTTCAGCCCCAGCAGCTTACTTTTCACTAGATAGAGCTTTTGGGCGATGTCCAGCTTTTAAAACAAAAATGATGTTATTATTTACTTTTTTTGACTTACAATCAGCTAAGACACGCAGAAATAGTATTAAGCGGACGAATCAATGCTTTGACGCCACTATAAAGAGTATTCTTCTAACGAAAAGTGGGGTCAATAATTATTTTAAGAAATTGTGTAATGAAGGAATTTCTTTGTTGAAGCTATTGGAGCTGAGGGCCTGCGGAGTGCGGCGGAGCAGCCGGTAAAGTGGCTAGGATGATCAGCCTCGGAGGAGCAAAGTGATGCCATTTTCAGACTGGCGCGAGTTGAGTTTTGAAGTCCAGCTGAAGACGACGCCATCTTCTCTCTGGGGTCCTTGTGTATTTATGTTATGTTTGATTTTGTCTGTTTCTCAACTTAGGGGGTCGAATTGTATTTAGGGAATAGTATAAAACACAGCGTCGTCTACGTACTCAATTAATTCGAATTGTTCCCAGAAATCACCTCCGCGCCTTCTCTTTCGATTCTGCTCCATTCATCTCTGATCGAGCTCTGTTTATGTGTTTCTATATGGTATCAGAGTGGAATCTTCGATCTGCATCGTTTCTTGAAGATTGATTATTGTTCCGATCAATCATTTGTCCGTGTTTTTGATTCATCAGCCATGGCTAGGGCACATGAAGTTCAGCCTGAGAATTTGGTTGATGATCCATATTTCTTCAAGAAAAATGAGATCACCGGCTCTTCTATAGTCAGCGAAGACTTTGTTAGAAGACAAAACTTTGTTTCTTGGGCGAAGTCCATGGAGATAGTTTTATCAGTTCGATCAAAGCTTGATTTTGTGCTAGGTAAACATTCTAAACCAACTGATCCTACTCTGATATCTAAGTGGAAACATTGTAACGATGTGATCATGACCTGCCTTCTTAACTTTGTATCCAAGAAGGTTGTTAGTCACATTTTGCATGCAAAAGATGATGCTAGTGCTTGGCGTGTGTTACATACTAGATATGCTGGCTCTAATGTGTCAAGAAAGTTCTATGTTAAGAAGGGGATTAGTAACATCAAACAAGGTGATCTATATCCTGCTAACTACTTTGAAAAACTCAGTAACTACTTGAAAGAACTTGATGCTATGAGTAAATTAGCTGTGATGAGGACATTGAATGCATAAATTGTAGAGTTGGAGCAAGGGAAAGAGAAGAGGATAGAGTAATTGAGTTTCTCATGGGATTGAATGATGTTCATTCTTATATAAGAACTCATATTCTTGCCTTGAGAGAGCTTCCAAATCTAGATGTTGTTTATGATATGGTGTTGAATGATGAAAGCCAACAAACAATTACCAAGTCTTCTTACTCAGAAGTCCCAGCCCTATACATCAGACATCAAGATGGTGATGGTTTTTCAAGGGGTCAAATGAGAAACTCTCAAGGAAAAATCAAAGGCAGGTTGTTCTGCACTCATTGTCAGATGAATGGACACACCAAAGAGTTCTGTTACAAGCTCAATGGCTATCCACCTGGTCATAAGTTGTACAAGGGAAAGAACACAAATAACATGAACCTGAATGGTGAGAAAGGAGCAAATGTTGTGTGTGCTGATACCTCTCATGAATCTGATGAGTGTGGCTCTTCAAAAGGTAAAAAAATGACCAAGTTAATCAACTCAGTGGTGCTTAGATAAGCTAACTCATAGCCTTGCTGAAGAAAAATGAGAATGATGGAGGTAACAACATAACTCACATGGTAGGTATCTGTTTACTCTCTTCTAAGCAAAATGATAAGTTGAATGAGTGGTTCATTGATAGTGGTGCTACTGATCATTTTGCATGCACGATTGATGCTTTATTTGATATCCATAAAGTTGATCACAATTGCACAGTCCTTCTGCCAAATGGTGAGACTTGTATTGTTAAATTTGCTGGTAAAGTTGCTCTGAGTAGCAGTATAGTGTTGCGTGAAGTGTACTTTGTTCATGAGTTCAAGTTCAATCTCATCTCTGTTAACAAGTTGGCTGCTCAGTCTGATTGTACCATTCAGTTTACTAAGGATACTTGTTTGATCTAGGACCATGCCCACAAGACCAACTTGGGGATTGGTAGGCTGGTCAAGAGACTGTATCACTTTGAAGTTGGCTCCTCTAACAAATCCATCTGTACAAGTACCATCAAGCATGCTTCCTTTACTATCTGGCGCGGAAGAATGGGACATCTGCGTATGAATAAGCTGAAGAAGCTTCTCAGTTCTACTTCAAGTGATGTTCAGTTAGTTGAGTGTGACTTTCATTGTCCAGTTTGTCCTATGGCTAAACAAGGAAGGCTTTCTTTTCCCATTAGTCATCATAAGTGTAGTGAGTCATTTGAGCTCATTCATGCTGATGTCTGGGGTCCTTTCTCTACAAGTACCATGACTGGTTGTAAGTTCTTCTTGACACTTGTTAATGACTTCAGTAGAAATACATGGACCTTCTTGATGAAACAAAAATGTGAAGTTCCATCTCTTGTTATTCAGTTCTATCATATAGTTGATACTCAATTCAACAAGAAAGCTAAGACTTTCATATCAGATAATGGCAAAGGCTTTATCATATGCTTAAGACTTTCATATCATATGCTTAAGACTTTCAATAACACCTTGATACAGTTTCTCATTAGCAAAGGCTGTATTCATCAAAGCTCATGTATTTATACACCACAACAAAATGGTGTTGTTGAAAGAAAGTATAGACATTTGTCGGATGTTGCAAGGGCTATAGGGTTTAAGTCCAATCTTCCAAAGATATTATGGGGAGACTATGTGTTATCTGCTACCTATCTGATCAACACATCCCCAAGTGCTATTCTTGGATTCACATTACCATTTGAGATGCTGTTTCATACACCTCCTTCAGTTGATCATCTAAGAGTTATTGGGTGCTTATGCTATGTCAATACTAATTCTCATCAAAGGGATAAACTTGATCCCAAATAAACTCCTTGTGTACTTCTTGGATATCCTTATGGGAAAAAAAGGATATAAAGTGTATGCTCTTTAATCTTAACTTACCTTGGTGAGCAGAAATGATACATTTTTTTTAAGATATTTTCCCTTTCAAAGACTTCAATGACAAATCCTCACCAGATACTGATCATGCAAATTATGTTCTTTTTCCAACTACTGTTCATTTGCCTATTAATCTACCAACTCATGCAGACACTGAGCATGTAGTTCATATACCTGAAGTTGATCATGAAGAGCCTGAGGTTATTCCTGCACCACCATCTGCTCATCATGTTATCCCAGATAATCTAGTTGCTGAGGAACCTGTCAGAAGCTCTACCAGACAATATCAAGCTCCTCATTGGCAAGATGACTATGTCTGCAACAATATCAAGGTCAGAAAGTCACCTCACAATATGACTAAGTTCTTAAACAATTCTCATTGTTCTTCCAGGCATGCAACTTTCTCGGTAGCTGTGGCTAATCTGAAAGAGCCAAAAACTTATGCTCAGGTCAGCAAGGATCCACAATGGTGTGAAGCAATGAACAAGGAAATATCAGCATTAGAGATGAATCATACATGGTGACAGATTGCTTGTCGTCAGAGCAAAATGTGCAAATAAATTTATAAGTCCGCTACTCGCGACTTAACTACTGGGTAGCAAGTGGTAAGTAGGGGTCGAACCCAAGGGAATTAGGGGGATAAGCTATTCTTTGAGGCAATTGTACAGCGAGGGAGCGTGTTTTTAGGTTGATTGAGGTTTTAATGCTAACAACTAAGTGATTGGTTGGTTGGTTTTGGTTTTTGGTGTGGAAAAGTAAATGACATAAAAGTAAATACTGAAAATAAACAGGGAGACTTACAGCGGTTGTTGCGTGATCGGCAAGTCTTGCGGAACGTCAGCAGTTGATAGTGCAGTTTATACTAAGAAAGTAAAGTGCAGGTGGTGTTTTAAGTCAAGAAAAGATTCGGTTTCAGGGGCCTTGTATCATAGTTGTTTATCATTGACCGCTAATGATCATACTACGTGTTCAAAGATGAATCGAGGCTATTTCTAGCACAAGACTTGCAACATCGTTTAAAACACTTGTTCTATTTTAGACTAATTCCTCCTTTCGAAGTATCTTAGCCTTATGTGCATCCATTTGATTTTCAGTTACGATCAACCAAATGGTTTTTGAAATAGGTCGAACTCCTCAGATAAGCTTTGCCCGTTAAAGCATCCACTTACCCGAGTATGTTCACGAACCCCACGGAAGAGCTTTGCCCGTTAAAGCTTCCACTCAACCTTGGAAGTTCTAACCTGTTATATGGCACATAGAACAAGTTTTGAACACATAGAGGCACTAAGTGCAGGGTCTAAAACATTTTATGACACAAGTACACTCCTTTAACCGAATAAAGAGTTTAGCTACGAATATCCATGGAAGAGGACATCATAACTAAGTACTTGAAAAGGTTTTTGAAAGACAGTAAAGTAAAGTTTTCAAAAGTAAAGACAGTAAGGGAAAGGGGTGAGTACTTCGAGAACCGACAAGAGTACTCAAGAATAATAAAGTAAAGCTTGAGTACTCAAGAACCGACAAGAGTACTCAAGAACGATCTACAATATTCAAGAACCAACAAGAATATTATAGATTTCAAACCAAGCTTACAAAGTACCAAAACCTTTAGAGAGATAAGTGTTTGTGAATGTGGATGATTTACAAATGAGAAGAGGCATGTATTTATAGCCAAAGAGGAGGAGAAGGTGTGGTGAAGATCAACACACATGGCAAGCATCCATGGATGGAGCTCAAAGCCGCCGGTCCCACTTGGAGGAGAAGCCATAGCCGCCCCCCATGTGGAGGAAGGGGAGTGGAGGAGAGGAGGTGTGAGGGGGGAGCCGCCGGCTAGGGGGGATGTATGTGAGTGAGTGTGAGTTTTGTGAAGTTTTCACAAAACTATCGGTGTATTTTAGCTCCGGACTGACTTCGGTTGCTCTTCGGTTTGATTTGTTTTGAGTGATTCCATGTCAGGATCTTGAGATTTCTTCAGTCGGCGTCTGATCTTGACCTCGGAATGACTCGTAATATCTTTTCTGCATAAGAACTCCTCCTTAGCGTGTATTCTCTCTAGTCTCTAAAATGCCCTGTAGATAAATATCGGAACTAACAAGCAAAAGTTAAATAGACAAACAGTCTAATTTAGTGGGTTTAACTGTGTTTTTGATTCGTATAATTATGGTCCATCAGATCACCCCACACTTTTAGTTGTTCTTCCCGAACAATGCTATTAAAGGTCGGCACACTAAGTAAGCTTTTAAAATATGAAAGTTAGACTGTGGGACTCGATTTATCCTAATTCATGCATTACTTACTTCTTACCAAATTGAACAGTGTAAATAAATAGAAGAAACTTGATACTTGTACCTTCGTGCTGAGATGCAAATTATTTTAGATGTTTCGGGAGATAGCCCTTTTTAGGCTCCTGGACTGCATTCTCGGGACCGTCTCGCACTATATGGTTTTCTTATAGCTTTCTCTAGCACATGATTCGGTTCGGGTTTCAATGGTTTGGTCTTTGATTTTGTTTTGGCGAGGGACAGCTTTTGTAGTGAATCGGCCTTTGGCCTTTGATTTGACTCTTTGAGTACTTCACTTTTTGTTCGGTTAAAACCTTCACAATTTTGAGCCTTTGGCTTCTTGATTTGCTTCTTTGAGCTTTTTGCTTTTTTGTGACTTGCTAGTCCATTTTCTCAAGCCTTTTTGGGAGGTCCAATCGTCACCCGCGAGCATATGGAAATACCTCCCCGCTCCTCTCATCCTTGCCGTTTCGCGCGGGTCAAGATGAGGGTCGCTCATCTATTTTCTCGGCTACTTTGATTAGAGATAGGACGGTCTGATTCCCGTCCTCGCCTTTTTTCTTTTTGCATAAACACTGCATGGCGGAGATGACTTCAATCTTCACTGAAACCCGAAGTGCAGCCTCCATTGCCTTCCAAAACCATATAGCGAAATTCAGTCCTACGATTGCTTGCCAAGCCTCTCTAGGGCAGTTTTTGTCAACTCCACATCCCTAGTTTATCTCAGCACAAAGGGACAAATGAGAAGTTACATTCTAAGTTTTTAAACAGTTGAATTTTCACAAGGTTAATGCATGAATTATGATCTATCTTTTTCGTATTCTCAAGTTCATATTTTCAAAAAGATAATATTAAGGAAAAAGGAAAAACATGTTATTTATTTACAAAGGTGGATCTCACCCCACACTTTTGAACGAAGGCGTGCCTTTCAGCACAACTTAGTTCAAAAGCCATGCAAGCAGATATTATATGAGAAGGAAATGACATTAAGGAAAAGGGAAGAACAGAACTCCCTTTAAAGTGTCGAGTGAATGACATGGCATGAGGCTGGATAATCGAGGGAGTTCGGCTGGGGCCTTGAACTCTCAGCCCAGGCCCGGTAATTCACAGAAGCTGCCTGGCTGATCCGGTCTTGCTCCAAAAACCGATTCCTAATTAGTCATTTCATTCTATGCACCAAGTGGGTGAGAGCAAAAAGCTAAATGACAGAAAATAAAATTGACAGAAAGTAAGATAGGTGTCGGGTTACCTCCCGACCAGTGCACTTGTTTAACGTCGTTGGCTCGACACATGGGGATCACCAGTTGGGATCCCATGGGCGGCTTAGGTCGTATTTCGCCACCGTTCTTGTGTTGATTTTTGCCTTGCCTTTCCCTGATTTCTTGTGAGATGATGTGCTTGGGTCCAGTTCCCATGGTTCTGGTGGTTTCTCCTTCCAACATTGAAATATTCCCCTGGTAGATGAGATGTTGTTCTGGTCGAGATCCAGAGCAAATCCTAAAACAACTTATGCGCTAAAACAAGTAATGCGGAAATAAAACGACACGCAAAGTTGTTACCCAGTTCGGCGTTAACGAGCCTACGTCTGGGGGGCGTTCTCTAGCCCGGTGGATAGCAATTCACTATTATTGAGTATTGCGAGTACAGGGTTTACCGTTCACAGAATCCCTCTTAAACAACCTGAGCCTCGGACACTCTAGTAATTGCAATATAGGTCTCCCCCTAGATCTTCGCTCCCGCTCCGTATCCACCAGAATGATTCTCCGTGAGAATCAGCGCCTTCTCCCGAATGCACAGTAACAGAACTTTAGTACGAGCCTTCAGCTTCGTCCTTCGATCAATCTGTTGAGCACCAATGCAGATTGATCCGAGCGCCTTCGAGTAACCAGTGACGGTTAGTTCTCCAGCCGTATACGTGCGTCGTGAATAACCAGTTACGATTGATTCACCGCCGTTTGCCTCCTCCTCCCTTCAATGAGTATGAGCGTGTATTGTATCTCCGTGAGTGCTACTAATAACCGAGTATTAGCACTCCTTATATAGAGCGGTCGAAACCCTAAAACAATAAGGATTCCTAAACTAAACCGCCTCTATATTTTAGGAAATCTTTCCTAATCTCTTACGCATATCTCTTGTAGATAATCCTCCGTTCGAATCTTCAAACTAGATTAAGCAACCTTCGATTATCTTCTCGACTAAGATAGCTTCAAGCGCAAGCAACCGACACCAAGGATATTTCAATAATCCATAAGCACCTGACTCGACAAATATGATTTAGGAAATTCACTGCCGCGTCAGAGTTGTGCTAAGTCGGCTTAGACAAGTTTCCAAATTCGAATATGGAAACTTCCAACTTCTGTCCACTGATGTGCAACCGCCTTGATCTTCCAACGGTCGACTAGGTTTCCTAATCTGATTTAGGAAACACTTCTTCTGCTTCAACTTGTTCTAGGACAGTTGTCTCTTCCAGTCTTGAACAACAGCTAGAACAACTATACTAAGTTTTGCCAAACTACATGCCATATAAACTAACAATCTCCCCCTTGGCATTTTTGGCAAAACTACCTATTTGACGCTACCTATACTACTAATACAGTTGAATCTTTGAGAAGATTTCAAACTCCCTAGCTGTGCTACTAACTAAGCTACCAACTGAATCTTTGAGGAGATTTCAAACTCCAAACACAATAAAAGCACAACGAATCTTTTAAGGAGATTTCAAACTCCAAACAAGTCTATCACTCTAGCACAACCGAATCTTTTAAGGAGCTTTCAAACTCCAAAATTACTCCCCCTTTTTGCCATAAAGTGACAAGGGAGTGCACAAAAAAAATACGAGTTCAACAATAAAGCCAGAGTTCAACAACAACAAAAAATGAATTGTTTTTAGAGGAGAGTGCATCACCAGAACTAGTAGTCGGATTCCTCATCACTGGGCTCATCACAAGCCGATTCACCATCATCTTCTTCCTCCGGATAGCGCAGGCTCACCAAAAGCTTTGTGATCTTTTTCTTTCTGACCATGACAAGCACTATTCTCTCACTCGCATCAGCTAACACTTCTTTAAGATGTGTGATCATCCTCTTCCGGGAGACAGCAGGGACATGAGCACTTGATGCATCCAGAGATTGCCCAGACAACTTCTTCTTAGGCTTGATAGGGTCGTCTAACTCCAGATCCACAATATGAGAACCAGAAAAGTGCTTATGATCTGCAAGAAACACCTTTGGATCTCCAGTCAACTTGTCCTGAGTTGTTAAGATATCTGGATGTTGTCCCACTACAAGTTGGTGAATCAACGAGGGGAAACCAATCGGATGATTTACTTTGACAGAAGATGCATGGCTAGCAATTTGATCGAAGATGAGACGTCCAAGATCAATCTTCTTCCCAGCTCCAAGAGTCTTCAGAATGGCACCCATTGTATGACCAAGAGTAGTATGATGATTATTCAGCAACCAGTTATGAACAGCAATGCTATGAAGCAAGGAGTGCTTCGAAGACAGCTCTTTCACCGGGAAAGTCATGGTGAACCACCTTGAACGGGTACCGCCAGTAAGAGCAGCTGCAACTTTGTGCCAATTAGGGTTCTCTCCAATATTCAAAGCTCCTGCTTCAATCCCAAAATAATCATTGATACCATATGGTGTAATGACCACCTTCTTGCCTCTCACACATGCCATTCCAAAAGCAGAGTTTTCAATATCTGCAAAACCTTCTGGTAGATTAGCGATAACTTCCCTTACAAGACTTGCTGCAAAAGGTTTAGCCATTGCTACTGATGGCCACAGATCCACTCCTTTGATCAGACTAACTATCTCCTTGGTTGCATACTTGTCGGCATCCAACACCCTTTCAGCCACGATCTTCCTCTTCTGAACAAGATCCCACTTCTTAGCATGATCCTCTGACACAAACCACACACCATTCATCACTACTCCAGACTCAAACTGGACTTTCTTCCCTTTTTCTTTTCTTTTGACAACAGGAGAGCATAACTTTGATTTCTTTGCAACTGGTGAAGTAGCCTTCTCAAAACCAGACTCTTTAACCTTGTTTGATTCTTCGACAGCTGCAGGAGTGGGGACCTTTCTCTTCTTTGGCACAGAGGCCTTTGTGTTGACAGCAGGATTTGACTTCTTGAGGGATCCATCTCCAGATTCCTTACTCTGCTTCTCCATCTCTTCATTCTCAGCAACTGGATCTGGGTGATTGGTCTCACCTTCTTCAACAACTTTAGAAGAGAACTCTTCTTCAACATATTGCTCAACAGCATCAAACAGACTTTGGAGAGACTCATCAACTTTGTCAGACTCCTTATGAGAGGCTCTTCTTCTTCATCGACCGACACTTTGGCATCTTCTTTTGCAGGCTCAGCTTGTACCTCTGTACTTGAACTCTCAGCAGCTTCTGGAACATCTTCACCAGAATTTTCAGCAGAAGCTATACTCTGGTTGTCTTGACTCACTTCCTTTTCTTCAGACCCAGAATCATGGTGTTCATCAACGGCAACTTCTTCATTACCAACACCCTCACCTTGTTCACTAGATTTTTCATCATCGGACTCAGACACGATAACCTTACGCTTCACAATCCTAAACTTCTCCTTCACAGGAGTTTTCTTACAAGCAACAATCTTAACCCTTGTACCTTTCACCACAGGAGAGCTCTTTTCTAGCACACCAGCTACAACCTCTGGCTTTTCTCCAACAACTACAGAACCAACCACAGATACACCAGGCAAACTAGAACTACTCGTATTAACAGATTTGGGAGTATTTGAAGTTACCTCTTGGGTCGACTTCTTTACTGGTTCTTTGGCTATAGAGGGCTTTAAAGCAGACGCCTTTTTGGAGATTTCCTCCAGAATGCTTTTAGGGATCTTCTTTTCCTTTGCCTGGACGACGGTTTCCATCTCTTTTACTAATTTGTCCAACTTTTTCTTCTCAGGAACTGGAACTTTAGGAATCTTTGGAACAGTCGTCTTCTCTATGACATCAGATGTTGATTTTCCTGTGGGAACTGATTCACTCGCCAATTTAGGGTTTTCTTTGAGAATCTTGGGTGCTACAACCGATTTTGATGATGTATCAACTGACGCTGCTTTGGAGACCTTGTTCTTCCTTGTGGCCACCATTGTAGAACTTCGTCAAGCTTCGTCTAGGGTTTCGTCGGGAGAGAAAAGCAGCGAGATACGAACAGTTGATTTTGCAAATAATTTTTTTGGAAATAAAATTCAGATTTTGACAACCCATACAGCTTCTGGAGACTCCCCTGGCTGCCACGTCACATACACGAATAAAAAGAATATTTGAATATTTTTGAATACTTCTGGAAGACCGAACATTTCTTCTTGGACCAGCACATTTCCTCCACGTCAGCCCTAAACAAATCACCTTCTGGCTCTGGCTGACTGACTTGAGCTGGAACAACTTAGTTGTTGGTGACACACAGACCCGCAGAGGATCTAGGTGTCCGAAACCTCGTGTTGTTCAAGCCTCTGATGATGGATTCTGATTGCTGCTTTATCATCTCTTGTTCCAGTCTGTATTGTTCCAGAATTGACTTCTTCCACAACTTCTTGGTGTAACAACCCTCAATATCAATATCATCTTTTCTCAGTATCATCTTCTTCCACAACATCTTGGTATAACAACTCTCAAAGTGAGATCCCTTCATGTTGTGTTCCCTTCGAACAAAGCCACTGCTATGGCAATCAATCCATGCTGTGGATGTCTTTACACGATGACAGCAGTTCATGACCCTTCGTCTAACATACTTGAAGAGAGATGATTTCATAGAGGCTGGGACACAAGTGCACCTACCCAGAGTATGAGACTGCATCTGACTGACTGGAGTCTTTAGGTCTTTCTTCAGCATATATGGGGTCATGGCAGTGGGTAGACCAGAATCAACTAAGTAGCAGTTGTTTGAGGCTCTCCTTCCAGTGAGAACAATTTGATTCTGGTTGTTCTGCACGATACACTTGCCCTGAGTGAACTGGACCTGGTTATTCCCATCGCACAACTGGCTAATGCTAATCAGATTTGCCTGTAAGCCTTCAACAAGAAACACTTCGGTTAATCTAGGTAGACCTGGAACATTCAATGTTCCTCTTCCAACAACTCTGCCTTCTATTCCATCTCCAAACGTCACAGTTTTGCCGTTTATCCATTCTATTTTAGTTAGAAACCCCGGATTTCCAGTCATATGTCTAGAACATCCACTGTCGAAGTACCATCTTTGCTTTTCTGGAAGAAACGTTGAGCTGAAAGCTGCGAGACATGTTTCTTTTTGTTTAATTCTCCAGATTTGCTTCATGGGTGGTCTTGATACTTCACGAAGCTGATCCATCCTCCTGATAAAGTTGTGGAGTTCAGGGCATCTTGACTTGAGGTGTCCCACTTGGTTGCAGTTGAAACACCTTCTTTTGTCTTGCCTCTTTGAGCGGAAACCAGCTAACAGTCCTTGTGGGGGAAGTTCCTCTGAAACAACCCGTGAGCTAGATCCAGTTTTGTTTAGATCTTCCAGGGTTTTGACAGGGGCTTCCTTGTCTGTCTCAATCTCAATTTTTAACGCATCTATAGTGTTAAGTAGAGTTACCTCTTGACGTTTTAATGCGGCATTCTTCTTCTTTAGATTAGACATGTCTTCTGGATGATTACCTTCACTCCTTTCGATCTGCACCTTCAGGGATGAGATAGTAGCAAGGAGTTCAGCCTTCTGAGCATACAGACCATCTCGCTCATCTTTTACTTTA
Organism: Rhodiola kirilowii; assembly: GCA_033675215.1. Lineage (NCBI taxonomy): Eukaryota > Viridiplantae > Streptophyta > Magnoliopsida > Saxifragales > Crassulaceae > Rhodiola > Rhodiola kirilowii. The sequence goes on along the minus strand of CM066196.1, from coordinate 29,965,099 downwards.
ACTACTTGAGCCTGAAGGTCAGTGATAGTTTGTTAAAGTTCCACCTTCTGAGTGACAAGAACTGCGGCATCTTCCCATAATGTTTCTTTTTCTTTTGTCAAGTCTGTTAGATTGTTGTGGAGTATCTAGTTCTGCTCAACTTCATTTAGCCATTCCTGGAACAACTCCTTGTACTTGATAGCAAAGTCTTCGTCAATGATTTCTTCATTATTACTGCAGCTTGAGTACTGTGTGGTATTTTCCGAAGATGACTCTGACCCAACCTCGTTGCTTGTCTCTCCTTCATTGTTGACATAGGAAGTTAGGGCGACAAAATTATTAGTTTCACCCTTCTGATCAGATTCACTATCACTCCAGCTGACAGCATATGCATTCTTCTTCTTCTGCGTATTGATACATTCAGCCCGAATATGTCCATAGCCCTCACATTCTCTACATTGTATCCCTTTGCCTTTGTTATTAGTATCGGAGTCTTCAGATTGGTTCCTCTTGAAAGTTCTGTCATTCTTCTGGAATCTTGACTTAGATGACTGACTGGACTCAGTCCCTTTACCGTACTGCATCCTCATAAATTTCCCAAAGTGCTTAGCAAACATGGCATACTGTTGTTCTGACGCATCGTCTGTCTTGTCCTTAACAACTTCAGCCTTTAGACCAACGCTGGAGACTTTTGTGAGACGGTCTTCTTCATTCATGTCCATCTCATGAATCTACAGGGAGCCCATCAGTTCATCTAGTCTCATGGTTTTCACATCATTGGCTTCCTTGACGGCAAGAGCTTTCATGGCGAACCGTTTTGTGAGAGATCTCAACACCTTTCTCACCAGTGTTTCCTCAGTCATTGGTTCTCCTAGCGCGAATGCTTTGTTAGAGATGTCAAGAACCCGAGTGTTGAAGTCAGCAATGGTCTCATCCTCCTGCATTCTCAGATTTTTGAATTTTGATGTGACCGTCTCCATTCTAGAGATTTTAACTTTGGTTGTTCCTTCATGAGCAGTTTGTAGAATGTCCCAAGCCATCTTGGCAATCTCACAGGTAGAGATCATCTTGAAATTCTTTCCATCAACTCCAGAGAATATGGCATTCATTGCTTTAGAGTTCGCCGCTTCAGCTTTCTTTTGAACCTCAGTCCACTTGTCTTTAGCGAGAAGGCTAACCTTACCTTCTTCGTCGGTAGCCACTGGGTGAGTCCATCTTTGTTCAACAGCTTCCCAGACTGATTCGTCTTGAGACTTCAGAAACGCCTTCATTCGTACCCTCCAGTAGCCATATTTGTTTCCTTCGAGCAGAGGAGGTCTCGTGATGTTCTGCCCTTCTCTTAAATCCATCTCACCAGTCTTCGGATCTTACTCTGTGTGTTGAGTATTTGCTCTGATACCAATTGAAATCTTCCCCTGGTAGATGAGATGTTGTTCTGGTCGAGATCCAGAGCAAACCCTAAAACAACTTATGCGCTAAAACAAGTAATGCGGAAATAAAACGACACGCAAAGTTGTTACCCAGTTCGGCGTTAACGAGCCTACGTCTGGGGGGCGTTCTCTAGCCCGGTGGATAGCAATTCACTATTATTGAGTATTGCGAGTACAGGGTTTACCGTTTACAGAATCCCTCTTAAACAACCTGAGCCTCGGACACTCTAGTAATTGCAATATAGGTCTCCCCCTAGATCTTCGCTCCCGCTCCGTATCCACCAGAATGATTCTCCGTGAGAATCAGCGCCTTCTCCCGAATGCGCAGTAACGGAACTTTAGTGCGAGCCTTCAGCTTCGTCCTTCGATCAATCTGTTGGGCACCAATGCAGATTGAACCTAGCGCCTTCGAGTAACCAGTGACGGTTAGTTCTCCAGCCGTATACGTGCGTCGTGAATAACCAGTTACGATTGATTCACCGCCGTTTGCCTCCTCCTCCCTTCAATGAGTATGAGCGTGTATTGTATCTCCGTGAGTGCTACTAATAACCGAGTATTAGCACTCCTTATATAGAGCGGTCGAAACCCTAAAACAATAAGGATTCCTAAACTAAACCGCCTCTATATTTTAGGAAATCTTTCCTAATCTCTTGCGCATATCTCTTGTAGATAATCCTCCGTTCGAATCTTTAAACTAGATTATGCAATCTTCGATTATCTTCTCGACTAAGATAGCTTCAAGCGCAAGCAACCGACACCAAGGATATTTCAATAATCCATAAGCACCTGACTCGACAAATATGATTTAGGAAATTCACTGCCGCGTCAGAGTTGTGCTAAGTCGGCTTAGACAAGTTTCCAAATTCGAATATGGAAACTTCCAACTTCTGTCCACTGATGTGCAACCGCCTTGATCTTCCAACGGTCGACTAGGTTTCCTAATCTGATTTAGGAAACACTTCTTCTGCTTCAACTTGTTCTAGGACAGTTGTCTCTTCCAGTCTTGAACAACAGCTAGAACAACTATACTAAGTTTTGCCAAACTACATGCCATATAAACTAACAAACGTCTCTGAGAAGGTGAGGGACCCTTTTCTACTAGTCTCTTGAACTGGGTTTTCTGGTGTTTAGGGCTGCCTTGTCCATTCATGGCGAAAACATGCTCCATCGAGGAGTCGTTCTGCTCAGGCCTTTTTCCCATCCTCCTTCTAGCCTCTTCATTGATCACATAGTTTTCAGCGATTTGCCTATTGATCGAGAGGAAAAGTTGGGAAGCTTGCATCTTAAGGCTTGGTTCTGCCTCTTTATGTCCGTTTGTGAGGATCTGGTCGTAGATGGTCTCGGCTGCTTGGGTGATGATAGCTGGGTATGGCTTGGGCAGCATGCTGGTGGTATTCTGGACTTCTTCCATTGCTGACACGGCATTCAGTTTCCATGAAGGTTTTTCCTCGTTGCTTCCGATGCTTTCTATGTCTGATTCTTCAGATGGCTCGGGAGTATCTTCTTCATTTGTCTCTGGACCGGCCTCTTCTATCTGCATTCCTCTGTCAGCTTGGGGTATTCGTTTTGTGGCTGCGGCCAGGTCTTTTATGAGGTACCACATGTCTTCCATGGACAAGTTCCTAGCTGATCTTCTCATTGCTTCGTTAATCCTTGTCAGCTCATCGGCCCTCATCCCACAAAGAAATTTTTGAAGAAGAACTTTCTTCGTGAATCCATGGTGCGGGCAGCTTGAGACGATGGTGTCATAGTTCGTGTAGTATTCGTCCAAAGTCTCATCCTGGGATTGTTGAAGGCACATGATCTTCTCACGAGTTTTTTGGCGTAAGGATGGGGGGGAGAATTCCTTCAGGAATGGAACGCAAAGATCCACAAAATATACTGCACTACTAGCGGTTGATGTGTAATACCAAATTGTTGCAAAATCAGATAAAGAAAATTTGAAGCATTTAAGCTTAAATTCCTCTAACATTTCATTTTCAGGTTTTATGTGGCAGCAAACGTGGTGAAAGTTTTGGCAGTGTAGTACTGGGTCTTCTCCATCCGTACCTCCGAACAGGGGAAGATGTCTTGTTGTCCATGCATACGTAGTGGGTAGCGTCATGAGGAAATGAGAAGGGAAAGGAAAGAACAACTTATCCGATTGCTAATTCCCCGGCAACGGTGCCAATTTGACAGATTGCTTGTCGTCAGAACAAAATGTGCAAATAAATTTTTAAGTCCGCTACTCGCGACTTAACTACTGGGTAGCAAGTGGTAAGTAGGGGTCGAACCCAAGGGAATTAGGGGGATAAGCTATTCTTTGAGGCGATTGTACAGCGAGGGAGCATGTTTTTAGGTTGATTGAGGTTTTAATGCTAACAACTAAGTGATTGGTTGGTTGGTTTTGGTTTTTGGTGTGGAAAAGTAAATGACATAAAAGTCAATACTGAAAATAAACAGGGAGACTTACAGCGGTTGTTGCGTGATCGGCAAGTCTTGCGGAACGTCAGCAGTTGATAGTGCAGTTTATACTAAGAAAGTAAAGTGCAGGTGGTGTTTTAAGTCAAGAAAAGATTCGGTTTCAGGGGCCTTGTATCATAGTTGTTTATCATTGACCGCTAATGATCATACTACGTGTTCAAAGATGAATCGAGGCTATTTCTAGCACAAGACTTGCAACATCGTTTAAAACACTTGTTCTATTTTAGACTAATTCCTCCTTTCGAAGTATCTTAGCCTTATGTGCATCCATTTGATCTTCAGTTACGATCAACCAAATGGTTTTTGAAATAGGTCGAACTCCTCAGATAAGCTTTGCCCATTAAAGCATCCACTTACCCGAGTATGTTCACGAACCCCACGGAAGAGCTTTGCCCGTTAAAGCTTCCACTCAACCTTGGAAGTTCTAACCTGTTATATGGCACATTGAACAAGTTTTGAACACATAGAGGCACTAAGTGGAGGGTCTAAAACATTTTATGACACAAGTACACTCCTTTAACCGAATAAAGAGTTTAGCTACGAATATCCATGGAAGAGGACATCATAACTAAGTACTTGAAAAGGTTTTTGAAAGACAGTAAAGTAAAGTTTTCAAAAGTAAAGACAGTAAGGGAAAGGGGTGAGTACTTCGAGACCCGACAAGAGTACTCAAGAATAATAAAGTAAAGCTTGAGTACTCAAGAACCGACAAGAGTACTCAAGAACGATCTACAATATTCAAGAACCAACAAGAATATTATAGATTTCAAACCAAGCTTACAAAGTACCAAAACCTTTAGAGAGATAAGTGTTTGTGAATGTGGATGATTTACAAATGAGAAGAGGCATGTATTTATAGCCAAGGAGGAGGAGAAGGTGTGGTGAAGATCAACACACATGGCAAGCATCCATGGATGGAGCTCAAAGCCGCCAGTCCCACTTGGAGGAGAAGCCATAGCCGCCCCCCACCCCATGTGGAGGAAGGGGAGTGGAGGAGAGGAGGTGTGAGGGGGGAGCCGCCGGCTAGGGGGGATGTATGTGAGTGAGTGTGAGTTTTGTGAAGTTTTCACAAAACTATCGGTGTATTTCAGCTCCGGACTGACTTCGATTGCTCTTCGGTTTGATTTATTTTGAGTGATTCCATGTCAGGATCTTGAGATTTCTTCAGTCGGCGTCTGATCTTGACCTCGGAATGACTCGTAACATCTTTTCTGCGTAAGAACTCCTCCTTATCGTGTATTCTCTCTAGTCTCTAAAATGCCCTGTAGATAAATATCGGATCTAACAAGCAAAAGTTAAATAGACAAACAGTCTAATTTAGTGTGTTTAACTGTGTTTTTGATTCGTATAATTATGGTCCATCACATGGATCATCACAGACTTACCTTCCAATCAACCTCTTACAGATTGTAAATGGATATCCAAATCAAGCTCAAATCAGATGGCACCATAGAGAGGTACAAGGCCAGGTTGGTTGCAAAGGGTTTCACTCAAATCGAAGGTCTTGACTACAATGAAACCTTTGCTCCAGTTGCAAAGATGACCACTATGAGATGCCTTTTAGCAGTTGTAGTCATCAGGTCTTGGCCCATGACGCGCGTCGTCTGACGTGTCAAACTTAATATTTATATCTCTTGCATGAAACTAGTAAGTGGCAAGCAGGGTTGAACCCAAGAGAGTTGGTGCGTTGAAGCCGTAACTGTAAATAATTAAAAAGGGGAGTTTTGTGAGCAATTATTGTAAAGCACAGGAGAAAAGATTAACGAAGACAATCAGAGAAAACATTCAGCTTAGTGTTTCTATTGTGACACGTTTATCATAGATATCTGATGATCAATTTTATATTTTAAAGTGTGGATGTTCCGACAAAGGTAACAACCCAAGTATCCCGACAAAGGTGTTAAACTTCTAGTTCTTTCCTAAACTAAATTATCCGACAAAGGTATTATTTAGCTTAGGTGTTACTAACTATCTTTACGACAAAGTATCCAGTAGATGTTAACGGTAAGGATTAGTTACTCAACTAAGCTTTGCGACAAAGCTTCCACTTAGCCTAACAATTTAATTCGTAAGAATACGCATAAGAACTAGCAAAATATAAAATTGCATTAAGAACAAAATCTCAAAACGTGTTCACAATATATGAAACCCTAAACTGAAAGAGAAATTTAGTTACTCATTGTCACGGAAATAAACACAAATAGTTTTGATGAAAAGAGGTAGAAATTCTCTGTATCGCCGAAAGCTTCGCGTTCTTTGTCTTCTCCAGAGCTGTCTCAGTCTTCATAGGATTATGTCATGTGATGTTAAAACCCTAACCCACGCTTTTTATTTATAATATACTGGGTTTCCAAATCTATTTTTGGGCTAGAATTATCAAATCGCGGCTCGCTGACATCATCAAACGCATTGCTGATGTCATCATCTCGTGGCTCACCGCGTTCGTCTCTACGTTACCACTGCGTTTCGCGTTGACATTAGCGTTAACGCTAATGTCTCTACAAGACGCGGTCCTCTCGGAGCCTGATTCCTCCTTTCTGCGCGCAGCTCTGACTTGGACTCTAGATTTGACCTTCTATATGACTTCGGATGCTCTCGGTGTGAATTAGAGAGTTATAGGGAATCGAGTCAGCTACGCAATGACGTGTGGCTCATATTTATTTGATCAACGGTCCGTACCCAGCACTCCGTCGAATGCCCCAAGGTCTGATCTGCCATTATAATGTTTTCGGCATGAAATGCCGTCTTTTATGCACGTTTCCTCCTAGAGCTTCCGAAACACTAGAAATGCAAAACAAACACTAAAAAGTAACTGCTCGCATTATAAAGTGTTGAAATAAACGAGATTAGTTGATTCGACGAGTCGTATAAATATGACTCATCAAACCACTCCACACTTTCTTCGACATCCTGAACAAGAACTAAGTCATAGAAGGAAAATAACTATAACACCACAATTTCTTCGACGTCCTGGATAAAACTACATGAATATGAGTTGCTAGTCTAAATTCTTCCTTTCCATGCATAGCTCAACCGTTACTCAAATCATCATGCTCAACACAGAATTAACTTGATACATGTTATATTTTGAGCTGAGATTCAAATCGATTCGGATGAAAGGGAGATAGTCCTCTTTAGACCCATGATCTGCGTTCGCTGTCCCGAATTCTAGTTACATGGTTACACTTCATTGCTTTTTCTTGCACGTAATTCATTCAAGCTTCAAAGTTTTTGAGTTTTTTTCTCCTTATGTTGGACAGCTTTTGTAGTGACTTTCTTTGGCCTTTGGCTCTTGATGTAAGAATGTTGTACTTCACTTTTCTTTTGTATAAACCTTCTCAAGTGGCTGATTTTTTTTTCTTGAGCTTTGCTCCTTTGTTGTGAATAGCTTGTCCTTTCTTCTTTTCTTTTGAGGGAGGTCCAATCATCGCCCGCAAGCATATGGAAATACCTCCCCGCTCTTTCTCATCCTCGCCCTTTTTTATGCGAGTCAAGATGAGGGTCACCCACCTTTTTTCCCGGTTACTTCGGACTAGAGATAGGACAGTCTGTTTTCTCGTCCCGCCTACTCACATAAATGCTGCGACGGCGGACCTAACTCTGAACCATATCATCTCGAAGTGCTAGCCTCCACAAAGTCCATATAACCATATAACTCAAATTTCAGTCCTTTGAATGCTTCGTCAGGCCTCTCTAGGACATTACTATCAACTCCACATCCTTGTTTATCTCAACTCAAAAGGACACGTAGTGAGTTAAATTCACATGTAGTCACATAATTCAAATTTCACGAGAAAAATACATGTAATCGGCATCATAAATTTCACATACTCATAATTCAATACTGCATATCCAAGAAACAGAGAAATTTCATACTTCATTTTTTTCTTCAAAGAAAACGTGCAGACACCGTACAATATGCAAGAAAAATAAACGTGCAGACACAACAAACTGACTCTCCCATAGGGGTCAGCAATGGGCCGGGTCGGGCCAATTCTACCCGAAGTTTACTAAGCCCAAACCCGGCCAGATCAAAAAATAAATGGCCCAAAATTGTACTTCGGGCCGAGTAGGGATGGGCTTTACTAAAATTTTAAAGTCTTAGGGCTTACTTATGCCCCATAATATTTCGGACCACATCGGGCTCAGACGGGCCTGATTACCTTATAAAACAAAGGAATAGATTGAAGCAAGATGACAACATTACTTTGTAGACAATTTTTCATATATACAAAATTTGACTTGAACAATAATCAAAATATGAAATACTAACGTATCATAATACATTATGAATTACATATTATAACAGAAAAGAGCCGTCCAAGGTACCTGCACAATTTTGAAACAATTGGTTAGAAAATATTTACTAAAAAATGTAAAATAAAAACCAAACTTATTCCAAAGTACTGAATCTATTTTAATCTGATAAAATGATCATTGAGCCTAACATACTTCCCTTATTAAGTTTCCAGTTGCAGCATTCATATACCATATGAATCTGCAGGTAACAGTTTCAAAATGATTAATTTTCAAATATATTAACACATGAATTTGTGCACCGAACTCAAAGAGTTCCAGTAACTTTAACTTAACTAAAAGACAGTTTAATACCCTTCAAGTATTTCACAGTTCTAGTAACAAACTAAAAATATGTGCAACAAGTCATATTATTTGTCAAAACGAAGTATTATTAGTGAGCTTAACTGAACTTGACAAAATTGAAACGGCTAAGTCAGGAAAATAACCGAAAAAATTAGCATAAATTTAAAAACATATAGATCTGAACCCATCTTAACAGAAATACACAGATCTAAACAATTACAAACATATCCAAATGGATTCAAACAAGAAAGCATGCGATTGAACAAAGAAACATGCATGAGTAAAATCAACTGACCAGCACATATATATACACGGATCTGCAGAGATATTGACTGATCTGAAGATTCTGAACATCATCGTTCATGTAAGTGCAAAAAAAATTGGAAGAAAACAAACATTGAAAACCGAAAGGTTGAAAATAGAAAAATTGTAGTCTACAACCAAATCTAGATCCATAAGATACGAACAAACAGTTGGATGACGGCGACGGTAGAGATGTGAGACTTTGAGGGTGAAATTATACTTGTTTGAGATCTGAAGAAATTGAAATCGCTGAAATTGGAAGAGAGATAAAGGTGCGGCTGCTGAATATGAACTATTTTGTTTTTATTATGAGCTCATGCTCTTAAGGTAGTATCTGCTCAATTTTGAGCTTGTGAGGACTTGAACCCTGGATCATTTTGATACAACAGGAGAAGTGCTCCACTGAGCCACCTCTTTGCCTCGGCTGCTGAATATGAACTTGAAACTAGGGTTTGGTATTCAGTGAGATATGTAATATATATATATATATATATCGGGCTTCATTCGGGTCGAGCGTTCGGGTAGGCTCGGGTTTCGGCTGTTGGGTCCTAGCCCATATTTATGAAATTCGGGTCGGGCAAAATTCGGCCCCACGCTCAGGTCGGGCCGGGTCTCGGGTCATCGGGTTATAGGGCTTGGATAGGGCTATTTTGGGCCCTTGGCCAAATGCTGAGGCCTACTCTCCCACCCCACACTTTTGAACCAAGCCGTGCCCTCACGGCACGTCTTTAGTTCAAAGACAACAGACAATGCCGAGATAACAAACTAACTGACTTTGACAAAGAGAAAAAAAGAAACAAAGAAAGAGAAAAGGAAAATAGGCACTCCCCTAGTCAGAATCCAACGATGATGCTGGATGAGAAATAGCAAACTCTGGAGGAACAGGATCTCCGAACTCCCATCCTGGTGGGGCTGGCACTGGCTGCGTCCCTGGTGGCAGAAAAAACTGTAAAGTAGGAGCCATATTGAAAGCCATGTCTAGCTGCTGCCCAGTAAGCACATCTACTGGTGGCTCTATTGCACGGGTACGTCTCTATCGAGCTGTTGAGGACTCTCCTAACTCCCGAGTCCGGCGTCGTCAAGCAGCGGCTGATGAGGACTCAGTTCTGTTTCCAGCTGTAGGTGTGCGACGCCTGTCATTAGGCATGGCAGTGTGGTACTGCGGGTCATCATGGTAAGTCCACGCATACTGCTCTCTTCTACGAGGATGCCTACGAATAGCACGTGAGAAATGTTTGATTTCACAGAAGGCTGGACCGATGCGCTCATAAGAATCTAAGCTCGGCTGCCCGTGTAGGTGGTGCAACATATAGGTAATCATACCTCCACATGCAACTGGTCTTGTGGAAGGGTGGTTCTTCCAGATTCGGCAGGCCAGATGGAAGAAATCAATCAGATGCCCTTGGTCTAGGGCGTCTAGGCAGATCATATCGTAGAAGGTCACCTTGTCGCCAACATTATCTCTGGCAAAAAGTGTACCTCCTAGCACCTTCTGGAAATAAAATAATGCCGGGTCTTGAATACACTTCACCCCAGACTCAGAGGGCTCAAATACAAATGCACCTCGCACTCTAATCCTTCACCAAGCAGCAGACAGTGCTAAGTCATGACAAACCCATTCCCCATCTTCCGGCCAGCCGAATATCTCTCTTACCTGGGCAGGATGAATGAGATAAAACTCTCCTCGGTGCCTATAGCGAATTCCCTGATTATCCTGTCTTCCCTCGTAGACGAAGGATGCCAAGAACTCACATGTGTCCTCCACTTCTGTTTCATAGCTATGGGTGAGGAGTCCCGGCCAACCACTGGCCTCTAGCATGCCTCGGACTTGATCGAATCCACTGTTACTCAGAAACTCGACCTCCACAAATCTACTCGGTACGTGTCATCGGGCCCTAAGTTTTGCATATTGTTCCTCAAACTGTACTTCTCGTGAAGGCATATTGAATTGTGGCTCAAAACGAAAGGAAATCCACTTGGTAAACTTTGGTCAACGCCCACCTCGCCTTGCGTTGACGTTAGCTCACCGCGTTTCCTTCAGACGTTAACTTAATGTTAACACAAAACGCGGTCAGATAATGCTGAAGGGAAACACGCGGCACCTGGTTTTCTTCTTCTTCAACGGGTTCCGATCGACAACTCCAAAACTAAACTTTTAATCCGTTTCTTCACCAAATCCACACTGAATACCCCTCTATAACTCCGTTCAATAATCCAATAGGCAAATCCCGACTTTGACAAACCAAATCTCGTTAATAATTGAACTGAGATTACCTTGATTTTGGTCCTGTACCGATCCGAATTAGAAGAATAGCTCCAAGAATGTTTGTGAATGATGATTATGAGGAGTCCTCCGGTGAAATCTGTTGACAATTCCCTAATATTGGCCGGCGGCGTGCAAGTGTGCGGTGGTTTGATGTTGTTTGGAATGGAGGAGAGAAGCTCGAAATTAGGTTTTAGTCTGGTCAACGAAGCGTCGCGTCAATAATAGACATTCTAATGCGGTCAATGCCTTAATGTTGATACATGACGCGACAAGATAATGTTTAGGCCTGGCGCGGTATCCACTGAGGTGCACCTGTATTTCACCTGCAAAATAACTTCCTTTCCACAAAAACCAAGTCAAGATAGACTGGTTAGACAAAAAAAACTAAATAAGACTCAAAGTGGCACAAAAGACACGAAAACAGAGAAAAAACAAAAAATTTGCTGGGCTGCCTCCCTACGAGCGCCTTTGTTTTATATTATTGGCTCGACGATACCTAATTTATGCTTCAGTGGGAGGTTCAACGAGCTCGAAGTCTTGAACAGGTATTTCGATTTCACCTTGGTAGTGTTTCACCCATTGTCCATTGACGTTGAAACGGTCTCCATTCCTCGGGTTCTCCAGCTCAAGTGCTCCGTGGTTAATAACCTTCGTGATCGTGTAAGGACCTATCCATCTAGAACGCAATTTACCAGGCATTAGTTGTAAACGTGATGAAAATAAAAGTACTTGCTGGCCAATCTCAAATGTGCATCGTAGAATGAACTTGTCATGATACAGCTTGGTCCGCGCCTTGTAGTCGGATTGGCTCTCATAAGCCTCTAGGCGCATCTCCTCAAGCTCACAGAGTTGTAGCTTCCTTTCCAGTCCTGCTTTCTTCAGGTCAAAATTGCATGACTTAAGCGCCCAAAACGTCTTGTGTTCTAGCTCGACTGGGAGGTGACATGCCTTTCCCTACACCAGCCAAAAAGGCGAGGTGCCTATCGGTATCTTGTAGGTTGTCATGTACGCTCAAATTGCATCATCAAGTCTCTGACTCCAGTCCTTCCTAGTCGGCTTCACCATTTTTTCTAGAATCCCCTTAATTTATCGGTTAGAGATTTCTGCTTGTCCATTCGTCTGGGGATGATAAGCTGTAGAAGTACGGTGGTGAACATGATACTATCTCTTAGCAACTGCCATCATTCGGTTACAGAAATTTGTCCCCTGATCACTGATTATAGCTTTAGGCACTCCATATCTGCAAAATATGTTAGTGCGAAGAAAATCCACAACAGTTTTAGCATCATCGCATCTAGTAGCCTTAGCCTCTACCCATTTGGACACATAGTCCACTACAACAAGAATATACAGATAACCAAACGATGCAGGAAAATGACCCATAAAATCAATCCCCCATATGTCAAAGACATCATCAACTATAATAGGCATTTGGGGCATCTCATTCCTAGCAGAAATATTACCTACTCTCTAGCATCTATCACACCGCTTACAATGATCATAGGCATCTTTAAACACTTGTGGCCAATAAAAAACACTATCCAAAAATTTTCTGCTAGTCCTCTTGGGGCCAAAATGACCACCACATGCATGCTCATGACAGAAACTAAGCACCGAAGCAATCTCATCATCAGGGATACACCGCCTAAGTATTTGGTCTACACCGATTTTCCGTAAATATGGGTCATCCCACACATAGTATTTTGAATCATGCTTAAGTTTCAGACACTGAGCTTTCAAGTAAGAGGGTGGAAATTTACCTCCGACGAGGTACTTCACAATGGGAGCATACCATAGTACTTTACCTGTGAGAGCATACAAGTGCTCATCTGGGAAGGTCTCAGTGATCTGTCCTGCATCCTCTTCTCATACTAGTCGACTCAGGTAGTCAGCTACGATGTTTTCTATCCCCTTCTTGTCTTTGATTTCTAGGTCAAATTCCCGTAGCAGCAAAATCCATCTGATCAAGCGTGGTTTGGCCTCCTTCTTCATCATCAGGTACCTGATAGCTGCATGATCAGAGAAAACAACAACTTTAGTACCAAGCATATATGGCCGAAATTTCTCCAAGGTGAAAACTACTGCTAACAATTCTTTTTAGTGGTTGAGTAGTTTCGTTGGGCCGCATCTAAAATCACTACTGGCTTTTTGTCCACCCTTTGGCCTAGTACAGCTCCCACAACATAGTCGCTGGCGTCACACATAATCTCGAATGGCTGGTCCCAATCTGGTGCTTGAATATTAGGTGTGCTGGTGAGGGCCTAGTTCAGCTCATCAAAGGCCTCCCTACATGAATATGTAAACTCAAAAGGAACATCCTTTTGTAAAAGGTTAGATAAAGGTAGAGCCTTCTTCGAGAAAACCTTAATGAATCTACGATATAAACCAGCATGTCCAAGAAAAGATTTGATATCACGCACCGTGGAAGGATAAGGAAGACTAAGAATTAGATCCATTTTTGCTTTGTCAACCTTAATACCTTCATGTGAAACAATGTGACCTAGAACCACACCATGAGTAACCATAAAGTGACACTTTTCATAATTGAGCACCAAATTCATAGAAACGCAGCGTTCTAGGACTCTACTCAAGTTATCCAAGTATGCATCAAAAGTGTTACCATAAACAGTAAAATCATCCATGAACACCTCTACAAATGTACCTATCATGTCAGAAAATATGCTAGTAACCACCCGCTGAAAAGTGTCGGGTTCGTTACACAATCAAAAGATATATGTCTGAAATTATGTCCCCTGTTCAAGCAAGTGTTCTAGGTTGTGTTTGGACAGACCTTGAACTCTTTCTACCACAGTTCCACAACGAGTACGAACAGAACAATAAAACACGAGTACGCACAGATTGATAACCCAGTTCGGCTACGCCTACTCTGGGAGGTTTCCCACACCCGCAAAAGGGACAACAAATCTTTATTACGAGTATAGAGCTTTTCAGTGGACTTACACTTACACCTTGTAATTGCCTAGCCTCTACTACTCCGTCTCTCAGATTTGCAACCAAGGTTCGTCGCAACTCCCCTTGATCCCCTTTGTCCATACCTTCTGTCCGAACGTACTCGAACCTCTCCTGAAGCTCGGTCGCTTTCACTTGAAAGCTGGTTGTTCTGTTTGTGCTCTGAAATTGATCACCTCTGGTCAATCTGAATGGCACGTATCAGACTGAGCTCACACCGATGTTTTTCCAGTGGGGAAAACACAACGGCCGTCGCTTTCTTCTTTTCCAATCGATAGGATTTCTTCGTGTATTTTTGATCTTGAAAGCGATGGGAATTAGGGTTGCCTTTGCATTCGTATTTATAGGCTCGAACGAAACCCTAATTCCCACAAGATAATCCTATCAAATATTTTGGAATATTTGATGTATATCTTTCACAAATCTTTGGAAGAATATACGAAGTCATCTTCTTTCCCAAGCAAGTCACACCGTCTTCAATTGTGTATATTCATTCGAATATCCTGCTCGAATAAGTCGCACGCCATCTTTAACTTGACGAAATCTTCGTTGCCAATATCTTCCGGAAAATATCCTTTGCGTCTTGATCACGCTGTACAGAAGTACTAGGATATGTTCGAACTCCCCCTGAACTCCTACTCGAACTGTCTAACAACGTTTTGCCAAACACATGCCACACAAGGGAACATCAATCTCCCCCTTGGCATTTTGGCAAAACCAATTCACTAGATCTATCTATCTATCTAGACAGTAGACAAAATTGAGGGAACAAAAATTGTCGCCACTCAAAATACTCCCCCTTTTTGCCACAAACTGGCAAGGGGTCCGATCTAGTTCGAACAGCAAAGCAAAAGAAATACTGTGCCAGAACAAGCACATTAAGAGTAGAAGTTTAAAAGATCAGGGGTAAAAGTTTTTCAGAGGACCTTCAATCGGAAGCTTCTTCAATAGAGTCTTCATCAGAGCCAGTTGCTTCCGACTCATCATCGCTGGGATAGCTCAGGGCTCGAGCGAGCCTGTTGATTCTGCGACGTTGCTCCTTGTCCGCAGTAATGATGGCTTGAAGGTCCCTCATCAGCTTGCTCCGCTCATCCACACCCATCTTTGCTCCCCCTCGGCTGGATTCTCCCACTTCTTTCCCTTTCTTGCTCCCTCCTTTCAGATCGTTCACATGCCGCCCTTTGAAGAGCTTATGGTCTACAACAAAATTGCTGGGAGACTTTGAAAGCTGATCAATGGAGGACATCAAATCAGGGGCATGATAAACAATCAACTCATAAATCAGTGATGGGAAGCAGATCTGGTGAAGAGTCCTCTTTGACGTAGCATGTTCAGCAATCTGTTTGGACATGACTCTTCCCAAATTGAATTTCCGCTTGTTCCCTATCTGATACAGCAGTTGAGCCACGTCCTTATTGACTGTTGATCGATGTGTAGAAGGTCACCAGTTGAAGACAGCAATGAAGAACAGCATGGAATAAAACGTTGATAAGTCTGCTGTGTGCACAACTGATTCAAGTCTCCACCTAACAGAGCCCGCAGTGATAGTACTCACAATCTTCTCAAAATTTGCCTCCTCCTCGTCAACAGGCGGGTCATCCATCGAGAAATACACATTGATTAGCTTCGGATCGATCTTAATTTTCCTCCCTCTAACAAAGAAGACTCCATACTCAGGATCTCCAACTAACCCAAAATGAGGGGGCAAGTTCGCCATTGCCTCACGCACAAGCTGTTCACTGTAGGGTTTGCACCTAGCCAGCGTCCAAAATAGATCCGATTCTTTCAGAACCTTAACCACCTCCTTTCCCTTATACCGGGACTCATCTACCAATCTTTCAGGTATGATTTTCCTCTTCTGGATGCATGGACACTTTCTTGCAGCATCTTTGTTAACAAACCAAACACCCTTCTTAACCAAGCCAACTGGGACAGTCTCAGCATCAGGGCCTGGGACTTCACATCCCCCAGCATCTTCTGAAACAGGCATTGGAGCGACACGCTTCCTTTTCTTGGAGGAACCAGCTCCCCCTGCACCACTGCGTACATTAGCGCCCTTCTGGGCAGAATCCTTTGTAGACTTCGCAAAGGCCACTTTTTCCTTTTCCTTCCCCTTTGACATCTTCTTTAACTTCACAAGAGGAACCAAATCCTCATCATCACCCACCTGAGGAACTGCTTCAACGTCAGTCTTCTGAGAGTCATCAATATCCATCTGAGCACCATGGTGACTGTCCTGAACAGCATCTGGAACAGTTGTCGTCTCCTCACTCACAACATTCTCTGGAGTATCAATTAACTCCTCTTTAGCTGGAACACCGGGGACTTCCTTTGGTAGATTCTCAACAAAACCATCTATGTCTTTGAGCATATCCTCCAGGTCTTTATCCCCTTCAGCAGTCTCAGGCTCTTCTGCAACAGCATCAATCTCCCCAATACTCTTTACAGATGAATCTGGTCCTTTACAAACGTCTGAAACACCAGACTTTCTTGACACTGACATTCTGGGTTCCGTTTCTTCAACAGATTTAGAAAATTCATCACCCTTTTCATCAACCACAATCTTGTCCTTGTCAACACAAATCTCAGCCCTACCGGCTTCTTCATCACTGACAGCCCTCCTAGCTTTAGCACCCAAACTCCCAACATTCTCAACTCCCATAATAATTTTATCAACAACCACAGATTTTTCAACGACTGTAGGAACCGAAGGAAAAATGGGATTTACCTCCGATTGTGGACACGCTTGAGGGGTGGAACCCGCTGTGACTGTCTGAGAAGTTTCAGCAGTTATCTCCTCGGCAGACATCTCGTGTAAAGGCGATGCCTTTTTCATCTTCACAGCCTTGGATTTTGGAATCTTTGATTTCGCTGTCATCGCTTTTGAGGTTTGCATGCTTTCCTTCCTTTTCTCCGCGGTTATAGCACCGATTTTGGCTGACTTCCTTGTGTTCACCATCATCGATTTCGGAGCAGTCGAGAGTGAGAGACTTCCAATCTAGGGGTTCGGAGACGAGAAGAGAAGACACGCTCAACAGTTGAGATTTGAAAATAAAATATCCTCCTACTTTTTCGTCTTCTCAATATATGCCAGTCGCTTTTCAAATAAAACGGCGTAATTCGAATCTTTCGGAATAAAATATTTGCTCATAAGAACTTTCCCATCTGTTCCAGCTCCCTTCTTAGGTGGTTGATGGACCACAATTATACGAATCAAAAACACAGTAAAACCCCCCAAGTTAGACTGTTTGTCTATCTAACATCCACTTGTTAGTCCCGATATATTTCCACAGGGCATTTTAGAGACTGAAGTGAAAACACGCTAAGGAGAGGATTTTATGCTGAAAAGATAACAAGAGTCAATCCAAGGTCAAGATCATATTCCGACTGAAGAAATATCAAGGATCCTGACGTGAAATTGACCATAACAAATTAATCAGAAGAATCAGGAGAGGAATCAAGACAGCCCGGGGAAGGAACACACTGACAGTTTTGTGAAAAGACTGCACAAAACTGTACAAAACTCACATATGGCAAGATGTACTTGGTGACTTGATGAAGAGGTGGCCAAGGGAGGAAAACCTCCCCATTCCACCACCCACAACCGGCGGCTCCTCCACCCTCCTCCTCCATGTGACCGGTTGACTTGCCTTGGAGGTGGCAAAGCCACCCTCTCCTCCTCCTCCTCCTCCACCGGCTACCGGCGGCTGCCCTCCTCCACTCCTCCTCCGCCAAGTGGTGGCTCCTCCACCACATCTTCTCCTCCTCCTCTCCTCCCTTGGATCAAACCAATCTCCACCACCCATCTCCACCCATTTTTCCTATAAAAGGAGGTGCTCCTCCTCCTCATTTGATAAGCCAAAATTGTAAAATTACTTCTCTCTCTACATTTTGTTACTTGTAAGTTTGGTTCGGTTTTGAAATAATACTCCTGTTTGTTCTTGAGTATTATACTGGAAATTATAATACTCTTGTCGGTTCTCGAGTATTATAATACTGTAGAGAATACTCCTGTTGGTTCTTGAGTATTCAGTAGGAATTAGGAATACTCCTGTTGGTTCTTGAGTATTCCACCCCTTTCCCTCTTACTGTTTTCAAAAACCCCCGAGTATTTAGCTATGGTATCCATCTCTATGGATATTCGTAGCTAAACTCCTTATTCGGTGGAAGGTATTTTCTTGTATTATATAATGTTGTAATATCTTTTAGTTTCATTTCTTTGTATTCAAAACTTGTTCTATGTGCCATTTATAGTCAGAATTTCCAAGGTTGAGTGGATGCTACGAAAGGGCAAAACTCTTCCGTGGGGTTCGTGAACATACTCAGGTAAGTGGATGCTACGAAAGGGCAAAGCTTATCTGAGAAGTTCGACTCATCTAAAACACCACTTGGTCAATCGTAATTGTGAGATCAGGTGGATGCACAAAAGGCTAAGATACTTCGAAAGGAGGAATTAGTCTGAAATAGAACAAGGGTTGCTTTAAACGATGTTGCAAGTCTTGCGCTACGAAAGGGCCTCGATTCATCTTTGAATACTTAGAAAAGTTACTAACAGTTTATTATATACATGTTATAATACAAGAGTACCTGAAACCGAATGCTTCTCTTTACTGTTAAACCGCAATCACCAACTGCTGATCTACCGGAGGAATTACAATCACGCATCACCCACTGTAAGTCTTCTTTGTATTTACAGCATTTAATTTCTGTATTTACTTTTCCGCAATCAAAACCAAAAACCCCCAAAAAATCACGTAGTTAATCAGAGCACTAAAACCTCAATCAACCATAAAACACGCTCCTCCCAGTTCAATTACCCTAAAAGAATAGCCTATTCCCCTAATTCCCTTGGGTTCGACCCCTACTTACCACTTACTACCCAGTAGTGTAGTCACAAGTAGCGGATATTATAAATTTATTTGTACAGAGAACACTGCACCTTAACGACAGTGCGGTGGCTCTCCGTCAAATTGGCGCCGTTGCCGGGGAATTAGCCGTCGAATAAGCTATTCTTTCGTTCCCTCCCATGACCTCATGACGCAACCACCTTCATATGCATGGACAACACGGCACCTTCCACTGTTCGGGGGAACGGATGCAGAAGATCCAGTACTACACTGTCGGAGCTTTCACTACGTTTGCTGCCACATTAAACCTGAGACTGAAACGTTAGAAGAATTTAAGCTTAAATGCTTTAAAGTCTCTCTAACGGATTTCGCAACAATCTGGTATTACACATCACCCGCTAGTAGTGCGGTACGTTTCGTGGACCTCTGTGCACCATTCCTGAAAGAATTCTCCCCACCATCTTTACGCCAAGAAACCCGCGAGAAGATCCTGAACCTTCAACAATCCCGGGATGAGACTTTGGACGAATACTACATGAACTACGATGCCATCGTCTCAAGCTGCCCGCACCATGGGTTTACGAAGAAAATTCTTCTCCAAAAATTTCTTCGTGGGATGAGGGCCGAAGAGCTGGGAAGAGTTAACGAAGCTATGAGAAGGTCTGCCATAAACTTCACCATTGCAGACATGTGGTACCTTATAATCGGCCTGGCCGCTGCCACAAGACGAGCACCCCAAATTGACGAGGAAATGCAGACAGAAGAAGCTGACCCAGAGGCTGATGAAGGAGAAACCACCGAACCGTCAGAAGTAACCCCTGAACCATCTGAAGAATCAGATATGGAAATCACCGGAAGCAACACGGTTGGAATCCAGAACACCACTGGCGAATTTCCCAGGCCATTCCCGACTATCATCACCCAGGCAGCTGAAACTACCTACGATCAGTTTGTCACGAACCATCAGAACGAGGCAGAACCTAGCCTCATGAGGCCTTCCCGACTTTTCCCCTTAATCAATGAGCAAGTCGCAGCAAACTGTGCGATCAATGAAGAAGCTCCAAGGAGGATGGGAAAAGGACCTATGCAGAGTAACCCCCCGATGGAACATTGCTATGCCGCTACTGGACTGAGCAGTCCCAGATACAAAAACTTCAAAAGGCTAGCAGTGAAAGGTCCATCACCCCTTCCGGGGTATTGGAAGGAAAAAATCCCGAAACAAAGGAGTCCTGACCCGAACACAACATCCGGCAGGAAGTCAGGAAGAAACAACACAGGAACGGTGGCAAAGTTCGACCTCAGCCACCCATGGGACCCAAACCAGTAATCCACAACGAGGTATCGTCGAGCCAACGACGTAAAACAAGTGCACTGGTCGGGAGGTAACCCGACACTATCTTACTTTCCGCACTTACTTTCAGTACTTAGTTTTAAGCTTGCATGACTTTTGAACTAAGGCACGCCTTCGTTCAAAAGTGGGGGGTGAAAACCGCCTGTGTACATAAATAACATGCTTGCTTTTTTTCTTTTTTTAATAGTATCTTTTTGAACATATGAACTTAAGAATGTGAAAAAGATAAATCAGAATTCATGCATTTACCTTGTGAAAATTCAAACTGTTTAAAAACTTAGAATGTAACTTTCCATTTGTCCTTTGTGCTGAGATAACTAGGGATGTGGAGTTGACATAAACTGCCCTAGAAGGACTTGGGAAGCAATCAAAGGATCAGATCAAACTATATGGTTTTCGAAGTCAGTGGAGGCTGCACTTCGGGATTCAGTGAATAATTGAAGTCAACTCCGCCAAAAAGCATCTATGCAAAGGCGAGGACGGGAATCACACCGTCCTCTCTCTAGTCAAAATAGCCGAGAAAATAGATGGGCGACCCTCATCTTGACCCGCGCAAAATGACAAAGACGAGAGGAGCGGGGAGGTATTTCCATAGGCTTGCGGGCGATGATTGGACCTCCCAAAAAGGCTCGAGAAAATGGACTAGCAATCACAAAAAGGCGAAAAGCTCAATGAAGCAAATCAAAAGAGGCCAAAGGCCCAAAATTGTGAAGGTTTTAACCGAGCAAAAGTGAAGCACTCAAAAAAGTCAAATCAAAGGCCAAAGGCCGATTCACTACAAAAAAAAAGCAGTCCCTCGCCAAAGAAAGAAATAAAAGTACTCAAACCATTGAATCCCGAACCGAATCACGTGCATGAGAAAGCTACCAGAAGACCATATAGTACGAAACGATCCCGAGGCTGCAACCCAGGAACCTGAAAAGGGCTATCTCCCGAAACATCCAATATAATTTGCATCTCAGCACGGAGGTACAAGTATTAAGTTTCTTCTATTTATTTACGCAGTTTAATTTGGTAATAAGTAAGCAATGCATGATTTAGGATAGATCGAGTACCACAGTCTAATTTTCATATGCGAAATCCGAACCTAGAAATTACGCCCTTTAATAGCATTGTTCGGGACGAACAACTAAAAGTGGGGGGTGATTTGATGGACCACAATTATACGAATCAAAAACACAGTAAAACCCCCCAAGTTAGACTGTTTGTCTATCTAACATCCACTTGTTACTCCCGATATATTTCCACAGGGCATTTTAGAGACTGAAGTGAAAACACGCTAAGGAGAGGATTTTATGCTGAAAAGATAACAAGAGTCAATCCAAGGTCAAGATCATATTCCGACTGAAGAAATATCAAGGATCCTGACGTGAAATTGACCATAACAAATTAATCAGAAGAATCAGGAGAGGAATCAAGACAGCCCAGGGAAGGAACACACTGACAGTTTTGTGAAAAGGTTGCACAAAACTGTACAAAACTCACATATGGCAAGATGACTTGGTGACTTGATGAAGAGGTGGCCAAGGGAGGAAAACCTCCCCATTCCACCACCCACAACCGGCGGCTCCTCCACCCTCCTCCTCCATGTGACCGGTTGACTTGCCTTGGAGGTGGCAAAGCCACCCTCTCCTCCTCCTCCTCCACCGGCTACCGGCGGCTGCCCTCCTCCACTCCTCCTCCGCCAAGTGGTGGCTCCTCCACCACATCTTCTCCTCCTC
Organism: Rhodiola kirilowii; assembly: GCA_033675215.1. NCBI lineage: Eukaryota > Viridiplantae > Streptophyta > Magnoliopsida > Saxifragales > Crassulaceae > Rhodiola > Rhodiola kirilowii. The sequence goes on along the minus strand of CM066196.1, from coordinate 29,943,167 downwards.
CTCTCCTCCCTTGGATCAAACCAATCTCCACCACCCATCTCCACCCATTTTTCCTATAAAAGGAGGTGCTCCTCCTCCTCATTTGATAAGCCAAAATTGTAAAATTACTTCTCTCTCTACATTTTGTTACTTGTAAGTTTGGTTCGGTTTTGAAATAATACTCCTGTTTGTTCTTGAGTATTATACTGGAAATTATAATACTCTTGTCGGTTCTCGAGTATTATAATACTGTAGAGAATACTCCTGTTGGTTCTTGAGTATTCAGTAGGAATTAGGAATACTCCTGTTGGTTCTTGAGTATTCCACCCCTTTCCCTCTTACTGTTTTCAAAAACCCCCGAGTATTTAGCTATGGTATCCATCTCTATGGATATTCGTAGCTAAACTCTTTATTCGGTGGAAGGTATTTTCTTGTATTATATAATGTTGTAATATCTTTTAGTTTCATTTCTTTGTATTCAAAACTTGTTCTATGTGCCATTTATAGTCAGAATTTCCAAGGTTGAGTGGATGCTACGAAAGGGCAAAACTCTTCCGTGGGGTTCGTGAACATACTCAGGTAAGTGGATGCTACGAAAGGGCAAAGCTTATCTGAGAAGTTCGACTCATCTAAAACACCACTTGGTCAATCGTAACTGTGAGATCAGGTGGATGCACAAAAGGCTAAGATACTTCGAAAGGAGGAATTAGTCTGAAATAGAACAAGGGTTGCTTTAAACGATGTTACAAGTCTTGCGCTACGAAAGGGCCTCGATTCATCTTTGAATACTTAGAAAAGTTACTAACAGTTTATTATATACATGTTATAATACAAGAGTACCTGAAACCGAATGCTTCTCTTTACTGTTAAACCGCAATCACCAACTGCTGATCTACCGGAGGAATTACAATCACGCATCACCCACTGTAAGTCTTCTTTGTATTTACAGCATTTAATTTCTGTATTTACTTTTCCGCAATCAAAACCAAAAACCCCCCAAAAAATCACGTAGTTAATCAGAGCGCTAAAACCTCAATCAACCATAAAACACGCTCCCCCCAGTTCAATTACCCTAAAAGAATAGCCTATTCCCCTAATTCCCTTGGGTTCGACCCCTACTTACCACTTACTACCCAGTAGTGTAGTCACAAGTAGCGGATATTATAAATTTATTTGTACAGAGAACACTGCACCTTAATGACAGTGCGGTGGCTCTCCGTCAGTGGTCAGTCCAACTGTTGTAGCTGGGGATTCGTCTTTGACTGACCACTGCCTGGAACACTCAGTTCATGAACCCACGCAGACCCAAGGAGGATCTGGGAGTTCCAAACCGAGGAATCTCATTCAATTTCTCTTCTGGTGAACTGGCGTTCATCTGTGCGAGCTGTTCGAACTCCTTCTGCAACTGTGTGATCTTCTGTTCAAACTCTCTCTGTAACTGTGACACCCTCTGATCCAGCAGTCGCCAGGTACAGTTGCCAAAATTGATTTGTGCGATCCTTCTATTGTGTAGGGTCTTTTTCACTCCCCCTCGCAGAACTCGATGTTTGGCTTGAACATAGTTGAGAGTAGACCTTAGCTTCTCGTTTCCCATTCTGATGGTGTAACAGTCATTGGCCCTTCTTCTCCCTTTCATTACGGAATCACCATGCTCGTTAAGAACTAGGCATGAGTCACGAGAGAATGACACATAGTGTCCATTGTCGCACAGTTGACTGATGCTAATGAGATTCATAGTCAGACCGTCAACCAGGAGAGTGTCCTCGAGTGCAGGGAGATCCGGAACCTTCAATGTTCCACAGCCAATCACCCGACTCTTCCGACCATCCGCGAAGGTGACAAACCGCATCTGCTCAACAGGTCTAATATGAGAGAGATATTCAGAGTTACCTGTCATGTGTGCAGAGCATCCACTATCGAAGAACCAACTGGCTTGCACTGTATCTCCTGATGAGCAGCACGCTACCATGCATACTGTCTATCGTTCCTTCGGAATCCAAACTTGTTTCTGTTGAGGTTGGATCTGTTGCTGTTGGTGTCTTCGACGTTCAGCAAGAAATAGTCGACACTGCCGTCTGATGTGTCCCATCTGGTAGCAGTACCAACATGTCAGCAAGTCTTTCTTCCGATTTGAACTGAGGTAAGTAGTTCTGGACTTGTCTTGGGACAGATCCACTTTCTGTTTAGGGTGCTTTCTCACCTTCTGTTCAGGCAACTGTTCCGACACAGATTTAGCTTTAACACACACAGTGTCCTTTGAACTCCTTATTCCCACGAACCCCAATCCTCTACGTCCTGCCTCCATCCTTTGAGCGTTGAGGATTTCATCTAAATTTTCTGAGCCAGAGTTCAACATCCTTACTGACTGTTTGAGGTGAGTGAGCTCCTTTTCAGCAACTTCTCGGTCCATTTTTTTTGATTCTAGCTGGAGTTCCAGCTGATCTATCTTTCTGTGTTGGAACACCTCCTTGCGTTTTAGATCTGAGATAACCTTTCTTAGCCCAGTCCTGCCAACAGGATGAGTTTCACGGTCTTTTTCAATGTCGACTTTCAGCGAGGAGATAGTGCCCAGGAGCTCCATCTTCTGAGCAAGCAAGCACAGTCTTTTCTATTTCATAACAGCTAGTTGAGAGTTTAGGGAAGTTACCGTGCCTTCAAGTTCAGCCTTTTGTGTGACCAGAATCTCCACTTCTTCCCAGACCTTATCCTTTTCTGTAGTGATGCTTACAACTGTGTCATTCAGCTTTTTGTTTACCTTGATCAGTAGCAGCCACTTTTCATATAGATCCTTATATGTCTCGGCCAGAGATTCATGCGTCAGTTCTTCACCGTCACTGTCTGAGAGGTCTTCAGCTGGGAGTTCCAACAGAGGTGGAACTGTTTCACTGGTGCTACTGTATTCCTCCAGAGTTGAAGCAAAGGCCACAAAGTTTGTGGTTGTCCCTCCTTTTTCTTCATCTGACTCACTGTCACTGAAACTTGCGACCATTGCCTTCTTCTTCATGAGTGTGTTCGCACATTGTGAAGCAATATGACCAAACCCTCTGCATTCATGACACTGAATTTCTTCCTTTCTTCTGTCAGAGGAGTCTTGCCTTGAGTCACTGGACCTAGACCTGTCGGTTTTCCAGTTTCGGAAACCGGTTGATGAGGACTGCCCCTGTTCTGGACCACGCCTATTGATTTTCCGCACCATTCTTCCAAAGTTCTGAGCCATCATGGCCAGTTGCTCAGTGGAGCAGTCAGCTTCTGATTTGTCTTCTGCCCAATCTGCTTTCAGGGCAATTCCCTTCACTTCTCCAATTTGGAAATTATGATTGATCTCGTAGGTTCTGAGGGAACCAGTCAGCTCGTCCAGTTTCAACTTGGAGATGTCATGCATTTCCTCAATGGCTGTTACCTTCATAGCAAATCTCGGAGGGAGTGATCTTAGGACTTTGCTCACCAATCTATCCTCGTCGATGGGTTTCCCAAGGGCAAACGCTTCGTTGGACAGTTCCAGAACCCTGGTGTTGTACTCAGCGATGGACTCACTCTCCTTCATTTTCATCTCTTCGAACATTGTTGTGACAGCCTGCATACGAGAGTTTCGAACCTTGTCTGTACCTTCAAAGGCTGTTTGGAGAATGTCCCATGCTTCCTTAGCAACTTCACAATTGATAATCAGCTTCATGACATTTTCATCAACTGCCGAGAAGATCGCATTCATTGCCTTTGCGTTTCCCATGGATGCTTTGTTCTCCTCTTCACTCCATAAGGTTTCTGGTTTTAGAACAGGTTCTCCAGTGAGGTTGTTCATCATAGGTTCAGTCCACCCTCTCTGAACGATCATCCAGGCTTTCTCGTCTAGGGATTTCAGAAAGGATCGCATCATAGGTTTCCAGGTGGCATAGTTCGATCCTTCTAATAGCGGAGGTCTGGTGATGCTTTGTCCTTCTTTCAGAGGCATTTTGAACAGTTCAGGATCCCACTCAGTGTGTTGAGTGTTTGCTTTGATACCAATTGAAATTATGTCTCCTGTTCAAGCAAGTGTTCTAGGTTGTGTTTGGACAGACCTTGAACTCTTTCTACCACAGTTCCACAACGAGTACGAACAGAACAATAAAACACGAGTACGCACAGATTGATAACCCAGTTCGGCTACGCCTACTCTGGGGGGTTTCCCACACCCGGAAAAGGGACAACAAATCTTTATTACGAGTATAGAGCTTTTCAGTGGACTTACACTTACACCTTGTAATTGCCTAGCCTCTACTACTCCGTCTCTCAGATTTGCAACCAAGGTTCGTCGCAACTCCCCTTGATCCCCTTCGTCCAGACCTTCTGTCCGAACGTACTCGAACCTCTCCTGAAGCTCGGTCGCTTTCACTTGAAAGCTGGTTGTTCTGTTTGTGCTCTGAACTTGATCACCTCTGGTCAATCTGAATGGCACGTATCAGACTGAGCTCACACCGATGTTTTTCCAGTGGGGAAAACACAACGGCCGTCGCTTTCTTCTTTTCCAATCGATTGGATTTCTTCGTGTATTTTTTATCTTGAAAGCGATGGGAATTAGGGTTACCTTTGCATTCGTATTTATAGGCTCGGACGAAACCCTAATTCCCACAAGATAATCCCATCAAATATTTTGGAATATTTGATGTATATCTTTCACAAATCTTTGGAAGAATATACGAAGTCGTCTTCTTTCCCAAGCAAGTCATGCCGTCTTCAATTGTGTATATTCATTCGAATATCCTGCTCGAATAAGTCGCACGCCATCTTTAACTTGATGAAATCTTCGTTGCCAATATCTTCCGGAAAATATCCTTTGCGTCTTGATCACGCTGTACAGAAGTACTAGGATATGTTCGAACTTCCCCTGAACTCCTGCTTGAACTGTCTAACAACGTTTTGCCAAACACATGCCACACAAGGGAACATCAATGTCGAAAAGCAAACGTACCGAAGGGACATGTGAAGGTAGTCTTTTCCTGGTCCTCAGGTGCAATGAGAATTTGATTATAACCAGAAAATCCATCAAGGAAACAAAAATAAGGCTTACCTGCCAGCCTGTCAAGCATCTGGTCAATAAACGGGAGAGGAAAGTGATCCTTACGCGTCACTGCATTCAGCTTCCTATAATCGATGCACATGCGCCATCCGTTCTTGACTCTAATAGTCACCATCTCACTTGCAGCATTCTTCTCGACTAAATCCCTGTCTTCTTCGGGACTACATGAACTGGACTCACCCACTGACTGTCTGAAATCGGGTAAATCACATCAGCGTCCAGCAACTTCTGAATTTCCTTCTGTACTACCTCCATCATGATCGGGTTCAGTCTCCTATGAGGCTCTCTAGAAGGCTTAGCTCCATCTTCCAACAAGATACGGTGCATGCACACAACTGGGATGATTCCTCTGATGCCTGCAAGTGTCCATCCAATAGCGAGCTTGTGGCTACTTAGCACCTCGATCAATCGTCTCTCCTGGTCTGTTTCTAGCCCGTTTTTGATGATGACTGGCAGCGTGTTGTTCTCCCCTATAAATGCATACTTCAGGTGCTCAGGTAGAGGTTTCAGTTCCAGTTTTGGTGCCTACACAATAGAAGGCAGAAACACGTTAGATTTAAATAAACAAACCTCATTAACTTCATACCTGGGTGTGAGTGGCCTTGCGATCTCCAACTGAGATAGCACATCAAGGATGGCCTCAGCAAACTCGTACGAGTCCTCCTGAGAGTATACTGCTCTCTCGAGTGCGAGCTCAAGTGGGTCTGCGTCTCTCTCCGGTCTCACTTCCTTGACAAGATCATCCAGTGCATCTAGAGTATGTACCGATGCAAATTCTGGTGGGTGCCTCATAGCTTAAAAAATATCGAAGCAAATCACTTCGCCCTCCACCTCCATAGAAAGGGTGCCACTGTCACAGTCGATCTTCATCTTTGAAGTCTTTAAGAATGGATGACCTAGTAGAATAGGTGCGTGGTCCGTTGGATCACTGCTGTCCATCTTAAGCACGTAGAAATCAGCAGTGAACACCAGTTCCCCCACCTGCACTAGTACATCTTCGATTTTTCTCTCTGGTTGCTTACATGATCTGTTTGCTAGCTGTATGGTCAGTCCTGCAGGTTCTAAAGGATCAATACGAAGACAAGAATATATAGAATGTGACAGAACATTAATAGAAGCACCAAGGTCAATGATGGACCATAATTGTATGAATCATAAACACAGTTAAACCCACCAAATTAGACGCTTTGTCTATTTAACTTTTGCTTGTTAGTTCCGATATTTATCTACAGGGTATTTTGAAGTCTAGAGAGAATACAGGCTAAGGAGGAGTTTTAAAGCTGAAAATGAATTACGAGTCATTCCAGGTCACGACCAAATTCTGACTTTCAAGAACCAGACGTGGAATCACTCAAAACAAATCCAACCGAAGGGAAACCAGAGTCAGTTCGGAGCTGAAAGGACTGATGGCTTTTGGGGAAAAGATCACAAAGCTCTCAACCACTCCCCTCCCCTCACATGGCCGGCGGCTTCAAGGAGGAGAAGCCATGTGTCCCGGCGGCTTTCCTCCCCTCCACCTCACCCCGGCGGCTTTGAGCTCCTCCATGGATATCTTGCCAAGTGTTGAACTCTCCTCCACATCTCTCACTCCTCCATGCCTATAAATAGAGCTCCCCTCCTCCTTGTATCATCATCCCATCTCATTCCAACATCCCACAATCCACAAGTTAGTGAGAGAAGCTCTCACTTCTCTCTAGAGTTTGGGCACTAATCATGTAATCACTTTACTTTGGAATCGAAGCTTTAGCACTTTCAACGGTTTTTGTAAGTACTCTCATCTTTACTTTACTGTCTTTTCAATTCAGCAACTTTACTTTCCTGTCTTTACTTTCGAAAACTTTATTTTCTATCTTTCAAAACCTTTACTTTTCAAGCACTTAGTTATGATATCCTGTTCCATGGATATTCGTAGCTAAACCCTTCATTCGGTTGAAGGGGAATGCTTGTATCATAAAATGTTTTAGACCCTTCTCTTAGTGCCTCTTAGTGTTCAACTTGTTCTAGGTGCCTTATATTAGGTCAGAATTCCATTGGTTGAGTGGATGCTCGAAAGAGCAAAGCTCTGCCATGGGTTCGTGATCTTCCGTGGATAAGTGGAGGCTCGGAAGAGCACAGCTTATTGAACAGGGTGTCGTCGTACCTGTGCAAAAACAATTTATATTTTTCCTCGCTCTTGGCTGTGGGTGAGTACAGTGGTGAGTAAGGGTCGAACCCTAGGGAGCTAGATGGTTACTACTTCGCTCTGTAATAGAGAAAAAGAACAAGAAACTAATGTGAAAGTAGAGGTTAGTGTAATAATCGAGAAGTGCAAGGGATTTATCAATCAAAGGAATATTCAGGTTAGGGTATTATTCAATTGTGACTTGGTTTTATCATTGATTTCTAAATATCATGTTTCTAATTCTTTTAAACCTAATAATTCAATACTCCATTCCAAGATATATCAAATTAGTGCTCTATTTGTTTGTAGCTCTCTAGTATCAAACAAACAGTAAACAATGGATTTATATCGTTCAACTAAATCTAACCTTTCCGGGTATCAACTCAGTTTCACAATATTAATCGAGATAATTAGCACAAGGTTTAATGGAATAATAAAACAAGCATTAAGATTCAAATCTCAAAAACATAAGTCACGATTATTTAACCCTAACCCGAATATGGGTTTTAGTTACACATATTCATAATTAAATAATGCAGGGAAATAAAAGGGACAAGAACTTCACTATGAGATCGAGATTTCAAAAGCAAGGCACGGTGGCTATGGGCGGCGCACGGAGGAGGGTACGGCTGAGCAAGGCTGAGATCCGGCGGAGGAATGGAGAGCAGCAGGTGGTGCACGGCCAAGTGAAGAGAATAGTATTCGAATATGAGATGGGATGATTATGGATGGCAGCACTGCTCTTCTATTTATAGGGTTTGAGAAACCCTAACTTGGTCATAAAGCTACGAAACCCTAGCGTCGCATACAAATTGGGCCGGCTGCTGGACTTTGGAACTTGGACTTTTTCCGAAGTACTGTTCATGGGCCGGAATTACTGTTCATCGGACACTGTTCACGCCGGAATCACTATTCACGCCGGAATCACTATTCACGCCGGAGTTACTGTTCACGAGCCGAAAAACACTGTTCACGGCCCTCCTTTGGTCTGATCTTCAATTGCGATGTTTCTGGCATGAAAATGCCGTCTTTTAAGCGTGATTCCTCCTAGAGCTTCCAAATCACCTGAAACACGAAACAACACTAAAAAGTAACTGTTCGCATAATAAAGTGAATGAAATGGTGGGATTTAATGACTCGACAAGTCGTATAAATACGGCTCATCAAACCACCCCACACTTAAACTTGTTCGTCCCGAACAAGGACTAGGTCATAAGAGGAAAAAATGAAGTACGAACATCACAAAGCTTCGGTCATCCTAGACGTGCTACATGGACATGAATCGATTACTCTAGATCTCGCCTGTTATGCATGCTCGCTACTAATGTCTTTGTGCTAAAACATGGGTTAAAGATACGTGTTACCTTTGGGTCGAGATGCAAATCAATTCGGATGTATCTGGAGATAGCCCTGTTTAGACCCATGAACCCTCATTCTCGGGCTCGAACTCGCTGCTATGTGGTTATGCTTTGCCGCTTTTTCTTGCACGTGATTGATTCGAGCTCCAAAGTGTTGAGAGATTTCGGTCAGCTATAGTGTCATCTGATTCGGAATTTCAATGATGCTGTCACATGAGACGTGTGGACTATCACGATGGTTGTGAATTTGTTGCTTTGTAGTGCGGATTGTGATTTGATCGAACCGTGGTTTCTCCTCCTTTTGACGCGAGTCAAGCCGAGGGTCGCTCGTCTATTTTCCCGGCTACTCGGATTAGAAACCTTCCTGCTCTTACTCATCATCGTCCTTTCGATACGGGTCAAGTCAAGGGTCGCTTGCCTGTTTTCTCGGCTACTTGGACTAGAGCTTGGACGGTGTGAAGTTTTCCCGTCCCGACCAACCGCAAAGGGTACCGCAGCGGCGGAGCAGACTCGTACTATGTTGCCTCGAAGTGCTAGCCTCCACGAACTCCACATAACCACATATCCTGAGTTCGGCCTTTGAACGATCTGTCAAGTCTCTCTAGGGCATTGCTATCAACTCCACATCCCTGTTTATCTCAACTAACAAAGGCACGCAAAATTTTAAGATCACATGCTAGTCGCACAAATCAATTTTCACCAAGACATGCATGTAAAATCGGCTATATCTATTTCACCCAATCATTATCCACTACTGCAAGTCTAGGAAATAGTGAAGTATCATGTACAAAAATTTTAAAAATGACTCGAAACGTGCTGACTCTGTGTGGTGGGCGTGAAACAAACATGCTGACTCGATAACTGACTCTCCCACCCCACACTTTTGAAATGAGCCGTGTCCTCACGGCACGACTCAAATCTAGACACACAAATGCATGCAATAAATAGATAAGGAAAGGAAAAGGGTAGAACGAGACTCCCCTGGGATGTAGACGGTGGTCGGCTGAACTCGGATCAAGTCCGGGGGCTAAAATGCGTAGCTCCAAGGGAATTTTCCGGCCGACTAAGTCCAATCCCTGCAAAATGAAACCGATTCCTTTCCAAGGCACAATGTGACAATAATGACTCAAAACAAACATAATAAGTAAATAAACTGAAAAGCAAAAGGTGCAGGGCTGCCTCCCTGCGAGCGCCTTTGTTTAACGTCGTTGGCTCGACAGTACCTCCTCTAAGTGTCAGGAGGCTCGGCAAGAGGAACTTCATCAGCGGTGGTGTCAAGGGGCTCGACTAGGTCAAATTCCTGGGCGGGTATCTCGAGCTCTCCGTGGTAGTGCTTCACCCTCCGCCCATTGATCTTAAAGCGCCGCCCTTCTGCAGGGCACTCTAGCTCGAGCGCTCCATGGTTATAAACGTGAGTAACTGAATACGGGCATGTCCATCTGGACCGTAACTTGCCTGGCATCAATCGTAGGCGTGATGAAAAGACCAGGACCTGCTGCCCAACTTCAAATGTGCGCCTGAGTATAAATTTGTCGTGGTAGAGCTTGGTCCGCGCCTTGTAGTCTGTTTGGCTCTCATAAGCCTCGAGGCGCAACTCATCCAACTCGCACAACTGTAGTTTCCTGTCTAGCCCGGCTGCCTGTAAATCTGGATTGCACTTCTTCAGTGCCCAATATGCCTTATGCTCGAGCTCAACCGGTAAGTGGCACGCCTTCCCATAGACCAACCGAAAAGGCGAGGTGCCGATCGGGGTCTTGTAAGCTGTCCTGTATGCCCACAATGCCTCATCTAACCGCTGGCTCCAATCCTTCCTAGTCGGTCCTACCATCTTCTCCAGAATTCCCTTTATTTCGCGGTTGGAGATCTCCGCTTGCCCATTCGTCTGGGGGTGATATGCTGTGGAAGTCCGGTGATGAACATGGTAGCGCTTCAGTGTGGATGCCATGATGCGGTTGCAGAAGTGCGTCCCTTGATCACTGATAATGGCCTTAGGTACTCCGTACCTGCAAAAGATGTTAGTGCGCAAAAAGTCTACGACAGTTTTAGCATCAGCACACCTAGTGGCCTTGGCCTCTACCCACTTGGACACATAATCAACTGCAACTAAGATAAACTCAAAACCACATGAAGCAGGAAAAGGACCCATGAAATCTATCCCCCAAATGTCAAACACATCATTCACTAATATGGGGACCTGTGGCATCTCCTGTCTGGCCGAAATGTTACATACTCTCTGGCATCTATCACATTTCTTACAATGATCGTAGGCATCTCTAAAAACATGTGGCCAAAAGAATCCACTATCCAATATCTTCCTAGCAGTCCTCCTAGGGCCGAAATGGCCTCCACACTCTAACTCATGGCAGAAACTAATCACTGAAGCAATCTCATCATCAGGGATGCACCGTCTAAGAATCTGATCTACACCTATTTTCCACAAGTACGGATCATCCCACACATAGTATTTAGCATCATGCTTCAATTTCAAACACTGTGCCCTAGAGTATGAGGGCGGGAACTTACCTCCGACCAGGTAGTTCACTATGGGAGCGAACCATGGCAGCTTACCTGAAATAGCATGTAAGTGCTCATCTGGGAACGTCTCGGTAATCTGCCCGGCATCCTCCTCTCGGACAAGACGGCTCAAGTGGTCGGCCACTGTGTTCTCTATGCCCTTCTTGTCCCGAATCTCCACGTCAAACTCCTGTAGGAGCAGGATCCACCTAATGAGCCTCGGTTTCGCCTCCTTCTTCGTCATCAAGTACCTAATAGCTGCATGGTCAGAATAGACGACAACTTTAGTACATAACAGATATGATCTAAATTTCTCCAAGGCGAAAACCACGGCTAGCAACTCCTTCTCTGTGGTCGAATAGTTCTTCTGGGCCACGTCCAGTGTTCTCAAAGCGTAGTAGATCACCACGGGCTTCTTGTCCACCTTCTGACCAAGAACTGCTCCTACAGCATAATCACTCGCGTCACACATAATCTCAAATGGTTGAGTCCAATCCGGGGCTCTAATGATGGGCGTGCTGGTGAGGGCCTCCTTCAGCTCGTCAAATGCTGCCCTGCACTGATCTGTAAACTCAAAAGGAACATCTTTCTGCAAGAGGTTAGATAAAGGCAGTGCCTTTTTCGAGAAATCCTTAATGAATCTACGATAGAAACCAGCATGCCCTAGAAACGACTTAATATCACGGACTGTAGAGGGGTATGGCAGAGTAACAATCAAATCTATCTTAGCCTTGTCTACCTCTATCCCCTCACGTGAGACTATGTGACCGAGTACAACTCCATGAGTGACCATAAAATGACACTTTTCATAATTGAGCACCAAATTCATAGAAACACAACGTGCAAGTACCATGCTCAAATTTTCTAGACATGCATCAAAAGTGTCACCATGCAAAGTGAAGTCGTCCATAAACACCTCAATAAATGAACCTATCATGTCAGAGAATATGCTAGTAACCACCCTCTGAAAAGTACCTGGTGCGTTACACAAGCCAAAAGACATCCGGCGAAAAGCAAACGTACCGAATGGACATGTAAAGGTCGTCTTCTCCTGATCCTCGGGTGCTATGGGAATCTGGTTATAGCCTGAAAAACCATCTAGAAAACAAAAATAAGGCTTACCTGCCAAGCGGTCGAGCATCTGGTCAATAAATGGAAGAGGAAAGTGATCCTTGCGCGTAACTGCATTCAGCTTCCTGTAGTCTATGCACATGCGCCCTCCATTCTTGACTCGTGTAGTCACCATCTCGCCCTCGGCATTCTTCTCCACTGTGATCCCAGTTTTCTTCGGTACAACATGTACCGGACTTACCCACTGACTGTCTGAGATCGGGTAAATCACATCAGCATCCAGAAGCTTCTGAATCTCCTTCTGGACCACCTCCATCATGACTGGGTTCAATCTGCGCTGAGGATCCCTCGACGGTCTAGCTCCATCCTCCAATAATATCCGATGCATACAAACTGCCGGGCTAATTCCCTTGATGTCAGCCAGTGTCCATCCGATGGCCAGTTTGTGCTCGGTCAGCACTCCAATCAACCTGCGCTCCTGATCTGCCTCGAGCCCACTCTTAATGATGACTGGCAGCGTGCTACCCTCCCCTAAGAATGCATACTTCAAGTGACTAGGCAGAGGCTTCAATTCTACTGTAGGTGCCTGCACAACAGAAGGCAAGCACACTTGTGATTTGAATAAACGAACTGCATTAACCTCGTACCTCGGGGTGAGTGGCTGGGCAATCTCGAGCTGGTCTAGGGCGTCCATGATCGCCTCTGCATGCTCATAAGAATCCTCAGGTGAGTAAACTGCCTCCTCAATGACTTCCTCTAGCGGGTCGGTCCGTCTCTCTGGATGTACCTCCTGGACAAGGTCGTCCAGGGTGTCTAAAGCATGGACCGCCTCATACTCTGCGGGGTGCTTCATGGCCCCGAAGATGTCAAAGCTGATCATTTCGTCCTCAACCTCCATGGTCAACGTCCCGGTGTCGCAGTCTATCTTCATCTTTGACGTTTTGAGGAATGGTCGGCCGAGAAGGATTGGTGCATGGTCTGTGGGGCTACTGCCCTCCATCTTGAGGACATAGAAGTCCGCTGGGAATACCAACTCTCCGACCTGTACGAGCACATCCTCAATCTTGCCCTCGGGCTGCTTGCATGACCTATCCGCCAGCTGTATGGTAAGACCTGCAGGTTCTAAAGGACCAATGCGCAAGGAGGAGTATATAGAATACGGTAAAACATTAATAGAGGCTCCAAGATCAAGCATGCAATTCTCTAGCCTAATGTTACCGATCATGCAGGGAATGGTATATGTGCCTGGATCACCGCATTTTGGTGGCACCTTGCGCTGAATAACCGCTGAAACATTCCTGCTCATAAGCTCCTCATCTGGCTGGGTTCCTTTCCGTCTGTTCGTGCATAACTCCTTCAGAAACTTAGAGTATCTCGGGATCTGCTTGATGGCCTCAAGGAGTGGGATGTTAATCTCTACCTTACTGAATAGTTCCCACACTTCCTTGTCCATCACATACTTTTTCGGAGCTCGGGCCTGCACTGGAAAAGGTAAAGGTACCTGGACATTAGAGTTTTCGACAATGGGTACCTGTACTGGCCGAGGGGCCTCTGATGGGATCACGTCTGGTCTGGGCTCGTCCTGGATGAAGGCATCTGGCTCGGTCGCCTCTTGCTCTTGCTGATGCTCGTCCCCTACTGGTCCTGCTGCCCTTCGTCCACTCCTTAATGTGACTGCACTGACATTCCCCTTTGGATTCGGAATGGTCTGCGAGGGGAGTCGTCCTGTGTTGTCATCAAGTCTGGAGAGAGTCGTGGACATCTGCCCTATTTGCTTCTGAATGTCAGCTAGTGCTCCGTCGGTTTTGGCCATGTACTGGTTCAGGTTTGTATTTGTCTGTTGGGCGCTAACTGCCAGATCTCTGACCATGTCCTCTAGCGACTTACTGGGGCCTTGGTTGCTCGGACCTGCTTGATAAGTGTTCGGCCCTTTCTGCTGGTACTGACCTGGTGCATTCGGCTGGTACTGACTGTTAGGATGTCTGTACGGCGGCTGAGTCTGCTGATTCTGCTGAGGCATATTTGGTCGTGCTTGCTGAGTCTGATTCTGCTGATAGTTGTTCCTCCAGGCGCCTTGATGAGGTGCTGCTGCGCCATACTGCTTGATTGGGCCTGGTTGGTTGCCATAATTCTGAAAATTGCCCACTGCATTCACATCGCCCTGAACGTCTGTCTGTAAGGTGGGGCACTCATCTGTCTTGTGATCTGTAGACGTACAGAACTCGCATGGCTTGGCCTGGACCGGAGTCCTTCGGACTACATGCTTCATCAGCTCCCTCATCTCCTTGAGTTCTGCGAACACGGCACTGATAGAGGGCTCAGCGGTGGACACGTTCTTGGGGCGGGCATACTCGTCCTCTTTTGTGGTCTCATCCTGGAATCGCTCACCCTCTGCCACTGATATGATCTTCTGCTTTACTCTGGCTGGGGTCATGTTCATGAGTTGGCCTCCAGCTGAGGCTTCCAGTAACTTCCTGTCCATCCTGCGAAGTCCATCCAGCATATATTCCACGATCAACTTCTCCGGGAGCTCCAGATTGCAGCAACTCTTCTCCAAGGCAAGGAATTTCTCCACGTACTCGTACATGGTCTCGTTTGGGCCTTGCCTGAGCTCTTGCAACTGTCTTCGGACTTGCGCTGCACGCCCTGCTGGATAGTACTTGCTGAAGAACTGCCTCTGCATCTGCTCCCACGTATAAATACTGCCTGAGGGTAAAGATAGGAACCAATCTGTAGCGGCATCCTGTAGTGAGAAATAGAAGGACTTCAGTTTGAAGTCATCCACTTCGACTCCGTGTGGCCTGAGGTTCAAGCATATCCCGTGAAAACGCGTCAAGTGAGACGTGGCAGACTCTCCCTTCCTTCCTGAGAACTTAGGCAAGTGGTGGACGACTGAGGTGCTGATTGCGATGGCTGCGATGTCTGGTCCTTCATGAATTGGCCATGACTGGTCTCTGAAACTAGGAACCGAGAGCTCGCCCATAGTAGGTCCTTCATATTCGTCCTCCTCATCGTCTCGAGCTACTTGCTGGTGTGGAGGTCTCTGAGGTGGTGGGTACGGATGTTGCGGATGATACGGTGGTGGTGGATATGGTGGTGGATATTGCGGGTAGGGCTGTTGCGGATACTGTGGGTACTGAGGTGGTGGATACTGCTGATATGGTGGGTACTGAGGGTATTGTGGGTACTGTGGTTGGGGTTGTTGTTGGTTTTGAGGTTGATGGTTTTGAGGTTGTTGTTGTTGCTGGAACTGTTGAAGCTGATCAGGGATAGCCCCCCTGATCTCGCCATGTTGGATCATCGGTCCTTGAGGTAGTACTCCTTCCTCATTTCGAACATTCTGGTCTACTTCTTCATTGTTTTCACCAACTCTACTTCCTGAGTGAGACATGTTACGGAAATAATAAGCACCGGGTAGCAAACACCGAAATAGCAAACACAGACTAGCAACAAAGGGTTCCCAGGAGATTGGAACACAATCCCCTTAGACTCGTAAGTCTTGGTGACAGAACCCTCTAGAAGCTAGAAATCAAATCGAAATAAACGAAAAACAGAAAACGAATAAACTAGCAGTAAAGGATCCCCAGGAGATTGGAGGAGTCACAATGGTCTCACTTAAAACCCAATCCCCTTAGACTCGTAAGTCTTGGTGACAGAACCCTCTAAAAGCTAGAAATAAAATCGAGGCAGTTGAAAAATACGAAAAAGTAAAATTCACCGAGATAAGCAAATTTCGAAATAATGCAAAGAGAAAAATAAACGAAAAAGTAAAGAAGAACAAATTTCACCGTGCTTAGCTCCCCGGCAACGGCGCCATTTTGAACAGGGTGTCGTCGTACCTGTGCAAAAACAATTTATATTTTTCCTCGCTCTTGGCTGTGGGTGAGTACAGTGGTGAGTAAGGGTCGAACCCTAGGGAGCTAGATGGTTACTACTTCGCTCTGTAATAGAGAAAAAGAACAAGAAACTAATGTGAAAGTAGAGGTTAGTGTAATAATCGAGAAGTGCAAGGGATTTATCAATCAAAGGAATATTCAGGTTAGGGTATTATTCAATTGTGACTTGGTTTTATCATTGATTTCTAAATATCATGTTTCTAATTCTTTTAAACCTAATAATTCAATACTCCATTCCAAGATATATCAAATTAGTGCTCTATTTGTTTGTAGCTCTCTAGTATCAAACAAACAGTAAACAATGGATTTATATCGTTCAACTAAATCTAACCTTTCCGGGTATCAACTCAGTTTCACAATATTAATCGAGATAATTAGCACAAGGTTTAATGGAATAATAAAACAAGCATTAAGATTCAAATCTCAAAAACATAAGTCACGATTATTTAACCCTAACCCGAATATGGGTTTTAGTTACACATATTCATAATTAAATAATGCAGGGAAATAAAAGGGACAAGAACTTCACTATGAGATCGAGATTTCAAAAGCAAGGCACGGTGGCTATGGGCGGCGCACGGAGGAGGGTACGGCTGAGCAAGGCTGAGATCCGGCGGAGGAATGGAGAGCAGCAGGTGGTGCACGGCCAAGTGAAGAGAATAGTATTCGAATATGAGATGGGATGATTATGGATGGCAGCACTGCTCTTCTATTTATAGGGTTTGAGAAACCCTAACTTGGTCATAAAGCTACGAAACCCTAGCGTCGCATACAAATTGGGCCGGCTGCTGGACTTTGGAACTTGGACTTTTTTCCGAAGTACTGTTCATGGGCCGGAATTACTGTTCATCGGACACTGTTCACGCCGGAATCACTATTCACGCCGGAGTTACTATTCACGCCGGAATCACTATTCACGCCGGAGTTACTGTTCACGAGCCGAAAAACACTGTTCACGGCCCTCCTTTGGTCTGATCTTCAATTGCGATGTTTCTGGCATGAAAATGCCGTCTTTTAAGCGTGATTCCTCCTAGAGCTTCCAAATCACCTGAAACACGAAACAACACTAAAAAGTAACTGTTCGCATAATAAAGTGAATGAAATGGTGGGATTTAATGACTCGACAAGTCGTATAAATACGGCTCATCACTTATCTGTGGAAGTCAACCTCTTTAAAACACCATTTGGTTTATCAGGAATGATGATCAAATGGATGCACATACTAGAACAAGAGTTCTTTATCTTGCAAAAGACTAGACGGTGTGGCAAGTCATGTGCTTGGAATAGCCTTGATTCACTTTTGAACACTTAGTATGATCATTAGAGGTCAATGATAAACGAAAATATGATACAAGGCCCCTGAAACCGAATCTTTCCTTTAATTGCAATATCATCTGTTACTTTACTTTTCAGTACTAAAACCAAAACCAACCCCCCAACTGTTTTATTGAATCCCCCCATCCGAAAGAACAAATAATCCACTAACTCCCTTGGGTTCGACCCGTACTTACCACTGACTACCCAAAATAGTTAAGTCGTGAGTATCGGAGATATTAATTTGTTTTTGCACAGAGAACATCGCACCTTAACGACACTGCATGTGAAACGGAAGTAGAAGATCGCGTTTTGAATTGTCAGCGATGGGGACCGCATCCTGCCTTTACGTTACGGTCGCATCTGGTGTTGACATTACAGCCGCGTCTGATTCAGACATTAGCGTCGTGCTAATGTCTATTATAGGCGCGGTACCCTCTGATGTAGGCTCTTTTTCGCTGTATTTTAACTCCTTCCCGCTTCTGAGTGTTACTGCATTGACATTGCCTTTCGAGTTCGAAATGGTCTGTGATGGCAGCTTCCTTGGATCACCATTCAGCTCAAAAACTATCTGTGTTATCTGGTACATCTGTTTGGTCAGCTGTGAAATGGCTCCATCGGTCTTGGCCTGGTTCTGCTGTACAGTTGTGGCTAACTCTTTTACTAAGTCTTCCAACGACTTGCTGGAATTCTGAGTACTAGGTCATGTCTGGTGGAAGTTCTATCCTCGCTGCTGATACTGATTTTGACTGTTGTAACCTCCCTGCTGCTGACGATATGGTGGGTGGTAGTAGTTGTATTGCTGAGTCTGTTGAGGGGAAGCCTGCTGAGCTGGCTCCCTCGGGGCATTATTATCATTCCTCTAGCTCTGTCCATTGGCTGCTTGGCCATACTGTCTCCCAGGTGCGCGGTTACTAAAATTTTGAAACCCATTCAGCGCGTTGTTATCGCTCTGTTCTTCTTCCACCACTATTGGACAAGCATCTGTCTTATGGTCTATTGCACCATAAAACTCACACAGCCTCACCTGGACTACCTGATTCATCACGAGCTTTTGCATCATCTCTCGCATCTGCTTCAGCTCTTCGACCATCGAATTCGCTTGGGTTTTGGCCTTCGAAACATTTTTGGTTCTGCTGAATTCTTCCTGTCGATTGGTTTCCTCTATGAACCTTGCGTTCTCAGCCACTTCCGCGATAAAGTTCCTCACTCTAGCTAGGGATAAATTCATGATTGTGCCTCCAGCTGAGGCATCAAGTAGCATCCTATCGAGTGGCCTCAATCCATCCAGCAAGTACTTGATTATCAGCTTCTCAAGTACTCCCAGGTTGAAGCAACTCTGTTCTAGGGCGTTGTATTTCTCCAGATAGTCATACATTGACTCATTAGGCCCCTGTTTTATATCATGTAGCTGCTTGCAAACCTGCATCGCCTTGTCAGCTGGGTAGTATTTAGCCAAGAATTTGTTCTGTATCTGGTCCCATGTCTTGATTCTACCTGGGGGAAGAGACAAAAACCAAGCATTAGCATCATCGGTTAAGGAAAAATGGAAGGCTTTCAATTTAAAGTCCTCCACTGAGACTCCGTATGGTCGGAGAGTCTAGAAGATGCCATGAAGCTCTACAGATGCTTGGTGGCTGACTCTCCATGTCGTCTTGAGAACTTAAGGAAGATGGTGCACTACTGTTGTCTTGATTTTGAATTTCAGCTAGTTTTAGCCCTTCGTCGATACACCACGGCTGATTCTGAAAATCAGGAGCAGACAGCTCCTTCATGGTAGGCTCGTAGTAGTATTCTTCATCGTCTTTCGGCCTCCTATGGATTTGCGGCTGTGGCGGTAGCGGTGGAGGCGGCTGCCTCGCACCCGCACCATTCCTCACGTTCTGTGCAACATGAGCTCTCTGATTTTACTGAGCCCTCATGTCATTATTAACACGGTTGTGAGCACGGAAGAGTTGCTCCGGATCCTCATAGAATTGAGGCACGTTCTCAACAATCGGAGCGATCTCGTTGTTGTTGCTGTCATCACCAATCTGGCTACCTGCACGAGACATTGCGAGAAAGTAGCGAAGCACAAAAAATAACAAAATAATAATAAAACAAAAAAGAAACAACTTCACCGAAGCGCAGCTCCCCGGCAACGGCGCCTAAATTTGACGTGCGTCGTCTGGCACGTCAAACCGAATATTTATATCTCCTGCATGAAACTAGTAAGTGGAAAGCTGGGTCGAACCCAAGAGAGCTGGGGCGTTGAAGCCGTAACTGTAAATAATTAAAAAGGGGGTTTTTGTGAGCAATTATTGTAAAGCACAGGAGAAAAGATTAACGAAGACAATCAAAAAAAACATTCAGCTTAGGGTTTCTATTGTGACATGTTTATCATAGATATCTGATGATCGATTTTATATTTTGAAGTGTGGATGTTCCGACAAAGGTAACAACCCAAGTATTCCGACAAAGGTGTTAGACTTCTAGTTCTTTCCTAAACTAAATAATCCGACAAAGGTATTATTTGCTTAGGTGTTACTATCTACCTTTACGACAAAGTATCCAGTAGATGTTAACGGTAAGGATTAGTTGCTGAACTAAGCTTTGTGACAAAGCTTCCACTTAGTCTAACAATTTAATTCGTAAGAATGCGCATAAGAACTAGCAAAATATTGAATTGCACTAAAAACGAAATCTCAAAACGTGTTCACAATATACGAAACCCTAAACTGAAAGAGAAATCTAGCTACTAATTGTCATGGAAATAAATACAAATAGTTTTGATGAAAAAGAGGTAGAAATTCTCTGTATCGCCGAAAGCTTTGCGTTCATCGTCTTCTCCAGAGCTGTCTCAGTATTCGTAGGATTATGTCATGAGATGTGAAAACACTAACCCAAGCTTCTTAATTATAATAAACTGGGTTTCCAAATCTGTTTTTAGGCTAGAATTATCAAATCTCGGCTCGCTGACATCATCAAATGCGTTGCTGACATTAGCATCTCGTAGCTCACCGTGTCTCGTCTCTACGTTACCACCGCATTTTGCGTTGACATTAGCGTTAACGCTAATGTCTCTACAAGACGTGGTCCTCTCGGAGCCTGATTCCTCCTTTTTGCGCGCAGCTCTGACTTCGATTCTTGATTTTACCTTCTATATGACTTCGACTGCTCTCGGTGTGAATTAGAGAGTTGTAGGGAATCGAGTCAGCTACGCAATGACGCGTGGCTCATATTTTTATGAACAGCGGTTCGTACCCAGCACTCCGTCGAATTCCCAAAGGTCTGATCTGCCATTGTCATGTGTTCGGCATGAAATGTCATCTTTTATGCACGTTTCCTCCTAGAGCTTCCGAAACACCTGAAATGCAAAACAACACTAAAAAGTAACTGCTTGCATAATAAAGTGTCGAAATAAATGGGATTAGTTGATTCGATGAGTCGTATAAATACGACTCCTCAAACCATATTTCAACTTGATGTAGATAATGCTTTTCTACATGGCTCCCTAGATGAAGAAGTTTACATGAAACTACCATATGGGTACTCCAAATCTGAGAGAGAAGCATGCAAAGTTTGCAAGCTAACAAAGAGCTTGTATGACTTGAAACACGCACCTCGCCAATGGTTTTCAAAATTCACTGAGGCATTGCTTGTGTTTGGTTTTCAACAAAGCATGAATGACTACTCTTTGTTCAGTCTACAAGAAGGTACTGATTTCATCAATCTATTAGTTTATGTAGATGATGTGTTACTCATTGGGACTTCTCTAGTTATCATTGACAACATCAAGGCTTTCATTCATGACAAGTTCAAAATCAAGGACTTGGAAACCTTGAAAAACTTTCTTGGCTTAGAAGTCGCAAGGACTTCTACATGCTTATTTCTGCACCAAAGAAAATATGTCATGGATCTTATTACTGACCATGACATGTTGGACTGCAAGCCTGCTAAAACTCCTCTTCCAATCAAGCACCAACTCAGCTTATCAACTGCTTCAGCTATTAAAGACACTATGGTTTGCATAAAATTTATTGGCAAACTCATTTACTTGACTATCACAAGACCTGCCCTAGCTCACTCTGTGCACATACTTAGTCAGTACATGAGTGTCCCAAACTTTGATCATATCAAGGCTGCAAACAGTCTTCTCAAATATATCAAAGGGGCTCCTGCTCAGGGTCTCTTATTCTCAGCTTCATCAGCATTGGTCATGACTGCATTTTGTGATGCAGGTTGGGCTGCCTGCCCCAAAACAAGAAGGTCTACCACAGGGTTTTGTATATGTATTGGTGACTCTCTCGTCTCTTGGAAGACAGAAACAAGCCATTGTCTCAAGGTCCTCAGCGGAGTCTGAGTATAGGGCCATGGCTGCAACATGTTCCGAAATCTTATGGCTGACTCGCTTACTTTCTGACATGAAAGCTTCAGTCCCAGTGCCTATCTCGCTTCACTGTTGACAACCAAACGGCCATCCACATTGCCAAGAACACTGTCTTTCACGAGCGAACGAAGCATATTGAGATTGATTGTCACTTTGTGAGGCATCATGTCGGCAGCCAGGGACGGAGCTAAGGTGACGCAGTTAGGGCTGGAGCCCTACTAACTTCGGCCCAAATTAAAATTTTTTTTTATATTTTATAATCCATTCAGAAATTTTGGCGAGAGCCCTAGTAAACGCACCGTAAACGCAGGAAAAGCTGAAAAAGTTAATCTCAACACCGACCGTCGCCCATCGGAATAGGAAGCTTGAAGCTTCGATGCGCACTAGCCAGCCCTAGAAGACCTTGTCGCCGCAGCCCGCAAGATTGACAAGAGCAGAAGAGAATAGCAGCAGCACTCTCAAACGCATCACAATTTCACAAATCAGCACTCTCAAACGCATCACAAATCAATAGCAGCAGCACCCTCAAGCGATTTAGAACGGTAATCGCTCTGACCTCTGCACTGCTGCTTGAACTGCTGCTTCTCAGGGTGATATCATTCTATTGTGATAGCAGGAAAAATGATATCAAGCGTAATCGCTTGAACTGCTGCTATTCCTGCACTGCTCCTAATTTTTCCTGCTATTGTGATTTGTGATATCATTCTTTTAAGTTTTAAGTTTTGTTTGAACTTCTGCTTCTGTGGGTGTTTCCTATTAGATTAATATTTGATTGATAAATGATAATTTAATTAAAAGTGTCTACTTTTAAGTCTTTAACAATGACATACCAATTTCATTGGATTAATATTTGATTTGAACTGCTTCTTATAGATTTATCAAGTACAATGACAGAAAAAAGTGCCAAGCGTTATAAAAGTGTTTTACATTAGTTAAAAAGTTTGATATGTTTTGAACTGCTTCTTATAGATTTGAACTGCTTCCTATAATATGTTTTGATGTTTATAAAAAAGGCGTGAGGATGAGCCTCCCATTGGATTCCAAACCTCAAATTTTTTTTTTTAGCCCTACCTAATTTTAGATCCTGGCTCCGTCCCTGGTTAGCAGCAATAATGTTGGTCACCTCACATTATTTGCAGTCAATGATTTGAAAAATCATATTGAGTCAATAATCTATCAGAAAAATTAGGTAATATTCTTGATATCTATCGTCACATCACTTAATATTGTTTAGTTCTCATTAAACTCCATTTCCACGTTTTACAGCAACACATATTGAAGAAATTTGCTTCAAGGATTCGATATATACCATCACCGTGGTTTCAAAAACGGTTCCTGGAATATTTTGCTTACCTAGCTATTCAACGAGGTAGATAATTTTAAGTCTTGTGCTTTTCATCATGATACAATAAATCCTCTTGAGGTCATAAGATTGTCTGGCTTTTTTACGTCTAATTAATACTATGACTTCTTGACATATATTTCTTTGCCCTTTTTCTCTTTGATGGATTCTCTGTGTTCACCAGGAGGTCTTTGACGAGCAATTCGCTCAGGTAAAAAAAAAATACACAACAGAACAACCCAACATTTCATGCCTTCAGAAAGAGTTTTCTTCATAGCAAAAAAAAAAGAAAAAAAAGAAAGAGTTTTCTTTAATTAATTACTTGTCAGGTGCATTTTGTCTGGTCCGAAATGCTCCCAGCCTCAAGTCTCTCAGATTTGATGCGAGTCACAGTTGAGTCTTGCTCTCTTTTCAACTTTAATGCTACAAATACTAATAAATTACTGCGATGGGCTAACTTGTCACAGGTTGTTGACTTGTAGCGTTGATCTCATGTTGCAGCCATGAACGTCCTCAGTGAGCAACTGAGGTTACCACCTATGCGGAAAATCCATGATCTATTTTTTATAAAGACTTGGAAAATGATCACATTGAGCTGAAACTGATCAAGACTCTCATTAAGCTCTCCCCTCATTTAAAGACTGTCTTTTTCAAGCCCTCTGAAGGTACCAATATAAACAAGATGTATTAAATATGTATCGAAGTTGAGGGAGATTTGACTCCCTGGAAGACGGTCCAGGTTCGAGAGAGCGTAAGCTGGTAGTATAGGGCTATATCATCCGTCTCCTTAATTTTCCTAGTGCTAGTGTCTAAACTATGTTCTTGTAACTGTCTATTAGATCAATCGAGTCAATAACCTATCTTCACATTTATATTGTGTAGTTATCATTTAAGCCACAGTAATATTGTTAAAATCTCTGGACAACACTAGATGTTATATGTGTATATAAAGATTGAAAGATTAATTTCATATACCCAGGATCGTAATATCCATATTCGTGTTAATAAAGCAGTAAACTTAATCTGACTTGATTCCATAGTTGATTGTAGACTTCAGTTCTTCACAGGAACACCGTAGTGAAAACTTCCAGCTTCTTCGCACGAACCTATGCCAGAATTATTGGAGAGAAAATAAGACTGGGAGCGATGCGTAAGACTAGGGACCACTGCCAAATTTATAGAGTTGTACATAACCTCTATAATTTCAATATACAAATCCTTCGCCTCAAAAGATGTGTAATTATTGAACTGACTTCTACACAGTTAACTATTCCATGATCACCTTAATTATATACTCTCAAGTTAAACATATAATAGATCACATTATTTTGACTTATAATCCATGATGGCATACACATGTTAAACTATTTATATTATGATCCAATATATTAGATTATACAAAATAATCTAACAATCTCCCACTGGATCATAAATGTAAATCCTACTAGATGTGTAACCTTAGTGATATCAAATGTGATATCATATCGAGTATATCCCAAACAATCTCCATTAATTATACTAACATAGGATCAAGCCAGCATTCGTAGCATTAATCGTTACGGGATCAAACTTATCACGTATATTAGTACAATCAAATGACACAGATCAATCATGGATGTGTAGCATAGAAATTACATGAACTGTGATCCACACATGCCTATTTCCAACTGGTCACCTTTACTTTATGGAGATCAATCCTCAAACCAAAATACAACAGAGTACAGTGTACACTTTATTTCCGCAGAACTTAAATGTATAGGATCCATATACAACATAGAGCAAAACTTGATTACAACACAAACTCCCACTGAATTCGGATATCCTCAAAACTAGATTATACACATATGAGCAACATGCTCATGAAAGACCTGCGGTGATAATCATGGAGTTTGGTCCCAAAGTGCTCTATGGAAATCTGACCACTCTGAACTTTATCAAAATATACTGTCGATTTAGTGTCACAATATCCTTAATGGTCTTTCAATACCTTCCATAAAGTGCAGTCTTGAGACAATATTTCACAGTCATATTCCCTAATTAGATGTCTCATAACTAAACGTGGATCTTTTACCGAATTGACATCATGTGAAATCAAAATCAGGATACCCAATGATCTCCATATTATCCAATTTCCTTTATGTGAGCATGTAACCTTTTGTTCCCATTAAGAACCCAATAACTTGCTTGACTGCTACCCAATGATCCACTCAAGGGTTGCTTATATATCTGCAGAGCATGCCAACAATGTACGCAACATCTGGTTGCATACATACCTGATATACATAAGTCTCCATAAGGCTCAAACGTTATGAATCTTTTGTATTTTCTCAATTACCAGAGTACTATTAGACACTGATTGAGACTTAATTTATCTCCTTTAACGGACAGGGTATAAGGAAAATAACTCTACTCCCACTGAACTAGTGATACACATATTCCATCCATTAAGTTGGTCTCAAAATCGTATGAGGCTTGATGCAAATTAAAGTATCACGGGCTGCTAAAACATGACCCAAAACATTATAAAAAATGCTCATTTTTTTCCTATTTGGTCATAGTTGCTGCACGGGCTGCTAGCCTCCTCCTGATTGATTGATTTTCTTTTTGCCACTCTAAGGATGTTTGCAGCCTCTCTCATGCCACTAAGAAAAGCTCCATGCATTGTAGCTGGATACAGTTTGTTGGTTGCTTCTCCGGCAAAGAAACTCTTCCATCTCCAATATTCTCAGCCAGAATGTCATAATCATCTCATGATGATCCTATTGAGACATATGAATAAGAGCCGTAAGCAAAGCGATCTTCCCCCTAGCGAGTGCAAATGGCCTGAACATGGTCAGGGACATCAATACCCTTGGGATTGTATATGTTCCTTAGAATATCGAGAACTATGTTGACGGATTCGTACGGAGACATGGTCTCAAATTTAACTGCAGCTTTCCCAGCAACAAGAGCTATTAGAAGTGGCCCTCCTGAGACTGATGAGTAGCTGTAGAACAAAAAGAACTCGCCTCTCATGCTTTGATCTTCAGTCAAATGCCCAAAAGTCAAGACATAATATACACTGACATGTATCCCACATCGCCTGGTACCATGTATTATTTGAATGAGAGTGTTATAAATAAAGGTAAAAGTCTGTTTAATTTTCAAGCCGTGTGCAACTCCACAATGAGTAGCTATGCACTCTTCAATGGGGGGCAAGGCAACCTTTGTGATCTTGATTTTTCATGTTTCTTAGCTCCCACATCCATTTGATGTGATGGATGAAGAAATTGGATGCTCAAATATAAGTTGTTTCTATGAATATGCCAATTTTTGAAAGAGCTCTGCGGGCTTCACATGGGTTTTACCAGACCCGAGCCCGGATAGCCCGAAATTTGAAGGGCTTTTAACGGCCCTAGGGCTGACAAAATTTTTTAGACCCGGCCCCACCCGACCCGAGTTTTATATTTATTCGGGTTAGGGTCCTTATAAATGAGACTCAGGTTCGTCACTTTACAGATCGGGTAAGCCCGACCCGGCCCATTGCTGAGGCCTACCCTAATCCTGTCTCGTTATTTGTAATTTCAGTTGACTCGATATTTCAGATGATTTGATCAGTAACATGTGAACATATTTCATTATTGTAGAGCCCAAGACAGCCGCAAGAAAGTGAGGTGTGTGGGTATTATTATCTCAAATATATATATGCATGGCATAATCTCATTCATCCAAAAAAAACTAATGCATGGATCGTTTGTTGACAACCTTAACCAAGGAAGTTCATACAGTTGATTTAGTTATTTATAAACTAATACAAACTAACAACTCTTCTTTAATGTTTATTGTAGTGTCTTCCTAATGGCGAGCAAAGTGTGGACATGAACTCGATCAAATGAGAGATGAACTTGCCATTCAATCACTTGCTTGATTACATGCGCCTGGGTATAAAACATTCATTTCGAGTAACTTTGTACTTGCACTACTACAGATAGGGGATTATGTATCGGTTCTGTGTTCGACATTACGCATCGGTTGCAACAAACCGATGCATAATCTCACCCTTATGCATCGATTTTGGACCAACCGATGCGTAATGCTGCTGATTATGCATCGATTGTGGTTGAACCGATGCATAAAGTCGAATTTAACCTACTTTCATTTTTACTTCTGCAATTTTCATCCTCCGATACGAAATCGACTTTAGTGAATATTCAAAAGCTTCCCCTGCGCGCCTTCCCCGTCGATTGTCACTCATTCCGTCCTCCGTCGGCTTACCAGCAACAGTCAAAATTATGATTCCTTTTTAGGATTGTTTTAGGGTTTATATGATTCCACCGTCGGTTTGAGTATGATCAGATTTATTAGGGTTTATATTTCATTCAATATGAATTTGATGGATTTGGTAGGGTTCATATGTCATTGTTAGGGTATGATTCCTTGTTAGGATGGGATACATTGATTACGAGTTGGGAACTTGTCAAAGATTCAATACATTGTTAGCAGGGACGAAGCCAGCTGGTAATCTTATCGGGCTGCAGCCCGGGTAAGTTTCAGCCCAAATATTTTTTTTTACAATTGCGATTGCGATTGCGATTTGCGAGTATCAGTCCGACCTAACGTAACGAAGTAACAAACAAACTGCGACCTGCGACTGCGACTGCGAGCTGCTCCTGCTCCTGCCGCCTGCGACCGCGACTCCGAAGACGTGAAGTGCGACCTGCTGCTGAGTGCTGACCTCGCTTGCCTGAGCTGCGACCTGCTGCTGAGTGCGACTGCAACTGCAACCTGCTGCTGAGTGCGACCTGCGACTGCCGACTGGCGACTGCGACCTGCGAGGCTGCGACCTGCCACCTGCGACTGCCGACTGCGAGCTTGTGAATTGGTAATTAGTAACAAATTAATTGCTTGTGAATTGTGATTTGTGAACATCAGAACCAGGTAATTGGTAACAAATTCATAAGTTATGAATCTGTGATTGCTGGCTGCTGCCCTTTTGCTTTGTGATTGCTTGTGATTGTTGGTCAGTTTGATCACATTTGATTTGTTTTGTTCCTGGCTGAATTGCAGCTGAATTCTTGGTGAATTGCATCCGAATTCTTGGTGAATTGCAGCTGAATTCTTGGTGAATTGCAGCTGAATTGTCAAGTATTTATTGTATTTTCTAACATCATTTACCCATGTATTGTATTATTGTAGGTGTATTGATAGATAATAGAAAGCCTAAACGTTTGAAGAGTATATTTTCGTATTTTCAAAGTGATGTTTCTCCGAGTGGTAGTGAAAGCACGTATCATGATGTTGGAAGTGGAAGTGACGTGAGAACTCAATATTTCTGAAGAAACCGTAAATGATAAATTGATCTCTCCTACACCGATTTCACTTGAAGACGGGCAAAATGAAAAAATTATGGATGAAGCGGCCTTAAATATCAATTCACTTGAAAGGGATCCGGCAAAACGACAAGCAATATGGAAGTATCCTTTAAATGAACAAGATAATGTTCGGAGAGCTTATGTGGTGTTAGGGGCAAATCAACCTCATTTAAAGGCTTATCCAAGTACTTGGGATGGAGGTCAGTATCGAAAATTTAATAGCTCATTGTTTGAACAGTGGCAGTGGCTTGAGTATTCTATTGAGAAGGATAAAGCATTCTGTTTTGCTTGTTTTTTATTTGAGAGCGACTCATCCAAAGGCTCATCGTTTACTAGTGACGGGTTTTCTAATGGAGAAATGTGAAGGATAAGAAGTCGGGCATTCTAGCTCATATGGGGGGGATTAATTCTATTCATAATTCCTCAATGCAGAAGTGGGAAAATTTATGGAATCCGTCACGGCATATCGAGAGAGTAATAAATACAATGTCCTCAAAAGAAGTAGCAGATAACCGACTACGCCTTATTACCACTATAGAGGCCGTGAAGTTTTTGGCAGAACAAGGGTGTCCTTTTAGAGGTAATGATGAATCAGTGGATTCTCTTAATCGTGGCAACTTTGATGCTATATTGAAATTTGCGAAACGAATTAGTTTGGACCACCATAAAGTCCTAAACAATGCTCCAAAAAATGCCAAGTATACATCTTCAACTATTCAAAAGCAAATGGTAAATATTCTTGCCAATAAAGTTAGAGCAAAAATTCGAGAGGAGGTTGGAGAGTCCAAATTTTGTATTCTTGTCGATGAAGCTCTTGATGTGGCAAATAAAGAGAAGATGGCAATCAT
The DNA here is from genome assembly GCA_033675215.1 of Rhodiola kirilowii. Lineage (NCBI taxonomy): Eukaryota > Viridiplantae > Streptophyta > Magnoliopsida > Saxifragales > Crassulaceae > Rhodiola > Rhodiola kirilowii. Next base: position 29,913,911 of record CM066196.1, on the reverse strand, counting down.
TCTACGTTTTGTAGATTGTAAGGGGTTGGTTAAAGAACGATTTTTCAAATTGGTGAGTGTTGTTGACACACGTTCTCAAACTTTAAAAGATGAGATATCAAGGATTCTTGCTCAATATGACCTCAACGAAGAAAACATGCGTGGTCAAGGCTATGATGGTGCAAGTAATATGAGTGGTCAATTTAACGAGTTGCAAGCCTTATTTCTAAAAGACTATCCATATCCATATTATGTGCATTGCTTTGCTCACCGGTTATAGCTGACCTTGAATTATGTAGCAAAAGAAGTTCCCGATGTGTGGCAATTTTTTTCTACTTTGACGATGATTGTCAACTTTGTAGATTCTTCTACAAAAAGACATTCAATGTTAAAAAGCTACAGGGAAGAGGAAATTCTGGACTTATTGGCTGTTGGTACACTTGAGACAGGTACAGGTATGAATCAATCTTCTACTTTACAAAGATCTGGTGCCACACGGTGGGGCTCACATCTTCGTTCAATTGCAAGTTTGATTAAGTTATTTGGAGCTACCATGGCGACTATTGATGATTTATATAATAATGGGGTCAATAAACAGATCACAGCATAAGCGAAAGGCATTGGTAAGGCTTTGAAGAAGTTTAATTTTGTCTATTGTTTACCCTTGATGCATGAAGTCATGATGATTACCGAGTTTCTTTCTCAAGCTTTTCAAAAGAAAGAAATAGATATTTTGAATGCCATCCAATTCCTCTCGATGACAAAAGGAAAACTTCAAACCATGAGAGATGGTGGTTGGGATAGTTTGATTATGAAGATTGAAACATTTTGTTCAGAGCATGGTATTAGTATGCCGGATATGTCTGCTCCATACAAGAAAGGCGCGAGAGATAATGAAAGGAATATAACGAATGAACATTATTTTCGGGTCAATATACTTTACGCTGTGATAGACCTTCAGTTGATGGAGCTTGAGAAAAGATTTCCAGAGACTTCTATGGAGCTTCTCGGTCTTGGTGCGTCATTTGATCCACGCCATGGTTTTCAAGCATTCAAAGCTGAAGATGTGTGTAAACTTGCTTCAAAGTTTTATCCTTGTGATTTTACATCATGTGACATGGACAATTTGAAGATGGAGTGTGGATTCTTTGTAGATGGTTGTGAGCAGGATTCGAGGTTTACAAAGATGACTTCTATATCAGATTTATGTCGACTGCTGGTTGAGTCAGGAAAGTCAGTATATTTTCATATGATATATCGTCTAATTTGTCTTATATTAACTCTTCCGGTATCTACGGCCACAACGGAGAGAGCATTTTCATCGATGAAGATCATAAAAACGATCTTCGAAATAAGATGAGCGATGAATTTCTTGATGATCTTATGGTTGTTTATATTGAGAGGACTTTTATTGATTGTATTAGTAATGATGATGTAATTGCTGAGTTTGAAATGAGTGGACCTCGAAGGGTCAAATTTAGCTAGTTGTACTTGTAATGTGCTTTGGTAGGTGTAATAAAAAAAGGCGTGAGGATGAGCCTCCCACTGGGTTCCAAACCTCAAAAAAAAAAGTTTTGATCCACTAACTTCCAGCCCTGGTAACTTTGAAATCCTGGCTTCGTCCCTGTCGGCAGCAAGGTCCTTCTTCCAACTTACATTCCAACAGCTCATCACCCTGCGAACTTATTCACCAAACAAATTCCAACTGACCACCTGCATTGTTCGGGGTCGACCTGGTCCGTTGACCAAAGGGCGTTTGGTTTTATGGAAAACGCAGCACCACGCATGCGACTTAAAAGACATTGATGCGCAAGCAGAATTGCAGATGGCCACCCCAAAAACCATGTGGAGCCAAACAAGGCCGTAGTCGCAGTCCGTCGGTTCGTTAGGTTGAATCCTGTCGAGCATCGGCAGTTGCGTTTGCATCTAACTGTAGAGAGTCGTCAATGAGTGGCGTGTACGTGTGAGCATCCGAGTTTGACCACTTGGAAATTGTCTTCACGTGCCAGGCACGTGGCATCACGCAATGAACAGAGTCGTCCTTATCACTTTGCTTTAAGAGAAAGCCATAGCGTAGCTTACTGGAGATTGCTACAAAATTATTGGTGCTATTCTTGGTTTTAGTCTTCGTATTTTGGACTAGCTTGGAGATTCAATGAATCACTCATCACTTACAAAAGAATTGACCAAAATACCCCTCTTCTATTAATCCTAATTTTTCTTTTTGAGAACAATGAATCCTGCAATGCTTAATATTCTTTTTTATATTCTGAAAACGGATATTTCATCTTTTGTACAATGTTCTGTAAATATTTTTCTATTCAAAATAAATATAGAGAGTAAAATATTCAAACTTTTTGAAGAGAAACCAAATTGACGGAAACTATCGAATGAAATTGTTTGTTGTTTGTATGATTCTTTTTAGATCATGGGTGCAGTTCAGGTAAAAACCAGCTTTATATATAAAAATTATAAATACAATTTTAGGCTGACATGTGTCCAATTTTGCCGAAATCATTGATTAAACACGAAGGTGCATTATAGTCATTGAACATAATGATCAGACTTAACTTGGAATGAACAGACTTAACTTGGTATGATCACACTTAAAATGATTAGACTTAACTTGGAATGATCAGACTTAACTTGTTAAATACTTCCGTATATGTTGAGATGTTGTTCTGGGACAGTGTGGAACAACTATCTAAATAACTTATGTCGAATACTAAGTTATGAAACAAAGTGCAAAATAATAAACAGAGACACGCAATATGGTTATCCAGTTCGGCGTTCACGAGCCTACGTCTGAGGGGCTTCTCCCAAGTCCGGCGGAAAGCAATTCACTGTGATGAGTTTAGAGTACAAGGATCTTACGTTTACAGAATCCCACTTAAATCGCAAGTACCTCTAACACTCCAAGGATTGCTATCTAGGCTCCCCCTAGATCAGAGACTCTCCTCTGTTTCCACCAGCTGATCCTCCACAAAAATCAGCGTCTTCTCCCGAATGCGCAGCAAGCAAGCAATAGTGCGTGTGTCTTCAATTTGTTCCACGATCAGTCTAAACAGCACCCAGTACAGACTTATTCCGAGCGATGTGATCTTATCAGAATAATAAGCTTACCGGTCCTTTTCATCCACCTCCCGATCAGTATATATGAGTGATTAATTTCTCCAAGAGTGCTACTGGTTCGAAAATCCTAAGATAGGGCGGTGAAATCCTAAGATATCGAGATTTCCAATCTCCAACTAACCGCCTATCTTCTTTAGGAAATATTTCCTTAGATGTTTTAGGAAATATTCATAAAAACATGCGCATTCTACTTCTTGATAATCTTCAAGTATATCTTCAGTCTTCAATATAGATATTCGATTATCTTCTTCCCAAAAAATTTCAAGCGCAAATACTTCCTAACATAACTTCAACCGACTTCAAGATATGCATCACCTCTTCAATATATGCAGCGCCGACTTGCCTAATATGAATCAGGAAACAGTCCTGCGGCGTCAGTCTTGTTCCACGTCGATTGTCTCCTTCTGGCCTTGAACTCCTCCTTGTACAACAGCTTGAACAACTTCACAGGATTTTACCAAAACACATGCCACTAAATCTAACAATCTCCCCCTTGGCTTTTTTTTTTGTAAAACATCTACCTATACTACTTTTACATTTGAATCTTTGAAGGAGATTTAAAACTCTCAACCTGTGCTAACAATAAATCGCTACGGAATGCATATTTGAGGAGATTTCAACTCCCAAAATTTCAAGCACATACGAATCTTTTAAGGAGATTTCAAACTCCATAACTACTCCCCCTTTTTGCCGTAAATTGACAAGGAGGGTAAACACAGTAGCAATAGTTCAAGTTTAACAATAGAGTTCAACAAAGATAATAGCAAAAGGATTAAATTGTTTGTAGTAGGGGCAGGAAGATCATTATGAGCTTAGTAGTCTGAATCATCATCACTATCGTCATCACCAACTTCTTCATCCTTCTCCGGATACCTCAGTTCCATCAGCAACTTTGTGATCTTCTTTTTCTTGGCCATCATGGAGAGAATTCTTTCATTCACATCAGCTATCTCTTCTTCTTGATGAGAAGTCACCTTTTTGCGAGTAGTAGCAGGTACTTGAGCACTCAGTTCTCCTAGAGACTGGTCGGAGAGCTTCTTCTTCATCATCTCAGGTGCATCTTGTTCCAAATCTAGTGTGTGTTACCCAGTGAAATGCTTATAATCTGCTACGAACACTTTTGGTGCACCTGTCATTTTGTCCTGACTTATCTTGACCACCGGATGTTGAGCTGGCACAAGTTGGAAGATAAGAGATGGAAAGCCAATAGGATGATTTATTCTAACTGAGGTAGCATGCGATGCACTCTGATCAAATATAAGCAGCCCAGATCAATCTTTTCTTTACATCTCCGAGTCTTTAGAAGAGCCCCCATGGAATGTCCAAGTGTCGTGCGATAATGATTTGGCAACCAGTTATGCACCGCCATGCTATGAAGCAGGGAATGCTTTGACGACAGGTCTGTAACTGGGATAGTTGACTTGTGCCACCTTGAACAAACACTCGCAGTGATGAACTTTGCAATATTGTGCCAGTTGGGTTCATTCAGATTCACCTCTCTTCCCTCTACTCCATAGTAATCGTTGATGGCTTTTGGGTAATGATGACTTCCTTTCTTTTCCTCTCACACTTACTCTTCCATAAGACTCATTCTCAATAGCAGCAAACGGTTTGGCCATTATGACAGATGACCACAAGTCTAGCCTCTTGATAATGCTCGCAATCTCTTTAGCTGCATACTTGTCTACTTCCAGAATACGTTCCACCACAATCTTCCGTTTTTGCATGACTTCCCATTTTTCAGCATGCTTTTCAAAGATAAACTAGACACCCTGTACAACAACACTTGTGTCAAACTGACTTTGTTTCCCTTTTTGTCTTCTTTAGCTCCCTTAATAGATGTATTCGCCTTAGATTTCTTAGCTACAAGTGCAGCTACCTTCTTCTTCCCAACAGTAGACTCCACTTTGGCAGTACCTTGTTCAGTTGTTTGACCAGGAGCTGTAGCTTTCCTTTTTCTTGGCACAGTCTTTTCAACATCTGTTGGTGCTCTTTGTTCCTCAACTTGTTTCACTACCGCTTTCTTTTGCTTAACTAGTGTCTTTGACTTGCCTGTAGGTTCTACTGAACTTAGAACCTCATTCACCATCTCATATGACTTTTCTGCCACATCTTCTGCACCTTGAGCTTGATCCTCCATCTCGGCATCCTCATTGGTTTGGTCTGGAAGATCATCTACTCCTTTTTTGGCAGTTTCATTAGAGAACAGTTCCTTTTCCACATACTCTTCTACAACATCAAATAATTCTTGAAGTGAGTCAGCTTGCTTGCTCGACTCATTTTGGGAATGCTCTCCTTCTTCATTGTTGGACACTTCTTCTCGTTCCTCAACTACTTCTGTCTGACCATCCTCACTCTCCTTCGGAGGCTCAACTTGCTCCTCAATGTCAGCTTCTTCCTCTTCCTGATTATCCGATTCCTCATTCAAACCGGTGTCTTCCTGAACCTCTTCTGTCTCCATTACAGTCTCTTGACTAGGATCTTCATCAGACTGCTCAACAGCCCCTTCTCAATAGAGTCTTCTTCAGATTCAGACACAACCACTCTACGTCTCACAACTCGGAAATTTTCCTTTACATTAGTTTTCTTTTGTGCAACCATTTTTATTCTCGTTCCCTTCACATTAGGAGTATTCTCCCCCTACACAGATGCCACTACCTTTCACTTTTCTGACACTAACTTTGAACCCTTCATAGATACACTAGGCACACTAAGACTACGCACATTAATAGTCTTTTAGATTTTGGAAATTACCACTAGTGCAGATTTCTTGACAGGTTCATTGGTCGAAGCAGGTTTTACTATAGTCGACTCCTTAGGGTTTTGAGCTGTGACAGATTTAGGAATCTATTTCACCTTTGCTGGATTCTCAACCGCCCCGTTCTTGACAGATTTCTCTGCCATTGGTTTCTCAAGGATAGTCACCTTTTCCACCACAGTCGGTTTTGGTTTTGCACTTGCCGCCTTGACATTCGTCAATTAGGGTTTGCTTGAGGAGCTTTCTTTTCACCAACCGCCTTTGAAGATGCTTCAGTAACAGTCGCCTTTGTAATCTTGTTCTTCCTGGTGTCCACCATGATTGATTTCTTTCAATAAGCTTCGTCTAAGGTTTCATCGGCAGAGGATGAGCAACGCAGGAATATTCAATTTGAAATTTGAATGCTCAATCTCCTTTGGCATGCCTTATATTTGTTCGCATCTTCTCAAAGCGCCACGTCAATTCGAGCCGTTTATTATATTTGAGTATTTTGGTTAGACCAATCGTTGAACTTCACACCTATATTTGAATTCTTCGACCTTCCTTCGTTCCACGTCAGCCCTCAACACATATTTTGTTCACGCTCCGGCTGTCCAACTCCCGCTGGAACAACTTAATTATCAATGACACACTGACCTAGTGTCGATCTAAGTGTCTCGAACTACAAGTTATCCAAAGGTTTGGTGAAGATGTCTGCTAACTACTTCTCAGTAGGTACGTGCTTCAGTGTGATTACTTTATTCTCATCTGGCTCTTGAATGAAGTGATGTCTGATGTCGATGTGTTTTGTTTTGGAATGCTGAACTGGATTCTTGGATATGTTGATTGCACTCATGTTGTCACAGTAGAGAATCATCACATATTGTTCCACTCCATACTCTTTTAGCATCTGTTTCATCCATAACATATGGGTGTAACAACTTCTAGCCGCTATGTATCATGCCTCAGCTGTAGATAGTGAAATGATGTTCTGCTTCTTGCTAAACCATGACACCAGATTGTTGCCTAGAAAGAAGCATCCTCTAGATGTACTCTTACGATCCTCAGCATTCCTTGCCCAATCTGCATCGTAATATCCTACCAGACATGAGTTAGTGTCCTTGGTGTACCAAAGACCACAGTCAGCTATTCCACAGACATATTTGATAATCCTCTTCATGTTCATTAGATGACTCTCCTTGGGATTAGCTTGATATCTGGCACAGACTCCTATATCATGGGCAATATCTAGTCTACTGGCCGTTAGGTTTAGTAAGCTCCCAATCATGCTCCTGTACAAAGTCTTGTCTACACTTGCGCCAGCTTCATCCTTGGTGATCTTCACATGGGTAGCAGCATGGGTTATTTTGTGCGCTGTTTCTTCAGATCAAACTTCTTAACCAAGTTCCTGGCATATTTACTTTGAGAAATGAAGATACCGTCCACCTTCTACTTCATTTGTAATCCCATGAAGTAAGACATCTCTCCTACCATGCTATCTTGAATTCTCTCTGCATTTGTTCTACAAAATTATCCACCATCCTCTGATTGCTTGAGCCGAACACAATGTCATCCACATAAATTTGAGCAATAATAAAGTCTGACCTTGTGTCTTGTCTACTCCCCCTCACACATAGCCATGGTTGATTAAGAACTATGTGAGTCTCTCGTACCATGCTCTGGGCGCCTACTTGAGTCCATATAGAGCTTTCTTCAGCCGATACACATGGTCAGGATGGTGAGGATCTTCGAAGCCCTTTGGTTGCGCCACATAAACTTCTTTGCTTAGCAACCCATTCGTGAAGGCACTTCTGACATCCATCTGGAACAACTTGAACTTTAAGTGACATGCAAATGCCAACAGTAATCGTATGGCCTCCTATTGAGCAACTGGGGCAAAGGTCTCATCAAAATCCATACCTTTAATCTGAGTATAGCCTTGAGAAACAAGCCTCGCCTTATTCCTAGTGATGTTCCCTTGTTTGTCGGACTTCTTCTTGAATATCCACTTTCTTTCAATGACATTAACACCATCAGATTGTGGAACAAGATCCCAGACAACGTTTTGCTAAAACCCACCAAGTTCTTCTTGCATAGCCACCACCCAATATTCATCATTAATTGCGTCTTTGATGTTTTTGGGCTCCATAGTGGACAAGAAACAAGTGAAACCAACCACTTCTCGAAAGTTTATTTGTTTACCTCGAGTCTTCATGCCTTCAATTGGTTCACCAATCACCTCCGTAATGGGATGATTCTTCTCAATAGTCCTAGAAGGTTGAAGGACCCGAGAGGGAGTAGCCGATGATTCCCAGTCAGCTTCGTCATCAGTAGGGTCATCTTCCTTAGCCTATTGTTCTGACACATCATCCGAGGAAGCTTTAGGAACTTCTGGATCTGGTAAGGATGCAACACGTTGTTCTGGGTGAGCTGCAATATCATCATCATCCTTGCTTGTGTCAGATTGCCCCATCACAACATCATTTATTGTCATATTGACAGACTCCATAATGGCTCCAGTGTACTTATTGTAGATCCAGTAAACACGACTACTTGTGGAATACCCCAGAAAGATCCCTTCATTGCTTTTAGGATCCATCTTCTATTGGTATTCCTGGTCTTTGAGAATATAGCATTGACTTCCCAAGATATGAAAGTACTTCACTGTCGGCTTCTTTCCTTTCCATAACTCATAGCATGTCTTTTCTGTTCCAATTCAAATCGTTACCCTATTTATGATGTAGCACGCTGTATTCATCGCTTCAGACCAGAACTTCAATGACACTTTCTTTGCATGAATCATCTCTCAGGCTATCTCCTGAATGGTTTGATTCTTTCTTTCAACAACTCCATTTTGTTGTGGAGTGATCGGAGAGGCAAACTGTTGAGCGATTTCCATTTGTGTGCAGAATTTAGCAAGGGCGTTATTTTCGAACTCTTTTCCATGATAACTCCTGACTACTACCCGGTGTTCACCTTTGTCTTCTCTTTCTAGCTCCAGACAAGTGCATAGTTGAACAAATACTTGAACAATATCGGGCTTTTCATGTATAATGCTTGTCCGGGTAAATCGAGAGTAGTCATCAACACAAACTAGCACATGCCTCTTTCCGAAGGAGCTTTCCACTTTCATAGGTCCCATCAGATCCATATGCAACAACTCCCGGGGTCTCCTTGTGTTGATCTAAGTGGTTCCTTTGTGAGCAACTTTGATTTGCTTCCCAATCTGGCAATCTTCACAAATAGTAATCACGTCACCTTCTACTTTAGGTATCCCACGAACTAATCCTTCAGTGGCAACCTTCTTCAGTGTCCTTAGATTCTGGTGTCCCTTAATTCCAAAGACTCTACTCTTCGGTTTTGCTCAATAAACATGTTGTTTCAATTATAGGTCGACCAAGATTCAGCAAGTAGCAGTTGTTGGAGGATATTCTTCTCGTCATCAGTTGCTCATCATTCTTGTTTAACACCACGCATTCATCCTCTATGAACTGGACATGATGCTCACCATCGCATAGCTGACTTATGCTGATTAGATTTGCTTACAGGCCTTTGACAAGAAGAACTTCCTTTAGTCGAGGTAGTCCTTGAACATTTAGAGTACCTTTTCCAAGTACTTTGCCTTTCTCTCCATCTCCAAACGTCACGGACTTACCTATGAACTCTTCTAGATCAGCCAGGAAATCTTGGTTACCAGGTATGTGTCTCGAGCAACCATTGTCAAAATACCATCGTTCCTTCGTCAGATGACTAGTAGACCTGAAGGCAACATATTCATCTTTCTGTTTGACTCTCCAGACTTGTCTCACTCGTGATCCAGCGCCTTGATTATACTTTCTGAGTGACTCGAGGAATTCCTGGCATGTTGGTTTGATGTCTCCCACTCTGTTATAGTAGTAGCACGTTCTCCTATATTGTCTCTTTGCAGGGTACTATCTCGTTCTACTCCGTGGAAGATGGTTGGTTGGTTACTTGTAGTTCCGCTGCTCAGCCTTCACAAAAGTTCTCTTCCCAGAACCAGATGTGCTAGTGAAACCAAGACTGATGTTCCCATGATTGGCATGTCTTTGACAAAACATCTTTAGATAGTTCAAGTTGGAGTTCAATCACATATTGGAACAGAAGTACAGCGTACAGAAGACGCATGATCAAGATATGGTTTAGTACAGCGTGCAGAAGACGCATGATCAAGATACGGTTTATTCTGAAGATTGAGGATCTTTCCAGTTGGAGTCGGTCAGCAACGACACAGATTCTTCGAGAGGTCACTCTAATATTTCCTCACTAGAATTGGAAACCAACTGTCTAACTTGAAAAAGAAGATATCGTATGAAGAAGATGTCGATGACGAGATTAAGTGATTAAAGTCCCGAAGATGTCAAAGAAGTTATTTGATTGGAGCCAATCGACAGATCATCATCGAAGATGTGTGCGATCAAATATACGCAGATTGGCTGAGAGAATATCGGATGGCTTGGGGCGGAAGTCATCTTTGAAGATTGAATATAGATTGAATATTCAGCAAATATTTCGCAACATCTCCGAATTATTTGACGACATATTCTGATCGGATTAGGGTTTCGTCCAAGCATATAAATACAATGCTAGGGCGTCCTTATGTGTGCGCTTCCCGAGAGAAAAGATAAACACGAGAGTTCGTGAGATTGGGGGTGAAGCGACGGCTGGCCATTCCACATCGGAATATCAGCCCCCAAAGCAACAGTCTGTTTGGTGTGGTGTTCAGGCTGTGCTGGAAGATCAAAGAAGTGCACTCACACACATCTATCAAGTTACGTCTTTGAGAGAAGATGACTGGACTTCTGAGAAGTTCTAGACTAGGCCGAGAGAGAAGTCTCATCCTACCCATAGGGGATCAAGGGGAGTTGCAACGAACCGAGATTGCAAATCCGAGAGACGGAGAGTTAGAGGCTAGGCGATTACAAACACGGGGTTGTGTAAGAGTAAGACCACTTGTAGCTCTAAATCTCGTAATACGATTTGTGTCCCATTATAGGGTGTGGGAAACCCCCCAGAGTAGGCGAGGCCGAACTGGGTAACATACCGTGCGTGCTCCCGCCTTTTTACTTTGGTTTCCGGTACTGCTTGATAAACTATTTAATCACCTGTTGGAACACTCTCTGGTAGAGTTCGGTTCTAGTTAACTGTGTGTGTCTCAATTATCTTCTCTGACTACTGGATTATTGCGAGAGGTGTTCAAGGTCTGCTGCAACAGTACCCTGGACACAAGCTTGAACAGGGGATATAATTTCAAAGACCTTTGTAGCCATCACCCATTCTTTGGGACCTCAGGATAGAATCAAGATTCTTAGATCCGGATTGAGAATCTTGACTGACTTCTTGAGGTTGTTCAGCTCTTCCAATGTTTCCTCATGAACAAGTTTGTGTGAGTCAATCAGACATCTCAAGGCATTCACTGAGTCAAGTAAATATACCTCTTTTCGACTTGGTGCGGCATTCTTCTTCTTTAAGTCGCTGATGATTCCAGGATGTTTGTCTTTGTTCTTCTCTATCTGAATCCTCAGTGATGATATAACTGCCAGAAGATCTACCTTTTGTGTAACAAGTTCAGCTCTTTCATCTCTGACTTTCTTCTTCTGGAGGTTTATATCCTCAATCATCTCCTGATGTTCCACCTTTTGGGCAACCAGAACAGCAGTTTCTTTCCATCGCTTTTCTTTTTCTTCCTTCGGGTTTCCCAGGTTGCAATGGAGCTTCTTGTTCAACTTAACTCCTTCCAGCTACTCGTTGAACAACTCCTTGTACTTGTTTGCAATATATTCTTCAGTGATCTCTTCATCATCACTACAGCTAGAATACTCAGCAAGATCCTCAGCAGAAGTCTTGGACTGCACTCCTTTGTCTTTTTCTCCTACTTGACTAACAACACTTGCTAGGGCTACGAAGTTATTGGATTCACCTTCCTGATTCTCATCATCAGATTCACTGTCGCTCAAGTTGATTGCAAAGGCTTTCTTGTTTATACGAGTGTTTGCACAATCTGCCTGAATGTGTTCGTAGCCCTCACACTTTCTGCATTGGATCCCCTTGCCTTTGTTTTCTCGGCTGTAGTCAACAGTTATGTTCTTCTTCTGAAACTTCGCGTCCTTCTGGAATCTTTAGTTGGATTACTGTCCTGGATATGACCCTTTCTTATTTAGTCTTCTCATGAACTTTCAAAAGTTCTTGGCCAACATAGCATACTTTTGTTCAGACATCTCTCCTTTGTTGTCCTTAACATCAGTTACTTCAGACTTCAGAACAACACTCTTAACTTTCTTGTGTTGTTACTCTTCGTTCATCTCCATCTCATGAGTTTGCAGCGATCCCATTAGTTCATCCAGCCTCATAGTCTTCACATCATGTGCTTCCTTAATAGTGATTGCCTTCATGGCATATTATTGTGGCAATGACCTCAGCACCTTCCTTACCAGTCTTTCTTTGATGATGGGCTCTCCAAGTGCAAATGATTCATTTGAGATATAAAGGACCCTCGTGTTAACGTCAGCTATGGTCTCATCCTCCTTCATCTTCAGACTTTCAAATTTTGATGTGACCATCTCCATTGTTGAAATCTTGACTTTAGTCATGCCCTCATGGGCAGTTTGCAGAATATCCCAAGCTGTTTTAGCAATCTCACAGTTTGAGATCATCTTGAAGTTCCTCATCAACGATTGAGAATATTGCATTCACTGCTTTGGCGTTTCCCGCTTCAGCTTTTCGTCGATCCTCATTCCACTTCTCTTCAGTAGTTAACACAACCTTACCATGTTCTCCAGTTGTTACAGGATGTGTTCAACCTTATTTAACAGCTTTCCAGACCATGTCATCTAGCGATTTAAGGAATGCTTTCATTCTCACCCTCCAGTATCCATACTTATTTCCTTCCAGCAACAGTGGTCGTGAGATGTTCTGTCCTTCCCTCATCAGCCTTCGGATCTCACTCTGTGTGTTGAGTGATCTGCTCTGATACCAATTGAAATACTTCTGTGTATGTTGAGATGTTGTTCTGGGTCAGTGTGGAACAACTATCTAAACAACTTATGCCGAATACAAAGTTATGAAACCAAGTGCAGAATAATAAACAGAGACACGCAATATGGTTACCCAGTTCAGGGCTAACGAGCCTACGTCTGGGAGACTTCTCCCAAGCCCAGCGGTAAGCAATTCACTATGATGAGTTTAAAGTACAAAGATCATATGTTTACAAAATCCCTCTTAAACCGCCAGTACCTCTAACACTCCAACGATTGCTATCTAGGCTCTCCCTAGATCATAGACTCTCCTTTGTTTCCACCAATTGATTCTCCATGAAGATCAGCGTCTTCTCCCGAATGTGCATCAAGCAAGCAACAATGTTTGTGTCTTCAATTTGTTGCACGATCAGTCTGAAAAGCACCTAGTACAGACTGAATCCGAGCGCCGTGATCTTATCAGAATAATAAGCTCACATGCCATTTGACTCCACCTCCTGATCAGTATATATGAGTGATTAATTTCTCCAAGAGTCCTACTAGTTCGAAAACCCTAGCTCTCTTTATATAGGACAGTGAAATCCTAAGATATCGAGATTTGCAATCTCTAACCGCCTATCTTCTTTAGGAAATATTTCCTTGGAAGTTTTAGGAAATATAGTGGTAAGTATTCCATTTTGAACGTTGTAGATTTTCACACGCAAATGAATGCGATAGAATCTCTTTGGTCAAAAACAATTTATAAGACTGGTAAGACTAGGTCAAACCCAAAGGAGCAAGCTAAGCACATGCACTATATGAGATTGTGTTTCCGTTCGTCTATTCTAAATCAAAATGTATAAGGTGTATCTAAATCCTAAGTGGCGAGTAATTAGAGTTAAAAGATAGATACGAGGAGTTTCGCGGGGTTACTCCCCTTCTTGGCATTTCTCATTGATCATGTATACAAGAATTATACAAATCAAGGTGTCAAATAGTTTAGAACCTATCTTAGGCTAAGGTAGACCAACTTTCATGTGAATCTATTCTTAGTCAAGCTCTCTTAATTAGAACCTCACTCAATCGAGAATGTTGGTTCACTCTATAACATTTATTAGCCTTGAAACATCTTCCAAGGCAATAAATACCTTAGGCTTAAGGGACTAGTTCACTTCCTATCCATGTATTCATCATAATAAACACTAGATAAGATCATATTCACTACATCCAAACTTTTCCTATAATCTATCGATACTTAGGTCAAGTTTTAGGATCAACATGTCACTTAGGCATTTCATCAAACACTTAGTAGCGTGTCATATATGAAGAGCATAGTGAACATGAATTTAACATCATAGATTATTGAATCAAATGTATATACATGATCATAGAGTACCAAGGAGGGTTGTAAGACCCTCAAAACACAAGAACTACTCACACATCATGATGATACATGTTTTCAATACAAATCTACACAGAGGGAGAAAGGATGAGTAGAGAAAACCCAAGTTGGATGTTGAGCATGCTCTACATTCCTTCCTTGATCTTCTCCCTTCTCCCCCAAGCAATCCCTTGATGATGGTGAGCCTTCCTTAGCCTTTTTTCACACTTTTTCTCTCTAAAAACCACAACACTTAGGTCAAAACCCTCACTTTCTATTTATAGACTCGGATGAAAATCCATCACTGTAGCAGTTCTAGCCGGTCGGCTGGTCCTGATGCTGAAATTCCATCCGGTCGGCTGGTGGCTGAAAGTATAGACTGCTTCAGTTATCTTATTCCAACCGATCGGCTGGTGGATCCAACCGACCAATTGAGTATGTGCTTGGGCAGTTGCACTCTGGAAGGTCTTCTCCAGTCGACATGTTGAAGTCTTAGCTGACCGACTCAAAGTGAACGATTATTGAGTTTTCTGAAATCTCATTCCAGTTGGTAGGCTGGTGAGTCCAACCGACCGACTGGATGTGGCAAGTTGTTCTTCTATCTGCTCCTCCATTAAGTCGGACGACTGGTGGATCCAGCCAACCTGTTGAGTATGGGCTTGGGCAGTTGCACTCTGGAAGGTGTTCTCCAGCCAACCGGTTGAAGTATCAACCCACCTACTCAAAGTGGACGATTGTTGAGTCTTCTAAAATCTCATTCCAACCGGTCGGCTGGTGAGTACAACTGGTCGATTGGATGTTGCAAGTTGTTCTTATATCTGCTCCTCCATGCAGCCGGCCAGCTGGTTCAGGGTGAATTCCCAACCGGTCGGCTGGTGGACCTTTTTGCTCTAAATCTTTGGATTTTCTCCAAGTTTTCTTATTTTGACTTTGACCTTGAAAGAGACTCATTTTCTACCTGAAACGTAGAGATAGAGGTCAAATGACATCAAAATATCATCGGAAATGAACCAAAGCTATAGTGAAAAATGGCTATTAATGAGTCGAAAACTCGACTCATCAACACTCCACACTTAAGCTTTGTTCATCCCGAACAAAGTATGAAAATATGTGAAGGTCGTGCAAATGGCGAAATGCTAGTGGTGCTATGTTTTTTGTCTATTTGCCTCACTAGCTTTCACAAGGTCTCGATCATTATTCCTAAACATGTTATTGAAAAGAAAATAAAAGTATGTACATACTAACTAGCTCCTTTTCATAGGCGTTACGAATGCATTAAGCCTTTAAACCCGTAGGCTACCCTAGTGGATGAGTTATAGTCTCGTGAGAGTTTTTAAAAAAGGGAATACTCACAAATCTCAAATGCACCTATCCCTTGAGAATGAATGTAAGAGTGTTCAACCAAGGCGAGGATTTCTCAAAACAAATACCTCACTGCAAACTAGGACTACCATCACATTATCGTCAAAAGAACTTTTGAACCATGTAAGTGCCCATGAGGTTGTGCATTCAAGATCATCAATACTAGATCTATCAAATGTCTAACCCAATGATCTACTCATTTTCAAGGCAATACAATAGAAGTAAAGTTGTTAATTTGCACAAAAGAGTGTCAATCGCTCACCTATGCTAGCTAGGGCTACTCCATTAGTTCGTGACATGGAACTCATTCCCAAGTTTTAGGCGCTTAAGCCATAATCCATAAGGGAAGAGGAGTTCGACACTAAGAGTTCTTAGGAAAATGGGCATAGACCAAATGATAGCTCCCGTGCAAGCACAAGGATCGTCCAAGAGTTAATCCAACTAGCACACAATGCAAATGATGAATTCCATGCAAATGTGGAATGATGGAAGAACATAAAGTCAAGTTTTAAGTGCTTCTTATTTTCTTTTTCAAATGGCCTTTGGCCTACAAATGCTTTCGAGGGGGAACTTTTCTTCCTAACACCCAACATTTGTATATTTTGATCAAAACTTCTCTTGTACTTCGAGAAAGTTTTTAGTCAGGGCTTTGCCCTCTTTTGACCATGAAAACAAAACATTTTTTTGTTGGGATCTATTTTTCACCCTCTTTTGACTCCACACTTAAAACTTGACAATATGTTCAAGGCATGTATGAAATGCGTGGGAAACAATCATAAGCAAGGCACTTAAATTAGAAAGAACTAGTCTGTTCGGTGTTTTTAAGGAGCTAGGTCTTATAACTAGCTTCTGGCACTTGAGGACTCCCCTTTGTAGCCACAGTTCAGGCTCTTTGGACCTCCTTAATTTTAATAAAATCGCTAATTCCGCCCAGCTTTCTTTAAAAAAATTTAGAAAGAACTCAAGTCACCAAGTAGCATACAAGAGGCCTAAGTTTTTTCGTGAAAGATTTTAAAAGTGCTTGCTAAAACTTAATCCAAGGTATTTCAATGAAAATACTTAGAAAATTAGATAGACAAGAAATAGCAATGATATTGATTCACAAGAATGCACATTCAAGAGACTAGGTCGGTTCTAAGTTCAAGATCCAATAATTGTAACACGTAGGCTAGATGTGATTTATAGGTATTTAAAATTGATGATCACAAGCCTTAAATGGTGAAACACTCTCATGTTAGGGATAGAACACATGAATGCAAGTGTCCATTCTAAAATGATAGGCATGGCATGAAATGAGTGAACTATGCGACTATCCCACCCACACATAAAATGTAGCTTAGTCCCTTAGCGCAAACACTAAAGAACAATGAGATGACGGCGCATAGGAATTCCTCTCGTTTGTAGATGTGCCCCACAAATAGAAAATTCACCATTGTGCTAAGCTTGAATGTGCATGATGAAAATATCTTCCTTGATGACAAGAACACATGAGAGGTTAAAAGCAACAAGTGACATACAAGGTCATGTAAAACTCAAGTATGAGCAAGAGAGCATCACAAGTCACATGATAACATCATGGCATAAGTTTCATAGAATTCAAACAAGGAAAGTAATCTACATCCTCCATAATGTGCACAAGGTGCCTTAAGTTCCAATAAAATGTGAACCTAGAGTCATAGCATGGTATCACAATATAATTTCACTCTAGTAAACTCCAATAAAGCACATAAGAACTAAGGACAACATCATTAATCATGGATAAAACAAGGGAAAGGTGGAGGGACGTGGCGATGTGAAGAGGAATTGGAGTGAGTAGAACTCACTCCACACTTAAAATTTGACCCACTAATCACACATTTCACATTCCATATTTAGAGTCTAAGCCACTCAAAAATCATGCCAAACATTTAAACATAAAGAACAAGAATGAACCACTTACAAATCGGGTTACCTCCCGCGAGGGCCTGGTTCTTCTCGTCTTGGCAAAGACGTAGCAAAGCGCCCCATAGAATCACTCGTTGATAAGCCCTTTGCTAGGATCCCTTTTCATGGGGCCTTGGATTTGGTAGCGTCAATCCACCTTCAAATCCCATTTGAATTTCTTCCCATCAAGTCTACAATAGACTTTCCTTTGGGAACATGACCCCTTCAATAATGAAAATCCCTTAAAAACTAAGGGATCATGGGGGCTTTTTCCAAATGATCTTTCAAAATTGGGCAAGAAGCTCCGAAACGTGTCTCGAGACATCGTAATGAAGAAAGGGTTTTCAAAACTTGTCTTGAGCTTGATGGGCATCCCCTCTTTGAGTCTTTCAAATGTGTCCTTGGGTGCTGATGGATGCACAGTCGTTATGTGCAAACGTCAAGAATAAATTTATAATAGTCCACTACTCGCGACTTTACTACTGGGTAGCAAGTGGTAAGTAGGGGTCGAACCCAAGGGAATCAGGGGAATAGATGTTCTTTGAGGGGGTTGTCCAGCGAGAGAGCGTGTTTTAGGTCGGTTGGTTGGTTTTAAAGCTACCAGCTAAGTGATTGATTGATTGATTGGTTGGTTGGTTGGTTTTAGTACTGGAAAGTAAATTGCAATTTATAATTAAAGGAAAGCGTTCGGTTTCAGGGGTCTTGTATTATATCCTGTTTATCATTGACCTTTAGTGACTCTACTAAGTATTCAAACGGTGTATCAAGGACATTCCAAGCACTCGATTTGCGTACACTATCTAGCCTATTCCAAGGACGTAGAGCACTTATTCTATTTAGACTAATACTCCATTCCCGGTTATATTAGCCTATGTGCATCCATTTGATCAATCATTCCCGATCAACCAAATGGTGTTTAAGATAAGTCAAACTTCTCAGATAAGCTTTGCCATTCCAAGCATCCACTTATCCGTACAAGTTTACGAACCCCGCTGTAGAGTTTTGCCATTCCAAGCATCCACTCTACCTTGGACGTTCTAACTGAATATATGGCACATAGAATAAGTTTTGAATACTAAGGAGAGACGCTAAGTTAATAGTCTAAAACATTTTATAATACAAGTGCGCCCCTTAGACCGAACTACTAGTTTAGCTACTATTCATCGCGCTAAACATTATAACTAAGGAAATAAAAACAGTTGAATAAATACGAGAAATAATACTTACAATCGTTGAAGCGCCAAGGGAGCTATCCTTTATTTCCAAAGCCAAACTTACAATTACAAAACTTAGAGAGAGAAGTGAATATTGATTTTGGGATGATGAAAATGAGGGGAGGAGCTCCTCCTTATATAGCCATGGGAGGAGGAGGAGATGGCCACAAGTGTCCCATGGTGATTGGAGGAGAAAATGGATGGAGGAGATGGCCAACACATGGAGGAAGGAGAGGAGGAGCAAGGAGGAGCCGCCACCTATGGAGGAGCAAAAGCCGCCGGTCATGATGGAGGAGAGCCGCCGGTAGCCGGTGGTGGAGGAGGAGGAGGGGTGGCTTTGGCCACCTCTTGCCCAAGTTGCCGGTCATTTTGCCCATGTGTGAGTTTTGTACAGTTTTGTGCAGTCGTTTCACAAAACTGTCAATGTGTTTCTTCCCCGGACTGTCTTGATTCCTCTCCTGATTCTTCTGATTAATTTGTTATGAGTGATTCAACGTCAGGATCCTTGATATTTCTTCAGTCGGCATATGATCTTGACCTTGGATTGACTCGTAACATCTTTTCTGATTTAAAAGCTCCTCTTTAATGTGTATTCTCTCTAAGCTCTGAATTACCCTGCAAAAATATATCTGAACTAACAAGCAAAAGTTAAATAGACAAAATGTCTAAATAAGGGGGTTATACTGTGTTTATGATTCGTATAATTTTGGTCCATCAGATCACCCCACACTTTTAGTTGTTCGTCCCGAACAATGCTATTAAAGGGCTGTACTATAAGTTGGCTTTGAAATATGAAAATTAGACTGTGGTACTCGATCTATCCTAATTCATGCATTGCTTACTTATTGCCAAATTAAACTGCGTAAATAAATAGAAGAAACTTAATACTAGTACCTCCGTGCTGAGATGCAGATTATATTGGATGTCTCGGGAGATAGCCCTTTTTAGGCTCCTGGACTGCAATCTTGGGATCGTCTCGCACTATATGGTTTTCTGGTAGCTTTCTCTAGCACGTGATTCGGTTCGGGTTTCAATGGTTTGAGTACTTTGATTTTCTTTTGGCGAGGGACTACTTTTGTAGTGAATCGGCATTTGGCCTTTGATTTGACTTTTTGAGTTCTTCACTTTTTGTTCGGTTAAAACCTTCACAATTTTGGGCCTTTGGCCTCTTGATTTGCTTCATTGAGCTTTTCGCCTTTTTGTGACTGCTAGTCCATTTTCTCAAGCCTTTTTGGGAGGTCCAATCATCGCCCGCAAGCCTATGGAAATGCCTCCCCGCTCCTCTCGTTTTTGCCATTTTTGCGCGGGTCAAGGTGAGGGTCGCTCATCTATTTTCTCGGCTACTTTGACTGTCATTTCGCGTGGGTCAAGATGAGGGTCGCTCATCTATTTTCTCGGCTACTTTGACCGGAGATAGGACGGTCTGATTCCCGTCCTCGCCTTTTGCATTGCATGGCGGAGATGACTTCAATCTTCACTGAAACCCGAAGTGCAGCCTCCACTGACTTCGAAAACCATATAGTTTGATCTGATACTTTGATTGCTTGCCAAGCCTCTCTAGGGCAGTTTATGTCAACTCCACATCCCTAGTTATCTCAGCACAAAGGACAAATGGAAAGTTACATTCTAAGTTTTTAAACAGTTGAATTTTCACAAGGTTAATGCATGAATTATGATTTATCTTTTTCACATTCTTAAGTTCATATTTTCAAAAAGATACTATTACTAAAAAAGAAAAAACAGCTGCATGTTATTTATGTACATAGGTGGTTCTCACCCCCCCACTTTTGAACGAAGGCGTGCCTTAGTTCAAAAGTCATGCAAGCTTAAAACTAAATGACAGAAATTATAGTGCGGAAAAGTAAGATAGTGTCGGGTTACCTCCCGACCAGTGCACTTGTTTAACGTCGTTGGCTCGACAGTACCTCGTTGTGGATTACTGGTTTGGGTCCCATGGGTGGCTCAAGTCAAACTTCGCCACCGTTCTAGTGTTGCTTCTTCCTGGCTTCTTGCTGGAGTAAGAGCTCCATGGTTTTGGTGTTTTCTCTTTCCATTGTTTCTGCGAAGGCGGGAGACCTTTGACCATAGCTGCTGGTCTTGTTACTTTTTTGGTCTCTAATGACAGGTCAGAAAACTGTGCACCGTGATCTGAGATAGGTGTTATGTCTGGCGGTTTCTTTGTGTCCGGGCGGCTCTTATTAATGTAGAAGTGTGCAATTTTTCCGCCGAACTTAAGTGATAATGAGCCCTTGCCCACATCGATTCTTGCTTTAGTGGCGTAGAGGAATGGTCATCCCAATATTATTGTTGGTGGGTCGTCTTCGCAGGTTTCTTCTGTTGGTATTACATAGAAGTCTGCAGCAACGACAAGTTCTCCCACATGGAGTATTACATCTTCCAGTTCTCCAACCGGGCGGATGCATGATTTATCTCCTAGCTCGATATTTGATCGAGGTGGTTTCAATGGACCAAGTCCTAGTAAGTAATACAAGGAGGAAGGCATGGCGTTGACAGCAGCCCCAAGATCGACTAAGCATTTATGGATCTGGGTTTCACCAATACCACAGGTGATTGTAAAGGCCCCAGGGTCTTTATCTCTTTCCGGTTGTGGCTCATGATCTGAAGTGAGGGCTCTTTCTATTGTCGGGCTATTCTGCCCATTCCCTGGCTTAGGATTTGCATACTCGGACCCTTTAATATTTTGCTTCGAAGCATAAATATTAGTTGGGGAGTCCCAACCGGATGCTGGTATGTCAAAGTGTGTGATCGGCGGCGGTGTTATGCAAACAGTAAACGCGTACCGTCCATTTTCAGCATGCGTAACCCATGTTTTGCCATCATTGGGTCGGTCTTCTTCTTGATTCCAATCAGGTCGACTCCTACGGTTGAAGTGATTGTTCGTAAGTCTGTAGGTTGGGGACCGTGGTACTTCTCCTAGAGTAACCTTCATGTTTGACCTCCTTATCATGCTTATGTTCGCCTTAAGATTTTGGACGGTCTGTGAAGGAAGTCTGCCAGGTTCAGTAGTGAGTGTTGACATTGCGGTGGCGAGTTGGGACATTTGTTTGGTCAATTCTGAAATTGCCCCGTCAGTTTTTGCCTGGTACTGGTGTAGCGAAGTACCCAATTGATTAATGTTTCCCACGAGCTCCTTCATCGTGTCATTGAGCGACTTGGTTGGTTCCTGCTGATTGCTCAGGCTGGCTTGGTACTGATTTGGCCCTTTTTGGTGATATTGGCCTGCCGATGGAGCGTTCTGGTTATATTGTCGGTGGGGTGGTTGGTAGAATGACTGCGCTAGTTGAGGGACAGCTGGTTGTGTCTCCGTCTGAGGATAGCTGTTGTTGTTACGCCAGCCTGGGTTGGATGTTTGACCGTACTGTCTGTTTTGTCCAGCTCTATCGTTGTTGTTGTTGTGTCCTTGATATCCTCCCACTATATTCACTTCCGCCAGTTCTTCTTCTATCAGTGTTGGGCATGCGTCAGTTTTGTGATCTGTAGAACCACAGAACTCGCAGGGTTTTACCGGAACTGGCTGTCTACGTATGATCTCGATCATCATCTCCTTTAACTGTTTCATCTCTTCAGTTATGGAATTTACTGATGTCTCGGCTTGTGCTACCTTTTTTGATCGAGAGAATTCATCTTGACGAGTAGTCTCTTCTCTAAATCGAGCATTTTCAGCAACGTTGGCGATGAGATTCCTTATGCCACTTAATGATAGATTCATCATGGATCCTCCCGCTGAGGCATCCAAGAGCATTTTGTCTAAGGGTCTTAATCCATCAATGAGGTACTCGATGACGAGTTTCTCAGGCAATCCAAGGGTACAGCAGCTCCTTTCTAGGTGATTGAACTTTTCCAGGTAATCGTACATGGTTTCATTGGGACCTTGTTTGATTTCCTGTAGTTGCCTCCTTACTTGCATTGCTCTTCCAGCCGGATAGTATTTGTCTAAGAATTTCTTCTGCATCTGAGCCCATGTTCTGATGCTTCCGGAAGGCAATGAAAGGAACCAGTCGCTTGCCGAGTCTATGAGGGAAAAATAGAACGCCTTTAACTTGAAGTCGTCCATATTCACTCGATTGGGCTTTAGATTCTGGAAAATGCCATGTAGGCGTTGGAGGTGAGTTGTGGCAGATTCTCCTTGAGCTCCTGAGAATTTTGGCAGGCTGTGCGCCACTGATGCGTTGATGGTTATGTTTTCTAATTCAGGGCTCTCATAGATGCACCACGGCTGTGTCTCGAAATTAGGGGCATTTAACTCGCCCATAGTTGGTTCACGGTAGTAGTTATCCCTGTAGTAGTCGTCGAAAGCGGGTTCTCTTCTTGGCATGTATCGAGGTTGAGGTTGTGGTTGTGGGGGATGGATAGGAGGTTGTACTGGACCAGCTGCATTTCGGTCCTCGGGTAATTCTTGGTTTCTTCTGACTGCTTCCCTATCACGAGCTCTTCTGTTTCTAATGAGTTGTTCCGGATCGTCGACGAATGGAAACGGTACCTCATCATTTTGATCGTATAGGTTTATTTCTTCGTCATCCTGGTAGTCATGGTGACTTTCTTCACGAGACATGGTTGTTTTGAAGCGCGTAACGATTCAAAGAACTTTATTCGATGGCTGATTCCCCGGCAACGGCGCCAATTTTGATGGATGCACAGTCTTTATGTGCAAACGTCAAGAATAAATTTATAATAGTCCACTACTCGCGACTTTACTACTGGGTAGAAAGTGGTAAGTAGGGGTCGAACCCAAGGGAATCAGGGGAATAGATGTTCTTTGAGGGGGTTGTCCAGCGAGAGAGCGTGTTTTAGGTCGGTTGGTTGGTTTTAAAGCTACCAGCTAAGTGATTGATTGATTGATTGGTTGGTTGGTTTTAGTACTGGAAAGTAAATTGCAATTTATAATTAAAGGAAAGCGTTCGGTTTCAGGGGTCTTGTATTATATCCTGTTTATCATTGACCTTTAGTGACTCTACTAAGTATTCAAACGGTGTATCAAGGACATTCCAAGCACTAGATTTGCGTACACTGTCTAGCTTATTCCAAGGACGTAGAGCACTTATTCTATTTAGACTAATACTCCATTCCCGGTTATATTAGCCTATGTGCATCCATTTGATCAATTATTCCCGATCAACCAAATGGTGTTTAAGATAAGTCAAACTTCTCAGATAAGCTTTGCCATTCCAAGCATCCACTTATCCGTACAAGTTTACGAACCCCGCTGTAGAGTTTTGCCATTCCAAGCATCCACTCTACCTTGGACGTTCTAACCGAATATATGGCACATAGAATAAGTTTTGAATACTAAAGAGAGACGCTAAGTTAATAGTCTAAAACATTTTATAATACAAGTGCGCCCCTTAGACCGAACTACTAGTTTAGCTACTATTCATCTCGCTAAACATTATAACTAAGGAAATAAAAACAGTTGAATAAATACTAGAAATAATACTTACAACCGTTGAAGCGCCAAGGGAGCTATCCTTTATTTCCAAAGCCAAACTTACAATTACAAAACTTAGAGAGAGAAGTGAATATTGATTTTGGGATGATGAAAATGAGGGGAGGAGCTCCTCCTTATATTGCCATGGGAGGAGGAGGAGATGGCCACAAGTGTCCCATGGTGATTGGAGGAGAAAATGGATGGAGGAGATGGCCAACACATGGAGGAAGGAGAGTAGGAGCAAGGAGGAGCCGCCACCTATGGAGGAGCAAAAGCCGCCGGTCATGGTGGAGGAGAGCCGACGGTAGCCGGTGGTGGAGGAGGAGGAGGCGTGGCTTTGGCCACCTCTTGCCCAAGTGGCCGGTCACTTTGCCCATGTGTGAGTTTTGTACAGTTTTGTGCAGTCTTTTCACAAAACTGTCAATGTGTTTCTTCCCCGGACTGTCTTGATTCCTCTCCTGATTCTTCTGATTAATTTGTTATGAGTGATTCAACGTCAGGATCCTTGATATTTCTTCAGTCGGCATATGATCTTGACCTTGGATTGACTCGTAACATCTTTTCTGCTTTAAAAGCTCCTCTTTAATGTGTATTCTCTCTAAGCTCTGAATTACCCTGCAAAAATATATCTGAACTAACAAGCAAAAGTTAAATAGACAAAATGTCTAAATAAGGGGGTTATACTGTGTTTATGATTCGTATAATTTTGGTCCATCAGGTGCCCTATCCTTAATACCCCTCATTGAACTTGTGTCTTCTTGCATGCGAGGTTGTTCCTTAGTTTCTTCCATGTAAAGCTCAACAAAGTCTTCATACCCTTGAAATCCTTTTGTCTCTATAGGCTCTTCCTCTATCTTATCCTCAACAAGAGATTCGAGTTCACATTCAATCTCACCTATACCGGGAGGGAGGAGTTCTTCCTCATCAACAAAAGGTATTTCCTCTATGTAAGAGGCATCATCATTGAAGAATTCCTCGTTGGAGAGCCAAGGCGTTGATTGAATGGTGAACTCTTGCGTGTTCTCATCCGAATGATCTTGAGATGTGCTAGTAGTGAAGGATGCTTCACTTTTGCATTCTATCTCGTCCTCATTACAAGATTCACCATCCCATGTCTTGTAGAAAGCTCTCCAAAACTCATCCTCCGATTCTTGATCCCATTGTTGCTTTGAGGCATTAGATTCAAGGACTTCTTCTTCGGAAACCTCCTCTTCCTCATCCAAGTTTTCATTTTCAATTGCTTATTGTGCCAACTTGGCTTGAAGCATATCGATCTGAGCATGCATATCTTGGTTGAATTGCTTCACTTCCTTCAATTCTTGTCTCATCTCATCTTGGTTAGCTAGGAGTTTAGCAAGCATTGCTTCTATATTGGAGGGCTTACTTGTAGGTTGAGGAGGTTAAGGGTAGGAGTCTTCAACTTCAAAGCATTGGCTATAATCCCAATTTGGTGAGTAGGAACGTGTTGGATAGTAGTTATCTCCCCAATAAGAATATGGTTACTCCTCCTCTTGGTAGTATTCTCCGTTGTACATGACTTGTTGATATTGGTTGTCTATCCAATAGTCTTCACAATGGGCATTTGGTTGATCCTCTTCTTGATAATATTCTCCATTGTGCATGACGTGTTGGTTGTAGTGATCCATCCTCGCAAAACAAGATAAATGTAAGCTAGCAAGGGATATGAGTGAAAAAAAGGATATACAAGTATACGAAAAAGAAAAATATTTACAAGAATAGTCGGAACATCCACATCCACACAATCTTATCTAGGGATGTGCTAACTAGTTGCTTTCCGGGAACGGCGCCATTTTGAACGCTGTAGATTTTCACACGCAAATGAATGTGTTAGAATCTCTTTGGTCAAAAACAATTAATAAGACCAGGTCAAACCCAAAGAAGCAAGCTAAGCACATGCACTATATTCTAAATCAAAAATGTATAAGGTGTGTATCTAAATCCTAAGTGGCGAGTAATTAGAGATAAAAGATAGATCAGAGGAGTTTCGAGGGGTTACTCCCCTTCATGGCATTTCTCATTGATCACGTATACAAGAATTATGCAAATCAAGGTGTCAAATAGTTTAGAACCTAGCTTAGGCTAAGGTAGACCAACTTTCATGTGAATCTATTCTTAGTCAAGCTATCTTAATTAGAACCTCACTCAATCGAGAATGTGGGTTCACTCTATAGCATTTATTAGCCTTGGAACATCTCACAAGGCAATAAATATCATAGGCTTAGGGGACTAGTTCACTTCCTATCCATGTATTCATCATCATAAACACTATATAGGATCATATTCACTACATCCAAACCTTTCTTAAGGTCTATCGATACTTAGGTTAAGTTTTAGGATCAACATGTCACTTAGGCACTTCATCAAACACTTAGTAGCATGTCATATATGAAGAGCATAGTGATCATGAATTTAACACCATAGATTATTGAATCAAATGTATATACATGATCATGGAGTACTAAGGAGGGTTGTAAGACCCTCAAAACACAAGAACTACTCACACATCATCAAGATACATGTTTTCAATACAAATCTACAAAGAGGGAGAAGGATGAGTAGAGAAAACCCAAGTTTGATGTTGAGCAAGCTCTAGATTCCTTCCTTGATCTTCTCCCTTCTCCTCCAACAATCCTTTGATGATGGTCAGCCTTCCTTAGCCTTTTTCTCACACTTTTTCTCTCTAAAACCCACCACACTTAGGTCAAAACAATCACTTTCTATTTATAGACTCGGCTGAAAATCTGCCACTATAGCAGTTCCAGCCGGCCGGCTGGTTGGCTGGTGGATCCAACCGACCGGTTAGGTATGTGCTTGGGCAGTTGCACTCTGGAAGGTCTTATCCAGCCGACCGGTTGAAGTCTCAACCGACCGACTCAATGTGGGCGATTGTTGAGTCTTCTGAAATCTCATTCCAGTCGGTTGGCTGGTGAGTCCAACCGACCGACTGGATGTGGCAAGTTGTTATATCTGCTCCTCCATCCAGCCGGCCGGCTGCTTCAGGGTGAATTCCCAACCGGTCGGCTGGTGGACCTTTTTGCCCACTTTTTGCTCTAAATCTTCAGATTTTACACAAGTTTTCGTATTTAGTCTTTGACCTTGAAGGACTCATTTTCTACCTGAACCGTAGAGATAGAGGTCAAATGACATCAAAATATCATTAGAAACGAACCAAAGCAATAGTGAAAAAATGCTATTAAAGAGTTGAAAACTCGACTCATCAACATGTGCATTCTACTTCTTGATAATCAGAAAGTGTATCTTCAATCTTTAATTTAGATCTTCAATTATCTTCTTCTCAAAAATCTTCAAGCGCAAATATTTCCTAAGATAACTTCAACCGACTTCAAGTTATGCATCATCTCTTCAATAAATGCAGCGCCGACTTGCCTAATATGAATTAGGAAACATTCCTGCTGCGTCAGTCTTGTTCCACGCCGGTTGTCTCTCTCTGGCCTTGAATTCCTCCTTGTACAACAGCTTGAACAACTTCACAGGGTTTTGCCAAAACACATGCCACTAAATCTAACAACTTGGAATGATTAGACATAATGATCAAACTTAACTTGGAATGATCATACTTATGTTTTGAGTTTAATGCTTGCATTCAATTACTTTTTTCGTATCAAGGTTTCATCAACTCCCTTATTTGATGTTATTGGCATGAGTACATGTTTCCCCAATAGTTTCATTTTTACAAGGACCTGAGCGCGCAGAACATATCCAAATCTTTGCTGGAGATGTCGTTCCTCGTAAAAGCCTAATCCCGTAAGCTATTTATTCTTAAACATATTCTACTTAGGTTTTATATGCCCTGGAGTGAGTTTGATGGTTCTGTAGACATCCCACGGTTTCTTATTAAATATTATCACACAGATTGCAACCTTCTTACATAACCTGACAATCACAGAGTGTACATGATGGACCATAATTGTATGAATCATAAACACAGTTAAACCCACCAAATTAGACTCTTTGTCTATTTAACTTTTGCTTGTTAGTTCCGATATTTATCTACAAGGTATTTTGGAGTCTAGAGAGAATACAGGCTAAGGAGGAGTTTTTAAGCTGAAAATATATTACGAGTCATTCCAAGGTCACGACCAGATGCCGACTGAAGAAATATCATGAACCTGACATGGAATCACTCAAAACAAGTCCAACCGAAGAGCAACCAGAGTCAGTCCGGAGCGGAAATGAACCGATAGTTTTGTGAAAACCTCACAAAACTCACAAAACCTCCTCCACCTTGCCTTGTGACCGGCGGCTTTGGGGAATTGATGAGTCATGGGGGGCGGCTCCTCCCCCTCATGACTCACAACCAGCGGCTATTTGCTCCTTCCATGGATGCTTGCCATGTGTTCTCATCCTCATCCACATCTTCCCTTCCCTTAAGCCTATAAATACAAGCCATTCCCTTTGTAATCTTCATCCAAAAATCATTCCACCACAACACAATCACTTATCTCTCTAGATTTTGGCACTTTTGTAAGCTTTTGTTTGAAATCTATAATACTCCTGGTTGTTCTTGAGTATTCTAGTAGTTTTTGAGTTTACTCCTGTTGGTTCTTGAGTATTCTCCTTTACTTACTGTCTTTCAAAAACCCTCGAGTACTTAGCTATGGTATCCACCTCTATGGATATTCGTAGCTAAACTCTTCATTCGGTTGAAGGGGTGTACTTGTATCATAAAATGTTTTAGGCCATACTCTTATTGCCTCTTCTTTGTATTCAAAACTTGTTCTATGTGCCACATATTAGGTCAGAACTTCCAAAGTTGAGTGGATACTTGAAATGGCAAAACTCTTCCGTGGGGTTCGTGAACATACTCGGGTAAGTGGATGCTTGAAATGGCAAAGCTTATCTGAGGAGTTCGACCTCTCGAAAAACACCATTTGGATTGATCGGAAATGATTGTTCAAATGGATGCGCATAGGCTAGTATACCTTGAAATGGGGTGCTAGTCTAAATAGAACAAGTGATCTACGACCTTGAAATGGGCTAGACAGTGTGGCAAATCGAGCGCTTGAAATGACCTTGATACACGTTTGAATACTTAGTAGGATCACTAAAGGTCAATGATAAACAGGCTATGATACAAGGCCCCCGAAACCGAATGCTTTCCTTAGATTAAACACCACCTGCATTTACTTTCAATTTTAGTATAAACCGCCATATCAAGTGCTGACGTTCCGCAAGACTTGCCGATCACGCAACAACCGCTGTAAGTCTTCTCTTTTATTTTCAGCATTTACTTTGCTGTCATTTACTTTTCCGCACTAAAAACCAAAACCAACAAAAAAACACTTACTTTTCCGCACTAAAACCTCAATCAACCTAAACACGCTCCCTCCCTGTACGATCCCTCAAAGAACAACTTATCCCCCTAATTTTCTTGGGTTCGACCCCTACTTACCACTTGCTACCCAGTAGTAAAGTCACGAGTAGCGTAGATATAAATTTATTTTGCACAGAGAACACCGCACCTTAACGACAGTGCGGTGGGCTCCGTCAAAATTGGCGCCGTTATCGGGGAATTAGTTACCTAATCGGATAAGTTCTTTGAATCAATACTCGCTTCAAAACAACCATGTCTCGCGAAGAAAGCCACCATGACTACCAAGATGACGACGAGATAAACTTGTACGATCGAAATGATGAGGTGCCACTTCCATTTGTGGACGATCCGGAACAACTCATCAGAAACAGAAGAGCTCGTGATAGGGAGGCCATCAGAAGAAACCAAGAACCATCCGAGGACCGAAATGCAGCTGGTCCAGTACAACCCCCTAGATATCCACCACCCCCTCAACCTCGACAAATGCCAAGACAAGAACCTGTCTACAATAACTACTATGGGGATGTCAACTACCGTGCACCTACTATGGGAGAACTCAATGCCCCAA
Source organism: Rhodiola kirilowii (assembly GCA_033675215.1). NCBI lineage: Eukaryota > Viridiplantae > Streptophyta > Magnoliopsida > Saxifragales > Crassulaceae > Rhodiola > Rhodiola kirilowii. The sequence continues at coordinate 29,883,842 of CM066196.1, read as the reverse complement.
AATTCGAAACCCAGCCGTGGTGCATTTACGAAGGCCCTGAACTGGAAAACATCGTCATCAACACTTCGGTAGCCCACAACTTGCCAAAATTCTCAGGAACACGTGGAGAATCAGCAATGACTCACCTCCAGCGCTTACATGGTATTTGCCAAAACTTAAAACCGAATGGCGTGAACGTAGACGACTTTAAGTTAAAGGCGTTCTACTTTTCCCTTATTGACGCGGCAAACGACTGGTTCCTTTCAATGCCTTCCGGTAGCATCAGAACATGGGCTCAGATGCAAAAGAAATTCCTGGACAAATATTACCCGGCAGAAAAGGCAATGCAAGTAAGGAGGCAACTACAAGACATCAAGCAAGGGCCCAGTGAAACCATGTACGATTACCTGGAAAAGTTCAACCGCCTGGAGAGAAGCTGCTGTACCCTTGGACTGCCAGAGAAACTCATCATCGAGTACCTCATTGATGGATTAAGACCCTTAGACAAAATGCTCCTGGATGCCTCAGCTGGAGGATCCATGATGAATCTATCATTAAGTGGCATAAGGGATCTCATCACCAATGTTGCTGAAAATGCCCGATTTAGAGAAGAGACAACTCGGCAGGAAGAATTTTCCCGAACAAGGAATGTGGCACAAGCTGAAACACCGATGAACTCTATGCTAGAAGAGATGAAACAGTTAAAGGAGATGATGATTCAGATCCTACGAAAGCAGCCAGTTCCGGTAAAACCTTGCGAGTTTTGTGGTTCTACGGACCACAAAACTGACGCATGCCCAACATTACTAGAAGAGGAACCGGCAGAAGTGAATGCAGTGGGAGGATACCAAGGATACAACAACAACAGCAACGACAGAGCTGGACAAAACAGACAGTATGGTCAAGCAACCAACCCGAGCTGGCGTAACAACAACTATCCTCAGAAGGAAACACAACCAGTTGTCCCTCACCTAGCTCAGTCATTCTACCAACCCCCCCCCCCACCGACAGTATAACCAGAACGCTCCATCAGCAGGCCAATATAACCAAAGAGGACCAAATCAGTACCAAGCCGGCCCGAACAATCAGCAAGAACCAACCAAGTCGCTCGATGACACGATGAAGGAGCTCGCAGGAAGCATAAATCAATTGGGTACTTTGCTACACCAATAACAAGCGAAAACTGACGGGGCAATTTCAGAATTAACCAAACAAATGTCCCAGCTCGCCACCGCAATGTCAACACTCACTAATGAACCTGGCAGACTTCCTTCACAAACCATCCAAAACCCAAAGGCGAATATTAGCATGATAAAGAGGTCAAACGAAAAGGCGACACTGGGAGAAGTAGCACGATCCCCAACTTACAAACTTACAAATAAGCACTTCACCCGCAGGCGTCGTCCTCATTGGAATCAAGAGGAAGACTGATGGACCATAATTATACGGATCAAAAACACAGTAAAACCCACCAAATTAGACTGTTTGTCTATTTAACTTCTACTTGTTAGTCCCGATTTATTTCTACAGGGTATTTTGGCACTTAGAGAGAATACATGCTAAGGAGGAGTTTTTAAGCGGAAAATGCAGAACGAGTCATTCCAGGTCACGACCATGCTACACTCAAAATCAGCCTTAACATCCTTCATGGAACCAACTTGGAATCACTCAAATATTCTAGAACCGTCGGCAAATGGACAAGAACGCAAGGCAAAAGCACCGAGCCCGGTAAAGGCCAAACAAGGGCAATTTCATCGGATTTGGGATTTCGACCATGTTCCAAGCAGAATTTGGCTTAGGTTCCTTCTTGAGATCATCTTAGAATGACATTTTCATTCAGAATACACTCTCCAAAATCCAAGAAGCTCCGGCCAAAGCTCCGGTCAGATCCGGTCAAACCGATGGCTTTTGTGAAGAAGTCACAAGCTTCTAGAAGGGTGGCTCCTCCACTCTCCTCCCTCCACTTGGTGGCTCCTCCTCCTCTCCTCCAATAGCCGCCGGCTGCTTTTGGACCACCCCCATGTGGCTTCTCCTCCTTGCTCCTCCATGGAAAAGATGACAAGTGGTGGCTCCTCCTCCACATCTTCAAAGCCTCCTCCTCCACCCTTGGATGCTCCTCCACATGCCACCATCTCCACCACCCATCCTCCTCCTCCTTGGCTATAAATATGAGAGCTCCTCCCCTCATTTCAATCGTCCCTCACTTGTAAAAAACACTTCTCTCTCTAAGTTATGTATTTGTAAAGTTTGGCTTTGGAAATAAAGGATAGCTCCCTTGGCGCTTCAACGGTTGTAAGTAATTCTTAGTATTTATTCAACTGTTTTATTTCCTTAGTTATAATGTTTAGCGCGATGAATAGTAGCTAAACTAGTAGTTCGGTAGAAGGGGCGCACTTGTATTATAAAATGTTTTAAGACTATTAACTTAGCGTCTAGTCTTAGTATTCAAAACTTGTTCTATGTGCCATATATCAAGTCAGAGTTTCCAAGGTTGAGTGGAAGCTGTCACAAGCAAAGCTCTGCCGTGGAAATTCGTGATCATACTCGGTAAGTGGAAGCTGTCACAAGCAAAACTTATCGAGGAGTTCGACTTATCTAAAACACCACTTGGTCAATAACGTAACTGGGAGATCAAGTGGATGCACTTACAGCTAAGATACTTCGAAAGGAGGAATTAGTTTTGCTTAGAACAAGTGTTGCTTTAAACGATGTTGCAAGTCTTGCGCTACGAAAGGGCCTCGATTCATCTTTGAATACTTAGATAATTCACTAAAGGTCAATGATAAACAGGATATAATACAAGGCCCCTGAAACCGAACATTTCTCTTTAATTATAAATTGTAATTTACTTTCTAGTATTAAAACCAACCAACCAACCAACCAATCAATCACGTAGCTGGTAGCTTTAAAACCAACCAACCGACCTAAAACACGCTCTCTCGCTGGACAACCCCCTCAAAGAACATCTATTCCCCTGATTCCCTTGGGTTCGACCCCTACTTACCAAGTACTACCCAGTAGTATAGTTGCGAGTAGCGGACTAATATAAATTTATTCTTGACGTTTGCACATAACGACTGTGCATCCATCAAAATTGGCGTCGTTTCCGGGGAATCAGCCATCGGATAAATTTCTTTGAATCGTTACGCGCTTCAAAACAACCATGTCTCGCAAAGAAAGTCACCATGACTACCAGGATAACGAAGAAATAAACCTGTACGATCAAAATGATGAGGTACCGTTTCCATTCGTCGACGATCCGGAACAACTCATCAGAAACAGAAGAGCTCGTGATAGGGAAGCAGTCAGAAGAAACCAAGAATTACCCGAGGACCGAAATGCAGCTGGTCCAGTACAACCTCCTATCCATCCCCCACGACCACAACCTCAACCTCGATACATGCCAAGAAGAGAACCCGCTTTCGACGACTACTACAGGGATAACTACTACCGTGAACCAACTATGGGCGAGTTAAATGCCCCTAATTTCGAGACACAGCCGTGGTGCATCTATGAGAGCCCTGAATTAGAAAACATAACCATCAACGCATCAGTGGCGCACAGCCTGCCAAAATTCTCAGGAGCTCAAGGAGAATCTGCCACAACTCACCTCCAACGCCTACATGGCATTTTCCAGAATCTAAAGCCCAATCGAGTGAATATGGACGACTTCAAGTTAAAGGCGTTCTATTTTTCCCTCATAGACTCGGCAAGCGACTGGTTCCTTTCATTGCCTTCCGGAAGCATCAGAACATGGGCTCAGATGCAGAAGAAATTCTTAGACAAATACTATCCGGCTGGAAGAGCAATGCAAGTAAGGAGGCAACTACAGGAAATCAAACAAGGTCCCAATGAAACCATGTACGATTACCTGGAAAAGTTCAATCACCTAGAAAGGAGCTGCTGTACCCTTGGATTGCCTGAGAAACTCGTCATCGAGTACCTCATTGATGGATTAAGACCCTTAGACAAAATGCTCTTGGATGCCTCAGCGGGAGGATCCATGATGAATCTATCATTAAGTGGCATAAGGAATCTCATCGCCAACGTTGCTGAAAATGCTCGATTTAGAGAGGAGACCACTCGCCAAGATGAATTCTCTCGATCAAAAAGGGTAGCACAAACCGAGGCATCAGTAAACTCCATAACTGAAGAGATGAAACAGTTAAAGGAGATGATGACTGAGATCATACGTAGACAGCCAGTTCCGGTAAAACCTTGTGAGTTCTGTGGTTCTACAGACCACAAAACTGACGCATGCCCAACATTGATAGAAGAAGAACCGGCTGATGTAAATGCAGTGGGAGGATATCAAGGATACAACAACGACAGAGCTTGACAAAATAGACAGTACGGTCAAACATCCAACCCAGGCTGGCGTAACAACAACAGCTATCCTCAGACGGAGACACAACCAGCTGTCCCTCAATCAGCGCAGTCTTTCTACCAAGAAGCCCTGCCAACAGACCATTACCAGGCAAGCTCGAACAATCATCAAGGACCAAACAAGTCACTTGAAGACATGGTTGCGCAATTGTCAGATACTGTGCAGCATTTGGGCACTACTATGCATCAATTCCAAACCGAAACCAAGGGAGAGTTATCGGACTTGAAAATGCACATCTCTCAACTCGCTGCCTCAGACTCCGCACACGCTAATGAGTCCGGGAGACTCCTCTTGCAAACCATTCAAGGCATACAGAAAGATCTGAATGCCTTGACTCTTAGGAGTGGAAAAACGCTTGCCAACAAATCTTTAGAACAAGAGGAGGATAAAGACCCAAGATTGCCCAGGGAAGAGCAAACGAGGCCTGAAACTCTCGAAACTCTAGAGGAAGAAGCAACCGATAAAGACGACGACATAATTGAGAAAGAACGGGACGTGTCCGAAGAAGAAGAAAATACTTCCCATGAACACGGGCCTGACCAGATACCCAGAACCGTAAATCCTAGAATCAGCACAACACTTCCATTTCCAGTACCTACACATGTGCAAAGACAACATGTCATGGATAAGGAAGTATTGGAATTATTCAGCAAGGTTGAAATCAACATTCCCCTCTTGGAAGCCATCAAGCAAATTCCTCGGTATGCCAAGTTTGTAAAAGAACTTTGTATCAACCGGAGAAGGAATGCTGGAAACGATCAGGAGCTAATAAGTAGGAACGTATCGGCAGTCATGCAGCGAAAAGTTCCCCCTAAATGTGGAGATCCTGGAACTTACACCATTCCATGCAAAATTGGCAACATCAGGATAGATAACTGCATGCTAGACCTAGGGGCATCAATCAATGTTCTTCCCTTCTCTATCTACTCATGCCTTAAGATTGGACCGCTCAAACCCACCGGTCTCACTATTCAATTAGCTGATCGATCGTGCAAACAGCCTGAGGGCAAAATTGAAGACGTCCTGGTTCAAGTAGGCAAATTAGTGTTTCCAGCAGACTTCTACGTCTTAAAAATGGAGAATGGCGGATCTACTAATCATGCACCTATCCTTCTCGGCCGTCCATTTCTAAAAACAGCAAAAATGAAGATAGACTGTGGAAGTGGAATGCTCTCAATAGAAGTAGAAGGAGAAGTCTTCAGCTTCGACATATTCCGAGCAATGAAGCACCCTATGGATTTCGAGGAAGTTCACGCTCTCGATGCTTTGGACGACCTGGTCCAAGAAATTCAATCAGAACCAAGAGTAGATCCCTTAGAAGCCATACTCAACAGAGCCGAAAGCTCATACAAATTCACTGAAGACTTGCACGAAATGGTGGCCCACCTAACAATCTCGGAGCCTCTCACACCAGAATATGAAGTCAACGAGGTAAAATTGTTCAAATCAAATACTTTCTTACCCTCGGTAATGCAAGACCCCAAAATAGAATTAAAGCCCCTGCCTGGACATCTAAAGTACGCCTTCTTAGGAGATAATGATACTCTCCCAGTAATTATCAAGAGTGGCTTGGAAGCAGGACAGGAACAAAGCTTGATAAAGTGCTGAAACAACACAAGCTGGCTATCGGATGGACACTGGCCGATTTAAGAGGAGTCATCCCGGCCGTATGCATGCACCGTATTCTTCTTGAAGATGGAGCAAAACCATCAAGAGAACCTCAACGAAGACTCAACCCAATCATGATGGAAATCGTCCAAAAGGAAATACAAAAACTGCTAGATGCGGACGTTATCTATCCCATTTCAGATAGCCAATGGGTGAGTCCTGTCCACGTGGTTCCCAAGAAAAGTGGAATCACAGTCGAGGAAGATGCCGAGGGAAACATGGTAACAACGAGAATCAAGAACGGCTGGAGAATGTGCATCGACTATAGGAAGTTGAATGCTGTCACAAGAAAAGATCATTTTCCCCTACCATTCATCGATCAAATGCTAGATCGACTGGCAGGCAACCCATATTTCTGCTTCTTGGACGGATTCTCAGGCTACAATCAGATCCCCATAGCACCTGAAGACCAAGAGAAAACTACATTCACCTAGCCATTCGGTACATTTGCTTTCAGAAGAATGTCGTTCGGCCTATGCAATGCCCCGGGGACGTTTCAAAGGGTAGTAACCAGCATCTTTTCAGACATGATCGGGGAATTCATTGAAGTCTTCATGGACGACTTCACCATCTATGGCAATACATTCGACGCTTGCCTTGATAACCTAAACATAGTTCTGGCACGATGTGTCTCAATGAACCTCGTGCTCAATTATGAGAAATGCCACTTCATGGTAACTCATGGAGTAGTCTTAGGGCACGTCGTCTCACAAGAAGGCATAGAGGTGGATAAATCCAAAATAGATCTGATCAAGACTCTACCCTACCCCTCCACTGTCCGAGACATCCAATCCTTCCTTGGGCATGCAGGATTCTACCGACGATTCATCAAGGACTTCTCCAAAAAGGCGTTGCCCCTATCCACTCTTCTCCAAAAAGAAGTTCCTTTTGAATTTACCAATACATGTAAAGAAGCCTTTGATGAGCTCAAAAAGGCTCTCACCAGCACACCCGTCATCCAAACTCCGGATTGGAAAAAACCATTTGAGATCATGTGCGACGCAAGCGACTTTGCTGTAGGAGCAGTTCTCGGGCAAAAGATTGACAAGAAAATGGGTGTGATCTACTACGCCTCACGAACCCTAGACCCTGCTCAACGGAACTACTCCACCACTGAAAAGGAACTCTTGGCAGTAGTATTCGCCTTAGAAAAATTCAGACCCTATTTGCTTGGAGCAAAAGTAATAGTTTACTCTGATCATGTTGCCATCCGTTATCTGATGAAGAAAAAGGAGGCCAAGCCAAGACTCATTCGGTGGATATTACTACTGCAAGAGTTCGATGTGGAAATAAGGGACAAAAAGGGAATTGAGAATACTGTGGCAGACCATCTGAGCAGGATTGTCCGAAGGGAAGAAGAAGGGCACATAACCGAGTCATTTCCAGATGAGCATCTCTATGCAGTCTCAACCAAGGTACCGTGGTACGCCTCAATCGTCAACTACCTTGTAGGAGGTACATTTCCTCCCTCTTTTACTAAAGCACAATGCATGAAACTTAGACATGATGCTAAACAATACTTATGGGATGATCCTTATTTATGGAAAATAGGACCAGATCAAATACTTAGGAGATGCATCCCCAATAATGAAATATCATCTGTTATTAGCTTTTGCCATGAATTTGCATGTGGAGGACACTTCGGGCCTAGGAAAACCGCTAGAAAAATCTTAGATAGCGGCTTTTTCTGGCCAAGTATATTTAAAGATGCAAAAGAGAAATGTCAAATGTGCGATAAGTGTCAAAGGGTAGGAAATGTGTCAGCTAGAAATGAAATGCCTCAAGTACCCATATTAGTCAACGATGTTTTTGACATTTGGGGTCTTAATTTTATGGGACCATTCCCAGTCTCATGCGGTTATACTTACATTTTAGTTGCTGTAGATTATGTGTCAAAATGGGTAGAAGCCAAGGCCACAAGGTGCGACGATGCAAAGACTGTCATAGAATTTTTGCGCACTAACCTGTTTTGTAGGTACGGAGTACCCAAAGCCATAATAAGCGACCAAGGAACTCATTTCTGCAACCGCATAATGGCTGCCACCTTAAAACGCTACCATGTCCACCACCGGACGTCCACGGCATATCACCCCCAATCCAATGGTCAAGCAGAGATTTCCAACCGCGAAATCAAAGGAATTTTAGAAAAAATGGTAAATCCGGACAGGAAAGACTGGATTCAGAGGCTAGATGAAGCCCTTTGGGCTTATCGGACGGCATACAAGACGCCAATTGGAACCTCCCCCTTTCGGCTTGTTTATGGAAAGGCATGCCACCTTCCGGTGGAATTAGAACATAAAGCCTATTGGGCACTCAAGAAGTGCAATCCAGATTTAAAAGCTGCTGGACTAGATAGGAAGCTTAAGCTATGCGAACTTGAAGAATTGCGGCTTGAGGCCTATGAAGAGCAAACAGACTACAAGGCACGGACGAAATTATATCATGACAAATTCATCCTCCGACGCTCATTTGAGGAAGGACAACAAGTGCTACTCTTTTCCTCACGGTTGAAGTTGATGCCTGGCAAACTAAGATCAAGATGGACCGGCCCTTATACTGTGACTAAAGTATACAATCATGGAATGCTTGAGTTGGAAAGCATGAACGATGGAAACAGATTCACGGTAAACGGGCAGCGAGCCAAACATTACCACGGCAAGGTCAACTTAACCCCAAAACACTACGACCAAAGCCACCCATGGGACCCAAACCAGTAATCCACAACGAGGTACTGTCGAGCCAACGACGTTAAACAAGTGCACTGGTCGGGAGGTAACCCGACACTATCTTACTTTTCCGCACTTTTATTTCTGTCATTTAAATTCAGTATTTAGTTTTAAGCTTGCATGACTTTTGAACTAAGGCACGCCTTCGTTCAAAAGTGGGGGGTGAGAACCACCTATGTACATAAATAACATGCTTGCTGTTTTTTCTTTTTTTAGTAATAGTATCTTATTGAAAATATAAACTTAAGAATGTGAAAAAGATAAATCATAATTCATGCATTAACCTTGTGAAAATTCAACTGTTTAAAAACTTAGAATGTAACTTGCCATTTGTCCTTTGTGCTGAGATAACTAGGGATGTGGAGTTGACATAAACTGCCCTAGAGAGGCTTGGCAAGCAATCAAAGGATCAGATCAAACTATATGGTTTTCGAAGTCAGTGGAGGCTGCACTTCGGGTTTCAGTGAAAATTGAAGTCATCTCCGCCATGCAATGCAAAAGGCGAGGACGGGAATCAGACCGTCCTATCTCCGGTCAAAGTAGCCGAGAAAATAGATGAGCGACCCTCATCTTGACCCGCGCGAAAATGACAGTCAAAGTAGCCGAGAAAATAGATGAGCGACCCTCACCTTGACCCGCGCGAAAATGGCAAAAACGAGAAGAGCGGGGAGGTATTTCCATAGGCTTGCGGGCGATGATTGGACCTCCCAAAAAGGCTCGAGGAAATGGACTTGCAGTCACAAAAAGGCGAAAAGCTCAATGAAGCAAATCAAGAGGCCAAAGGCCCAAAATTGTGAAGGTTTTAACCGAACAAAAAGTGAAGAACTCAAAAAGTCAAAACAAAGGCCAAATGCCGACTCACTACAAAAGCAGTCCCTCGCCAAAAGAAAATCAAAGTACTCAAACCACTGAAACCTGAACCGAATCACGTGCTAGAGAAAGCTACCAGAAAACCATATAGTGCGAGACGATCCCAAGATTGCAGTCCAGGAGCCTAAAAAGGGCTATCTCCCGAGACATCCAATATAATTTGCATCTCAGCACAGAGGTACAAGTATTAAGTTTCTTCTATTTATTTATACAGTTCAATTTGGTAATAAGTAAGTAATGCATGAATTAGGATAGATCGAGTACCACAGTCTAATTTTCATATTTCAAAGCCAACTTAGAGTACAGCCCTTGAATAGCATTGTTCGGGATGAACAACTAAAAGTGTGGGGTAATCTGATGGACCAAAATTATACGAATTAGAAACACAGTATAACCCCCTTATTTAGACATTTTGTCTATTTAACTTTTACTTGTTAGTTCAGATATATTTTTACATGGTAATTCAGAGCTTAGAGAGAATACACTCTAAAGAGGAGCTTTTTAAGCAGAAAAGATGTTACGAGTCAATCCAAGGTCAAGATCATATGCCGACTGAAGAAATATCAAGGATCCTGACGTTGAAGCACTCGTAATAAATTAATCAGAAGAATCAGGAGAGGAATCAAGACAGCCCGGGGAAGAAACACATTGACAGTTTTGTGAAAAGACTGCACAAAACTGTACAAAACTCACATATGGGCAAGGTGACCGGCCACTTGGGCAAGAGGTGACCAAGGGAGGAGCTCCTCCCCTTCCACCACCGGCAACCGGCGGCTCCTCCTCCCTTGACCGGCGGCTTTCCTCCTCCTCCACATGTCTCCTCCTCCTTCCTCCTCCTCTCCTTCCTCCATGTGTGGCCATCTCCTCCATCCATTTTTTCCTCCAATCACCATGCAACACTTGCCTCCATCTCCTCCTCCTCCCATGGCTATATAAGGAGGAGCTCCTCCCCTCATTTCAATCATCCCTCACTTTCTCTCTCTAAGTTATGTATTTGTAAAGTTTGGCTTTGGAAATAAAGGATAGCTCCCTTGGCGCTTCAACGGTTGTAAGTAATTCTTAGTATTTATTCAACTGTTTTATTTCCTTAGTTATAATGTTTAGCGCGATGAATAGTAGCTAAACTAGTAGTTCGGTAGAAGGGGCGCACTTGTATTATAAAATGTTTTAAGACTATTAACTTAGTGTCTAGTCTTAGTATTCAAAACTTGTTCTATGTGCCATATATCAAGTCAGAGTTTCCAAGGTTGAGTGGAAGCTGTCACAAGCAAAGCTCTGCCGTGGAAATTCGTGATCATACTCGGTAAGTGGAAGCTGTCACAAGCAAAACTTATCGAGGAGTTCGACTTATCTAAAACACCACTTGGTCAATAACGTAACTGGGAGATCAAGTGGATGCACTTACAGCTAAGATACTTCGAAAGGAAGAATTAGTTTTGCTTAGAACAAGTGTTGCTTTAAACAATGTTGCAAGTCTTGCGCTACGAAAGGGCCTCGATTCATCTTTGAATACTTAGATAATTCACTAAAGGTCAATGATAAACAGGATATAATACAAGGCCCCTGAAACCGAACATTTCTCTTTAATTATAAACTGTAATTTACTTTCCAGTATTAAAACCAACCAACCAACCAATCAATCAATCAATCACTTAGCTGGTAGCTTTAAAACCAACCAACCGACCTAAAACACGCTCTCTCGCTGGACAACCCCCTCAAAGAACATCTATTCCCCTGATTCCCTTGGGTTCGACCCCTACTTACCAAGTACTACCCAGTAGTATAGTTGCGAGTAGCGGACTATTATAAATTTATTCTTGACGTTTGCACATAACGACTGTGCATCCATCAAAGACCGATCCAATGATGGCAAAACATGGGTCACGCATGCTGACAATGGGCGGTATGCATTCACCATTTGCATAACACCACCACCGATCATACACTCTGACATACCAGCATCTGGATGGGATGACAATGACAATTTAAAGTGGGACTCCCCAACTAATATTTATGCTTCAAGGCAAAATATTTACCTAGAAAATCAGGAGTTTAAGGGGCCCGACAAATCCTAAGCCAAGGAATGGGCAGAATGGCCCGACAATAGAAAGAGCCCTCACTTCAGATCATGAGTCACAACCGGAAAGAAATAAAGACCCACGGGCCTTCATAGTCACCTGCGGTATTGGTGAAACACAGATTCATAAGTGCTTAGTCGATCTAGGGGCTGCTGTCAACGCCATGCCTTCCTCCTTATATTACTTATTAGGACTTGGTCCATTAAAACCGCCCAGGTCAAATATCGAGCTAGGAGATAAATCGTGCATCCGTCCGGTTGGAGTGCTATAAGATGTAATACTCCATGTGGGAGAGCTCGTCGTTGCTGCAGACTTTTATGTAATACAAATGGGAGAGACCAGCGAAGACGACCCCCCAACAATAATATTGGGACGACCATTCCTCTACGCTACTAAAGCAAGGATCGATGTGGGCAAGGGCTCATTATCGCTTAAGTTCGGCGGCAAAATTGCAAATTTCTACATTGATAATGGCCGCACGGATACAAAGAAACCGCCAGACATTATACCTATCTCAGATCTCGGTACACAGATTTCTGACCTGCCAAAAGAGACCGAAGGAGTAACAAGACCAGCAGCTATGGTCAAAGGACCCTCGCCTTCTCAGAAACAATGGAAAGAAAAAACACCAAAACCATGGAGTTCTGACCCAAGCAAGAAATCAGGAAGAGTCAAAGCAAGAATCAACACAGGAACAGTGGCGAAATACGACCTGAGCCACCCATGGGATCCAAACCAATGATCCCCATGCGTCGAGCCAACGACGTTAAACAAAGGCACTGGTCGGGAGGTAACCCGACACCTATCTTACTTTCTGTCAATTTTATTTTCTGTCATTTAGCTTTTTTCTCTCACCCACTTGGTGCATAGAATGAAATGACTATTTAGGAATCGGATTTGGGTGCAACATCAAGCCAGCCAAGCCCATGCCAAGAGTTCAAGGCCCCAGCCGAACTCCCTCGATTATCCAGCCTCGAGCCATGTCGTTCGCTCGACACCTTAAAGGGAGTTCTGTTCTTCCCTTTTCCTTAATGTCATTTCCTTCTCATATAATATCTGCTTGCATGGCTTTTGAACTAAGTCATTTCGTAAAGAATGCCTTCGTTCAAAAGTGTGGGGTGAGAACCACCTGTGTACATAGTTAATAAACATGTTTTCTTTTTTCTTAATATTATCTTTTTGAAAATATGAACTTGAGAATGTGAAAAAAATAGATCATAATTCATGCATTTACCTTGTGAAAATTCAACTGTCTAAAAACTTAGGATGTAACTTCTCACTTGTCCCTTTGTGCTGAGATATACAAGGGATGTGGAGTTGACATAAACTGCCCTAGAGAGGCTTGGCAAGCAATCGAAGGACTGAATTTTGCTATATGGTTTACAAAGTCAGTGGAGGCTGCACTTCGGGTTTTCAGTTGAGTTAGAGTCATCTCCGCCATGCAGCGTTTATGCAGAAAAAAGGCGGGACGGGAATCAAACCGTCCTATCTCTAGTTAGAGTAGCCGGGAAAATAAATGAGCGACCCTCATTTTGACTCGCGCGAAACGGCGAGGATGAGAGAGAGCGGGGAGGTATTTCTATATGCTTGCGGGCAATGATTGGACCTCCCAAAAAGGCTTGAGAAAATGGACTAGCAAGCCACAAAAAGGCAAAAGCTCAAAGAAGCAAATCAAAGGCCAAAGGCAAAAGTTGTGAAAGTTTAACCGAATAAAAGTGAAGTACTCAAAGAGTCAAATCAAAGGCCAAAGGCCGATTCACTACAAAAGCTGTCCCTCGCCAAAAAGAAATCAAAAAAGGCTCAACTCAGTGAAACCCGAATCGAATCACGTGCTAGAGAAAGCTACAAGGAAACCATATAGTGCGAGTCAGTCCCGAGAATGCAGTCCAGGAGTCTGAAAAGGGCTGTCTCCCGAAACATCTGAATTAATTTGCATCTCGGCGCAAAGGTACACGTATCAAGTTTCTTCTAAGTATTTATACGGTTTAATTTGGTAATAAGTAAGTAATGCATGAATTAGGATAAATCTAGTCCCACAGTCTCACTTTCATATTTTAAAAGTTTACTTAGATAGTGTGTGCCACCCTTTAATAGCATTGTTCGGGACGAACAACTAAAAGTGTGGGGTGATCTGATGGACCATAATTGTATGAATCATAAACACAGTTAAACCCACCAAATTAGACTCTTTGTCTATTTAACTTTTGCTTGTTAGTTCCGATATTTATCTACAGGGTATTTTGGAGTCTAGAGAGAATACAGGCTAAGGAGGAGTTTTTAAGCTGAAAATATATTACGAGTCATTCCAAGGTCACGACCAGATGCCGACTGAAGAAATATCATGAACATGGCATGGAATCACTCAAAACAAGTCCAACCGAAGAGCAACCAGAGTCAGTCCGGAGCGGAAATGAATCGATAGTTTTGTGAAAACCTCACAAAACTCACAAAACCTCCTTCACCTTGCCTTGTGACCGGAGGCTTTGGGGAATTGATGAGTCATGGGGGGCGGCTCCTCCCCCTCATGACTCACAACCGGCGGCTATTTGCTCCTTCCATGGATGCTTGCCACGTGTTCTCATCCTCATCCACATCTTCCCTTCCCTTAAGCCTATAAATACAAGCCATTCCCTTTGTAATCTTCATCCAAAAATCATTCCACCACAACACAATCACTTATCTCTCTAGATTTTGGCACTTTTGTAAGCTTTTGTTTGAAATCTATAATACTCCTGTTGGTTCTTAAGTATTCTAGTAATTTTTGAGTTTACTCCTGTTGGTTCTTGAGTATTCTCCTTTACTTACTGTCTTTCAAAAACCCTCGAATACTTAGCTATGGTATCCACCTCTATGGATAATCGTAGCTAAACTCTTCATTCGGTTGAAGGGGTGTACTTGTATCATAAAATGTTTTAGGCCATACTCTTAGTGCCTCTTCTTTGTATTCAAAACTTGTTCTATGTGCCACATATTAGGTCAGAACTTCCAAGGTTGAGTGGATGCTTGAAATGGCAAAACTCTTCCGTGGAGTTCGTGAACATACTCGGGTAAGTGGATGCTTGAAACGGCAAAGCTTATCTGAGGAGTTCGACCTCTCTAAAACACCATTTGGATTGATCGAAAATGATTGTTCAAATGGATGCACATAGGCGAGTATACCTTGAAATGGGGTGCTAGTCTAAATAGAACAAGTGATCTACGACCTTGAAATGGGCTAGACAGTGTGGCAAATCGAGCGCTTGAAATGGCCTTGATACACGTTTGAATACTTAGTAGGATCACTAAAGGTCAATGATAAACAGGCTATGATACAAGGCCCCCGAAACCGAATGCTTTCCTTAGATTAAACACCACCTGCATTTACTTTCAATTTTAGTATAAACCGCAATATCAACTGCTGACGTTCCGCAAGACTTGCCGATCACGCAACAACCGCTGTAAGTCTTCTCTTTTATTTTCAGTATTTACTTTGCTGCCATTTACTTTTCTGCACTAAAAACCAAAACCAACCAAAAAAACACTTACTTTTCCGCACTAAAACCTCAATCAACCTAAAACACGCTCCCTCCCTGTACGATCCCTCAAAGAACAACTTATCCCCCTAATTCCCTTGGGTTCGACCCCTACTTACCACTTGCTACCCAGTAGTAAAGTCACGAGTAGCGGAGATATAAATTTATTTTGCACAGAGAACACCGCACCTTAACGACAGTGCGGTGGGCTCCGTCAGTACACCTAAACCTCTCTTTGCAAATTGTTTGTGTTGTATTTTTATGAATAATAATTCAGTTATCAACAACTTGTCATTTAAGGTAGTGAATGATCAGACTTAAATTGATAATGTTCAGACTTAAAATGGTAATGATCAAACTTAACTTATGCATCTGTTAAGTCTGGATAATTTTTAGCACATTTATACCCTCGCATCTATTAAGTATATTTAAATAAGTCAGTTTTAAATTTTTTTTATTGACAAAAAGAGCCTCGGATTATGATTGGTCGAGAGTGCCACGTGTCGAATTCTTCGTTGGTTTATAGTTTTTATATTTAAATGTGGTTTTTGTTTGATCCAAAGTCTTAAATTATAGTTCAAATTAACAAAATTTTTAATAAAGGGCTAGAAAAAATAATTGGATGAAATTTTTTTATTAACAAAAATGAATTTTATTAGAAAAACTGAAACAAGGGTTGTCCGAGGACTACATCGAGGAGAATGTTGACAAACTCAACTGGACAACATATTAAAAAGTAAGGCCCTCCATGGGGTTCAGTCCATATCCTAGGAACCAAGGAGAATAACCGAATCGTCCCCGGTAACTCCAGCAAGCTCGGAACATGGTTACAAGGCTCCACACAGCCTGTGATGTAGAGACCGTCCGCATCAATTGCACGTCGCAATGCCCTTGCACAAGACTCCACAATACCTTTTTGAGGCCCCGAGTACGCCAAGGCCAATGCAGGACCGTTGGCTAAGGGACAAATGTAGACAAACTTGGTCTGGTAGAACTTCCATGAGACTTCATACGCAAAGCTAGGATCCAGCCATCTAAAGACAGCACGAGAGCTGGTGATCAAAGTAATGTCCGTATCTGCACCCAAATGAGCCTTACTTCCCTGATCGACATCATTTCATATGAAAAGCATCATAGCTTCAAAACCATCCATGGATTGAACAGTATCACGAAACAAACAATAAAGCTTGTTCGACCCATCATGCAACACAGCACCACCCCACATTAAGGGATAGACCCAGGAATAGGAATAGAGGGTGGCGAATTCAATTACATTAAAAAATCATATTTTTTGTATTGCACAAAAATTATTTGTTATTGAATCCATACTACACATTTCAGCTAATACTTTTGACAACCAAGCAATTCGATAAAAATGCATCTTCCACTTGTTGCGATTCAACCAAAACTAATATAAGCTCTTCGAACATCGTCAAGCTTACCATTGAGATACTTTCATTTTTTTTTTGCAAATCGTGTCACGTTCTAACTGGTTGATATCAAAATCATAATTAGTTTGCAGCCTTTGTAATTTTAGAGCATGCTTGTTGTTCACTATGTATCTGACTGTCTTGCTCTGAATTTTGAAACCAATATTAGAATTGACCAGTTTGTACACTTGTAGAAACAAAAATAAGTGTAATTTAATTACCTAAATAGTAAATTAAACTAATTATACAGATATTTATTAATTATATTATAATGCAAAAAAAATATTTGAGAAAAACTTGTGTCACCCCATTTACATACTTTCTGCTCACATTGCACCCTGCTGCTCAATGATAGCAAACGAGAGGGACAAGCCAACTCTGTCCAGTTTCACTTTCAACCAACGCCTCATGTGACACTCCAATCGCTCAAACTGAAGCAGGGCAGTCACCTTAGAAGGGTAAGCCTCCATGGAATGCTTTGGAATTGGAAGAATTTTCAGGTGTTATATCATAAATAGGTTGTTTACCCAATCATATAAACTTATTAAAAATGATTCTGTAATCTCATTTTAAACTTTTAAAGTACTAAATTCATCTGTCTATTCTAACACCCATAATCCATTTTTATTAATTCGTTTCGATATAGTTTATTTGATTGAATAGGAGATTTAATAACAATTTTTTATGGTGGATTTTTCCACCTCATACATATCAATTATTACACGAATACACATCTTATACTTATTGCATGAGAACTGTAATTGAGTCTTTTGAATATCTCTAGACTCTTGGAGCACATGCCACACAAAGGATGCACCAACCCAGATTTGATACTTGAATTGCGTCTATTCAAGCGCATGTCGTAAGGTACCTCTTTTACTTGAAACAATACACGATAACTTGACACTCAACACCTTCACGCGTCCATAGAACGAATAGACGAAGCAACAATACCTATAGAAAGCAACTTAAATACAATGTTTGAAGTCCGATAATCTATCATCATTTCTTTTTTAATTTTACCCCTAAAAAAAGATTAATAATTTTAACCGGAATTTAGAAAATAACAATAATTACAAGCAATAATTTATACTTTTTCCTTAAAACAACCATTTACACTGTCGGATCCAAGACACTAAAATTTCTTTTTTTGATAGATGAGTTCATTACAAGTCGGCACAGAATCAGTACATATATGTATTACTTACTACACTTTCTATCAATTGAAGCGCATGTCTTTTATATAGATTGTCATCCGAAAATCAGAGATCTGACTTTAGCGATGTATCAACGTTCGCAGCGCGCAGCTCCAGAACTTTACTGTCGACAACAAAATCTTAAAACAACACACCTACACGTACAAGAGATGACCTATGAACCGAACATAGGGCCGGCTGAATGGGGGCACCAAAAAAGCAACGGCTTAGTTTCATCTTGATTTTAATTGAATAATAATGTTATTTAAGCCCCCAAAATTAAAATAAAATTATATACAAGGCACCAAATGAAGAGTATCATATCTTAATATTTAATGAAAACTTGTATATAATTAACAATTACTATATATAAAATAAAGTATGTATTTAATATTAATTATTTAATAAAATAAATTACAGGCTAAAGGATTAAGTTAAGCCGATTCTGATCGAACCCATACCTGAGACATTGTAGGGAACTTCTCAATCCAACAGGGCACCGTCCTGTTAGCCAAAACTCGGACTCTATAACTTCAGACACATGATATCTAGTAAAAAGAAAACAAATAATTTAGCTGTTTGACAATCGACACTGCTGTTGTTAATTCAGTTATTATAAAGGTATTTTCGTCATTTCATTTTTTTTGATTCACTATTTTCGTCATTTTTTTTATTGTACTATTTTCGTCATTTCAAACATCCTAAATTCAACACCATGAAGTCAGATATTTATTCATATATATATTTCCGTAAAATTTAAATAATAAAAAAACATAAAAGCCAAAAATTGGTAGTAACTCCATACGAATCCCGAACTCTCTTCTCCTCCGATTTGATTCGTCTTCCATCGTCTCTCGGATTCATCCAATTAGCCTCCAGTTCGCACCCCGGATTCGAATTCGCTCCTTCACTCGCCGTTCAATTTTTAGCTCTTTTATTCACAATTTTTTTAAGTAATTAGGTTTCCGAAATAACCAAAATTCGCCGGCGTGTTTCTTTACCTTATTGGAGTTTGGGTAGATTTGTGGAATTCGAATGCCCTAATTTCTGGAATTTGAGTTGCTGACGTCATCTTCATCCATGGTGGTTCCGACGATGGCTTTGTACGCAGGTCCGGCCAGCAGCGTTTGCTCGACGCCTTACCAGAGCCAGATCAGCTCTCACGGGTCGTACGACTTCGATTTGAATTCCCGATCCGCCACGCCCTCGTCAGCACCCGGGGCATCATCGACATCACAGAAGTCAAACGTAGGTGGAATGTCGTGCCTGTTTTCCTCTCCACAGCACGTGAAACAGTCGTCGCCGTTGAGCTTTGCTTCCAGTGGTGGGGACGAATTGGGTTCTAGATGGCACGATATAGGTGAGGACTTTGGTTGCTCGCACTCGTATTCTCACTACCCGTCGCTGAGTGCGTCATCGTTAAAGCGAGATCAGAGCCCGGTGTCAGTGTTTCAGGGCCCAGTTTCATGCACCAGCAGTAGCGTGGTATCTTCTAGAAGTCCTCCCATGAGAAGTGTGCGAGAGAAGTATGGCGATTCTGGTAGGAAGATGTTCAATGGGTTTGTGAGAAGTGCCTTGCGGTCATGTGTTGATCATGATGCTGCTCCTAGTTTCGTTGGGGATGGTGAGGAAGTTGGTTTGGGCTTTACATCCATTTTGGGTGATGAGCTTACGTTCAATATGGAGGATAGTTTTGTGGAGGCGGATTTGGAGCAATATTCGAAAGACTTGCTGTTTGATGCACAGTCTAGGCATGCGATTTTCTGTGATAATTTTGTTGTTATGGCTTTTCGTGAAGCCGAGAAGGCTCACTGGGGACAGGTACTTCTTAAATTTGCGCAGCTGTCAGTACATTTATTGAATAAATTTTGTTGTAGTTGTTTTCGTCTGATCAATGTTAATTATCGGCTCGTGTAGATGAGAGTGAGTGGTGATCCTTATTTGCACCACTGCGTGGAGACAGCTGTGTCGCTTGCTTTGATTGGTGCCAACTCCACAGTGGTTGCTGCTGGTCTTTTACATGATACCATTGATGATTCATTCATTAGCTACGAGTATATTTCTACTACGTTTGGTGCCGAGGTTGCCGATTTGGTTAAAGGGGTGAGTGATACAGTATTTCAGTCTACCATTATCAGATTTTATCTGTACTACGTGTTCCAGTCCCACGATAGTGGCATAAACTTTTTGTTTGCATCTTAAATACATTTTTCCGATATAATAACTTAAACGTCATTTAGTGATTATGGATGCTTAGTATTTTTTTTTCAGGTTTCTAAATTAAGCCACCTGAGTAAGCTTGCACGCGAGAATGACACCGCATGTAAAACTGTTGAGGCAGATCGTTTGCATACAATGTTTCTCGCCATGGAGGATGCTAGGGCTGTGCTCATCAAGTTGGCAGATCGTCTGCACAATATGATGACGCTAGATGCTTTACCTCCCGCCAAGCAGCAGAGATTCGCCAAAGAAACTCTGGAGATATTTGCTCCATTGGCCAACCGCCTAGGAATATCAACATGGAAGGTGCAGCTAGAAAATCTGTGCTTTAAGCACCTGAACCCAGACCAACACAAAGACATGTCTTCTAAACTTGAGAAATCATTCGACAAAGAAATGGTGTCGTCTGCTGTTGAGAAGTTACATCGAGCTCTTAAGAAGGCAGGAGTCCCTTACCATGATATATCAGGACGGCATAAGAGTCTGTTCAGTATATACTCAAAAATGTTGAAAAAGAAGGTGAACATGAATAAAATTCATGATATTCACGGGCTGCGTTTGATTCTTGAAAATGAAGAAGATTGCTACAAGGCGTTGGAAGTTGTTCATCAGTTATGGCCTTTAGTTCCGGGGAGGCTCAAAGACTATATAACTCGCCCCAAGTATAATGGGTAAGCTATGACCCAAGGCTTGGGCCACTTTCCGTTCAGTTG
Organism: Rhodiola kirilowii; assembly: GCA_033675215.1. Taxonomy (NCBI): domain Eukaryota; kingdom Viridiplantae; phylum Streptophyta; class Magnoliopsida; order Saxifragales; family Crassulaceae; genus Rhodiola; species Rhodiola kirilowii. Next base: position 29,863,063 of record CM066196.1, on the reverse strand, counting down.
GTATTACAACCTGATCAATACTAAAGTGATACTTCTTGCATTTCAGGTATCGATCGCTTCACACTGTAATTACTGGTGAAGGTGGCGTGCCTATTGAAGTTCAAATTCGAACAAGAGAGATGCATACTCAAGCTGAGTTTGGATTTGCTGCTCATTGGAGATACAAGGAAGGTGACTGTAAATACTCTTCATTCATTCTTCAGATGGTTGAGTGGGCAAGATGGGTTGTCACCTGGCAATGTGAGGCAATCAGCAAGGACAGATCTTGCATCAGCCATGAAAATTCTCATAGGACACCATGCACTTTCCCTTCGCATTCTGAGGACTGCCCTTACTTTTATAAGCCCAACAGTGGCGAGGATGGCCCCCTATTCGTGGTCGTAATTGATAAGAACAAGGTACTTGTGGATCTTTATAACTTTATATATGCTTCAATAGATGAGAATACGAAAAATGAGGGAGTAAGGCATGTAAATTTACTGAGGGCTTAAGTAAAAACCCTTTTTGTCTGGCGTGATCTACGTCGATCGAGTTTGTCTTATATGCCTCATTAAATATCTAACATCGGTATCATTACAGATGTCTGTTCAAGAACTCCCTGCTAACTCAACTATTATGGACTTGATGGCAAAAGTTGGAGGAAGTTCGAAGTGGCTCCATTATGGAATCCCAGTGAAGGAGGAATTAAGGCCTAGACTGAATCACAAGTTTGTGACAGACACTAGTTGCAAACTAAAAATGGGTGATCTGGTTGAGCTGAGCCCATCCATCACTGACAAGTCACTCACCGAGTACAGAGAAGAAATCCAGAGAATGTATAACAGTGGCTTGGCTGTTTCCTATGGGTGGGTGGAGAAACTGACCGCGTAATGCCTCGGTTCCCATGATCAGGTTAAGTCAGAAGCCAGGACCAGTGCCACAAGCTGATTCTTCATGTTCTGGCAACACGGCTCCCTCATAATCCCATTCCCAGTTATTGGCTTCTAAATCTAAACTATGGTACAGGTTCTTTATGTATATTGTAGAGAGAAAATGTATCTGTACATGGACTAGCTTTATGTTTCTATCATCAACTAATTTATTTTGAAAATTAAGTAATCATATTTTCTATTTCTTCGGCCTTCATTTTCGGATTTTAAAATTGTTTTGCGGTTAGACGGTGAGGGCTTGCCGGAGGATTGACAGAAGAGAAAATGTTAAGATTGGCTCTTTTCTATGAAGATCCGCCGTGGGTAATTGATGAGTGTGTTGTGGTCTGCTCAGAGAGCTTCGTTTATAAAATTTATCTCCCCTCATTAAAGAAAGCCAGGTTGTGTTTCTCCGCTGACACCTCGACAAGATTACATGCCTTTGCCATCAGCAATGCTCGCTCTTGATCTTCAATCTGGGGGTGTCCATTTAAACTGAAATTTAACTTATTTTAATTGATCGTAACTGATATTAACTTATGTTAACTGATATTAACTTAACTGAAACTTATATTGACTGATATTAACTTATCATCATTATCATCATTATATCATCATACCATCATCATCATACCATCATCATCATACCATCATCATCATACCATCATCATCATATCACCATCATCATACCATCATCATCATCATCATCATCATCACACCATCACACCATCACCATCATCATCATACCATCATCATCAACATACCATCATCATCATCATATCATCATCATACCATCATCATCATCATATCATCATCATACCATCATCATCATCATACCATTATGATGTGTTGGAGTAAAATGTGCCATCTAGGCAAAACCAGAACTGTGCAAGAGGCTGTGCTAGATCAAACAGACAGTTCCAAAAAATCAGCACTCTCCTGATTTTTCCGAACTGATTTATCTCTATCTTACCTATGCGTGCGCCACATCATCAAACCTGATATTATCAAGATAAAGACATGCAGATCTCAACGGAAGTATTTTCTACTTTATCTAGGGTTTCAGAAATACAATCTAGGGTTTTCTTATCCCTTAGATTCACACGGCTACTATATAAAGAAGGCTAGGTGACGGAGCCCACCGCACTGTCGTTAAGGTGCGATGTTCTCTGTGCAAAAGCAAATTTGTATCTCCAATACTCGCGACTTAACTATTTTTGGTAGTAAGTGGTAAGTACTATACCTGCACAAATCCGGGTTGGCCCGACCGGCCCGACCCGTTCGCCCGACCGGCCCGACCCGTTCGCCCGGTAATTTGAACGGGCTTGGACATACATTATAGCCCGACGGACCAGCCCGACCCGGACCGTATTTCTTTTAGGGCCGGGCCTGGACACCTATTTTAGCCCGCCCGTTAACCCGCTGAAAATTAAACATAATATTTATTATTTTATTATATTATTTTAACTTAAAAAGAGAAAACCCTGATGTGTCATTGTTTTGTATTTGTGACTTATGAATATGAGTCTTTTAGGGCCGGGACGTCCCAGAGTGTAGCCAGCTCCGTAGGTTTGCGATTTCCTTTTAAATTCAGTAGCTGATACTGAATGCATCGAATTCTTGGTAGTCTTCTTCTCCTTGTCGTTGTTGTTGTTTTTCATCAAATTCTGATTGGATTCTTTTGTCATCTTCTTATTTACAGTAGAAATCTTAACGTAACCCCTAAATTTGAAAACCAAGTATACGACGACTTCAATATATTGCACTAAAGCTAAGTTGAACTTACCTGAGAAAATTTGGTTTATTGGATTTTCTTTGTGTTGATGCTTTTTGGATCGGAGGATGAAATATGCCTTGCTCAAAAGAAAGTGCCCATTTTAAAGTTGCTCCAAAAATGTTTGAGGAGCTGGAATGAATACTGTCAGTATTCCATTTAATCATGTATTAAAAGTTAACACATATTTGTAGCCCTATCAAAAAAATCAAATATTTGTAGCGGGCCGCGTTGGCCCGACGGGTAACCCGGTCCAGTCAATGGGCGGGCTTGGACATAATTTTGAGACCCAATTGAACGGGCGGGTTTAGCCCGACCCGGTTATACGGGCTATAAAATATCAAATAACCTGACCCGAATCCGTCCCGAACCCGCGTTTGTGCAGGTTTAGTACGTACGGGTCGAATCCAAGGGAATTAGGTGATTAATTGTTCTTTCGAAAGGGGGGATTTAAATAAAGCAGTTGGGAGGGATAGTTTTTTGGTTTTTAGTACTGAAAGGTAAAGTAACAGTTGATATTACAATTAAAGGAGAGATTCGGTTTCAGGGGCCTTGTATCATAGTCTGTTTATCATTGACCTCTAATGATAATGCTAAGTGTTCAAAAGTGTATCAAGGCCATTTCAAGCACTTGATTTGCCACACTGTCTAGCCCATTTCAAGGTCATAGAGCACTTTGTTCTATTTAGACTAGCACCCCATTTCAAGGTATACTAGCCTATGTGCATCCATTTGATCAATCATTTCCAATCAATCCGAATGGTGTTTTAGAGAGGTCGAACTCCTCAGATAAGCTTTGCCATTTCAAGCATCCACTTACCCGAGTGTGTTCACGAACCCCACGGAAGAGTTTTGCCATTTCAAGCATCCACTCAACCTTGAAAGTTCTGACCTAATATGTGGCACATAGAACAGGTCTTGAACACATAGAGGCACTAAGAGTAGGGTCTAAAACATTGTAAGATACAAGCACTCCCCTTCAACCGAATGAAGGGTTTAGCTACGAATATCCATGGAACAGGACATCATAGCTAAGTGCGTTGAAAAGTAAAGGTTTTTGGAAGACAGTAAAGTAAAGTTTTCGAAAGTAAAGACAGGAAAGTAAAGTTGCTGAATTGAAAAGACAGTAAAGTAAAGACGAGAATACTTACAAAAAAACCGTTGAAAGTGCTAAAGCTTCGATTCCTAAGTAAAGTGATTACAAGGATGGTGTTGTGAATCTAGAGAGAAGTGAGAGCTTCTCTCACTACTTGTGGTATGAGATGTTGGAATGAGATGGGATGATGATACAAGTGAAGAAGGGTCTCTATTTATAGGCTTGGAGAAGCCATAAGGATGCGACACTTGGCTCAAGGGGATTGGAGAGCTTCAAAGCCGCCAGGGGGGGAGGTGGCATGGAGGAAAGCCGCCGGGCTAGGTGGCATGTAAGGAGAGGAGGAGGGGAGTTTGTGAGAGGGGAGCCGCCGGCTAGGTGGAGGGGAGTGGGTGAGAGATGTGTGTTTGTGATCTTTCACAAAAGCCATCGGTCCCCTTTCAACTCCGGACTGATTCTGGTTGCCCTTCGATTGGACTTGTTTTGAGTAATTCCACGTCCGGTTCTTGAAAGTCAGAATTTGGTCGTGACCTGGAATGACTCGTAATTCATATTCAGCTTTAAAAGTCCTTTTTAGCTCGTATTCTCTCTAGACTCCAAAATACCCTGTAGATAAATATTGGAACTAACAAGCAAAAGTTAAATAGACAAAGCGTCTAATTTGGTGGGTTTAACTGTGTTTATGATTCATACAATTATGGTCCATCAGATCACCCCACACTTTTAGTTGTTCGTCCCGAACAATGCTTTTTAAAGGGCGGCACACACAATCCAAGTAAAAACTTTTAAATATGAAAGTGAGATTGTGGGACTAGATTTATCCTAATTCATGCATTACTTACTTATTACCAAATTAAACCGTGTAAATACTTAGAAGAAACTTGATACTTGTACCTTCGTGCCGAGATGTAAATTAATTTGGATGTTTCGGGAGATAGCCCTTTTTAGGCTCCTGGACTGCATTCTCGAGATCGACTCGCACTATATGGTTTCCTTGTAGCTTTCTCTAGCACGTGATTCGGTACGAGTTTCACTGAGTTGAGCTCTTTGATTCCTTTTTGGCGAGGGACAGCTTTTGTAGTGAATCGGCCTTTGGCCTTTGGCCTTTGATATTGAGTTGAGGTTTCTTCACTTTTGTTCGGTTAAAACCTTCACAATTTTGGCCTTTGGCCTTTGATTAGCTTCTTTGAGATTTTGCTTCTTTGTGACTTGCTAGTCCATTTTCTCAGCCTTTTTGGGAGGTCCAATCGTCGCCCGCAAGCATATGGAAATACCTCCCCGCTCTTTCTCATCCTTGCCATTTCGCGCGGGTCAAGATGAGGGTTGCTCATCTATTTTCCCGGCTACTAGGACTAGAGATAGGACGGTTTGATTCCCGTCCCGCCTCTTGCATAAACGCTGCATGGCGGAGATGACTTCAATCTTCACTGAAACCCGAAGTGCAGCCTCCACTGACTTCGAAAACCATATAGTTAGATTCGATCCTTCGAGTGCTTGCCAAGCCTCTCTAGGGCAGTTTATGTCAACTCCACATCCCCTGTATATCTCAGCACAAAGGGACAAATGAGAAGTTGCATTTTAAGTTTTTAAACAGTTGAATTTTCACAAGGTAAATGCATGAATTATGATCTATCTTTTTCACATTCTCAAGTTCATATTTTCAAAAAGATAATATTAAAGGGAAAAGGAAAAGAAAAACATGTTATGTACACAGGCGGTTCTCACCCCACACTTTTGAACGAAGGCGTGCCTTTCAGCACAACTTAGTTCAAAAGTCATGCAAATATATACAAGAGAAGAAAATCACATTAAGGAAAAGAGAAGAACTGAACTCCCTTTTACTGTGTCGTGTTGTGGAACGACATGCCTCGGAGCTGGAAAATCGAGGGAGTTTGGCTGGGGCCTTGAACTCTCAGCGCAGGCCCGGTAATTCTCGGAAGCTGCCTGGCTGATCTGATCTTGCTCCAAAAACCGATTCCTACATGTTAGACATTCCTTCTATACAAAAAATGGGTGAGAGCGACTTACGATAAAAACTAAATGACAGAAAAGAAAATTACTGAAAGTAAGATAGGTGTCGGGTTACCTCCCAACCAGTGCCTTTGTTTAACGTCGTTGGCTCGACGCATGGGGATCACAGGTTTGGATCCCACGGGCAGCTCAAGTCATAGTGTTGTGGAGTGCCTACTTTCATTTTTGCCTTGCCTTTCCTTGATTTCTTGTGAGATGATGTGCTTGGGTCCTGTTCCCATGGTTCTGGTGGTTTCTCCTTCCAACGTCTCTGAGAAGGCGAGGGACCTTTCACTACTAGCCTCTTGAATTGGGTTCTCTTATGTTTCGGGCTGCCTTGTCTAGTTGTGAGAAGATGCTCCATCAAGGAGTCGTTCTGCTTCGGCCCTTCTTCCATCCTCCTTTCAGCCTCTTCATTGATCACATAGTTTTCTGCAATCTGTCTATTGATCAAGGGGAAAAGTTGGGAAGCTTGCATCTTAAGGCTTGGTTCTGTCTCATCATGTCCGTCTGTGAGGATCCGGTCTCGGATGGTCTCGGCTGCTTGGGTAATGATAGTCGGGTATGACTCGGGCAGCTTGCCAGTGGTGTTCTGGACTTCCTCCTCTGCTGGCACGATCTCAGGTTCCCATGAAGACTTTTCCTCGTTGCTTCCGGTGCTTTCTATATCTGATTCTTCTGATGGTTCAGGAGTTTCTTCTGATGGCTCAGGAGTTTCTTCTGATGGTTCGGGAGTTTCTTCTTTTTTCATCTCTGGACCAGCCTCCACTATCTGTATTCCTCTATTAGGTCGGGGCATTGGCCTTCGTTTTGTGGCTTCGGCCAAGTCGTCTATAACATACCACATTTGAGTCAGGGATAAGTGAATGGCTGATCATCCCACTGCGTCATTGATCCTTGAGAACTCATCGGCCCTCATCCCACAAAGAAATTTTTGAAGAAGAAACACCTCCGTGAATCCATGGTGCGGGCAGCGTGAGACGATGGTGTCATAGTACGTGTAGTATTCATCTAAAGTCTCATCCTGGGATTGCTGAAGGCAGATGATCTTCTCGCGGGTGTCATGTCGTAAGGATGGGGGGGAGAATTCTTTCAGAAATTTAGCGCGAAGGTCCACGTAATATTTTGCACAACTAGCAGTTGAAGAGTGTTCAAAACATTTTAATTGAAACTCTTCTAACGTTACATTTTTTGGTTTCATGTGACGACTTATACGGTAGAAATGTTGGCAGTGTATTACTGGGTCTTCTCCGGTGGTACCTCCAAACTGAGGAAGATGTCGAGTCATCCATGCATACATAGTGGGCAGTGCAATGAAGAAGTGAAAAGGGAAAGAAAAGAACAACTAATCGAAGGCTAACTCCCCGGCAATGGCGCCAGTTTTGACGGAGCCCACCGCACTGTCGTTAAGGTGCGATGTTCTCTGTGCAAAAGAAAATTTGTATCTCCAATACTCGCGACTTAACTATTTTTGGTAGTAAGTGGTAAGTACGGGTCGAACCCAAGGGAATTAGGTGATTAATTGTTCTTTCGAAAGGGGGGATTTAAATAAAGCAGTTGGGGGGGATTGTTTTTTGGTTTTTAGTACTGAAAGGTAAAGTAACAGTTGATATTAGAATTAAAGGAGAGATTCGGTTTCAGGGGCCTTGTATCATAGTTTGTTTATCATTGACCTCTAATGATCATACTAAGTGTTCAAAAGTGTATCAAGGCCATTTCAAGCACTTGATTTGCCACACTGTCTAGCCCATTTCAAGGTCATAGAGCACTTTGTTCTATTTAGACTAGCACCCCATTTCAAGGTATACTAGCCTATGTGCATCCATTTGATCAATCATTTCCAATCAATCCAAATGGTGTTTTAGAGAGGTCGAACTCCTCAGATAAGCTTTGCCATTTCAAGCATCCACTTACCCGAGTGTGTTCACGAACCCCACGGAAGAGTTTTGCCATTTCAAGCATCCACTCAACCTTAGATGTTCTGACCTAATATGTGGCACATAGAACAGGTCTTGAACACATAGAGGCACTAAGAGTAGGGTCTAAAACATTGTATGATACAAGCACTCCCCTTCAACCGAATGAAAGGTTTAGCTATGAATATCCATGGAACAGGACGTCATAGCTAAGTGCGTTGAAAAGTAAAGGTTTTTGGAAGATAGTAAAGTAAAGTTTTCGAAAGTAAAGACAGGAAAGTAAAGTTGCTGAATTGAAAAGATAGTAAAGTAAAGACGAGAATACTTACAAAAAAACCGTTGAAAGTGCTAAAGCTTCGATTCGAAAGTAAAGTGATTACAAGGATGGTGTTGTGAATCTAGAGAGAAGTGAGAGCTTCTCTCACTACTTGTGGTATGAGATGTTGGAATGAGATGGGATGATGATACAAGTGAAGAAGGGTCTCTATTTATAGGCTTCGAGAAGCCATAAAGATGCGACACTTGGCTCAATGGGATTGGAGAGCTTTAAAGCCTCCGGGGGGGAGGTGGCATGGAGGAAAGCCGCCGAGCTAGGTGGCATGTAAGGAGAGGAGGAGGGGAGTTTGTGAGAGGGGAGCCGCCTGCTAGGTGGAGGGGAGTGGGTGAGAGATGTGTGTTTGTGATCTTTCACAAAAGCCATCGGTCCCCTTTCAGCTCCTGACTGATTCTGGTTGCCCTTCGGTTGGACTTGTTTTGAGTAATTCCACGTCCGGTTCTTGAATGTCAGAATTTGGTCATGACCTGGAATGACTCGTAATTCATATTCAGCTTTAAAAGTCCTTTTTAGCTCGTATTCTCTCTAGACTCCAAAATACCCTGTAGATAAATATCGGAACTAACAAGCAAAAGTTAAATAGACAAAGCGTCTAATTTGGTGGGTTTAACTGTGTTTATGATTCATACAATTATGGTCCATCACTAGGGTTCTCTATTATTTACGCAAGCAACTTTTGAGAAACACCGTGTGAGAGAGAGCCATCAATCGAGAGCGGATCGTATCATTCTTATCTACGAGCCTTCAAGCTTTAGTAGAAGGATTGTGGCTGCAAGTTGGTAAGCAAACTTGCTTCTTATTCTTGAACTTATACTTTGTTGCTGTGCAAATATTCTTCCGGAAGTTCAAGAGGTGTCATCGCTGCACTGCTCTAACCTGTGCGTGTAGTGCGACTCACACAACGAGACCATCGTCTCAACAAGAAGAATCTACTGACATCGGTTCGATTGCATCAGCCTCAGGCGGAGGTCTGGAAGTTCACGATGGGAGTCACTGGATCTAAGGGAAGCTTAGATCACACAATTCACTTGGAGGGTAGTATAGGCGAATCAGTAGTTTGAAAGACTGTTCAGACATTAATCTGTACTATATACCATAATAGTGGATTGTTCCTTGGACTTGGGAGAAGTCCCCCAGACGTAGGCTACATTGAGCCGAACTGGGTCACCAATTGCTTTGTGTTCTTTTTCTGTTGTTTGCACTTCATTCTGTTTATCTTAGTCTGTGCAACTAACTGTACCACTGAGTGTTCCACCTATAGCTGGTACAGTTAAGTTGAACTCACGCGTAGCTATTTCAATTGGTATCAGAGCCGGATCTCAACATACGGAGAAGAATCTTGGGAAGCTAGCTACCGTTCTAAGATGAGCATCAAGGAAGGACAAAGCACTACTCGCTCGGTGCTGTTAGAAGGGCCTAATTATGGTTACTGGAAAACCAGGATGAAGGCGTTCGTCAAAAATGTGGATGAGAAAGCATGGAGATCTGTACTAACTGGGTGGAACCCTCCCTTGCGGGCAAATGAGATGGCAAGTTAGTTCCCAAACCAAAAACAGAATGGTCTGAACTGGAGGAGCGTCTCGTAATGGGGAATGCCAAAGCTCTAAATGCCATCTTCTCAGCTGTTGATGAGTCAATTTTCAAGCTCATCCTGAACTGTGAAAGTGCCAAGGAGGCATGGGATACCTGACAGAACCGCTCGTCGTCAAAGCGATTTGTACAAATAAATTTATAATAGTCCGCTACTCGCAACTATACTACTGGGTAGTACTTGGTAAGTAGGGGTCGAACCCAGAGGAATTAGGGGGATAGGTTATTCTTTAAGGGATTTGTTCAGCGAAGGAGCGTGTTTTAGGTTGGTTGAGGTTTTAGTTCTAACAACTACGTGACTTTTTAGTTGGTTTTGGTTTTGAGTGCTGAAAAGTAAATTACAGAAAAGTAAATACTGAAATTAAAAGCGAAGACTTACAGTGGGTGATGCGTGAATTGCAAGTCCTCCGGATTGTGAGCAGTTGATGGTTGCAGTTGATTGAACAATAAAAGTAAAGACAAAGGGGATTCTGTGATTGCAAGAGAAGTATTCGGTCTTATGGGGCCTTGTATTATATCCTGTTCATTCTTTTAGTAACCCTTCTGAGTATTCAAACGTGTATCGAGGCCCTTTCGTAGCGCTCAATTTGCCACACTGTTTGTAAACCCTTGTTCTACTTCAGACTAATTCCTCCTTTCGAAGTATCTTAGCCTTTTGTGCATCCATTTGGTCCCTTTGGTCCAGTTTCCAAATGGTTTTAAAGATAGATCGAACTCCTCAGATAAGCTTTGCCCTTTCGTAGCATCCACTTACCCGAGAATGTTCACGACTTCCCACAGAAGAGTTTTGCCCTTTCGTAGCTTCCACTCAACCTTGGAAAGTCTGACCTTATAAATGGCACATAGAACAAGTTTTGAATACAGAGAAAAGAAACTAAACAAAGTAAAACATTTTATAAAACAAGAACTCCCCTTCAACCGAATGAAGAGTTTAGTTACGAATATCCATAGAGTTGGACATCATAACTAAATACTTGGGGATTTGGAAAAGAATACTCAAGAACCGACAAGAGTAAAGAGAGAAGAGAAAGAGATTACTCAAGAACAAACAGGAGTAACTCTTGAACTGTAACTGAAAGCTTGAGTACTCAAGAACAAACAGGAGTACTCAAGATCGAACTAAAGTATTTGAGAACAAACTGAACTTTTATTTATATCAAAACCAAACTTTACAAAGTAACAAACTTAGAGAGAGAAGTGGAGTGTGGTGTGTTGTGATTGCTTATGGCTTATGAAATGAGGAGGGATGGCTTGGTATTTATAGCCATGGAGGAGAGGAATGGATGGCCAAGATGAGGGCATGTGGTTTAGCATCCAAGGGTGGAGAGGAGGGGAAGAGGAGAGGAAGACAAGTGTCACAATGGGAGAGGAGAAGGCAAAGCCGCCGGCGGCTTTTGGTGTGGATGGAGGAGGATGTGACATGTGGTGGTGTGGGAGAGGAGGAGGGGTGGATGTGAGGAGAAAGCCGCCGGTCCATGTGGCATGAGGAGAGTGGTTGTGAGTTTTGTGCAGTTTGCACAAAACTATCGGTGTATTCCAGCTCCGGATTGTCTTCGGTTTCTCTTCGGTTTGATTTGTTTTGAATGATTCCATGTCAGGATCTTTAGATTTCTTCATTCAGCGTCTGATCTTGACCTTGGATTGTCTCCTGATATCTTTTCTGTGCTAAAAGCTCTTCCTTAGCGTGTATTCTCTCTAAGCTCTGAAATACCCTGTAGAAATGTATCGGGACTAAAACATCGAAGTTAGATAGACAAACAGACTAATTTGGTGGGTTTAACTGTGTTTATGATTCATACAATTGTGGTCCATCAGATAACCCCACACTTTTAGTTGTTCGTCCCGAACAATGCTTTATAAGGGCGTTACTAAGTAAGTTGGTTAAAATATGAAAATAAGATTGTGGTACTCGATTTTTCCTAATTCATGCATTACTACTTGTTACTAAATTAAACTGCGTAAATAAGTAGAAGAAACTTGATACTTGTACCTTCGTGCTGAGATGCAAATTATTTCGGATGTTTCGGGAGATAGCCCTTTTCAGGCTCCTGGACTACACCTTCGGGACCGTCTCGCACTATATGGTTTTCTTGTAGCTTTCTCTAGCACGTGATTCGATTCGGGTTTCAGTGAGTTGAGCCTTTTTTTGTTTTTTCTTTCTTCTTCTTTGGCGATGGACTGCTTTTTGTAGTGATTTGCCTTTAGCTTTTGATTTGACGTTGTTGAGTGCTTCACTTTTGCTCGGTTAAAACCTTCACATTTTTGGGCCTTAAGCCTCTTTTGATTTTCTTCTTTGAGTTTTTTGCTTCTTTGTGACTTGCTAGTCCATCTTGTTTTTTGCCTTCTTGGGAGGTCCAATCATCGCCCGCAAGCATATGGAAATACCTCCCCGCTCCTCTCATCTTTGTTGTTTCGCGCGGGTCAAGATGAGGGTCGCTCATCTATTTTCTCGGCTACTTTGACTAGAGAGAGGACGGTTTGATTCCCGTCCTTGCCTTTTACATAGATGCTTCAAGGCAGAGTTGACTTCAATTATTCACCGAAACCTGAAGTGCAGCCTCCACTGACTTCGAAAACCATATAGTTTGATCTGATCCTTCAAGTGCTTGCCAAGCCTCTCTAGGGCAATTTCTATCAACTCCACATCCCTAGGTTATCTCGGCACAAAGGACAAATGAGAAGTTACATTCTATGTTTTTAAACAGTTGAATTTTCACAAGGTTGATGCATGAATTATGATCTATCTTTTTCACATTCTCAAGTTCATATTTTCAAAAAGATATTATTAAAAAAGAAAAGAAAAACATGCAGATGGTTCTCACCCCACACTTTTGAACGAAGGCGTGCCTTAGTTCAAAAGTCATGCAAATATATACAAGAGAAGGAAATGACATTAAGGAAAAAGAAGAACAGAACTCCCTTTTACTGTGTCGTGCAAACGACATGGCATGAGGCTGGATAATCGAGGGAGTCTGGCTGGGGCCTCAAACTTTCAGCGCAGGCCCGGTAAATTCACGGAAGCTGCCTGGCAGATCCGGTCTTGCTCCAAACTTAATTCCTACATGAAAGATATTCCTTCTATACAAAAAGTGGGTGAGAGCGCTTATTGGAAATTTAAATGACAGAAAATAAAGTGCAGAAAAGTAAGATAGTGTCGGGTTACCTCCCGACCAGTGCACTTGTTTAACGTCGTTGGCTCGACAGTACCTCGTTCTTGATCATTGGTTGGGGTCCCATGGGTGGCTTAAGTCGAATTTTGCCACTATTCCTGTGTTACTTCCGGTACTTTCTATGTCTGATTCTTCTGATGGTTCGGATGTGACCTCCTCTGTAGGCTCTTCCTCTGAGCTTTCTATATCTGATCCGTTCATCACATCCTCTGTACTGTTACTTTCTGGACTGGCCTCAATACTTCGTATCCCATCATTGGGTTGAGGTACTGGCCCTCGTATTGCAGTTCCGGCCAAGTTGTCTATCACATCCCATATCTGAGTCAGGGATAAGTGTGCGGTTGTTCCTCCTACCGCGTTATTGATCCTTGAGAACTCTTCAGCCCTCATCCCGCAAAGGAATTTTTGAAGAAGAAAAACCTCCGTGAATCCATGGTGCGGGCAGCGTGAGATGATGGCGTCATAGTTCGTGTAGTACTCGGCCAAGGTCTCATCCCGGGATTGTTGAAAGTTCATGATCCTTTCTCGGGTTTGTTGTCGTAAGGATGGGGGGAGAATTCTTTCAGGAATGGAATGCTAACGTCCATGAAATATTTAGCATTCATAACAGTTGATGTGTAATACCAGATTGTCGCAAAGTCCGTTAGAGAGAATTTGAAGCAGTTAAGTTTAAACTCCTCTAACGTTTCATTATTAGGTTTTATATGCTGACAAACATGGTGAAAGTTTCGGCAGTGTAGCACTGGGTCTTCTTCATTCGTACCTCCGAACAGGGGGAGATGTAGTGTTGTCCATGCATACGAAGTGGGTAGCGTCATGAGAAGGAGAGAGAAAGAACAACCTATCCGATGGCTAATTCCCCGGCAACGGCGCCAATTTGACAGAACCGCTCGTCGTCAAAGCGATTTGTACAAATAAATTTATAATAGTCCGCTACTCGCAACTATACTACTGGGTAGTACTTGGTAAGTAGGGGTCGAACCCAGAGGAATTAGGGGGATAGGTTATTCTTTAAGGGATTTGTTCAGCGAAGGAGCGTGTTTTAGGTTGGTTGAGGTTTTAGTTCTAACAACTACGTGACTTTTTAGTTGGTTTTGGTTTTGAGTGCTGAAAAGTAAATTACAGAAAAGTAAATACTGAAATTAAAAGCGAAGACTTACAGTGGGTGATGCGTGAATTGCAAGTCCTCTGGATTGTGAGCGGTTGATGGTTGCAGTTGATTGAACAATAAAAGTAAAGACAAAGGGGATTCTGTGATTGCAAGAGAAGTATTCGGTCTTAGGGGGCCTTGTATTATATCCTGTTCATTCTTTTAGTAACCCTTCTGAGTATTCAAACGTGTATCGAGGCCCTTTCGTAGCGCTCAATTTGCCACACTGTTTGTAAACCCTTGTTCTACTTCAGACTAATTCCTCCTTTCGAAGTATCTTAGCCTTTTGTGCATCCATTTGGTCCCTTTGGTCCAGTTTCCAAATGGTTTAAAGATAGATCGAACTCCTCAGATAAGCTTTGCCCTTTCGTAGCATCCACTTACCCGAGAATGTTCACGACTTCCCACAGAAGAGTTTTGCCCTTTCGTAGCTTCCACTCAACCTTGGAAAGTCTGACCTTATAAATGGCACATAGAACAAGTTTTGAATACAGAGAAAAGAAACTAAACAAAGTAAAACATTTTATAAAACAAGAACTCCCCTTCAACCGAATGAAGAGTTTAGTTACGAATATCCATAGAGTTGGACATCATAACTAAATACTTGGGGATTTGGAAAAGAATACTCCAGAACCGACAAGAGTAAAGAGAGAAGAGAAAGAGATTACTCAAGAACAAACAGGAGTAACTCTTGAACTGTAACTGAAAGCTTGAGTACTCAAGAACAAACAGGAGTACTCAAGATCGAACTAAAGTATTTGAGAACAAACTGAACTTTTATTTATATCAAAACCAAACTTTACAAAGTAACAAACTTAGAGAGAGAAGTGGAGTGTGGTGTGTTGTGATTGCTTATGGCTTATGAAATGAGGAGGGATGGCTTGGTATTTATAGCCATGGAGGAGAGGAATGGATGGCCAAGATGAGGGCATGTGGTTTAGCATCCAAGGGTGGAGAGGAGGGGAAGAGGAGAGGAAGACAAGTGTCACAAGGGGAGAGGAGAAGGCAAAGCCGCCGGTGGCTTTTGGTGTGGATGGAGGAGGATGTGACATGTGGTGGTGTGGGAGAGGAGGAGGGGTGGATGTGAGGAGAAAGCCACCGGTCCATGTGGCATGAGGAGAGTGGTTGTGAGTTTTGTGCAGTTTGCACAAAACTATCGGTGTATTCCAGCTTCGGATTGTTTCGGTTTCTCTTCGGTTTGATTTGTTTTGAATGATTCCATGTCAGGATCTTTAGATTTCTTCATTCAGCGTCTGATCTTGACCTTGGATTGTCTCCTGATATCTTTTCTGTGCTAAAAGCTCTTCCTTAGCGTGTATTCTCTCTAAGCTCTGAAATACCCTGTAGAAATGTATCGGGACTAAAACATCGAAGTTAGATAGACAAACAGTCTAATTTGGTGGGTTTAACTGTGTTTATGATTCATACAATTGTGGTCCATCAATACCCTATCAACTCAATTTGAAGGAACTGACAAGGTGAAACAGTCCAGGATTCAGATGCTGACATCCAGATTTAAGGAGTTAAAAATGCAGGAGGATGAATCCATCAAGGACTTCAATGCCAGAGTCTGTGACCTTGTGAATGAGGCATCCACCCTCGGTGAAGCTCTACCTGAAGAAAAGGTTGTGCAAAAAATTCTGAGGTCATTGCCAAAACGATTTGCTATGAAGGTAACTGCTATAGAGGAGGCAAACAACACAAAGACTATGAGCTGGAAAGAATTGATTGGCAATCTGTGTACCTATGAATTGCAACACCTGACTGTACCAGAACCCAAGGTTAAATCTATCGGGTTAAAGGCTACAACCGGAATGCACGATGAATCAACTGATGGAGTGAGCGAGGAACTGGCGTTACTCACAAAAAACTTCAACAAACTGTTGAAGAAGATAAACAGCAGGGGTGCTGGCCAGAACAACCTGAATCAGTCAAAAACTCAAGAAGTTAGGAGAGTAGATTTCCAGCCAAGGGAAAGACAGTTTGACCAGAAGGAGAGGAGAGTAGATTTCTAGCCAAGGGAAAGACAGTCTAATCAGAAGGATAATGGCAAAAGCGGACGAACCAAAGGAATAAAGTGCAAGGAATGCGGAGGATATGGCCACATACAAGCTGAGTGTGCCAACACCCTGAAAAAGAGGAATGGGAAGTCACTGAACGTTAGCTGGAGTGATAATGAGACTGAGGAGAGCTCAGAGGAGGAAGAAACCAGCAACTTTGTCGCTCTGTCATGTATGATGGACTGTACCACTAACCCTGCCAGGACCAGTTCGGAAGAATGTGCCAAGAAAGCAGAAGCCGATATGGAAGAGAACGATGCTGAAGATAGTGATGAAGAAGAAATCACTGATGAGTGTGACAGGGCCTTGTCATGAGGCAATGCAAAAGTATATTTATAAGTCCATTACTTGTGACTTCACTATTGGGTAGTAAAGCGGTAAGTAGGGGTCGAACCCAAGGGAATTGGTGGATAGTAGTTCTTTGAGGACATTGAACAGAAATTAAGTGCGATTGGGGTTGGTTGTGGTTTTAGTACTGAAAGTAATACAGAAAAGTAAATTGCGGGAACAGTTGAGTTCAATATCAACCATACAACATACTTTTGGGTTGTCGCACGCTGTATTTCAAGCGCAATACGTGCCAAATATTATGTTGGATTGATGTTGAAAACTTCTGTAATGAAAGTAAAGTGCGGAAAGTAAATGTACTGAAAGTAAGTGCGGAAAGTAAATGTACTGAAAGTAAGTGCGGAAAGTAAAGACTGAAAATAAAGGTACTGAAAATAAAGAATGAAAGTAAATGTGCTGAAAGTAAAGTTAGTGACTGAATGTAAAGGTACTGAAAGTAAAGTTAGGTGCTTGAAAGTAAAAGTTAGTTGCTGAATGTAAAGTACTGAATGTAAAGGATCCTGAATGTAAGCAGTTGATAGTAAGACCGAAAGTAGAATGAAGAGTTAGTGTTTTGATCAAAGGAAAGGATTCGGTTTAGGGGCCTTGTATCATAGTTCCGTTCATCATTGACCGCTAATGATCATACTAAGTATTCAAAAATGTAACAAGGCCATTTCAAGCGCTTGCCACACCGTCTAGTCCATTTCAAGACATAGAGCACTTGTTCTAGCTAGACTAATACCCCATTTCAAGGTATATTAGCCTAAGTGCAGTCACTTGATCTCTCATTTCCGATCAAACCAAGCGACTTAAAGAGAGGTTGAACTCCACGGAAAAGCTTTCCCATTTCAAGCATCCACTTAACCGTGTATGTTCACGAACCCCACGGAAGAGCTTTGCCATTTCAAGCATCCACTCAACCGTGTATGTTCTACCCGAATATATAGCACATAGAACAAGCTTGAACACAATAGTAGCACTAAGAAAAGGGTCTAAAACGTTTTCATGATACAAGCACACCCCTTCAACCGAATGAAGGGTTTAGCTACGAGTATCCATGGAAGTGGATATCATAGCTAGTGCAAGAAAAGTAAATGGTTTGAAATCAAAGACAAGGAAAGTAAGGTTTTCGAAAAGTAACTCAAGAACAAACAAGAGTACTCGAGAACAAAGTGAAGTAAAGACAAGGAAAGTAAAAGAGCTTCGGTTTTGGACAAGAAAATAAAGAGAGCACAAGATCAAGAACAAGAGCAAGAACAAACTCAAGAACAAACTTGGAGCGCTTTTGGTATTGAAATGCAAGTGTTTACATGGATTTGTGCCTAAAGGATTCTAGAGAGATTCTCTATCTAAGTAGCCAAGGATTGTGGATGGATGTGGATTCAAGGGCCAAGCCCCTCTATTTATAGCCATAAGAGGCGGTTTGTGGTTGGCTTTGGACCAACCGACTTGCCCTCTAGTTGGTCCTCAAATCTTCGGTTTGAGCCTAGTTTGGAACCAAAGGGCAAGGCACATGGAGTGCACATGGGCGGCTAAGTTTGGGTGAGTCAAGGGGCATCCACTTGAGCTTGGTTGAGCCAAGGGTCATCAACTTGAACTTGGTTGTGGCTTGGTTTCAAACCAAAGGTCAACCGAAGTGAATAGTATAAGCTAACCGGGAAAGAAGTAGTTTGGTTGGACTTCGCCGGATTTTGAACAGAGAAAGGCTAAAACTGATCGGAGCATGGCTGTGGCTGGACTGGGCTTGATCGGAGCACCGCCGGAGGTTCGTCGGAGCTCACCGGAGCTCGCCGGAATTTGGGCCAGAATCTGGCCGGAGCTCTGGCCGGTGGTCCTTGGCTGTTGGACCATGGATTTGGAATGTTGAGGAGATTCTAAGACTGATCCATGAAGGATGTTTGGCCAGATTCTGCCCGGAGCATGGTCGAAATCCCAAAATGGCCAAAATTGCCCTAGTTTGGCCTTGATCGGGCTTGAGCTGGTTCCACTCGGGCGTTTTGTCTGGGAAGTGAGATTGTCCGAGTTATTGGGCATTTAAAACACTTAGGCCGAGCCAGAATTGCGATATTCCATGGTTTGGTCGAGCGACTTGGTTTCGGTGCCTATGCGCGCGGGGCCTTTGCTTTGGAACTGGGCCAACTGCCAATCTGCCCGAGCATTCTCCTTGGTTTTCCGACATTGTCCACCTTATTTTCTATTTTGATCACTTTGCTTGAGGTGGATTCATTAGAGCAGCTCGTTTGCCCGGGCAACTTGAATTCAGAGCTAGACAGCTCGGGCGTGGCCTGGGCGATGCCTGGGCGGGGACCTGGTTCTCTCGGTTCTCCCGGCACGGGCGCTCGGCACTCTCGGGCGCGCTCGGACGGGGACTTGGTTCTCTCGGTCCCTGGCCTACGGTACCCGGTACTTCCTCTCGGTCCCCGACTGGCTTTTCCGGGTCCCTGGCTGGGGTCCCTCGGTCCTGGGTGATTTTCCTCAGGCCATTGTCGATTTTCCTCGGGCCCTGGTTTTGATTTCTCAGCCAGAAATGTTTGGCAATCCTTTTTAGCTTAAGAACCCCCTTTTTAGCTCGTTTCTTCTCTAAACCTCAAAATACCCTGTAGAACAAAAATGGAACTAACAAGTAAAAGTTGTTAAGACAAAGTGTCTAATTTCGTGGGTTTAACTGTCTTGATGAATCATATAAATATGGTCCATCAGAGTGCATTACTGAGAAATATGCACTATTGTTCTCAAAGTAGACTGAATTGGTAGACATCAACAAGAGGCTAAATGCAGGGGTTATTCTGTTGAAACTGGAAAAATAAGAACTGGAGTCAAAAGCCAACATTCTTGCATATGAGAAAGAACCCTTGGAGAAAGAAGTACAAGAGCTGAAACAAACTTCTGAAGGAGATAAACAAGAATCAAACAAACTCTTGGAGGAGATGGGTGCAATCAAAAAGGTCCTAAATGGTCTGAACAGAGGATCCAAAAATCTGGACCAGATCCTGTCTATGCAAAGAGGTATAAAAGACACTACCAGTCTGGGATTCACTGGAGAGAAGAAAAATGGTAATACGAAGCGTGTGAAAGCAAATGGCACACTCCCTAAAGACAACAAGCGCAAGTCAGTGGATAAGTTTGTCTGTGCCAAAGAAAACTACAACCAGCTTCGTGTCCCTGGAGATGATGAATGGCAACGTGCTAGGATCTGCTACTACTGCAGCAAACCTGGGCACATCAAGCGTCATTGCTATCGCTATAGCGAGACAGTCAGTACAGAGAGCCAACAAGGAGACGAAGCAACATGGTATGGAGACCAAGGAATGATCAATACTGCTATGTCTCCTACAGTTCTACTGACAAGGAAGATGAGGAGTGCTGGTTCTTTGACAGCGGCTGCTCAAGGCACATGACTAGAGTCCGAGAAAACCTGACTAATCTGAGACCAATCGACGGACACCACGTAACTTTTGGTGACGGGCAAAGAGCAAGAGTTCTCGCTAAGGGAACACTGAATGTGGCAGGCATACAACATCTAGAAGATGTCTATTGGGTTGATGGGTGATGGACCATATTTATATGATTCATTAAGGCAGTTAAACCCACCAAATTAGACACTTTGTCTTAACAACTTTTACTTGTTAGTTCCATTTTTTGCTCTACAGGCTATTTTGAGGTTTAGGGAAGAAACAAGCTAAAAAGGGGGTTCTTAAGCTAAAAAGATTGCCAAACATTTCTGGCCGAGAAATCACAACCAGGGCCCGAGGAAAATCGACAATAGACCGAGGAAATTCACCCAGGGCCGAGGGACCCCAGCTAGGGACCCGAGTACCATAGGCCAGGGACCGAGAGGAAGTACCGGGTACCGCAGGCCAGGGACCGAGAAGAAGTACCAGGTACCGCAGGCCAGGGACCGAGAGGAAGTACCGGGTACCGCAAGCCAGGGACCAAGAGAACCAGGTCCCCGCCCGAGACCCTGTTCGAGGCCCGCGTCCGGAAATGCCGAGGCCCCGCCCAAGCATCACCCAGGCCGCGCCCCGCGCACCAACCGAGCCGCCCAGGTCCAAATTCAAGTTGCCCGGGCAAACCAGCTGCTCTGACGAATCCACCTCGAGCAAAGTGATCAAAATGGAAAATAAGGTGGACAATGTCGGAAAACCAAGGAGAATACTCGGGTAGATTGGCAGTTGGCCCAGTTACAAAGCAAAGGCCCCGCGCGCATAGGCACCGAAACCAAGTCGCTCGACCAAACCATGGAATATGGCAAATCTGGCTCGACCAAAGTGTTTTAAATGCCCAATAACTCAGACAATCTCACTTCCCAGACAAAACGCCCGAGTGGAACCAGCTCAAGCCCGATCAAGGCCAAACTAGGGCAATTTCGACCGTTTTGGGATTTCGACCATGCTCCGGGCAGAATCTGGCCAAACATCCTTCATGGATCAGTCTTAAAATCTCCTCAAAATTCCAAATCCATGGTCCAAAAGCCAAGGACCGCCGGCCAAAACTCTGGCCAGATTCCGGCCAAACTCCGGCGACCTCCGGCGACCCTCCGGCGGTGCTACGATCAAGCCTAGTCCAGCCATAGCCATGCTCCGGTCAGTTTTAGCCTTGCTCCTGTCAAAATTTGGCGAAGTCTAACCAAACTACTTCTTTCCCGGTTAGGTTATACTATTCACTTAGGTTGACCTTTGGATTGATTCTAAGCCACAATCAAGTCCAAGTGACTTGTCCCAAGCCTCAACCAATTTCAAGAGCTCAAGTGGATGTCCCTTGGCTCACCCAAGCCCTAGCCGCCCATGTGCTCCCATGTGCCTTGCCCTTTGGGCACAAACAAGTCCAACCAAGCTCACTTGAGGAGGGACTAGGAGGCAAGTCGGTTGGCTCCAAGCCAACTACAAACCGCCACTCTTGGCCTATAAATAGAGGGGCTTGGCCCTTGAATCCACATCAATCCACAATTCATGTAATCTCTCTAATTTGGATCTTTTGTTACTTCACTCACAAAGCTTGTAAACACTTTACTTTTGGGAATCAAAAGCTCCAACTTCTCTCTTGTTCTTGAGTTACTCTTGTTTGTTCTTGAGTACTCTTGTTTTTTCTTGAGTTACTTTTCCAAAATCTTACTTTCCTTGTCTTTACTTCACTTGTTCTTAAGTACTCTTGTTTGTTCTTGAGTTACTTTTCCAAAACCTTACTTTCCTTGTCTTTGATTTCAAACCATTTACTTTTCTTGCACTAGCTATGATATCCACTTCCATGGATACTTGTAGCTAAACCCTTCATTCGGTTGAAGGGGTGCTTGTATCATAAAACCATTTTTAGACCCTTTTCTTAGTGCTACTTTTGTGTTCAAACTTGTTCTATGTGCCATACATTCGGGTAGAACATACATGGTTGAGTGGATGCATGAAATGGCAAAGCTCTTCCATGTGGTTCGTGAACATACACGGTTTAGTGGATGCTTGAAATGGCAAAGCTTTTCCGTGGAGTTCAACCTCTCTTTAAGTCGCTTGGTTTGATCGGAAATGAGAGATCAAGTGACTGCACATAGGCCAATATACCTTGAAATGGGGTATTAGTCTAGCTAGAACAAGTTCTCTATGTCTTGAAATGGACTAGACGGTGTGGCAAGCGCTTGAAATGGCCTTGATACATTTTTGAATACTTAGTATGATCATTAGCGGTCAATGATGAACTGAACTATGATACAAGGCCCCTAAACCGGTCAATGAAAACACCAACTCTTCATTCTAATTTCAGTCCTATTATCAACTGCTTACATTATGTACCCTTTACATTCAGTACTTTACAATCCGCAACTAACTTTTACTTTCAGTCACTAACTTTACTTTCAGTACCTAACTTTTACTTTCAGCACATTTACTTTCAGTCTTTATTTTCAGTACCTTTATTTTCAGTCTTTACTTTCCACACTTACTTTCAGTACCTTTACGTTTCCGCACTTTACTTTCATTACAGACATTTTCAACATCAATCCAACATAATATTTGGCACGTATTGCGCTTGAAACACAGCGTGCGACAAACCAAAAGTATGTTGTATGGTTGATATTGAACTCGACTGTTCCCGCACTTACTTTCAGTACATTTACTTTCCTCACTTACTTTCAGTACATTTACCTTTCCGCACGTTACTTTCATTACAGACGTTTTCAACATCAATCCAACATAATATTTGGCACATATTGCGCTTGAAACACAGCGTGCGACAAACCAAAAGTATGTTGTATGGTTGATATTGAATTCGACTGTTCCCGCAATTTACTTTTCAGTATTACTTTCCGAACTAAAACCACAACCAACCCCAATCGCACTTAATTTCTGTACAATTTCCTCAAAGAACTACTATCCACCAATTCCCTTGGGTTCGACCCCTACTTACCGCTTTACTACCCAATAGTGAAGTCACAAGTAGTGGACTTATAAATTGTATTTTTTCATTGCCTCGCGACAAGGCTCTGTCAAAATTGGCGCCGTTGCCGGGGAATTGGAATTGCAATCGGATAAAGTTCTTTAATTTTGTACTCGCTTCTGCATAACCATGTCTCGTGCAGGAAGCCACCATGACTACCAGGATGACGACGAGATGAATCTGTACGATCAAAATAATGAGGCGCCGCCTCCATTTCTTGACGATCCGAAACAGCTCATCCGAGACCGAAACCGTGTTTTCGGGAAGGCGCCCGAAGAAACCAAGGGCCTCCCGAGGACCGAAATGAAGCTGGCCCAGCGCAGCAACCCCCTAGACACCCACCACCTCCTCAATGTCGACAAGCACCAAGGCGAGAACCCATCTTCGATGACTACTATGGGGATAACAACTTCCGCGAACCTACTATGGGAGAACTATCGGCACCAGATTTCAGAAATCAACCGTGGTGCATTTACGAGGGCCCTGAAATGGAAAACATTGCCATCAACACATCAGTGGTCCACAACTTGCCCAAGTTCTCAGGAACTCATGGAGAATCTACGACAACTCATCTCCAACGCTTACATGGCATTTGCCAAAATCTAAAACCCAATGGAGTGAATGTAGAGGACTTCAAATTGAAGGCTTTCTACTTTTCCCTCATTGACTCGGTGAACGACTGGTTCCTTTCATTGCCTTCGGGTAGCATCAGAATGTGGGCTCAGATGCAAAAGAAATTTCTGGACAAATACTATCCGGCAGGATGAGCGATGCAAGTAAGAAGGCATCTGCAGGACATAAGGCAGGGGCCTAATGAAACCATGTATGACTACCTGGAAAAGTTCAACCGCCTGGAGAGAAGCTGCTGCACTCTCGGACTGCCCGGGAAACTCATCATCGAGTACCTCATTGATGGATTAAGACACTTAGACAAAATGCTCCTGGATGCCTCAGCTAGAGGATCAATGATGAATCTATCATTAAGCGGCATAAGGCAACTCATCACCGATGTTGCTGAAAATGCCGGATTTAGAGAGGAGACAACTCGACAGGAAGAATTTTCCTGAACAAAGAATGTGGCGAAGGCCGAGACACCGATGAACTCCATGCCAGAGGAGATGAAACAAATGAAGGAGATGATGTTTCAGATCCTACGAAGGCAGACAGTTCAAGTAAAGCCTTGCGAGTTTCGTGGTTCTACGGATCACAAGACTGACGCATGCCCGACATTAATACTAGAAGAACCGGCAGAAGTGAATGCAGTGGTAGGATACCAAGGATACAATAACAACAGCAACGACAGAGCCTCACCAAGCCGGTAGTATGGTCAAGCAACCAGCCCGAACTGGCGGAACGAGAACCACCCTCCGAGGGAGACACAACAAGCCGCACCTCAACCAGCTCAGTCGTTCTACCAACCTCCCCACCGGCAGTACAACCAGAATGCCCCATCGACAGGCCAATACCAACAAAGGGGACCAAACTAGTACTCGACAGGCCAATATTAATAGAAGGGACAGAATCAGTACCAAGCCAGCTCGAGCAATCAGCAAGGACCAAACAAGTCGCTTGAAGACACAATGAAGGAACTCGCAGGAAGCGTACATCAATTGGGTACTTCGCTACACCAGATCCAGGCGAAAACTGACGGAGCAATTATAGATTTGACCAAACAAATGTCCCAGCTCGCCACCTCAATATCCACACTCACTAATGAGCCTGGTCGACTTCCTTCACAAATCGTCCAAAACCCAAAGGGAAATATTAGCATGATAAAGATGTCAGACATGAAGGAGGCACTGGAAGTAACAGCACAACCCTCACTATCAACTACAGAAGTAGATAAGGAAGAATTCATTGGTATGGTGTGGGAAGATGAAGCATATGCCCAGTCATTCAGAGAACTAATGGCCAAAGAAAGACTCAAAGAAGCACAAACGGTAGCGCTACTGGCGGAACAACAACGAGGACCCACAACTTACAAACCTACGGTCAAGCACTTCACCCGTAGGCACCGTCCTGATTGGAATCAAGAGGAAGATCGACCCAATGATGGCAGAACATGGGTCACGCATGCTGACAATGGACGCTATGCGTTCACCATTAACATGACACCACCGCCAATCACACACTTTAACGTACTAGCATCTGGCTGGGATATTGGGGCTCAAGATTCATCTTACTCTATGAAGATCATTGCCTCCGAAGATCATGCGACCCAAAAGAACAAGGTAGAAAAGGAATTGGAGCCAAGGAATGGGCAAAACGGCCTGATGACGGAGAAGCTCCTCACTTGGAATCATGAGACACAACTGGAAATGGGTAAGGACCCAGGGGCCTTCACGGTCACCTGTGGTATCGGCAAAGCTCAAATTCATCGTTGCTTAATTGATCTTGGGGCCGCCGTCAATGTCCTGCCTTACCCTCTATATTGCTCATTGGGGCTTGGTCCATTGAAGCCACCAAAGTTATAAATCGAGTTGGGGGACAAGTCGTGTGTCCATCCGGTTGGAGTGCTAGAAAAGTTAATGCTCCGTGTGGGAAAACTCGTCGTTCCTGTGGACTTTTATGTGATACCAATCGGAGATACCAGCAAGGACGACCCTCCAACACTCATATTGGGACGGCCATTCCTTTTCACCACGAGGGAAAAGATCAACATGAGCAAGGGCTCATTGACGCTTGCATTCGGCGGTACAATTTCAGACTTCTACATCTATGATGATGGCCGCACGGATACAAAGAAACCACCAGACATTGTGAACACCTCTGATCTCAATGCACTAGTTTCTAACCAACCAAGAGAGATAAAGAGTGTGACTAGACCAGCAGTTATGGTCAAAAGATCCTCACCTACTTGGGAGAATAGGAAGGCAAAACCGCCCGGTCAATGGAGTCCTGTCCCGAGCACATCATCTCACAAGAGCCTTGGAAGGGTCAAGGCAAGGATCAATGTAGGAGCCGTGGCAAAATTTGACTTGAGCCGCCCATGGGACCCAGAACCCTCCTAAGTGAGGTATCGTCGAGCCAACGACGTTAAACAAAGGCACTGGTCGGGAGGTAACCCGGCATTTTTCTTGCTTTCAGTCATTTTACTTATGTCTTTTAGCTTTTTCAGCCGTTCTCATCTTTCCTGTAAATATTTGCTTGCAATTGGCTTTTGAACTAAGTCATGTCGAGAGGCACGCCTTCATTCAAAAGTGTGGGGTGAGAACTGCCTTTGCACATAGTTGTTTAACATGCTTTCTTTTTTCCTTTTCCCTTAATATTATCTTTTTGAAAATATGAACTTGGGAATGTGAAAAAGATAGATCTAAATTCATGCATTTACCTTGTGAAATCTCGACTGTGTAAAAACTTGAGGATGTAACTTCTTATTTGTCCCTTTGTGCTGAGATATATAGGGGATGTGGAGTTGACATAAAATGCCCTAGAGAGGCTTGGCAAGCACTCGAAGGACCGGATTTCACTATATGGTTTACGAAGTCAGTGGAAGCAAATCAAAGGCCAAAGGCCAAATTGTGAAGGTTTTAACCAAAACAAAAGTGAAGAAGCTCCAATTCAAAATCGAAGGCCAAAGACCAAATCACTTCAAAAGCTATCCCATCAAAAGGAAATCAAAGAGCTCAAATCATTGAAACCCGAACCATATCATGTGCTAGAGAAAGCTACAAGATAACCATATAGTGTGAGTCGGTCCCAAGAATGCAGTTCAAAAGCCTGAAAAGGGCTATCTCCTGAATCATCCAAATTAATTTGCATCTCGACTCGTAGGTACAGGTATCAAGTTTCTTCTATGTATTTACACGGTTTAGTTTGGTAACAAGTAAGTATTGCATGAATAAGATAAATCTAGTCCCACATTCTCACATTCTTATTTAGAGCTTTTTACTTGGATTTTGTGTTCCTCTTTCGAATAGCCTTCTTCGAGACAAACAAGTATAAGTGTGGGGTATTTTGATGGACCATATTTATATGATTCATTAAGACAGTTAAACCCACCAAATTAGACACTTTGTCTTAACAACTTTTACTTGTTAGTTCCTGATGAGTCGTATTTATACGACTCATAGAGTCAACAAAACCCATCAAATACGACACTTAATCATGAGAATACTTGCTTGTTAATGTCGTTTTGTATTTCAGGGCCTTTTGGAGTCTAAAGAAGAATCGGGCTTAAAAAGGGCATTTTATGCCAAAATCACCACAAGGCATTATTGGGCCACACTTGAGTTCCAAGCCAAAACTAGCCCACTTGCAAAATCTTGATGATTCTAGAAGCATCTCATCATTTGGCTCCTGCCAATCCATTTTGACTACTTCCAGAGCAAGAGTGCCTTGATGATTCTAGAAGCATCTCATCATTGGCTCATGCCAATCCACTTGTGCCACTCCAAACTTGGTGCCCAAGACAAGAGAAACCCTAGCTCATTTTTCTATAAATAGAACCTCCTGGTCTAGGAAAATAGTGTCATTCATTGAGATTGGAGTCCCATCGTGTGCCCCATTTGTGTGCCTCATTGGGGGCTTCTCTCTCTACTCCTTCATTTCCAATAGAAAGCAATCCTTTACTTTTCTTGTCTTTACTTTCTTGTATTTACTTTTCTTGTCTTTACTTTCCTCTATTTACTTTCCATGTATTGCTATTGTATCCCTTCCATGGATATGAGTAGCTAAATCCCATATTCGGTTTAGGGATCCTTACATTGTGGCAAGGTTTTGAGACCCTTTACTTAATGTTATTTTGTGTTCTACTAGTGAACACAAAGTTAGATCATTAGAGGTCAAAGATGAACAAGCCACAATAGTGTTGTCAACACATTTTGAGATCCATGTCCTTAATGCTATTTTACATTTCACTAGTCCTTGGGCTTAATCCCACGGATCAAATGCAAGGCTAAGTGGAAGTTTTGCCACAAAGCTTAGCCAACAAATGATCCCTATTGTAACATCTACCGGATGCCTTGTCGCAATGGTGGATAGTACACATAGGTTGAGCAACACCCTTGCCGGGTTGTTCGATCTAACAAAGGACTAGATTAGGAGGCCAAACACCTTGCCAAGTGAGGTTGTGGAGCTTAAATGCTTTGGGTTGTCCTTGACACCACACAACTACCTTGGTGGTTCTAGGCTGTGGAGTACCACCTTTGTCGGGGTACCTTGGGTTGTCACCTTTGTTGGGACACCACACTCTATGAAATGTAGAATAGATCATTAGATATCCGTGATGAATGTGTAACAATAAATCCCTAGACCGAATACTTCTTTTTGTTTACCTTCGCTTATTTACTTTTTGCACTAGTCTTTAAACTGTTTCAAAACCCCCAACCATTTTACTTTCTTTTACTGTTTTCATAGAGCAACAAGTAACCATTACAACTCCTCTGGGTTTGACCCCCACTTACCGCTTTACTAATTCATAGTAAGCTAAGGGTAGTGGAATTATAAATGTATATTTGATTTGGCCTCGCGACAAGGACTTATCAGTTCCATTTTTTGCTCTACAGGCTATTTTGAGGTTTACGGAAGAAACAAGATAAAAAGGGGGTTCTTAAGCTAAAAAGATTGCCAAACATTTCTGGCCAAGAAATCACAACCAGGGCCCGAGGAAAATCGACAATGGCCCGAGGAAATTCACCCAGGGCCGAGGGACCCCAGCCAGGGACCTGGGTACCGCAGGCCAGGGACCGAGAGGAAGTACTGGGTACCGCAGGCCAGGGACCGAGAGAAAGTACCGGGTACCGCAGGCCAGGGACCGAGAGGAAGTACTGGGTACCGCAGGCCAGTGACCGAGAGGAAGTACCGGGTACCACAGGCCAGGGACCGAGAGGAAGTACCGGGTACCGCAGGCCAGGGACCGAGAGAACCAGGTCCCCGCCCGAGACCCTGTCCGAGGCCCGCGTCCGGAAGTGCTGAGGCCCTGCCCAGGCCGCGCCTCGCGCACCAGCCGAGCCGCCCAGGTCCAAATTCAAGTTTCCCGGGCAAACGAGCTGCTCTGACAAATCCACCTCGAGCAAAGTGATCAAAATGGAAAATAAGGTGGACAATGTCAGAAAACCAAGGAGAATACTCGGGTAGATTGGCAGTTGGCCCAGTTACAAAGCAAAGGCCTCGCGCACATAAGCACCGAAACCAAGTCGCTCGACCAAACCATGGAATCTGGCAAATCTGGCTCGACCAAAGTGTTTTAAATGCCCAATAACTCAGACAATCTCACTTCCCAGACAAAACGCCCGAGTGGAACCAGCTCAAGCCCGATCAAGGCCAAACTAGGGCAATTTCGACCGTTTTGGGATTTCAACCATGCTCCGGGCAGAATCTGGCCAAACATCCTTCATGGATCAGTCTTAGAATCTCCTCAACATTCCAAATCCATGGTCCAAAAGCCAAGGACCACCGGCCAAAACTCTGGCCAGATTCCGGCCAAACTCCGGCGGTGCTCCGATCAAGCCCAGTCCAGCCATAGCCATTCTCCGGTCAGTTTTAGCCTTGCTCCGATCAAAATCTGGCAAAGTCCAACCAAACTACTTCTTTCCCGATTAGGTTATACTATTCACTTCGGTTGACCTTTGGATTGAAACTAAGCCACAACCAAGTCCAAGTGACTTGTCCCAAGCCTCAACCAAGTTCAAGAGCTCAAGTGGATGCCCCTTGGCTCACCCAATCCCTAGCCGCCCATGTGCTCCCATGTGCCATGCCCTTTGGGCACAAACAAGTCCAACCAAGCTCACTTGAGGAGGGACTAGGAGGCAAGTCGGTTGGCTCCAAGCCAACTACAAACCGCCACTCTTGGCCTATAAATAGAGGGGCTTGCCCCTTGAATCCACATCCATCCACAATTCATGTAATCTCTCTAGTTTGGGTCTTTTGTTACTTCACTCACAAAGCTTGTAAACACTTTACATTTGGGAATCAAAAGTTCCAACTTCTCTCTTGTTCTTGAGTTACTCTTGTTTGTTCTTGAGTACTCTTGTTTGTTCTAGAGTTACTTTTCCAAAATCTTACTTTCCTTGTCTTTACTTCACTTGTTCTTAAGTACTCTTGTTTGTTCTTGAGTTACTTTTCCAAAACCTTACTTTCCTTGTCTTTGATTTCAAACCATTTACTTTTCTTGCACTAGCTATGATATCCACTTCCATGGATACTTGTAGCTAAACCCTTCATTCGGTTGAAGGGGTGCTTGTATCATAAAACCATTTTTAGACCCTTTTCTTAGTGCTACTTTTGTGTTCAAAGTTGTTCTATGTGCCATACATTCGGGTAGAACATACATGGTTGAGTGGATGCTTGAAATGGCAAAGCTCTTCCATGGGGTTCACGAACATACACGGTTAAGTGGATGCTTGAAATGGCAAAGCTTTTCCGTGGAGTTCAACCTCTCTTTAAGTCGCTTGGTTTGATCGGAAATGAGAGATCAAGTAACTGCACATAGGCTAATATACCTTGAAATGGGGTATTAGTCTAGCTAGAACAAGTGCTCTATGTCTTGAAATGGACTAGAAGGTGTGGCAAGCGCTTGAAATGACCTTGAGACATTTTTGAATACTTAGTATGATCATTAGCGGTCAATGATGAACGGAACTATGATACAAGGCCCCTAAACCGAATCCTTTTCTTTGATCAAAACACCAACTCTTCATTCTACTTTCAGTCCTATTATCAACTGCTTACATTCAGTACCCTTTCCATTCAGTACTTTACATTCCGCAACTAACTTTTACTTTCAGTCACTAACTTTACTTTCAGTACCTAACTTTTACTTTCAGCACATTTACTTTCAGTCTTTATTTTCAGTACCTTTATTTTCAGTCTTTACTTTCCGCACTTACTTTCAGTACCTTTACCTTTCCGCACTTTACTTTCATTACAGACGTTTTCAACATCAATCCAACATAATATTTGGCACGTATTGCGCTTGAAACACAGCGTGCGACAAACCAAAAGTATGTTGTATGGTTGATATTGAACTCGACTGTTCCCGCACTTACTTTCAGTACATTTACTTTCCGCACTTACTTTCAGTACATTTACCTTTCCATACGTTACTTTCATTACAGACGTTTTCAACATCAATCCAACATAATATTTTGCACGTATTGCGCATGAAACACAGCGTGCGACAAACCAAAAGTATGTTGTATGGTTGATATTGAACTCGACTGTTCCCTCAATTTACTTTTCAGTTTTACTTTCAGAACTAAAACCACAGCCAACCCCAATCGCACTTAATTTCTGTACAATTTCTTCAAATAACTACTATCCACCAATTCCCTTGGGTTCGACCCCTACTTACCGCTTTACTACCCAATAGTGAAGTCACAAGTAGTGGACTTATAAATTGTATTTTTGCATTGCCTCGCGACAAGGCTCTGTCAATGGGCTAAAGGAAAATCTGCTAAGCATTAGCCAGTTTTGTGATGGCCGAAATCAAGTTCAATTCACAAGAAATTCTTTCTAAGTCTACGACAAACATGGTGTATGCGTGATGGAAGGAGATCGTGCTAGCAATAACTGTTATCTCCTAAGCCGTGCTACAACCCCAACAGCAATTACATGCATGTTGAGCAGGATCGATGAAGTTAATCTTTGGCATCAACGCTTGGGTCACATAAACTTCAGATCCTTGAAGTTCCTGGCCAACTAAAGGCTACTTGAAGGTATTCCTAATATTAGAGGTGATATGCAAATTATTTGTGGTGACTGTCAAGCAGGAAAGCAGACTCGAGCGGCACACAGGAAGGTGGATAGAATCTACACCAAGCGTCCCCTTGAGCTACTGCATATGGATCTGATGGGACCAATGCAGGTGGAAAGTATTGGGCATAAGAGGTATGCTTTCGTTTGTATAGATGACTTCACCAGATTCTCTTGGATTATGTTCTTGCGTGAAAAGTCCAAAACCGTGTATGCCTTTGTTCAACTTGCTACCTGTCTGATTAATGAAAGACGAGATCGAGGAGAAAATCTCTTGTCCATACGGAGTGACCATGGGCGGGAGTTTGAGAATGAAAAGTTTGCGCAATTCTGTGATGAGCAAGGCATTGTTCATCAATTCTCATCTCCTATCACACCGCAACAGAATGGTGTTGTCGAGGGAGAAATCGTTCTGTCCAAGAAATGACGAGAGTTATGCTGCATGCAAAGAACGTTCCTCTGAATCTATGGGCTGAAGCTATGTTAACAGCTACCTACGTTCTGAACAGAGTCCTGATCCGACCAGGGATGGACAAGACAAGTTATGCGTTGTGGAAAGGAAGAAAGCCCACGGTTAAGCACTTTCACGTCTTTGGAAGTACTTGCTATATTCTAACCGATAGGGAGCAAAGGCAGAAACTCGATAGAAGGTGTGACGAAGGAATATTCCTGGGTTATTCTCCAAACAGTAGAGCTTATCGTGTCTACAATAAGAGAACTAGAACCGTGATTGAATCAATCAATGTGGTGGTCGACGATGCCAAGGATTCCCTGATGAGGAAGCAGCCAGATGATGATGACTTAAAAACTCAGGATACTCGTCACAACCCTGCACAAGGATCTGTATCAGATGCAAATTCTGAGGTTGTGCCCGAAACAGTGTTAGAATCGACTGCGAAGGATGGTGAAGTACAGATGTAAGATTCCTGCCATCAGCCTGTGCAAGTGTATGTACCAGATGCAAATTCTGAGATTATGCCTGAGACTGTGTTAGACTCGGCCAGGAGAGATAACGACGTTCACATGCAAGATGCTGATGAAAGTGAGGCGAATCAAACTCAATCAGAAGGTGGTGAAAATAGCTTGCAACCTTCCAGCAGAATCCAAAAGAATCATCCGATGTCCAGTATCATTGGAAACCCTCACGACAAGATCAGAACTAGAGGTAAACCTCATGTCAATTACAGAGATATGATTAATCATAGTTGTTACTTGTCAAAGGTGGAACCCAAGAATGTGAAGGAAGCCCTGCAAGATGACCACTGGATCACGGCCATGCAAGAGGAGTTGGGAGAATTCACTCGCAACAATGTATGGGATCTTGTACCTCGTCCGAATAGAGTCAATATCATTGGAACAAAGTGGATATTCAAAAACAAGACTGATGAAAGTGGCAATATTACGAGAAACAAAGCCAGGCTGGTTGCTCAAGGGTACACTCAGATAGAGGGGATCGACTTTGACGAAACATTTGCACCAGTAGCACGCTTGGAAGCCATTCGTCTTCTACTTGCAGTAGCATGCTATCTAAAGTTCAAACTGTTCCAGATGGACGTGAAGAGTGCCTTCTTGAATGGTGTTCTGTGCGAGGAAATATATGTGGCACAGCCCAAAGGATTTGAGGATCCCCATTATCTACATCGTGTTTACAAACTGAAGAAGGCGTTGTACGGATTAAAGAAAGCCCCTAGAGCTTGGTATGAAAGGTTGACTCAATTCCTCATAAGTATGGGATACACTCGAGGAGGTATAGACAAGACAATGTTCGTAAGGAAGGACAACAAACACTTCATCATTGCTCAGATCTACGTCGATGACATAGTGTTTGGTTCTAACTCTCAGAAGATGGTGGACGAATTCGTGGCCCAGATGCAAAGCGAGTTTCAAATGAGTATGGTGGGTGAAATGAACTACTTCTTGGGATTGCAGGTTGTACAGTCGAAGGAAGGAATTTTCTTGACTCAGGACAAGTATGCTAGAAATCTTGTCAAAAAGTTTGGACTGGACAAGGCTACCCACAAGAGAACTCCAGCTGCTACACATGTGAAGATCACTAAGGATGATGCAGGAGACTCAGTGGACCAAACCCTGTACAGAAGTATGATTGGGAGCTTACTGTACCTGACTGCCATCAGACCAGACGTCTGCCAAGCTGTGGGAGTCTGTGCCAGATATCAGGCCGATCCAAAGGAAAGCCATCTGCTGCAAGTAAAGAGGATCATCAAATATGTTAGTGGTGCTGCTGATTATGGTTTGTGGTACACTAGAGACACAAGTGGGTGTATTGTTGGATACTCAGATGCAGACTGGGCTGGCAACATCGAGGACCGAAAAAGTACTTCTGGTGGATGTTTCTTCATGGGAAAAAACCTTGTATCCTGGTTTAGTAAGAAGCAGAACAGTATTTCACTGTCATCTACTGAAGCGGAGTACATGGCTGCAGGAAGCTGCTGTGCTCAAATGCTTTGGATGAAGCAGATGCTCAGGGAAGTGGGACTAGATCAAAGCACTATGATGTTATATTGTGACAACATGAGTGCCATCAGCATTTCTAAGGATCCAGTACAGCATTCCTGAACAAAGCACATTGACATCAGACACCACTTCATTAGAGAACTAGTTGAAGACAAAATCATTAGTCTGTTCCACATGCCAACAGAGAAACAACTAGCGGATATTCTGACCAAGCCATTTGATGCTGAGAGGTTTGAGACACTAAGGTCTGCACTGGGCCTTTGTGTCGTAAAAAACCAGTACACTTCGACGTCAGGGGCAGTCAGCTGAGCAGAACTCTTATCAGTGTTGCTGACGTGCCAGGTAGTAAGGAGCAATGTGCCTAACTGAAAAAACTGTGCAAGCTCCTTGAAAGATAGCCAGATCAGTATCTCATATCTTCTGTGCAGACGTGGAAATAATTAAAGAGGAAGATATTTTGGGGATATCTACAACGACTCTTTATCCCAAAGAACGAGAAGATTGTTCATCTACTGAAATTGTTTTTTAAATTTCAAATCTCGTTCAGTTCTCTCTACAGGCCTATTTAAGAAGAAGGAGGCAAGTGTGGAATCCATCCGCATTCAATCGAAACCCTAGACTGCCTCTTGCAAAAAATTTGTTCTCTCGTTTTTCTTCAGAACACTCAAAGATGGTTAACACAAGGAAAAGCAAATCCTTCGCCGCTGTAGAAGGAAGCATCAAGCCTACGTCTCAACCAAAGACGCTACCTAAGACGTCTGGTGTGAAAGGTGAGTCCTTTAAGTCCAAGAAGGCAACCCCAAAGCTTCCTGTGACTGTGATTCCTTCTGAGGAAGCTGCCAAGGCCATTGATTCCACAACCGTGCCGTCGGTGACCCATCAAGACCCAGTCTTACTGTCTAAGCATCCTGCAATTGAGGGGGAGTCTTCTCTACCGATTGACTCTTTTCGTCTAAAGAAGAAGAGATCTGGTCTTGTCAAGTCTCCAGAAAGGGGGGTTTCTTCCGTAAACCCTAAAGGTATGACTACTGCACCCGCTGCTGAAATTTCTAGTGCTTCTGTTATACCGGTTAGTAAAGACGTTGGGGTGGAAGATTTGGTGAAAAAGAAAGTGGCAGAGAGTTTTGTTGGGGACCAAGTAGTGGTCGGTGGTGGATCTATTTCTGTTGCAGATTTGGTGTCAAAAATTCAAGCAGAAGGCATGGCTTCTCTGGCAAAAGAACAATCGAAGGAGGATGCCAAGAAGGACAAGGAGGGCTCCGTGACAATTGTCCAGGCCGCTGTTTCATCCCCTATTAAAGAACTGCCAGTCATTCAATCAGGCGTTGAGGCGTCTGGGGTATGTAATGAAGAAAAGAATGAGATTGAGACTGATAAGTCAGATACAGAAACCACCGATCAGTTCCTTGTTGATGAAGAGAAGAATCAGATTGAAACTGATAAGTCCGAGACAGAAACTTCAGATCAATTCCTTGGTGACGAGCAAGGAGACAGTGAACCCAGTCCTGTGAAGTCTCGCAAAGCAAGCAAAGAGTCAGATGCGGATTCTATCACTGCCGATTCATCGTCTGGAGAAGGTTCTGATAAGGCAGTACGAGACACTGTGTCAGCATCTGAACAAGTCTTGAAGAAGACCACTGCTCAAAAGTCGGAACCCAATGAAGCAAGTAAGGATTCAAAAGGGATCCCTCCTATTGTCGCTCTGAAAAAGAATGTGAAACATGGCGTGAAGCGATCAGCTGCTGCTAAGTCACCCAAGGCTTCCAAGTAGGTTAAATTTGTTGTGAAGCCGTCAACTATACAAGGGAGTCTGATAAGGGGTACCTGGTTCGCATCCAAGGCCCATGCTGAACGATGGGAAGTTATCCTGCACAGGACAATGGTCCCTGAGAAAGTAATCAATGTCAAGAAGTATCCTGGAATCCTAATTGACCTGCTCAGTAAATGCAAGGTTCTAGGGTCCCTGCGAAAGGCCGGAAAGTTCTCGAAAAAGCTTGTACGTGAAGTAATGGTAAACCTGCCTGCGGAATTCGGCGTGCAGGGGAGTGAACAATATGGACAACTTCGAGGTAGAGGGAAAGCTTTGTACATAACTCCGGAGCTGATCAATGCCTGCTGGGACGCTCCTCAGTGGGGTGCTGAGACTATTACAAAAGACTTAAACACTATTGCCCAGGAAATCACTAAAGGAGTCAAGGTGCACTGGAAAGGAGCAAATTTCAAACCTTCAGAATTATCCACCAAGTATGCTTTTTTGTACCAGATTGCTCATTACAATTGGATGTCGTCAATGAATCGTGGAGCTGTAACAAAAGAACTCGCCAAGTTGCTGTATGCGGTTGGAATGAAGAAATTGGTCAATCTGGGAGAGTTGGTGTTTGCGCACATAGAAAGACACTCGGTGTCAGGAAGAGACCAGCTTCCAATTGGGTTTCCTTCCCTCCTCCATCAGCTTGTTCTTGAACAGTTCCCCGACATCCTGTCTTCAGTGGATGAGTTGTCAGCTGACCCCAAAGTGCTGGCCATGGATCACAAACTGTTCAAGGGCGCCAGAGTTGTAGATGTGCCAAGCGAAGCGTTAATGAAAGTCCCTGCAACAATCCAGCTGCCAGTCGCCATTCACAAAAAGTTTGCTTAGGAGGTCAGAGGTCAAATCTCCTTTCTTGGAAGTGAGATCAAGCGAATGCAGGCTCAGCACACTCAGCTTCAAGACCTACTTGCTGACTTGGGTAATCTTTCTGCTGAAGCTCCAGAGGAGGCTATTTCTGATTCTGAGGAAGACTAGTCGGTGCTACAGACCTTTGCCACTTGAGACAAACAGGGGGAGAAATCTGAATGTGTGGCGTGGCTTGTGGTGTTTTTGTCTTTTTGGTTTGCTGATGTTTTTCGTTTTGTGTTGAAGACCAGTAGTGAAGCTCCACCCCTATATGAAATGAAGAACGTGTCTGAGCAAGATTGTGCTAGCATCTAATATCCATCTGTGCTAGCTAAAGAATTAACCTGTCATGCAGAAGAAGTTTTTTGCCTCAAATGTCAAAGGGGAGATTGTTGGAGTAAAATGTGCCATCTAGGCAAAACCAGAACTGTGCAAGAGGCTGTGCTAGATCAAACAGACAGTTCCGAAAAATCAGCACTCTCCTGATTTTTTCGAACTGATTTATCTCTATCTTACCTATGCGTGCGCCACATCATCAAACCCGATATTATCAAGATAAAGACATGCAGATCTCAACGGAAGTATTTCCTACTTTATCTAGGGTTTCGGAAATACAATCTAGGGTTTTCTTATCCCTTAGATTCACACGGCTACTATATAAAGAAGGCTAGGGTTCTCTATTATTTACGCAAGCAACTTTTGAGAAACACCGTGTGAGAGAGAGCCATCAATCGAGAGCGAATCGTATCATTCTTATCTACGAGCCTTCAAGCTTTAGTAGAAGGATTGTGGCTGCAAGTTGGTAAGCAAACTTGCTTCTTATTCTTGAACTTATACTTTGTTGCTGCGCAAATATTCTTCCGGAAGTTCAAGAGGTGTCGTCTCTGCACTGCTCTAACCTGTTCGTGTAGTGCAACTCACACAACGAGACCATCATCTCAACAAGAAGAATCTACTGACGTAGGTTCGATTGCATCAGCCTCAGGAGGAGGTCTGGAAGTTCACGACGGGAGTCACTGGATCTAAGGGAAGCTTAGATCACACAATTCACTTGGAGGGTAGTATAGGCGAATCAGTAGTTTGAAAGACTATTCCGACGTTAATCTGTACTATGTACCGTAATAGTGTATTGTTCCTTGGACTTGGGAGAAGTCCCCCAGACGTAGGCTACATTGAGCCGAACTGGGTCACCAATTGCTTTGTGTTCTTTTTCTGTTGTTTGCACTTCATTCTGATTATCTTAGTCTGTGCAACTAACTGTACCACTGAGTGTTCCATCTATAGCTGGTACAGTTAAGTTGAACTCACGCGTAGCTATTTCATGATGGTGATGAATAGTAGTATGATGATGATGATGGTTGTGATGATGGTGATGAATAGTAATATTATGATGATGAATAGTAATATACTGATGATGGTGATGAATAGTAATATGATGCTGATGAATAGTAATATACTGATGATGATTGTGATATGATGATGATGATATGATATGATATGATATGATGATGATGGTGATATTATGATATGATGATGGTATGATGATGATGATTGTATGATGATGATGATATGATGATGGTATGTTGTAAGTAACTTATCTTATCTTATCTTAACTTAACTGGAACATATATTAACTTAACTTGACTGAAAGTAACTTATATTAACTTATGTTGATTGAAATGAACTTATCTTATCTTAACCGTCAAAAAATAAAGTTCAAATGGACAAGACCTAGTCATGTTAGCTTCCGCTGGTGGCCCACGACGCGGCTTTGTGCATGATTTAGAGAAATGTCCATATTTGTTATAGTTGAAACATCAAACTATAGATGTATCACGCTTAGGCCTTTGGAATGTGACTTCTCGAGCTCCACAATTTCCAGGCCCTCCACCACGTCCTCTACGTCCACCACGACCACCTCTACTATCTCTATTAAAGTTACTCCATCTTTCAGTGTTTGATGAGCCTTCCATATGCTGTTTTTGTTTTGACTTTGCAAGCCATTCATCTCGCGTGAGAAGTAATCTTTCGCTAGCTGTATGATCTTCAAGTTCATACCTCTCTTCTACTACTTTTAACCTTCTTGTTAACTCTTCAATAGATAAGGCTTTGAGATCAACTAAAGTTTCAATGGAAATTGCTACCTGAGAGTATCTTGGTGGTACTACACGCAAGATTTTTTTCACAACCGCCTCATCATCCAACTTACTCCCCAACAACTGTAGATTGTTTACTAGGCCAGTAAGTCTCATGGTAAAGTCATCAATGGACTCACCCTCTTTAAACTTTATGGTTTCAAACTCACCATGTAGTGTTTGAGCTTTCTCTTCCCGAACACGATCCACTCCCATTTGCATGGTTTTTACAGCTTCCCAAGCTTCTTTAGTAGTGTTCTTTACCGCTAGCACCGCAAGCATCTCAGAGGGAACATCTTGGAGGATTGCTGCAAGTGTCATCCAATCCTCCTTGTACTCGGCCGTCCCTGGCTCGATTGCTTCCCAAAGTTCTTGTGCTTGGAGATTTACCCTCATCAGTAAAGCCCAATCGCCATAGTTGCTTCGAGTAAGCATTGGGTGCCGGACTGAAGAGGCAAACTCTTTCACCACCTTTTGCACCACAATCTCTCCACCAGTTCTACTTGATTCAGCTCCCTCATCACGACGAGTCGCCTGACGCGGTGGAGGTGACAAAGACGTTTTTGGATCATCTGTCATGTTAACCAAGCTCATAGGGCAA
This sequence comes from Rhodiola kirilowii, assembly GCA_033675215.1. Taxonomy (NCBI): domain Eukaryota; kingdom Viridiplantae; phylum Streptophyta; class Magnoliopsida; order Saxifragales; family Crassulaceae; genus Rhodiola; species Rhodiola kirilowii. Next base: position 29,823,747 of record CM066196.1, on the reverse strand, counting down.
TTGAAGCGACACAGGTTAGATTTTAGGCAGAGTAGAAACAGAAAGAAGAGTGCAAGATGATTTTGGTGAAGGCAACTGACTTCCTTCTTTTCTCATTTTCATTCCACTTTATACTCACATACACAATTTATTCCCACTACTCAACATTCCCACTACTCTACCAAATAACTACACTAACTCCTAACATGCATTGCATGATCCCCACTACCGTCATGCATATGCACATGTCTCAAGTTAGTTTTGAACACGTGAGCTTACACTTCAGTTTTGTATATCCATTTTACACCAATCTTTGCAACTCCTTTTGGGACTTCTGCTAATTCCCAAGTATGTTTTTTCTCAACACTATGACAGATTGCACCTTAGACGACAGTACTTTGATGCAGTCATATAAGAATAAGTCACATAAGAGACCTTACATGACTGGTAATTGTTTCTAAGTCGTATAAGGTCTCTTATGTGACTTATTCTTATATGACTGACCAAGGTGTGACACATAAGTGTCCTTGTATGACATGACCTTATATGACTGTCCAAAGTATGACATATAAGTGAACTTATGTGGCATTACCTTATGTGACTCATTGACTGTGTCACAAAAGAGTTCTTACGTGACGATGACTTTTGTTGTTGTCACATTAAGCCACGTCAGCGGTACATATTTGAAATTCGTTGACTATTTTACGGTCAAACAAGTTTTTGATGCATTGATGTCGATAGGTACACCAATTATTTCTTAAGCGACACAAATATTCAACGTCAGTCGCATAAGGACAGATCATTAAATGTAAAAACATAAACACAGCACCTACCTTCTATCTTCTCCCCATCATCTCCATTTTCTCCTCCACGGCCGAACTCGTCTTCTCAGCAACTCCTCCGCCCACAACTGTAAGGTAATTACATTTCAATTGTATTTTGAGTTGCAAATGGTAGTCCCTTGCACAATACTTTGATTTTTTTCCAAAAAGAGAGTGTTATATGTATATATGTGTGGGGAGATGACCATTTTAGACGAGTTGCAGCAGGTCCCCCATATGTTCAATAAGTTGTTTTCCACGTATATATGTATGTGCAGGGTTCACAAAACGTTCTCAATTTCCATCATAAAATGTCATCTCATGTTTTGTTGGGTTATGTACTTTGTATATATATACTAACTTTGTTATTCCTTATTTTTGTTTTGTATGATCATCATTTTGAAGGTGCATTTCAATTATAGCCAATGGATAAGAGTTGGATGAGATCGGAAAGGGGTACAACTCATTACATTAAAGGGGTTATTGAATTTGTTGAGTTTGCAAAGCAAAGTGGAGAAGATACACATGTTTGTCAATGTAGAAGGTGTTTGATGATTAGAGACAGAATTACATCAAAGGACATGTTTGTCCATTTGATTAACTATGGGATGATGAATGGTTACAATACATGGACAGCACATGGTGAAGAGAGTAGTGAACCTTCAGCGTACATGTTGAGGCAACAATGGCTTGCGGAGAGTAGTAGCAGTGGCAGTGGCAGAGGGCATCCGCAAGGGAACTCGACTATGGATATTATTCAAGATGCATTTCCCTTTCAACATATGGATCGTGATGATCAGATTAATATTGATACAGATGATGGTGATTTAGGGAGTAAGATGGCTTACGAATGGTACACCAATCTTATAGATGAAGCTCAGACTCTATTATATAGTGGTTGTGATAACACCGTTCTAGAAACTATTTTGAGGGCAATGCAACTGAAAGTTGAGAGTCGAATGTCAGACAATAGCTTCAATAAATATCTACAGATCACCAAAGCAATTCTACCTCGCGATAACAAGTACCCAAGTTCTTATAAAGATGTGAAAAAAGTTTTGAAGAATATGGGGCTCGGTTATGAAACAATACATGCTTGCGAGTATGGTTGCATATTGTACTACAAGGAGAATAAGGATCTACTTAGTTGCCCCGTGTGTGGAGAGGAACGGTACACTACATTTGGAAATGAAAGAAAGGTTCCAAAGAAGACGATCAAGTACTTCCCATTGACTCCTAGACTGCAGCGCCTATATATGTCACCGGATCTATCGAGGCATATGAGGTGGCACGCCGAACGAAACGTTGATGAACCAGATTACATTAGGCACCCCGCAGATGGGGAATCATGGCAAACATTTGACAAGGAATGAGAAGAGGAATGTCCGACTTGGGTTAGCAACTGATGGTTTCAATCCATTCGGTTCATCAGGCCTATCCCACAGCACATGGCCTATTGTTCTTATTCCTTACAATGTGCCACCACATGTATGTATAAAGAAAGAGTTGAACATACTTTGTATGTTGATATCAGGACCGAAATCTCCTGGAAAATGCTTGAATGTCTTCATGAGGCCTCTTATTGATGAGTTGAAGATGTTATGGGAAGATGGAGTGTATACTTTTGATCGAAGTGATGGTTCTTCGTTCATTATGAAAGCAGCGGTGGTGTGGACTATTAGTGACTTTCCGGGTCTAGGCATGTTGGGAGGTGACGGAGCCCACCGCACTGTCATTAAGGTGCGATGTTCTCTGTGCAAAAATAAATTTATATCTCCGATACTCGCGACTTTACTATTTTGGGTAGTAAGTGGTAAGTACGGGTCGAACCCAAGGGAATTAGTGGATAGTTGTTCTTTCTAAGATGAAAGTAAGACAGTTGGGGGTTGGTTGTGATTTTAGTACTGAAAGTAGCGTGGGTTGGTTGTGATTTTAGTACTGAAAAGTAAATGACTGAAAGTAAAGAAAGTAAATACGAGACTGAAAGTAAATACTGAAAGGTAAAGTGCTTGAAGGACAAGACTTGCAGAAAGTAATTGCTTAAAGGACAAGACTTGCAGAAAGTAATTGCTTGAAGGACAAGACTTGCAGAAATTAAGGTGCTTGAAGGACAAGACTTGCAGAAATTAAGCAGTTGATATGGTACCGAAAGTAAAGTGACAGGTGATATTGCAATTTAAAGGAAAGATTCGGTATCAGGGGCCTTGTATCATAGTCCGTTTATCATTGACCTCTAATGATCATACTAAGTGTTCAAAAGTGAATCAAGGCTATTCCTAGCACATGATTTGCCACACCGTCTAGTCTTTTGCAAGACAAAGAACTCTTGTTCTAGTATGTGCATCCATTTGATCATCATTCCTGATAAACCAAATGGTGTTTTAAAGAGGGTGACTTCCACAGATAAGCTATGCTCTTCCGAGCCTCCACTTATCCACAGAAGATCACGAACCCATGGCAGAGCTTTGCTCTTCCGAGCATCCACTCAACCAATGGAATTCTGACCTAATATATGGCACCTAGAACAAGTTGAACACAAAGAGGCACTAAGAGAAGGGTCTAAAACATTGTATGATACAAGTACACCCCTTCAACCGAATGAAGGGTTTAGCTACGAGTATCCATAGAGGTGGATATCATAGCTAAGTACTGAGTAAAATAAAGGTTTTGAAAGACAGGAAAAGTAAAGGTTTTTGGAAATAAAGACAAGGAAAGTAAAGGGAGAATACTCAAGAACCGACAGGAGTAAACTCGGGAAAATTAAAGAAATGCTTGAGTACTTCAAGAACCGACAAGAGTACTCAAGAACGAACTTAAAGCTTTCGATATCAAAGGAAAGTGTTTACAAGGATGGTGTTGTGAATCTAGAGAGCTTCTCTCTCCACCCAAGACTATGGAGCTTTGTGGATTGTGGGATTATTTTACAAGGGCAAGGGAGGGCTCTATTTATAGGCATGAAGGAGCAATGAGGAGCTAACACTTGGCAAGATGAGAGAGGGACTCAAGGAGCCGCCGGCCACATGTCTTCTCCATGGCAAAAGCCACCGGTCATGTGAGGAGGAAGAGAGGAGTAGCCGCCCCCCATGAGGTGGAAGGGAGTGGTTGAGTGTGTTTTGTGATCTTTTCCAAAAGCCATCGGGTCTTTTCAGCTCCGGACAGACTCTGGATGCCCTTCGGTTGGACTTGTTTTGAGTGATTCCGTGTCAGGTTTATGAAAGTTGTACAGTCAGAATCTGATCGTGGCATGGAGTGTCTTGTAATCCATTTTCAGCTTTAAAACTCCTCCTTAGCTTGTATTCTCTCTAGACTTCAAAATACCCTGTAGATAAATATCGGAACTAACAAGCAAAAGTTAAATAGACAAAGAGTCTAATTTGGTGGGTTTAACTGTGTTTATGATTCATACAATTATGGTCCATCAGATCACCCCACACTTTTAGTTGTTCCTCCCGAACAATGCTTTTTAAAGGGATGTACACACAATCCAATTAAAAACTTAAAAATAGGAAAGTGAGAATATGGGACTAGATTTATCCTAATTCATGCATTACTTACTTATTACCAAACTAAACCGTGTAAATACTTAGAAGAAACTTGATACTTGTACCTTCGTGCCGAGATGCAAATTAATTCGGATGTTTCGGGAGATAGCCCTTTTCAGGCTCCTGACTGCATTCTCGGGATCGACTCGTACTATATGGTTTCCTTGTAGCTTTTTCTAGCACGTGACTTGGTTCGGGTTTCACGGAGTTGAGCACTTTGATTTCTTTTTGGTGAGGGACAGCATCTGAAGTGAATCGGCCTTTGGCCTTTGGCCTTTGATGTTGAATTGGAGTTTCTTCACTTTTGTTTCGTTTAAAACCATCACAATTTTGGCCTTTGGCCTTTGATTAGCTTCTTCGAGCTTTTACTTCTTTGTGACTTGCTAGTCCATTTTCTCAACCTTTTGGGAGGTCCAATCATTGCCCGCGAGCATATGGAAATACCTCTCCGCTCTTTCTCATCCTCGCCGTTTTGCGCGGGTCAAGATGAGGGTCGCTCATCTATTTTCCCGGCTACTAGGACTAGAGATAGGACGGTTTGATTCCCGTCCCGCCTCTTGCATAAACGCTGCACGGCGGAGATGACTTCAATCTTCATTGAAACCCGAAGTGCAGCCTCCACTGACTTCGAAAACCATATAGTTAGATTCGATCCTTCGAGTGCTTGCCAAGCCTCTCTAGGGCATTTTCTATCAACTCCACATCCCCTGTATATCTCAGCACAAAGGGACAAATGAGATGTTACATCCTAAGTTTTTAAACAGTTGAATTTTCACAAGGTAAATGCATGAATTTAGATCTATCTTTTTCACATTCTCAAGTTCATATTTTCAAAAAGATAATATTAAGGGAAAAGGAAAAAGAAAAACATGTTAATTAACTATGTACACAGGCGGTTCTCACCCCACACTTTTGAACGAAGGCGTGCCTCACAGCACGGATTAGTTCAAAAGTCATGCAAGCAAATATTTACAGAGAAGGAAATGCCATTAAGGAAAAGGGAAGACTGTACTCCCTTCGAGGGAGTTCGGCTGGGGCCTTGAACTCTCGGCGCAGGCCCAGTATTTCTCGGAAGCTGCCTGGCTGATCTGATCTTGCTCCAAAATCCGATTCCTACATGTTAGTCATTTCTTCTATACACAAAATGGGTGAGAGCGACTGTTAAGGTAAAAACTAAATGACAGAAAATAAATGACTAAAAGTAAAATAGGTGTCGGGTTACCTCCCGACCAGTGCCTTTGTTTAACGTCGTTGGCTCGACGCATGTGGATCATAAGTTTGGATCCCATGGGTGGCTCAGGTCATAGTGTGGTGGAGTGCTGATGGACCAAAGTTATACGAGTCAGAAACACAGTTAAACCCCCCCAATTAGACTGTTTGTCTATCTAACGTCTACGTGTTAGTCCCGATATATTTCCACAGGGCATTTTAGAGACTGAAGTGAAAACACGCTAAGGAGAGGATTTTAAGCTGAAAAGATAACAAGAGTCAATCCAAGGTCAAGATCATATGCCGACTGAAGAAATATCAAGGATCCTGACGTTGAATTGACCATAACAAATTAATCAGAGGAATCAGGAGTGGAGTCAAGACAGCCCGGAGAAGAAACACATTGACAGTTTTGTGAAAAGACTGCACAAAACTGTACAAATCTCACATTGGGCAAGGATGACCGGCCACCACTCAAGGAGGTGGCCAAGGGAGGAGCTCCTCCCCCTTGGGCCACCGGCAACCGGCGGCTATGGGAGGAGGGACCGGCGGCTTTACTATTCCGCCACATGTCACCTCCTCCTCCTCCTCCCTTCTCCTCCCTTGGATCAAATGCACATGTCCACCATCTCCACCACCCATCTCCTCCCATTTTGGCTATAAATACAAGCCTCCTCCTCCTCATTTCAACACACCAATTCTCAATTTCACTTCTCTCTCTAGAAGTTGTAATATTTGTAAAGTTGTAATTTTGCTTTGGAAATAAAGGAAAGCTCCCTTGGCGCTTCAACGGTTGTAAGTATCTCTTAGTATTTATTTATTTAACTGTTGTCTTTAATTCCTTAGTATAATGTTTAGCGCGATGAATAGTAGCTAAACTAGTAGTTCGGTCTAAGGGGCGCACTTGTATTATAAATGTTTTAAGACTATTAACTTAGTGTTTAGTCTTAGTATTCAAAACTTGTTCTATGTGCCATATATAGTCAGAGTTTCCAAGGTTGAGTGGATGCTGTAACAAGCAAAGCTCTTCTGTGGGAATTCGTGATCATACTCAGGTAGTGGAAGCTGTAACAAGCAAAGCTATCTGAGGAGTTCGACTCATCCTAAATCCCATCTGGTCGAGCGTAACTGTGAGATCAGGTGGATGCACCCAGGCTAGCATACCTTAGTGTATTGGCGCTAGACTGAAATAGAACAGGAGTTGCTTTAAACCGGTGTTGCAAGTCTTGAGCTGTAACTAGCCTCGATTCACCGTTTGAATACTTAGATGATTCACTAATGGTCAATGATAAACAGGATATAATACAAGTCCCCTGAAACCGAACATTTCTCTTAATCATTAAAATAGTAATTTACTTTCCAGTATTAAAATCAACCAACCAACCAATCAACCAATCAAAATAGCTGGTAGCTTTAAAACCAACCAACCGACCTTAAACACGTTCCCACGCTGCGTAATCCCCCCCGAAGAACAATTATTCCCCTAGTTCCCTTGGGTTCGACCCCTACTTACCAAGTACTACCCAGTAGTATAGTTGCGAGTAGCGGACTATTATAAATTTATTTGCACAATCACTTTGACGACGAGCGGTTCTGTCAAATTGGCGCCGTTGCCGGGGAACTAGTCATCGGATAACTGTTCTTTGAATCGTTACGCGCTTCAAAACAACCATGTCTCACAAAGAAAGTCACCATGACTACCAGGATGACGAAGAAATAAACCTGTACGATCAGAATGATGAGGTACCGTTTCCATTCGTCGACGATCCGGAACAACTCATCAGAAATAGAAGAGCTCGTGATAGGGAAGCAGTCAGGAGAAACCAAGAATTACCCGAGGACCGAAATGCAGCTGGTCCAGTACAACCTCCTATTCATCCCCCACGACCACAACCTCAACCTCGATACATGCCAAGAAGAGAACCCGCTTTCGACGACTACTACGGAGATAACTACTACCGTGAACCGACGATGGGCGAGTTAAATGCCCCTAATTTCGAGACACAGCCGTGGTGCATCTATGAGAGCCCTGAATTAGAAAATATAACCATCAACGCATCAGTGGCACACAGCCTGCCAAAATTCTCAGGATCTCAAGGAGAATCTGCCGCAACTCACCTTCAACGCCTACATGGAATTTGCCAGAATCTGAAGCCCAACCGGGTAAATATGGACGACTTGAAGTTAAAAGCGTTCTATTTTTCCCTCACTGACTCGGCAAGTGACTGGTTCCTTTCATTGCCTTCTGGAAGCATTAGAACATGGGTTCAGATGCAGAAGAAATTCTTAGACAAATACTATCCGGCTGGAAGAGCAATACAAGTAAGGAAGCAACTACAGGAAATCAAACAAGGTCCCAATGAAACCATGTACGATTACCTGGAAAAGTTCAATCACCTAGAAAGGAGCTGCTGTACCCTTGGACTGCCCGAGAAACTCGTCATCGAGTACCTCATTGATGGATTAAGACCATTAGACAAAATGCTCTTGGATGCCTCAGCGGGAGGGTCCATGATGAATCTATCATTAAGTGGCATCAGAAATCTCATCGCCAACGTTGCTGAAAATGCTCGATTTAGAGAAGAGACCACTCGCCAAGATGAATTCTCTCGATCAAAAAGGGTAGCACAAACTGAGGCATCAGTAAACTCCATAACTGAAGAGATGAAACAGTTAAAGGAGATGATGATTGAGATCATACGTAGACAGCCAGTTACGGTAAAACCTTGCGAGTTCTGTGGTTCTACAGACCACAAAACGGACGCATGCCCAACATTGATAGAAGAAGAACCGGCTGATGTGAATGCAGTGGGAGGATATCAAGGATACAACAACGTCAGAGCTGGGCAAAATAGACAGTACGGTCAAACGTCCAACCCAGGCTGGCGTAACAACAACAGCTATCTTCAGACGGAGACACAACCAGCTGTCCCTCAAGTAGCGCAGTCATTCTACCAACCACCCCACCGACAATATCACCAGAACACTCCATCTGCAGGCCAATATCACCAAAAAGGGCCAAATCAGTACCAAGCCAGACCGAGCAATCAGCAGGAGCCAAGCAAGTCGCTCAACGACACGATGAAGGAGCTCACGGGAAACATTAATCAATTGGGTACTTCACTACACCAGTACCAGGCAAAAACTGACGGTGCAATTTCAGAATTGACCAAACAAATGTCCCAGCTCGCCACCGCAATGTCAACACTCACTACTGAACCTGGCAGACTTCCTTCACAGACCGTTCAAAACCCAAAGGCGAACATAAGCATGATAAAGAGGTCAAGCATGAAGGGTACACTAGGAGAAGTAGCACGATCCCCAACCTACAGACTTACAAACAATCATTTCGACCGTAGGAGTCGACCTGATTGGAATCAAGAAGAAGACCGACCCTATGATGGCAAAACATGGGTTACACATGCCGACAATGGACGATATGCATTCACCGTCTGCATAACACCACCGCCTATTATACACACCGACGTACCAGCATCAGGATGGGACGACGACAACAACTTAAGGTCAAGGAATAGGCAGACTGGTCAAAGAATAGAAAGAACCCTCGTTTCAGACCATGAGTCACAACCGGAAAGAGATAAAGACCCAGGAGCCTTTACAATCACTTGCTGTATTGGTGAAACCCAGATCCACAAATGCTTAGTCGATCTTGGGGCTGCTGTCAACGCCATGCCTTCCTCCTTGTATTACTTACTTGGACTAGGTCCGTTGAAACCTCCCCGGTCAAATATCGAGCTAGGAGATAAGTCATGCATCCGTCCGGTTGGAGAACTGGAAGATGTAATACTCCATGTGGGAGAGCTCGTTGTTGCTGCAGACTTCTATGTAATACCATTAGAAGAAACCAGCAAAGACGATCCTCCGACAATGATATTGGGACGACCATTCCTCTACGCCACTAAAGCAAGAATCGATGTGGGCAAGGGGTCATTATCACTTAAGTTCGGCGGCAAAATTGCACACTTCTACATCAATAAGAGCCGCCCGGACACGAAGAAACCGCCAGACATAACACCTATCTCAGATCACAGTGCACAGTTTTCTGACCTGTCATTAGGGACCAAAAAAGTATCAAGACCAGCATCTATGGTCAAAGGTCTCCCGCCTTCTCAGAAACAATGGAAAGAGAAAACACCAAAACAATGGAGCTCTTACTCCAGCAAGAAGTCAGGAAGAAGCAACACTGGAACGGTGGCAAAGTTTGACCTCAGCCACCCATGGGATCCAAACCAGTAATCCACAACGAGGTATCGTCGAGCCAACGACGTTAAACAAGTGCACTGGTCGGGAGGTAACCCGACACTATCTTACTTTTCCGCACTTTAATTTCTGTCATTTAAATTCAGTATTTAGTTTTAAGCTTGCATGACTTTTGAACTAAGGCACGCCTTCGTTCAAAAGTGGGGGGTGAGAACCACCTGTGTACATAAATAACATGCAGCTATTTTTCTTTTTTAATAAATACCTTTTTGAAAATATGAACTTAAGAATGTGAAAAAGATAAATCATAATTCATGCATTAACCTTGTGAAAATTCAACTGTTTAAAAACTTAGAATGTAACTTTCCATTTGTCCTTTGTGCTGAGATAACTATGGATGTGGAGTTGATATAAACTGCCCTAGAGAGGCTAGGAAAGCAATCAAAGGATCAGATCAAACTATATGGTTTTCGAAGTCAGTGGAGGCTGCACTTCGGGTTTTCAGTGAATAATTGAAGTCAACTCCGCCAAGAAGCATCTATGCAAAGGCGAGGACGGGAATCGGACCGTCCTCTCTCTAGTCAAAATAGCCGAGAAAATAGATGGGCGACCCTCATCTTGACCCGCGCAAAACGACAAAGACGAGAGGAGCGGGGAGGTATTTCCATAGGCTTGCGGGCGATGATTGGACCTCCCAAAAAGGCTCGAGAAAATGGACTAGCAATCACAAAAAGGCGAAAAGCTCAATGAAGCAAATCAAAAGAGGCCAAAGGCCCAAAATTGTGAAGGTTTTAACCGAGCAAAAGTGAAGCACTCAAAAAAGTCAAATCAAAGGCCAAAGGCCGATTCACTACAACAAAAAAGCAGTCCCTCGCCAAAGAAGAAAATCAAAAAGGCTCAACTCACTGAAACTCAAATCGAATCACGTGCTAGAGAAAGCTACCAGAAAACCATATAGTAAGAGACGATCCCGAGGTTGCAGTCCAGGAGCCTAAAAAGGGCTATCTCCTGAGACATCCAATATAATTTGCATCTCAGCACGGAGGTACAAGTATTAAGTTTCTTCTATTTATTTACGCAGTTTAATTTGGTAATAAGTAAGCAATGCATGAATTAGGATAGATCGAGTACCACAGTCTAATTTTCATATTCCAAAGCCAAACTTAGAACTTACGCCCTTTAATAGCATTGTTCGGGACGAACAACTAAAAGTGGGGGGTAATCTGATGGACCAAAGTTATATGAGTCAGAAACACAGTTAAACCCTCCAAATTAGACTGTTTGTCTATCTAACGTCTACGTGTTAGTCCCGATATATTTCCACAGGGCATTTTAGAGACTGAAGTGAAAACACGCTAAGGAGAGGATTTTAAGCTGAAAAGATAACAAGAGTCAATCCAAGGTCAAGATCATATGCCGACTGAAGAAATATCAAGGATCCTGACGTTGAATTGACCATAACAAATTAATCAGAGGAATCAGGAGTGGAGTCAAGACAGCTCGGAGAAGAAACACATTGACAGTTTTGTGAAAAGACTGCACAAAACTGTACAAATCTCACATTGGGCAAGGATGACCGGCCACCACTCAAGGAGGTGGCCAAGGGAGGAGCTCCTCCCCCTTGGGCCACCGGCAACCGGCGGCTATGGGAGGAGGGACCGGCAGCTTTACTATTCTGCCACATGTCACCTCCTCCTCCTCCTCCCTTCTCCTCCCTTGGATCAAATGCACATGTCCACCATCTCCACCGCCCATCTCCTCCCATTTTGGCTATAAATACAAGCCTCCTCCTCCTCATTTCAACACACCAATTCTCAATTTCACTTCTCTCTCTAGAAGTTGTAATATTTGTAAAGTTGTAATTTTGCTTTGGAAATAAAGGAAAGCTCCCTTGGCGCTTCAACGGTTGTAAGTATCTCTTAGTATTTATTTATTTAACTGTTGTCTTTAATTCCTTAGTATAATGTTTAGCGCGATGAATAGTAGCTAAACTAGTAGTTCGGTCTAAGGGGCGCACTTGTATTATAAATGTTTTAAGACTATTAACTTAGTGTTTAGTCTTAGTATTCAAAACTTGTTCTATGTGCCATATATAGTCAGAGTTTCCAAGGTTGAGTGGATGTTGTAACAAGCAAAGCTCTTCTGTGGGAATTCGTGATCATACTCAGGTAGTGGAAGCTGTAACAAGCAAAGCTATCTGAGGAGTTCGACTCATCCTAAATCCCATCTGGTCGAGCGTAACTGTGAGATCAGGTGGATGCACCCAGGCTAGCATACCTTAGGGTATTGGCGCTAGATTGAAATAGAACAGGAGTTGCTTTAAACCGGTGTTGCAAGTCTTGAGCTGTAACTAGCCTCGATTCACCGTTTGAATACTTAGATGATTCACTAATGGTCAATGATAAACAGGATATAATACAAGTCCCCTGAAACCGAACATTTCTCTTAATCATTAAAATAGTAATTTACTTTCCAGTATTAAAATCAACCAACCAACCAATCAACCAATCAAAATAGCTGGTAGCTTTAAAACCAACCAACCGACCTTAAACACGTTCCCACGCTGCGTAATCCCCCCCGAAGAACAATTATTCCCCTAGTTCCCTTGGGTTCGACCCCTACTTACCAAGTACTACCCAGTAGTATAGTTGCGAGTAGCGGACTATTATAAATTTATTTGCACAATCGCTTTGACGACGAGCGGTTTTGTCAAGTGCCTACTTTCATTCTTGCCTTGACTCTCCCTGAGTTCTTGTGGGGTGATGAGTTCGGGTCCTGTTCCCATTGCTCTGGTGGTTTCTCTTTCCATTGTTTCTGAGAAGGCGAGGGACTTTTGACCATAGCAGCTGGTGTTGTCACTCTCTCGGTCTCTCTTGGCAGGTCAGAAATCTGTGTACTGCGATCCGAGATAGGCACAATGTCTGGCGGTTTCCTTGTCCTTGGGCGGCCATCATAATTATTGATGTAGAAATCTGAAATTTTGCCGCCAAATGCAAGTGCTAATAAGCCCTTTCCCATGTCGATCCATGCCTTGGTGGCGTAGAGAAAAGGCCGTCCCAATATAAGTGTTGGAGGGTCGTCTTCGCTGGTCTCTCCCGTTTGTATTACATAAAAGTCTGCGGCAACGACGAGCTCTCCTACATGGAGTATTAGATCTTCAAGCACTCCAACCGGACGGATACACGACTTGTCTCCCAACTCGATATTTGACCTTGGTGGTTTCAATGGACCAAGTCCTAATAGGTGATATAAGGAGTAAGGCATGGCATTGACGGCAGCCCCAAGATCGATTAAGAACTTGTGAATTTGGGTTTCACCAATACCACAGGTGACCGTGAAGGCCCCCGGGTCCTTATTCTTTTCCGGTTGTGACTCATGATCTGAAGTGAGGGATCTTTCCATTATCGGGCCATTCTGCCCATACTTTGGCTCTGGATTTGTATGATCGGGCCCTTTTAACTCCTGATCTTCTAGGCAAATACTTTGCTCCGACGAATAGATATTAGTTGGGGAATCCCATCTGAGACCATCAGAGTCTAAATTGTCATTGTCGTCCCAGCCAGATGCTGGTATGTCAAAGGGTGTGATTGGTGGTGGTGTCATGCTAACGGTGAATGCATAACGTCCATTGTCAGCATGCGTGACCCATGTTCTGCCATCATTGGGTCGGTCTTCCTCTTGATTCCAATCGGGACGGTGCTTACGGTTGAAGTGTTTGTTCGCAGGTTTGTAAGTTGTGGATAGTGTTGCTTCTTCCAGTGCTGCCTTCATGTTTGACCTCCTTATCATGCTAATATTTGCCTTTAGGTTTTGGATGGTTTGTGAAGGTAGTCGGCCAGGCTCATTAGTAAGGGTGGACATTGAGGTAGCGAGCTGGGACATTTGTTTCTTTAGGTCAGCTATTGCTCCATCATTTTTCGCCTGGTTTTGCTGGACAGTAGCACTTAATTGATTCACGGTGCCTGATATGTGATTAATATTCCCCTGAAGTTCCTTCATCATGTCCTGAAGCCATTTGTTCGGTCTTTGCTGATTACTCGGGCCCGCCTGATATTGGTTTGATCATTTCTGCTGATACTGACCCGTAGGTGGGGTGATCTGATTGTACTGTCGGTGTGGAGGTTCGTAGAATGACTGAGCTAGTTGAGGGGCAGCTTGTTGTGTTTCCTTCTGAGGATAGCTGTTGTTTTGCCAGCTCGGGTTGGTTGCTTGGCCATACTGTCGGCTTGGTCTGGCTCTGTCATTGCTGTTGTTATTGTACCCTTGGTATCCTCCCACCGCATTTATTTCTGCCAGGTCCTCTACTAGTACCGTCGGGCATGCGTCAGTCTTGTGGTCCGTAGAACCACAAAACTCGCAAGGTCTCACGTGAACTGGCGGCCTACGCAGGATCTGAATCATCATCTCCTTCATTTGTTTCATCTCCTCGGGCATAGAGTTAACTGACGTCTCGGCTCGTGCTACGTTCTTTGTTCTGGAGAACTCATCTTGCCGAGTGGTCTCCTCTATAAACCGAGCATTTTCAGCAACGTCAGAGATGAGTCGCCTTATGCCGCTCAATGATAGTCTCATCACGGATCCTCCAGCTGAAGCATTAAGGAGCATTTTGTCTAAGGGAGTCAATCCATTAATCAGGTATTCGATGATGAGCTTCTCGGGTAGTCCAAGAGTGCAGCAGCTTCGCTCCAGGTGGTTGAATTTCTCCAGGTAGTCGTACATGGTTTCATTAGGTCCTTGCCTTATGTCCTGCAGTTGCCTTCTTACTTGCATTGCTCTTCCTGCTGGGTAGTATTTGTCCAGGAATTTTCTTTTCATCTAAACCCATGTTCTGGCAATGAAAAGAACCAGTCGTTTGCCGAGTCAATGAGGCAAAAATAGAACGCTTTCAACTTGATGGACCATAATTGTATGAATCATAAACACAGTTAAACCCACCAAATTTGACTCTTTGTCTATTTAACTTTTGCTTGTTAGTTCCGATATTTATCTACAGGGTATTTTGAACTCTAGAGAGAATACAGGCTAAGGAGGAGTTTTTAAGCTGAAAATGGATTGTAAGTCACTCCAGGACACAACCAGATTCCGACTGTACAACTTTCAAGAACCTGACGTGGAATCACTCAAAACAAGTCCAACCGAAGGGCAATCAGAGTCAGACCGGAGCTGAAAGGACCGATGGCTTTTGGGGAAAAGATCTCAAAACTCACAACCTCTCCCCTCTTGCCACATGGTCGGCGGCTTTCTCCCCTCTTCTCCTCCCTTCTCCTCTCTTCCACAAGCTTCTCCTCCTCTCCTCCATGGACAAGTGGCCGGCGGCTAGAAGGGATGATGACCTCATCCGATGGGTTTTGTGAGCTCCTTCCATTTTGTGACAAGTGGCTAGCTCTTCACCACATCCCTCTCCTTCCCTTGGCTATAAATAAGAGCCCTTCCCTTTGTAAATGATCATCCCAAAAATCAAAAACACTTATCTCTCTAGATTTGGGCACTACTCTTGTAAACACTTGTTTTAAATCTATAATACTCCTGTTGGTTCTTGAGTATTCTAGTAGTTCTTGAGTTTACTCCTGTTGGTTCTTGAGTATTCTCCTTTACTTACTGTCTTTCAAAAACCTTCAAGTACTTAGCTATGGTATCCACCTCTATGGATATTCGTAGCTAAACTCTTCATTCGGTTGAAGGGGTGTACTTGTATCATAAAATGTTTTAGACCATTGACAGAACCGCTTGTCGTCAAAGCGATTGTGCAAATAAATTTATAATAGTCCGCTACTCGCAACTATACTACTGGGTAGTACTTGGTAAGTAGGGGTCGAACCCAAGGGAACCAGGGGAATAATTGTTCTTCGGGGGGATTACGCAGCGTGGGAGCGTGTTTAAAGTCGGTCGGTTGGTTTTAAAGCTACCAGCTATTTTGATTGATTGATTGATTGGTTGGTTGATTTTAATACTGGAAAGTAAATTACAGATTATAATTAAAGAGAAATGTTCGGTTTCAGGGGACTTGTATTATATCCTGTTTATCATTGACCTTTAGTGACTCTCCTAAGTATTCAAACGGTGTATCAAGGCCATTCCAAGCACTCGATTTGCGTACACTGTCTAGCCTATTCCAAGGACGTAGAACACTTATTCTATTTAGACTAATACTCCATTCCCAGTTATATTAGCCTATGTGCATCCATTTGATCAATCATTCCCGATCAACCAAATGGTGTTTAAGATGAGTCAAACTTCTCAGATAAGCTTTGCCATTCCAAGCATCCACTTATCCGTACAAGTTTACAAACCCCGCTGTAGAGTTTTGCCATTCCAAGCATCCACTCTACCTTGGACGTTCTGACTTAATATATGGCACATAGAATAAGTTTTGAATACATAGACTAGACACTAAGTTAATAGTCTTAAAACATTTTATAATACAAGAGCGCCCCTTAGACCGAACTACAAGTTTAGCTACTATTCATCACGCTAAACATTATACTAAGAAATTAAAGACAACAGTTAAATAAATACTAAAAATAATACTTACAACCGTTGAAGCGCCAAGGGAGCTTTCCTTTATTTCCAAAGCAAAATTACAACATTACAAATGTTACAACTTCTAGAGAGAGAAGTGAATTATGGATTTGGTGTGTGAAATGAGGAGGAGGAGCTCCTCCTTTTATAGCCCAAAGGGGAGGAGATGGGTGGTGGAGATGGGTGGCAAGTGTTGCATCTTGATTGGAGGAGAAAATGGATGGAGGAGATGGCCACACATGGAGGAAGAGGAGTGGTGGAGGAGGAGGAAGGTGGTGGTGACATGTGGAGGAGGGGTAAGAGCCGCCGGTCACCACCACCCCAAGCCGCCGGTAGGCGGTGGCCAAGGAGGAGGAGCTCCTCCCTTGGCCACCACTTCTTCAAGTGGCCGGTCATCCTTGTCCAATGTGAGATTTGTACAGTTTTGTGCAGTCTTTTCACAAAACTGTCAATGTGTTTCTTCTCCGGGCTGTCTTGACTCCACTCCTGATTCTTCTGATTAATTTGTTCTGGTCAATTCAACGTCAGGATCCTTGATATTTCTTCAGTCGGCATATGATCTTGACCTTGGATTGACTCTTGTTATCTTTTCAGCTTAAAATCCTCTCCTTAGCGTGTTTTCACTTCAGTCTCTAAAATGCCCTGTGAAAATATATCGGGACTAACACGTAGACGTTAGATAGACAAACAGTCTAATTAAGGGGGTTTTACTGTGTTCTGACTCGTATAACTTTGGTCCATCAGATTACCCCCCACTTTTAGTTGTTCGTCCCGAACAATGCTATTAAAGGGCGTAAGTTCTAAGTTTGGCTTTGGAATATGAAAATTAGACTGTGGTACTCGATCTATCCTAATTCATGCATTGCTTACTTATTACCAAATTAAACTGCGTAAATAAATAGAAGAAACTTAATACTTGTACCTCCGTGCTGAGATGCAAATTATATTGGATGTCTCGGGAGATAGCCCTTTTTAGGCTCCTGGACTGCAACCTCGGGATCGTCTCTTACTATATGGTTTTCTGGTAGCTTTCTCTAGCACATGATTCGATTCGGGTTTCAGTGAGTTGAGCCTTTTTGATTTTCTTCTTTGGCGAGGGACTGCTTTTTTGTTGTAGTGAATCGGCCTTTGGCCTTTGATTTGACTTTTTTTTTTGAGTGCTTCACTTTTGCTCGGTTAAAACCTTCACAATTTTGGGCCTTTGGCCTCTTTTGATTTGCTTCATTGAGCTTTTCGCCTTTTTGCGATTGCTAGTCCATTTTCTCGAGCCTTTTTGGGAGGTCCAATCATCGCCCGCAAGCCTATGGAAATACCTCCCCGCTCCTCTCGTCTTTGTCGTTTTGCGCGGGTCAAGATGAGGGTCGCCCATCTATTTTCTCGGCTGTTTTGACTAGAGAGAGGACGGTCTGATTCCCGTCCTCGCCTTTGCATAGATGCTTCTTGGCGGAGTTGACTTCAATTATTCACTGAAAACCCGAAGTGCAGCCTCCACTGACTTCGAAAACCATATAGTTTGATCTGATCCTTTGATTGCTTGCCAAGCCTCTCTAGGGCAGTTTATATCAACTCCACGTCCCTACTTATCT
Source organism: Rhodiola kirilowii (assembly GCA_033675215.1). NCBI lineage: Eukaryota > Viridiplantae > Streptophyta > Magnoliopsida > Saxifragales > Crassulaceae > Rhodiola > Rhodiola kirilowii. The sequence goes on along the minus strand of CM066196.1, from coordinate 29,805,870 downwards.
CAGCACAAAGGACAAATGGAAAGTTACATTCTAAGTTTTTAAACAGTTGAATTTTCACAAGGTTAATGCATGAATTATGATTTATCTTTTTCACATTCTTAAGTTCATATTTTCAAAAAGGTACTTATTACTAAAAAAGAAAAAACAGCTGCATGTTATTTATGTACACAGGTGGTTCTCACCCCCCACTTTTGAACGAAGGCGTGCCTTAGTTCAAAAGTCATGCAAGCTTAAAACTAAATACTGAATTTAAAAGACAGAAATTAAAGTGCGGAAAAGTAAGATATTGTCGGTTTACCTCCCGACCAGTGCACTTGTTTAACGTCGTTGGCTCGACGATACCTCGTTTGTGGTTCATTGGTTTGGGTCCCATGGGTGGCTGAGGTCAAACTTTGCCACCGTTCCAGTGTTGCTTCTTTAAATTAAAGGCATAAGACGCCACTTTAAATTGTATACGTAAACAATTTCATAATATACGCAACTGATACTGAAACAATTTCTTAAATAATATATGCTTTTTACAATCAGTACCAAAACTGAAACAACTAGGGACCTAAGCTGAGTACCCTAACTAATTGAATACATACCGACGCCAGAATCAACCGTCTACCCTTACTAATCAAAACCTGTTTTGAATCAAATTCGCAACCCTAAATACGAAATCGACGACAATCGGTAAACTAAATTCAATCTGGGACGAATATTGCTGAACACATATAAATAACAAAAAATCGACATACCTGGGCGAATAATTTAAGCGATGATGCGAGTGATATAGTTGAAGGGAACGTTATACTTTGTAAGCAAAATGTGTACAAAACTGAGATTTAGGGTAAGATGTACGACATCGTTTCCTCTTTAGGCGTTGTATTAAGTACACATAAGACAGCACCTTAGGAATTAAGCGTTGTTTTATATTTTTTATGACAGCGCCTCCAAGTAAGCGCTATTTTACTGATATTAAGATAGCGCTTATAATGAAAGCGCTATCTGTATAGCATCTTTGAAACAGCGCTTTATCCGAACAATGTTTTAAGAATACTATATGTTTAACTGAAATAAGACGAAATCAGTCATCGTCCACCATATAAGTAAAAGTACTAGCTTGTCTTTAAAACTTCATCCCAAAAATTTCTTATAATGAGTTCCATTCAACAGTTGAACATTTTTTTGCTGAGATGTCTCAAGAAGAATCAAGCGGTTCTGAAGGATATGTTTGTTTGATTTTATATATCCTTGTGATAATGGCGTGGACTGTTTAGGAGAGCATAGCTTCAGTTGGGCAAAATACAGAGAGGACAAAGAAAATAGTAGACAAGGTCCGTCTTCAAAGCCACATCCAGTTACATGTGATGAAAAAGTTGACCAGCCGTCACCCCGTAAGTCACCTGGAACTCAAGGATAGCAAACTCGTTGAATTTATGAAATTAGAATTGCGCATTATCTTAAATAATCAGTTGCCTGTTATTGATGTTCAACGTATCTAATGAAGTGTTCACCTGGAAGTTGTTAAATTTGGATGTGTATTAATGCAATTCAATAACTTATCTAATACAAATTATCATTTGAGACAAAACTGTCCAATTTTATACATAAATTTGTGCACATTGTGCAACATTTTTTTATATCATACATAAATACCATTGAAATTACGTTACTTGTCCATCGTTGCAGACGGAACGGTGACTGAATATGGATGTAAAACAGTATCATGTGGCTAATTATCTTGCCGACACACATTCTGTCTATGTTGCGTCACATTTCCGTCACTGGTGACGAAACAACGACGAAAATGCATCGAAATTGTAACAACCTATATTATAATTGGTCCTACCCCTTTGAAATGACTAAAAATGTAAGGGATATGAAGGTGAACACTGTCCTACTCCATACGAAGAACACGTAAATTACACTGAATATGAATCCACATTGTCGTATTCCTGGTCCTGTTGGTCGTGTTCATGTACGAAATACAAAAACCGGCGATTCATCAATATAAGAATGATGGAGGAGCTTTAGTACAAATGCGGTTTCACACCAAAGTACTTCATTTGGACTATACACGACGAAGATCTTGCAGAAATCCAGTACGTCAATTATTGCCCAACCATACCTGACCCGAGCATAGTTGACCCAGTTATTGATTCGCACACTAAAATTTGGAGTAATGTTCCCTTCCCAGATATGGTTCCTGATTTTCCCAGAACTAATGATATTCCTAAGTCTTCTACCTTTGGTGACTAGCAAATAGAGAATGTTGAAGAAAAATAGATTCTTCAATCTCCTAAATTCAAGTTTCGAGCCAGCTTACGAAGGTTGCACGAAAGAGACAGAGCTTTCGATTAACATGAAAATGCTTCCAACAAAAGCTAACTACAGATTCTCAGAAGGCGCATTTAACGCAATCTGTGGAACAATGAAAAATCTAATTGGGGGGGAGAATAAGATGCCATTGTCTTTCAAACAGTCAAAGAAACTCGTAGCTGATCTCGGAATGGGTTACCAACGGATTGATGTTTGTGTCGGGGGATGTATGATTTACTATGGCTGTGATGAAAGTATGATAGTATGTTGTTTTTGCTCGGAACCAAGATATTATCCTCAAAGACGCGCAGAAAGTTCTTCATCGTACCAACACCATGCGAGAAGTCAAATGTTTTACTTGCCGATTGTACCGCGACTACGGAGACTTTTTTTATCGCAAAGTATGGCATTAGAAATGTGCTGGCATGCTTCACCCAGAGATGACGTGTATCGCATGGTTCACCCTTCAGACGAGGAATCTTGGAAACATTTTGATCAGTGCCATCCCACCTTTGCATCCGAGTCATGTAATGCAAGATTAGGACTATGCACAGATGGATTTAATCCATGGGGTATGTCCATTAAACAATACTCCGTTTGGCATGTCATGGTAACACCCTACAACTTACCACCGTGATTGTGTATGAAAACTAGATTCATTTGGTTAACTATACTAATTCCTGAGCCGTCTAATCCAAAGAAGCGTTTGGACATATATCTAAGGCCTCTTATTGATTACTTGGTACATCTTTGGAATGTTGGGATCGACACATACGATGCTAATCGCAAACAGAGTTTCACATTGAGGGCAGCTCGGATGTGGACTGTATCTGATTTCCCTGCGTATGCAATGTTATCAAGGTGGTCAACTCAAGGAAAACTCGGCTGCCCCTATTGTATGGATGACACAAAGACATTCGTGTTGAAGAACGGAAGAAAAGTGTCGTATTTTTGCTGTCACAGACGGTTGTTATCAAAAAATCATCTGTATCGGGGTAATGCCAGGAATTTCAAAAGAGATCGACCAGACTTCGACGGTCCAGTCCCATTTTGATTAGGCCACGAAGTTTATGACAGGGTTAGAAACTTAAAATATATATGGGAACAACGTATCAATGAGGTTTTCGACGGATTCGGGGTGGATCACAACTGGACAAAGAAATCCATTTTTTGGGAACTACCTTACTGGGTGGACGTGAAGCTTAGACATAACCAATACGTCATGCACATTGAAAATAATGTTTTTCAGAATTTATTCAACACCATCATGGATGTAAAGGGGAAATCAAAGGATGACGGTGTGAAGTGCAGAAAAGATATCAAGTTGTACTGTCAAAGACTATAATTGGAACTCAAAACATACCACGGTCGTTTAGTAGGCAACAAGGGTAAGTATCAGCTTACAAGAAAAAAACAGAAGCTTGTACTTATTTGGGTGAAGTCTCTGAAGTTTCTTGATGGGATTTCATCTAACTTGGGGAATAAAGTTGACTTGAGTACCCTAAAACTAATAGGTTACAAGTCACACGACGCACACGTATTCATCGAGCGACTCATGTCGATTGCTTTTAAGGGGTTTTTACCAAACCAGATCTGGGAAGCTGTAGCTGAGTTGTGTACATTTTTCAGAGACATATGTGCATCTTCCCTTCATATTTAGTGAATGGAACATTGTCAGAACAACATATCGGCCACACTGTGTAAGCTGGAGACAATATTTCCCCCTTCATTTTATGACTCAATGGAACACCTACCAATTCATTTGGCTAATGAGGTGCTACTTGGCGAACCAGTACACTATCGTTGGATGTATCCGTTCAAGCGTTTCATCTACCATCTTAAACAGTTGGGCCAAAAGAGAACTAGATCTGAGGTGGAATCCAGTATTGTTAACGCATACATACAGCTGGAGACTTCATATTTGGGATCCGACTACCTAGATCCGGAGTTAACAACGATCGGTATACGCTTAAAACGAAATGAAGTTGCAACAGAAGATTTCGATGATCCTCAGATTTCTATTAACAATTACCCAAGGAGTTGGTGGCAGCACAATTACTCGGAGGGTTTTAGACACCCAAGAATTTAAAAAAGTCACTCATTACATCTTAATCAACACGCCTGAATTTGAACAATATTTGGCGTTTTTTGAGACCGGCTTAAGACAAAGACGCCCGCGATTGAATGATCAGCAAATCTACAATACTATATTAACGGATTTTCCAGAATGGCATCATTCCCATGTAAGTGTAATCAACGCATATTACATTTAATTGTGTACCAAATTAATCTGTACTTACACTTTCATGTTCATCTAAAATATTATGTTCAGGTTTGGGAGTTTGGAGAAACATTACCACTACCACAGTGGGTTCACTACTTGTCCGCTGGATTTCAATCAGACTTTCATGTTTGGCAACATACAAAGTCAACAACTACAAATTTCACATTGAAAGCCATGGTGAAGGGAGGAACACGGTGAACAACCATGTTTACGTGAAAGGAATACAGGGTATACACTACTACATGGTGATTGAAGAAATAATTCATATGAGATGTAGAACCAACCATCGCCTAAAGGTTGTCTTGTTCAAGTGCCATTGGTACGACCCTCAGTTTGTTAAGTCATACCCGTCTAACGGGATTGTCATCGTGAACACTCATAGACCCTACCCCCATTACGACCCTTACATTCTTGCCCAACAAGCGGTGCAAGTTTACTATGTGATGTTTCCGGGATTAGCTGGACAAAATAACCAGGGTTGGGTTGCAGTTTGTCCTGTAAAACCAACACTCGCAATCGACATGGAAGTAGCAAATGTTTCGTTCCAAGATGAGGGTCAAATGGGATCTGAGCTGCCTGTAATGATCAACGAAATTGGATCATATGGGAACATCGCTGATGATGAGGTTTACGAGTACACCCAAGAAGACCGCAACGACGATCACGTAACTGATAATCCAAATACCGAAGAAGATTCCTACAAATCCTCGTGAAGTCAAACATTTCAAATATATTAAAATGATATACACTTACGGTATGTTTTTGATGTTGAAAAATTTAATTAAATTTCAAGAAATCTTCAAGTTCGAATAAATTGTAACGATGAAATAAATTAATGTTATTTATCACAATGAGATGGAAAACAAAGTTCACTGGTAATAATGACTTCAGGTTTAAGTAAATGCAAAGAGCTGAGAATTTAGTAATGGTTCTTTTTTTAATATAAATAGTAAACGTTCTTTTAATGTAAATAGGTTTTCTAAAAAACTGTCAATAACACAGCACTTAAGATATAGGTGCTCTGTAAACTGACACAAAAACAGCGCTTAGGGTGTAGACGCTGTCATAATTGGCACAAAAGACATTGTTTTAGACTGTAGGCGCTATCCAAAGTCACAATAAAAACAGTTCTTAGGGTTTCAACGCTGTCTTAAGTCACTAAAACAGACAGCGCGACATATATGTGCACCGTGTTAAGTAAGATATACGACATCGCTTAGTAAATGAAGTGATGTCATATGTTCCTTTAGAAAGCGCCTAATTGAAAAAGCATTGTCTTATCTCTAACTAAAAATTTGCCCGCCGTATTCGCCCGCCTATGCAAATAATTATATTTACAAAAAATGTACTATTTACATAAAAATAATGGTTGTTTGACGGAATTACGATGGAATAAGTAAATATATGTTCAATAATTGATTAATAAGTCAAATTTCATGCGACAGAGGAAACCCTTCTCCTACTAGCCGTCCTCCAAAACACTCATCCGTTCTACTCCGGCGAATTCTTCAACCGATTTCGGCCACTTTCGATAGCCAGTTTTGTCTGCCAGGTATGGCAAAGTCGCTGTCCTTCTAGTGTGAGCTTGATTTTTGTTTGTTTGATTCCGTGGCTGCGTTTGTTTGTGTTTGAAAGTTCTGTGTTTTTTTGTGGTGGAATGTTCGGCGTTTATTTGTTGTACCATGGTTGATGTGGTGTAACAAAATGTTGTGTCATTCGTGTTTGTTTTGTGTAAAAAATGTTCCGACAATTATGCCAAAGTCGCGCGGTCGACAAATTGTGTTTGATGACTGTGTTCCTTTATTTGTGTTTATTGATTTTAAATGATATTCAAATTGGTCGAATGTTACACTTTGTTTCATTATTGGGACATGAATTTGTGTGTTCGAATTACTCCATAATTTGTTTGTTTTAGTACATTTTTTGGAACCTCCTACTTGTACTCCACCTCCAAGTATTTAGTACCTAATTACATTACAATTTGTGGCAGGGTATATGGCACCACTCAAGCATAATGTACCCGGTAAAAGGAAAACCGGCACTGGTGGAAGTACTGGGAGTTCATCACAAACGAGGCTAACTGACATACGCCAACCGAGATAATTGAGCCATGACATGCAACGTCCTCAATCGTCAAATGGGGAGCAGCATCAAATTTGGGAAGTGTACATGCCTTCTATGCCTGTACATGAGCCTACCCATGCGAGACAATTGGGCGAAGACATGCAACGTCCACCATCGTCAACCGGGGACACACGTCCAACTACGGAAGTGTACATGCCTTCTATGCCTATACATGAGCCTACCCATGATCCCATGGATGACGACAGAACCTTACCACAAGTGCATGAATACGACTTCGACGAACTGCTGAATTTCATGGAGGAGTCGGCGGGCAACAAGGATGGTGACGAGGGAGCCAAAGGGAGGGACTCACCTTCGGTAGATGAGTATGATCACGATGAGACACTTCGGCCAGAGTTTGTTAGAGGAGGGACTTTGGCCGGTGGCGGACTCGGTGAGGAGACATCGTTGGGTTCGATGCTAGAGGATGATCGGCCTTGGATCGTTCCAGCTAGGGATGACAAGTGAGTTTTTTTTACATATATTTGTGTACACTTATGTTTTACTAACAATATTGTAAATGTCAAACTTGTATTTTTTTCAGCTTTGACCCGCCGTCAGCTGTTAACAAATTTGGGCTGCAATGTATTGGGCATTTTAAGGTTGGTTGGACCACACTCGGGACGTGTGATCCACAAGCTACGGTAAACTGGTTTCGACACTTTATGGTAAAATGTAGTAAAATTGTATTAACGTGAAATTTTTCGTTAAAGTTTTCTACATGCAAATATGTTTTCGATTCTATAGTTTTTGGTTTCTATTAAATTGTTCGTAACAATTGTGTAATGTACATGTAGAGCTTGTACCGGTGGGATCCGATCCACAAAGACCAAATTGAGGCCAACTTTAGGAAGAATGCGGCTAAGATTCTCCAAGATACCTGGAAAGGCTTGCGATCCGGGAAGACTAAAGGCCCGAAATGGTTGAAGGAAGATCACAAAGTTGCGGAAAAAGCTCGCTTTAACATGGACCCAGCATTTATAGCCCGCAGTGAAAAAAAACAAGCAAACTTATTTGGCCCAGCATGCCAGAAACGGCCCAGCCTTGAACACCTTTGGGTCGAGACCAGCACACTGTCACATGGCAAAGATGGTAATACATAATATTTAAAAATAATTCAACTTTCAATATCATTTATAATAACACATTTAGCATTAAATGTGCAGGAAAAGAATAATCAAAGACAAGTGTTGCCAACTGATATGTTTGACAAGAAATACAAGCGGAAGGATGGGACGTATTTGATACTCGACGCGGAGAACAAAAGGGTATTACACTTACCAATTATATTTTCTTATTACACTAATTTTGTAATAAATTTAAGTTATAGTTATATTTAATTTGTTATACATTTGTTTTTGTTAGTTTCCTATATTCACAAATTTTTGTTTCCTTTGTAACTAAACATTTAATGTTATTTGAAAAATGTGCAGAAAGAGCTCGCTGAAGCTGAAGCTTTGGTCCCGAAGAATCACGACGGAGACGAAAGGGTACCGGAGGAGGAACTGGTAGAGGCCTCTGTGACTCTCATGGGGGTTAACCCGAGGTCGGGGATACCGTATCTTTATGGCCCTGCAGCGACATTGGTGTCGGACAAGTTCTCTTCAACGGGCAGCCAGTCATGCGTGAACTCCCAGAGATTGAGAGCTCCACTATCAGACGATTATACTCAGGATCTGAGGTCGCATTTTGAGCGCATGGACGAGTTCCAGTCCCGATAGGAGAGTGAGATCAGAAGCTTGAAGGAAGGCATGGACCAATTGACGCAAATGATGCAAATGCATGCAAGTTGATATGTTCAAGATGTTAACTCCCGGATACCAGCCTCCACCTCCCAGAGGAAGCCCGAATCTGGCAAGTGAGAGATCTGATGAAGACAATTGAGGACGTCAACAAGGCCGGAGGGGAAACAACAATTAAAATTAATATTTTTATGCTGTTGTATTATCATTACATTTATTTCATAATAATTTGTTTCAAATATGAAAACAGCAATTAAACAAAAAATTATTATTATTATTTTATAAAAATTTAATGTTAATATCGAAAATTAGAAAAAATAATATTCGGAAAGTAATATTCAAAATTGAAAATTAAAATTTGAAAACCCATAGAATAATATAATATTGACGGAAACAATCGGACGGAGTTAAGACGGACTTGTGACGGAAATTGTGATAACCAAATTGTGACGGATATATGACGGACATAATGGCTAACGTACAAAGGACGGAAAATAGACGAAAAATATTGCAAACGAAAATGTGTTCGTATATAGACAGAAAATCTTATTGATGTAAAATTGACGGAATATAGACGGAAACTAAGATGACGGAATTCATATGGAATTTTGCCGATACTATTTTCTGCAGGAAGTTTGTCGGAAAGATGACAGAACGTTGTGTAGCGTAAAAATGACGATATTTTGACAGTTTCTTAATAGACGGATATAGCCGTAACTTTGGCGGAAAAATGACGGAACAAAGAGTAGCGTAAAATGACGGAATTTTAATGATCTGTTTATTGACGGAGATGTCCTGGAAAACTACCGAAAACCAGTGCAACGAAATGTAGACGATATTTTGACGGAGGACCTCGGCGGATACATGCCGGAATTACGACGGAATTTTATTTACCGGAAATGCGACGGAATGTCGATGAAATTAAACATTGACGGAAATAAACGACGGAATGTTGACGGAAACTTTTTACCATTTGAAAAATTGCCGTCATCGTCATTGGTGACGGAAATTTGGCTTTTTCCGTCATTATTCCGTCGTTTTCCTGACGTCGAAAATTTTCCATAAATTAGTAGTTCAGGAGCATTGGCAAATCATACAACTGACAGTTGAATAACCAAATAAATCAAAGAAGTTTTTTTCCTTGCCATTTTTGTTTATTTCCATTTCAGTGGTCAAGTTTATAGAAAAAATTTCCAATTTGAGCAATATTGGAATTTGGATTTTCAAACTAAGCACACTTGAAATTGGATTTCCGATTTAGGCATATCGTCTTAGGCACTGTTGGTAAGAGCGCCTAAGGCATAAGGCGCTCTTCGCAACGACGCCTAATGCTTAGGTGTCAAATTCTTGTTACAACGAATGCTGAGTCAGCCAAAAAAACAAAAATAATATTAAGGCGCTGTGTACAACAGCGCCTAACAAGATTATTTATTTAATGTTATTTTTTTTGAAAAATTTGATTAAACACCCATTTTCGATCACTATATTTGTGAGCTTAACCTTTGAATTTCATTTTTGAGTAAACATGAAAGTTATAGAAAATTTAATTAGCTTTCTAACCATATAAAGAACATCTTAAACGGACACCGAATGACGCCTCTATGAGCTTCCGAATGTTAGCTTGGACCCCCTCGGTTTCGGCTAATTTCAATCGATCATCCATCTTTGGTCACTATTTTTATCAGCTTAACCTTTGAATTTCATTTTCGAGTAAACATGAAAGTTATAGAACATTCAATTAGCTTTCTAACCATATAAAGAACATCTTAAACGGACACCGGATGACGCCTCTATGAGCTTCCGAATATTAGCTTGGACCCCCTCGGTTGCGGCTAATTTGAATCGATCATCCATCTTTGGTCACTATTTTTATCAACTTAACCTTTGAATTTCATTTTCAAGTAAACATGAAAGTCATAGAACATTCAATTAGCTTTCTAACCATATAAATAAGATCTTAAACGGACACCAGATGACGCCTCTATGAGCTTCGGAATATTAGCTTGGACCTCCTCGGTTTCGGCTAATTTGAATCGATCATCCATCTTTGGTCACTATGTTTATCAACTTAACCTTTGAATTTCATTTTCGAGTAAACATGAAAGTTATAGAACATTCAATTAGCTTTCTAACCATATAAAGAACATCTTAAACGGACACCGGATGACGCCTCTATGAGCTTCCGAATGTTAGCTCGGACCCCCTTGGTTTCGGCTAATTTCAATCGATCATCCATCTTTGATCACTATTTTTATCAGCTTAACCTTTGAATTTCATTTTTGAGTAAACATGAAAGTTATAGAACATTTAATTAGCTCTCTAACCATATAAAGAACATCTTAAACGGACACCGGATGACGCCTCTATGAGCTTCCGAATGTTATCTCGGACCCCTCAGTTTCGGTTAATTTCGATCGATTGAAATTAGCCGAAACCGAGGGGTTCGAGCTAACATTCGGAAGCTCATAGAGGCGTCATCCGGTGTCCGTTTAAGATGTTCTTTATATGGTTAGAAAGCTAATTGAATGTTCTATAACTTTCATGTTTACTCGAAAATGAAATTCAAAGGTTAAGCTCACAAGTATAGTGATCGAAAATAGGTGTTTAATCAAATTTTTCAAAAAAAAATAACATTAAATAAATAATCTTCTTAGGCGCTGTGCAGAATAGCGCCTTAATATTATTTTTGTTTTTTTGGCTGACTCAACATTCGTTGTATCAAGAATTTGACACCTAAACATTAGACGTCGTTGCTAAGAGCGCCTTATGTCTTAGGCGCCCTTACCAACATCGCCTAAGAAGATGTGCCTAAATCGAAAATCCAATTTGGAAAGCGTATACAATTGGAAACCAAATTCCAATTTTCTCAAATTGGAAATTTTTTCAAGTTTATGCAAGTCTTTTAAAATAATTAGTTTCAAATACAGTTTTCAATTTTTCTTATGCAAGTTGTAAAAATAATTATTTTGGAATATAGTTTTTGATTTTTCTAAATGAGGCCAGTTCATATTTTTTTCTTTATTTAAGAGAACTAAAAGTCCCTTGTTAATCTCAACAGTTAGCACTTTTCCAAAAATTCAGCACTAACATTGTTTTACAGTCTCAGACCAATTTTTGCTCATTTCTTGTTCTAATCCCTCACGGCGCAGATTCGCAAGGCCAGTGGACAACTAGGCTTTGTGGCTGTTTCGATGATTGTGGCAACTGTAAGTACACCCTTTTCATGTTCCTATTGCAGAAAAATTTCTATCAATTTCTTTGATCTTAAACAATTCTAAGTGATTTGTCTCCGCGAACGCGTTACAGGTTGCATTGCATGACATGTTGCTGCCCGTGTATCACACTAGGCCGAAATGCTGAGATCATCTAAAAAGGAACAACAAGTAATTAAACTTACTTACCATATGTACTGTTTTCTTTTAAACTTTTTTACCTATTTATTTCAGACCGAAAAAAAATACCTTATCCGGTGTTCGAGGGAACTGACTTTTGAGATTTATATATTTTGACGTGTATTGGCAGCTTGTTGTTCCAATGGGTGCCTGTTTTACCTGTTGAGCTTGGCTGGGTGCGCATGTCTGTACTCGTGCGGTTGCAGGACCAAACTGAGGAATCATTAATACTCATTGCCGGAGAAGCCATGTAACGATTGTTGTGTTCACTTTTTCTGCATCGGTTGCGCTCTTTTTTTTTTTGATAGATTAAAAGGATCCTTCAAGGATCAATGTGTTTTGGAAAAACACAAAAAACAACTCTACAGGCACACTCACTAAACCTCGGCCCAAACAAAACAACTGCTAAAAACTCACTGACACAACTTACTACAAAAACAACTGAGAAAACAACTAGAGACTGCCGCCGATTACCTCCTCCTGGAGCCCTCAACTACAAAGCCACTAGGCTCAGAAACCACCCTGACGCACCACTGTTCTAACTGGTAAGAGCGCCCAGCTTCTAACTTTTGCTTCTACTACTTGAGATTCCAAATGAGACTACCACTTTTGGATATGCTCCTCTAACGATCCAACTGATTAAAAGCATATTGACTCTTTATGATGACTTCCTCTCCTCTTCTTTCTTCTCTTAGCCCAAGCCCATCAATTGTTGTATCATCTCCTCGTCTGGCGCCAATCCTTCCAAACCCAGCCTCTTTGCTTGTTGGTAAGTTAGAATCGCTTCCTCTCTCTTTTCTCTTAACTCTAAATCTTCTTCTTCTGTCCCACTCTTTGATAATTTCGTGATCTGGTTGACTTCTACATTTTTCTTCCCAATTTTTTCAAAACTTTTAATCTCTTGACTTTGCTTCTTTTGTGTTTTCCTCTGACGCCTGCTGTACTTAGAACTCTTCTTCAGTTTTGACTCCTTTCTCCTTTGAACTTTCAAAAACCTTCGATTGGATTCAAACTCTGCTAGGGTCATAACGTACTCACTTCGATGAATAAGACTAGTCTCTGCTGTCTTTGTTGGGACCTCACTGTCCACTGTGATTGCGAGCTCTGATCTCTGCTCAGAGCATAGGCCTTCGTACCTACCCTCACCATCCCTAGCCAGAGCATCATCATTCTCCACTGTAACAACATCCTTGGAGCACCAATTTTTAAAAAGGACCTCTTCCACTGCCTCCCCTCGAACACAACAGGGTCCATCTTTATCCTGCCCGCTCACAAACCCCTCCCTCACCGACTTATGGCTATCAGCTTCCCCACCTTCTGAACTTTTACTAGAGGCACCAGAACACACATCCTTAACCACATTCGCGATCTCTTCCTGACACCAGTCTGTTTCAGCCCCATTGAAAGAACAATCCTCGCAAACAGCGACTTCAAAGATTTTCCCATCCAGAACAACCTCAAGCAATTCGGAAACTCGCTCGAAACAATCAGATTCCACCAGCATACGAGCCCTCCCTACACCGCACATCCGAAAATCTCTATCTTCCATCTTCAGGAAAGTACCTAGGGGCTCCGCTATCTTCTTAAAATTTTCCTCTCCCCAAGCCTTAAAAGGGAGATCGGAAATGCTCAACCAAACAGACCTAGACTTAGGCTGATCCTCCTCTTCCTCCCATTTCTGAATGTTTGAGAACCTTCTCCTAAAAATGAGTCGCTTTTCCGAAAGGCCTACCTCCAAGTCCTCCACAGAGTTGAAGTGAACTAGCATCCTCTTGCCTCCCATTGAGAATACCTTATTAAACTTTAGTTCGCTGCTTTCCAATTCTTCTTGCAATTGGCTCACTGGAACTAACGATCTAAGGTCTGCCACCAAACAACACCTCAACCACTCCACCGACGACTGGATTGAGTTCAAAGCAATTCTTCTTCTTCTGGGTTGAGTCTTGAGAGGGTTCTTCAAAGCTGGCTCCTCCGCCATTCTCTTAGGCCTCCAAAGCTTAGAAATAGCCCCCCACTAGGACCATCCGCCTGAGTTCTCCACCCGCCCATCTCCACACTCTGAACAGCAGCTTTGCCTTCCTTGTCTGCTAACATGACAACAAGCACACCCCTCCCTGCTGGAGAACCATTCCATCTTCGAACTGCTGCCTTTGCTTCCTCCAGAGTTTGGTATCTAACAAAGCCAAATCTGCTCCTCGAAGCCCTCCTCTCTCTCGTCGGAATGAAAACATCCTGTATTCTCCCTTCTTGATTGAAAAGCCTTCTCAACCAAGCTCCATCACTTCCCCTAGGAATATTGTCTACGAACACACTAAATAATTCCTCTCTGAGAAATCGAATTCCTTCGGGGTGTCTTATCACTCCTCCCATTTTACTTGATTCACTCACCTCCCAGAGAAGGAAGCTATGGAAATCAGCGTCGGATCCCAGCCGACTAAATCTGAACTGAATCCCAAAATCCAGCCGACCGGATCTGAAAGAGATAGCGTCACCAACCTGATCTGAGGGACACTGTGCCACCGACCGGATCTGAGCGAAATCCGAGCAGCACCACCGGAAACTGGACTCTGGTTGACTGCGGGAGTCAACTACGGAACTGAGCTCAGTTCGAAATCCAAGCAACACCACAGCGACAGGACGGTTCTTGTCTTCGGAAGAGAGGGACACGCCCGGATCTGAACTAAGCCGTCGGTGACAAAAGAACGGAGCTTGACTTCGGGAAAGAAGAGCGCGACAACGGAGGAGAACACCGAGAGAGCACTACCGGACGGGGAGATTCAGACTCGGAGAAGAAAAACGAGATCCACGCGCACGCGCGTGGACTTCTCTGTCTTTGCTTTCGGTTGCGCTCTTTGCCAGGAACAAAGCCATCAGTACACCCTGTTTCGATGATTGCCAGGAACACAGGGAACTCAAGAACCGCGGATTCGAGCCAGCCATCAGTATAAATAATTATATTCCATAAGAAAAAAAGTTATATCAAAGCCTTACAAATTTTGTAAAAATTGCTGCTGACAAAAGTTTGGTTTGATGATGGTTGGGCTGGCAACAATCACAGGATGAACGCTCCTGGTATTGCGTCTAGCATGGCTCGCAACTAACTCCCGTCATTCTCTCCTTTCAGGCAATTAATAATGTTGTGTTATATTTGTAGCATTGTGTTTCAATAATGTTGTGCATTTTCATCTCTTGTTTTTGATTTTTCATACATTGTATTTCATAGTATCAATGGAGGATATAGATGATTTCAACATTCAAAATTGGAGATATAATTTTTTGTATAGAGCATGTCTTGGTTTGGCTAAATTGAATAAGAGGTTATCTTAAAATATGCATTCTTTTTACTATTAAATGTAGAGGTTGGGCGTGGGACGAGTTGTGACAGATTTGGTTTGTTCCTAACCTGACTCGAAATAGTGACCGGATTATTTATTTGAACCCTAAATAATTGAGAGGGATGATGTCAGAATTGGGTTTACGGGTGTGTAAAGGTTCATAGTGACAGCCGAGGCATTGTACATTTGGCTAAACACCAAGTCTTCTACGAGCAATCGAAACACATATATTGATGTCAAGCTGCATTTTGTTTGTGACGTCATTGAAATTGGGACAGAGTTATGTCTTGACCTGATGAGCATGGCTGAGAAGACATAATGAAAATTGTTCTCAGAACCGATCAAGTCAAGTATTAAAGCAAGGTGGAGATTGTTGGAGTTTTGTGCTTCCAACTTGCCTTGATGGCTGTAATTGGTAACTTGTGTTGATTAACGAGTTCATTGAAGAAATGTCTCACGTCGCTTGGTGAAGGAGACAAGTATTAACTTATATTATTTTATAGAATCATAACTAACAAGCTTGAGCTTTTCAATCGTAATGGTACTACAGACCTATATGAGCTAGCGAAATTCAGTAGGCTATCAACAACGATAAGGCGATCTCATACGTGTATGTAAGATGTGGGACACGTGACAAAGGTGTAAGACATCCCTAGTAAATGACACGGCTATACAACCATAATTCACAAGCTTGAACTTTTGAGTTGAAATGGGATTATAAACTTATATGAGCTAACAAAAGTCGATAAATTGTACCGGGGTGATATATATTGTTTATAGAACTCAAAACATGGTAACTTCAACTGTTTTGGGGTTGAAGAGCGAGCTATATTTTGGTGTGAATGGCAGGCCATGTAAATATTTGTAACTCCTTGCCTTGTTTTATAAAAGGCTAGGAGAAGTTGTGTCAAACAGTGTGTAATCATAATTCACAATCTTGAACTTTTGAATGGCAATGGGACTTTAAACTTCTATGAACTAATGAAATTCAACAAATTGTAATAGGGTTAATATATGTTGTTTATAGAACTCAAAATAGGGTAACTTAAAACTGTTTTTGGAATGTAACAGCTAGCTATATTTTGGTCTGAATGGCAGGCCATGTAAATACTTGTAACTCATTGCCTTGTTCTATAAAAAGCTAGGAAAAGTTGTATCAAACAGTGACGTTTTAGTTTGGAGGCAATCAGGTCAAATATTTGGCTGGTTTTTAGTCCATCCTTAAGAGCATCTCCAATGCTTGGACATTTCATGCATTGAGCCACGTAAAGTGGGCGTGTCCAAGCAAATGTGATGTTTTCCCCATTGGAGCGGGACACAATAAAGTAGACATGTCACTTTCCATTTTATACTTATTTAATTATTATTTATATTATTTATTAGTTAGTGTATATGAAATTTAATACTTTTGTAAGAGCATTTCTAGATAATGTTGTTAAATTTTAATTTGTATGATTATTTTAAATTGAAATTGAAATTATTTTTGTTTTACAAATAAATTATATGATTAATTTTGGTAACTTTATCTTCTTCTGTTTGCCTTATCAAAAAAAAAACAAAAATCTTCTTCTGTTTGCATGTGATGGGTATTGTTTCTGTTTGCATGTGATGGGTATTGTTTGCATTTGATGAATATTGTTTGCACGTGAAATGAGTATTGTTTGCATGTGAAATGTGAGTTGATTGAAATGGGTGTTGTTTGCATTTTTGAAGATACTATATATACATGATTTAACACCATCTTGTTAATCAAACCAATGCATTTTACGATTTGTATTTTTATCTCTCAAAAGATGAATCCAAATAATCCTCCTCCTCCAAATTCTCAAAACCCAAACCCTCAATTTCCATATCCATATCCTAATTCTTATTTTCCAAACCCACAAAATTATAATTTTAATTCTCAAACCTCGAATTCCCAACCCATTTCCACATTCTCAGACTTCTCAATTTCCATTTCCATATCCTCAAAATTCTCCATATCAATTTCCATTTCCTGCATTTTCAAGTTCACAATTCGAAACTCAACAATCACCTACTTTTATGGAAAATTCTCCACATTCACAACTACCCAGTTCTCCACATTCACAAGTGCCCGCTTTCAGTAACCCAAATTTTATTGATCTAAACAAAGATTTTGAGGAAAGTGAAGATGTACGAGAAGTTACTAGTCAGTGGAAGTGGGTTGAAGATAAACTCTTAATAAGTGCATGGTTGAATGTGTCAATCGATCCACTGGTCGGTACTGATCAAAAAGGCGAAGTATTTTGGGATCGGGTTCATCAATATTGTGAAGAAGATAATCCCGGTGTGTCATCAAGAGAGGAGCTCATGCTATGAGAAAAAGGTGGCAACGAATAAATGAAGGCGCTCAGAAATTTGGTTCGTGTTATGAAGCGGCTCAAAAGACAATCGGGAGCGGTTCAAACATGGAAAACATAAATGAGAGAGCTCATGAACTTCATTGCGCTAAATACAAAAAGAAGTCTAACTTTGACAGGCATTGGCTTGAACTTCGTAGGCAGCCCAAGTGGAGAACTCCTCCAACCAGTGAAAGTGTGAAAAGAACTAAATTAAGCAACTCTGGAGCTTACTCATCCTCGGGGAATAATGATACACCTACAAATGAGAATGAGTGTGAATCCCCGGTTCGTCCTAAAGGTACGAAAGCGGCTAAAAGGAAGGGAAAAGGGAAGGCAAAAACAGTAGAAGCATCCGAAGAGTATAAAGAATTACGAGCTACTACATGCAGAAAGTTGAACCTAATGGAAGCTCTAAATGAAACTCGTCAGAAAGAAATTGAGGCGAAGCAAACCGAGATGGATTTACAAGTCATTTTGGCAGATACTACTAAAATGAATGATGCTCAGAAGAGGGCTCATTCAAAATTGCTTGAGAAAATTATGGCAAGAAACTAGTTTGTCTTTATCTGTTTGTAATGTAGCCGTTGGAGGCTAGTGTTTGTTTTTGCATATATTCGTTTGTCTTTATTTGTTTGTAATCTAGCCGTTGGAGGCTAGTGTTTGTTTTAGAATATATTTGTTTTTCCCATCTATATAAACTAGATGTATAAGTTCTCTGAATTCACTTCACTATGGATCAAACACTAGAAAACTTAACTGAAGATTTCATTGATGAGTTCTGCTTCGATGATACCGAAGACAACCGTCTTCTTGAACTCTATCATGAAGTATATGGACACAGCTCAAGATCCGCTCCTCGAAAAAGTATATCCCGAGATCGTGAATCAGGCCATCAACGTCTAGAGAATGATTACTTCTCACCAAATCCAGTATATTCTGAAGAAATATTCCGTCGCAGATTTCGTATGGGAAGACATGTTTTCCTACGTATTGTGGAAGCTCTTTCAAACTTTGATCCATACTTTCGTCAAAGGGTCGATGCTTGTGGAAAAAAAGGTTTGTCATCTTTACAAAAATGCACTGCGGCAATACGCATACTCGCGTATGGAGTATCTGCTGACGCTGTGGATGACTATGTTCGTATTGGAGAGACTACTGCGATTGAGTGCGTAAAAAAATTTGCCTCTGATGTCATTACGATTTTTGAGAGTGAATACTTGCGAAAACCAAATTCTGATGACATACAACGTCTGTTACAAATGGGCGAGGCTCGTGGATTTCCAGGTATGATGGGCAGTATTGATTGCATGCACTGGCAATGGAAAAATTGTCCCAAAGCATGGAAGGGAATGTTCATGAGTGGTCACAAAGGAGTTGCAACAATTTTACTTGAAGTGGTAGCTTCATCTGATCTATGGATATGGCATGCATTTTTTGGAGTTGCTGGTTCAAACAATGATATAAATGTGTTAGACCGATCACCCGTTTTTGATGAAGTGCTGCAAGGTCGTGCTCCAGAGGTAAATTATACTATCAACAAAAATAACTATAATATGGGCTACTACTTAACGGATGGAATATATCCTGAATGGGCAACATTTGTTAAAACGATACCACGCCCGCAAGGTGAGAACAGAAAATTATTTTCAAAATATCAAGAGAGTCAGCGAAAAGACGTCGAACGAGCATTTGGTGTGTTACAGTCTCGTTTCGCAATTGTACGCGGGCCTTCACGTTTTTGGGACAAAGCAGATCTGGGGAGAATTATGAGAGCATGTATCATAATACATAATATGATTGTTGAAGACGAGAGGGACACATACATCACTCAATTTGGTCCCTTACCCACTTATGACGATGTTACACATGGTTTATCGCAACCAAATTTAGGTGAAGAGCCTTTGGCCCCGTATGAAGCGTATATTCAAAAGACAATACAGATGCATGATAAACGGACACATCGTCAGCTACAGAATGACTTGATTGAGCATATTTCGCAGTTTGACAATAACCGTTAAATTTATGCTTTCTCGTGTGATGTTTTTTATGCTTTCTCGTGTGATGTTTTTAAATTTATGCTTTCTCGTGTGATGTTTTTTATGTAATGTTTTCCTTTGTGGTTTTTAATAATATAATGCATTTTAATTACGGAACATGTCTTTCACTTTAATAATGTTTTAAGAATTTAAGCCATTTTATATTGATTATTACTAACTTAACATTATTAAGTTAAATTAAAATTAAAATATAATATATAATTTTACTATAAAATAAAATGGGTCCTACAAATTAAAGTGGCCGGTGGACACCATAGTGGGCATGCCCACTTTATTGTGTCTCGCTCCAATAGTGAGGACATCTCATTTACTTGGACATGACACTTGCACGCGCCCCAATGCCTCAACTGTCCACCACTATGGATGCTTTGTCCATTTTATACTTATTTATTGTGGACACTTGATGAGTTGTACCATTGGAGGAGCTTGCCCACTTTTTAATTATGGACACTTGGCACGAAGTGGACCCCGAAAAAGTGTCCAATGTCCTTCTCCATTGGAGATGCTCTAATAGACCGCTTTTTTAAAGATTATGCGTCCAATCTTTTTATTTCCTCCCTTAATAGTTGGGTCGTGCCATACAAGTTCGTGAGTTTCGGACATGGGACGACCAAACTCACGAACCAATCGTGAGAATAACTGGACAGGTGGCACTCTTTAATTGGGCCTCAAATATGGTGATATGATTTGTTACATAATCAAATTTCTTTTAATTATTTAAAATGCCATAAATGAAAACATACAAAATAAAAAAAATTCAAAAATCATATCAATAAATTTATTTTCTCAAACTCTATAAATAGAGACCAATTTTGCTATAGTTTGAACAAAATAATATTGGGTTAGAAGGTAAGAGGACAATTTGATGATCTTTTATTTGTTTGTTCATGGTTAAGAAGACTACATTTGAAAAAAAGATTGTAGAACCATCAGAAATGGATGAAAAGAGTTGATGATCTTTTTTTTAAGATACACAAAAATGATGCCCTTAAGGATTCGATGCAATATCATTTTGAGATATTGAGCTAGAAATTGATAGTAAGATCATCAAAAATGATGCCCTTAGGGATTCGATGCAATATCAATTTGAGATATTGAGCTAGAAATTGATAGTGGAAGATCTAGGTTGATACGCGACTGACGTGCAGTATTTTGTATGTCAAAAATAATTTATAATGTCGGTAAGTACCAGATCGTCTGAAGGAGCAAATTTAAACTTATGCACTATGTAAGATTGAGCTTCTATTTATCCAAGTAGTGAAGGGAGATGCGCCATCGTGTTCCAACTCATCCTCGGTGCAAGATTAATCATCCCACACCTCGTTGTAAGCTTGGCTAGCAACTCTCAAGAACTCATTCTCCATTGCTTGATCCCATACTTGCTTTGAGGCACTAGATTCAAGGATTTCTTCTTCAGAGTCCTCTTCTTTATCATCCAAATTTCCATTTTCTATTTATCGTTACGCCAATTGGGTCTCCAACATCTTATTGTACATGGCCAGTTCGTGCAATCTTGGAAGATCTTTTCTTGATTAGCCGCAATAATGGCTAGCATTTCCATATTGGAAAGTCCACCGATAGGTTGAGGAATTTGAGGATATTGGTGGTAGGAGCCTTCATCGAATGAGAATTGTTGGCCATCATCTTAATATTGAGAGTACGAATGTGTTGGATAACCGTTATCTTCCCAATAAGAATTTGATTGCTCCTCCTCTTGGTAATATTCTTCATTGTACGAAATTTGTTGGTATTATGAATACGTCCTCGCAAAACAAAAAGAACAAAAGTTAGTAAGGGATATGAGTAGAGAATTTACAAATGAAAGAAGAAAATATTTACAAGACTAGTCGAGATATCCACACAACCTAGGCTAATGACAAGTTAATGTGTTGCTCCCCGGCAACGACGCCATTTTGACGTGCAGTATTTTGTATGTCAAAAATAATTTATAATGCCGGTAAGTACTGGATCGTCCAAAGGAGAAAGTTTAAACTTATGCACTATGTAAGGTTGAGCTTCTATTTATCCAAGTCGTAATCGAGTGTTTTGTTTGGTTTTAAATCTAAAATAAACAAGTAAGAAAAGGTTTCAACGAACTTTGAGAAGTATTTCGGGGAACTACTTCACTTGCCCAATATTAGAATCGAGTTATGAAATAGCATGCAAGGATATACCTATATTGATTGGAAAATAGCCGCACAATCCAAGTATGAACCTCACCCTTTTTGGCGCTATTGCTTCAAATTGGAGTTGTACCTTAAACTACGAATCTCACCCTTTCGGCACTATTGGTTCGAATCAAGTAACTCGCTGATGTTTACCAACTTTCGTCGCGTAAACATGGGGAGTCCTTGTCGTAAAACTAGCTTTTCTTATTACAATCTCGGGCCACTCTCGTAGTCACCTAGTTCGTAACGTGTATTTTACTTAATAGTTGGACGTTTAGCCTCACCCTTCCGGTGCTATTGGCTGAACATCTCAAAGCAATGCACTTAGGCATTTTGTCAAACACCTAGTATGCATCGCTGGGTTTAGGCGCTAAGTAAAATACAAATCATGTAAAGCAATCCAAATCATGCAACGATTAATATATTAAGCGATTCATAGTCAAGTAAGATTCGTATGACCCCAAAATATGGGTCACTGCTCATTATCCATTGTCATGGAAATACAATTCATTTTCATGAACGGAGATAGAATTACAAACGAGAAAAAGGAAGTACTACACCCTTCGAATTGATGTTGATAACTCCCTTCATTCTCAATCCTCGATCCGATCGTAAATCCTTGCATTTTCATTCCCTCTTCTATCTTTTTCGTTGTCTTCAAGTGTGTGGGATGTGAAAATGTGTATCGAAGTGGAGAAAAAAATGAGTGAAGGCTGGTGTTTTTTGCTCTTGTTTTATTTGGCCTTTTTGCAATTTTTCCAATCCACCTACAAAAAATTGGGCTATTGGCCCATACACTTTGTGTCACCAAATAGGTGACACAGACGACACGGTAAATTCCAGAGAGCTGAAGTTGCTGAGTCTTGCATGGCCTGTGTCGCTTGTGTCAACTAATTTGTAGGTTACAACACATTAATTTCAACGGAGTTATTTTCAACCAAATTTTGAAGGTTTTAATTACATATTATCAACAATATATATTCCGTTGAATTTAATTTGTCGTTTATAGTACACACATTTCAACGGATTTATTTCCAAACAAAAATTGTAGGTTTGTATATATATATATATATTATCAACAATATATTTTTCTGTTGACTTTAATTTGTAGGTTATAACATATTAATTTCAACGGATTTATTTTCCACATAATTTTGAAGGTTTTATAAATATTATCAACAAAAGTATAGTCCGTTGATTTTTAACCGTTGATAATAAAGCTTTTTCTTGTAGTGGATGGCCTCTTGAGCTCAAGTTCCAACATCTTTAACGGTTGAATTGCTCTAGGTGCCAACTACAAAGTTGTAGCCCTTGCGCTCAGATTTTTAACAAGCCAACGATCAATGAATTCAGACACCGTATGAGCTCTGGGCGTGTGCGACAAGTAGGGAGGTCAATCCACCCATTTATGCACTGTTTTCACCCAAATTCCCTCTAAACACTTATTTCGCCTTGGATTGGTTTTTCACGTAAACAGCATCAAAACAAAAAGTGAGAGCTCATATAAATAAGGCTAATGATCGAATATCGACTAAATGTGGAGCATAAATATAATACAAATTCATGTTCATCAGTGGCAAATTGTACAACTTAATTATTAAGCAATAACAATCGAGCCTTGGGCGGTGAACTGAACCAGGGTAATTGTGTCTCCTGCTTCGTTTGATTCCATTTTTGTCAAGTTATAATTTGGTTAGGACATTTATAGATGAGAAAAAGATTTGGTGTTGCGCACTTAAATACTGTGAGCACAAAAACATCCTTGTTTCAATCGAACGCCGTCATATTTAGAATTATTTTTAAAACATATCAGAACGATGATATTATGATTGAAACGATATCGTTTTCATGCTTGCATCATTTAACTGCGCAACACCAAATCCAAATCTGTACGGATGATACAAATTAAACTAAAGTACTAAACTGAAATTATGAATAACATCTACTGCTTATTGTTTTTTTTCCCTAATGCTTATTGTTAATCAACATCCAACTGGTAATTAATAAATTGTCCCTCATACTTTTGTCAACTGACCAACATTATGCTCTCAACACCTTCTCCATCTTCGATTCAGCCATATAATCTCTAATGTCTGAGAAGGTCAGAGTAGATGGTGGACGCTGTCAGATTGCAAGGTGAGCCGTCGAGGACTTGAGGTGCAGCCGTTTAGAGTTTCTAGGGTTTGTTGAGGAGTGGATAGAGTTAATAGTGGGTTGAGAGTTGTTTTTGTGTGGCCCAAACCACACTGATCCTTATGGATCCATTTTAATATAACAAAAAAAAGCCATCTCATATCCATCTCGTATGAGCTCCATTTTCATTTCAAAAATATGAATTTATCGAGAAAAAAATGACTTAATGAAATTGTCTCACATGAATTCAACTGTTAACTTGTAAGACCATGACTCATAAGCTTGTGTTTTTAAGTTACAATGGAACTGTAGTTTAATTGGACTAGTGAATCAAACTAAGTTCAAATTCAGTATAATTTGGATCGATATATAAAGATTCTTATAAAGTAGCTTAGCTTGACCCTTGGTACATTTCTCCTCAGCAAAAAAATTCTGCAGGACTACATAAAACTCATGAATAGAGTGCCTTTATGAATTATTATTGATCAATGATTTTCCATACCCGAAGGTTGTTGCACTTGCACAAGTTGCACTTGCGATATTATCGACCATGTTACAGACTACTACGCCATTTTGCACCTTATGTAACTGACCCAAATTAGTCGCATAAGTTCGTTTTCTGTCGCATAAGGGTTTATGTGACTACACTCAGTCACATAAATTGTGTCACATAAGGTCTAGGGTAACTGAGCTAAATCACACCAGTCGCAGGAAGTCCCATGCGACTGTGCAGAAAGTAGTCGCATAAGGATGTTGGTCAGTCGTATAAGTGGTAAAGTGAGATGCCAGGAAAAAGTCAACGGTTATAAATGTGTCGCATAGGTACATTTAAGCAATACATGTGCTCCATTGCGTAAATGCAGTTATAAATGAAATCCTTTATTTAAGCAAATACCAACAATTTTATTCATTATCCAAGAAACAGTTCACAATCAAACCAAAAGTTTACATTCAAATTATTCAACAACTAAAAAACTTCAAAGAGTTCCAAGCCCGAAACTAACATTATCGGACACAATGCATCCAATACCAGTTCCTGAAATGCCGCCTCGCATCTTTTCTCACATATTTCAGCTTCCTTAGCCGTAATGATGACACTCTTCTTGTCTTGCTCAGCCTTCTCTACAACGAACTTGGCTCTTTGAAGCTTCCTGGGCAGCCACTTGTTTAGCCAAATACCAAAAAACTTAGAGAAACCATTTAATAGATAAAATATTGTGCAAGATAGATGAAGATTGACGTATTACCTATGTGAATCGCTCTGCTTCAGCGTGTCTTGACAATCTGAAAATGCAACAAAATTGTTTCATTAGATACATTCTAAGCACCACTCCATTTGATAATAACTACTCATTACAAACAAGTTACACTCGATAGTTGTATAAAATCGTGATTACCGTGGAGAAATCATCCGAGCCAGCTTCAACAGATCTGGTCGTGACGACTCAACGTGTCGAGATTTGAACACCGGTGAGTCGGATTTGGTCGTGACGACTCAAATCTCAGATCTCTAACACCCACGTCTACAGGCAGGTGGATGGGCAGATCTGGTCACCGATTGTGGATCTGGCGGTAGGGACTACATCGGCCGTGCAGTTACGCACCTCAATAGATACATCGACTTGAGACTAAGAAGCCAGGTTGTAGATCTCGACTGAATCGGTGTCGGAGTGGAGAGGCGTCGGAGTGAAGAGGCCTCGGATGAAGGAGTAACGCACTTTCATCTTCTCCAGATATCGTGGAGAGGAGACTGACTGCTCTTTCAAGTGAGACTGAGAAGTGTGAGGTTTGAAGGAGAGAAGTGTGAGTGCCGTTTTCAAGAGAAGTGAAAGACTTCAAAAAGAAAATCCTAGGATGTTCAATGAGAAAGAGAAAGAGATGAAGCCACGTGTGCTTGTTTTACTCAAAACACTGCGTTTTATCAAAAAAATTGGGCTCAAATGCATATGGCCCAAAAGTAGATGCATACATCCCAAAACACTTGGTCAAATAAACTGATTTGCATCAAACGAACACTATCCTTTAAAAACTTTTTTGATACAACAGCTCCAAACAAACAACACAGCGACAACAACACAAACTACCGCGCCTGCAAGCTCAAAATAGAACATAAACAAAAAGGGATAGCCTTATCACTGGACCAGCTCCAATTCTCACGCAGCACCTTGCGAGCCAGACAATCCGCCTCCTCATTGGCTTCTCTTAAAACGTGCTCAATTCTCCTGTCCCGGTTGAGCTCCATAAGCGCTCTGCAGGAAGAAAACCAATCTGACACAGAATTCTTAGGGGAGAGCCTTTCAGAAGGAGCTGAAACTCCTCTAGATTGTCTGAAACAAACACTGCCCGGCGCCAACCCTTCCTATCCGCCTCCTTCATGTCTCTACAGAGGGCAACTCCCTCAGCCTCCAAAACTCCCTTGAGACCCTTCAGAGCCCCCGCCCCCACCAACACCACCATTCCTTCGTGGTCCCTGCACGTAAAGCCATAACCTGCCACCTTCCTGATACTGTCCCAAGCTCCATCACAGTTCACCTTTATGAACCCTTCCGCCGGGGGAGACCACTGCCTAGCCGCCTCATGATTGGTAACTACAAACCTGTGGTGAGGCTCTAGAAACTCCGACACCTGCGACTTGACCTTCCACACTGCTCCTTTAATATCCCACAACTCACCATTGTGCCAAAGAACATTCCTTGCATACCAGATAAACCTTGCTCCGTAGAATATATAGCTGATAGTCTTCCTGTCAAACTCATTGACGCAGTACCAATCCCAATCTTCCACTGAAGAGAAGTTCAAGTTTAGGTGGCACACCCCCTCCAACAGTTGCCTCCAGAAAACGACCGACCACCAACATTTGAGAAATATGTGGGATGTTCTCTCCATCTTGTAACCACACCTAAGACACCTTGACTCTACCTCGCAACCCCTGCTAATTAGATTACAAGCCGATGGAAGCGCGTTGTTAAAGAGCCTCCACATGAAAATTTTGACCTTCCCTTGAACCTTGATCCTCCACAACTTATGCCAGAAATTCCTTACTCTACAGCCGTTCGATGCTTCCCCAGTAATGTTTCTGACAATCTGCCGCTGCTGGCCTGAAAGATATTCGAAAATTTTCCTTACAGAAAATTCTTTACCCTCCTGGCACTGCCACATAATTCCAGAGTCAGAGGCAACTGGCCTAAACCAGTTAAGAGCCCAAGGCATCGCCTTGTGCAAGCTCCTCCACGCCCAAGACGGTCTGGTGCCCAGACTAGCTGCCGAGATGTCTGTTCTAGGAAAGTACCTTGCTTTGTACACCCTGCTGATTAGAAGGTCAGGACAGCTGAGGATTCTTCCAATCTGTTTAGCCAACAGTGCATCATTCACCAACTCAAAAGGTTTGAACGCCAATCCTCCTTCCTCCTTTGGTCTGCACAACTTCTCCTTGCCCACCCAAGCAATATATCTTTTATTTTTTGCGTCATTCCACCAGAATTTGGCTACTAACGAGAATAGCCTTTTGCTCAGCCCTTTTGGAAACTTGAAGCACGCCATATCATAGATGGGAATGGACTGGATGACTGATTTTATTAGAGTCTCCTTGCCTACCGCCGATAATAATTTCTCCTTCCAACCATTCACTTTCTTCCAAATTCTGCTTTCAACAAAGCTAAACAGCTCGGCTTTCCTTCTACTAAAGCATATGGGAAGTCCCAGGTACCTCTCTATTCTATTTACCGAATTCATACCCAAAATGCTTCTCAACAGCCTAACCTTATCACTGCTGACATTATTCTCGATACAAATTTCTGATTTATTCAGATTTACCTGCTGGCCGAACAACTCTTCATATTTCACCAAGGTACTTTTCAACCTCATAATATCGTCAATCTCCGCCCTTACAAACAGTATACTGTCATCCGCGAACATAAGGTTAGAGATCATAGGCGCATCTCTGCTCACTTTAACTCCTCTGATCAGACATTGGTCCTGCTACTCTTCCAGGCTCCTCGCTAGCCACTCAGTGCACAACACAAACAAATAAGGCGACTGAGGGTCTCCTTGCCTCAGACCTCTCTCCGGGACGAACTTATCAGAGATAAGGCCATTCACCCTTACTCTATAAGAGACTGATTTCACGCATTTCATCACCTTATCCACCCAAGCTACTGGAAAGCCCACCCTTAGCTGCATTTGCTCGAGATACGTCCAATCCACCCTGTCGTAAGCCTTCCTCATGTCAAGCTTTATACTACAAAACTCAGCTCCCCCTTCCCGTCTGGTCTTAATGTAGTGCATGAGCTCGTGAGCTAATAATATGTTAACTGAAATCAAACGACCTGGAATGAACGCACTCTGGCTAACCGAGATCAGTTGCGCAAGAACCCTCTTCATTCTGTTAGCCATCGCCTTTGTTATGATCTTCATCGCGATGTTCACCAAACTAATGGTCCTATATTCGTTGAAACAGACTGGAGTTTTCACCTTGGGCACTAGAGTGATCAGCGTCTCGTTCACCACCGGGTCAAGCTCACCCTCATTCAAGAATTTTAGAACAAAGTGAAAGACCTCTCCCTTCACGATCTCCCAACTCTTCTGATAGAATAAGGCCGAGAATCCATCTATCCCAGGAGCTTTCGTAGAACCCAGCTGGAAAGCGGCCTCCTGAACCTCTGTGGCTGTGAAAGGAACACTGAACTGTTGACAGGCTTCATCACTCAGCTTTACCTTTACACACCCCAATTCCTCACCCCAGTCCACTGAATCCTTCTGGATGTCTTGCTTATAAAGGTCCTCAAAAAACAGCATTGCCTTTTTGCATATTTCTTCCTCTTCTGTAATCCATTTTCCTTCTTCCTTGATTCTAACGATTGTATTTCTCCTTCCCCTATAAGAAGCTCTCTCATGAAATTACTTGGTGTTCGCATCACCTTCTCTAAGCCATTCCACCCGAGAACGCTGTCTCCAGAACAATTCCTCCCTAGCTAGCCATTCCTCCAAGTCTTTGCTGATCCGGGCCTCCTTCTTGATCACCTCTTGAGAGCGGAACTGACCTTTAACGCGTTCTAATTCTGCCTTTAATTTTGAGACATGATCATCCGTTCTGCCAAAAACTGTCTTGTTCCAGGCAGCCAGCCTTCCCCTACACCCTTTTAACTTTCCTAATAGATCACCCTCCTCACCTTCATTTCTCCAACAACTGTCTATGAATCCTGGATATCCCTCATGCCTCAGCCACATTGGTTCAAACCGGAACAGTCTCTTTTTATGCACCATTCTTTTCTTATGGAACTCCACCAAAAGCGGGTAGTGATCTGAAACTGAGGAAATCAGGTGACGAACTTCAACTACCGGGAAAAGAGATCTCCACTGCTCATTACCGAACGCCCTGTCAAGTCGCTCCCTCGTCTATAAACTCCTTCCCTTCTGTTGGAGTATGTAAAGGAAGCACCCCTATACCCCAGATCGGAGATACCGCAGTCCTCAATGGCCTCCCTGAAGCTCCTCATCCGCCATTCCCTCCTCAATTTTCTGCCTTTAGACTCCCACCCAAACATGATTTTGTTGAAATCGCCAAGCACAAGCCACGGGCCTTCCCTCTGTTTGCTAAGCGTTCTCAACAACTCCCACGATTCTGCCCTCTTGTGCGAAATCGGATTGTCCTAGAAGACTGTAAGTCTGTACTCATCCCCTTCCGTCACTTTGCAGTCGATGTGGTGACGCGAGTGAGAAAGCACAGATAGGGAAAATTCTTCTCTCCACCAGATCACTAATCCACCCCCAGACCTACCCTCTCAACGGAGTGACCATTCGCAAACCCTAATTTTCTCCTTATTTCATCCACCTTCCTGTAGTCCACCTTTGTTTCAATCAATGCCACAATACGGGGTTTATTTTCCCTCACCAACTCGACGAGGCTCTGAACTGACCGGGGCTGCCCCAAACCCCGGTAGTTCCAGCATAATGTTTTTATTTCTCCCGGCGGTGGTGCTCCGCAGCCACCGTCGATCTCTCATCTGTTTGAAGGTTGGAACCAAAACCATTCTCTAGAGCTACCACCTCTCTCACCGAATCAATTATTACTGGCTTTATGCCTCGCACTCTAGCTCTCCTCTTCAGTTCGTGATACCTGATACTGACATGACCCCCTCCCTTTTTTGTAAACATCTTTTCTTTTCCTTTGTCTGTTCGTTCCTTTTCCTTCTTTGGGCCCTCCAGGATTTTGGGCTGTTCCTCCTGGGCCTCATTTGGGTCACCAGCCACCTCCCCTGCCTCTAATTCCATTTCCTCATTATCGTTTGAAAATTCAATTTCGTTGACCACTCCCTTATCCTGCTGTAATTCCCGCTCAAAGTACACTTTTGACTGGTCCACTGACGCTGACTTTTTGAGGACCGTGTCAATCCTTATCCCTTCCGTACCTTCCTTCGTCAGCCGCACTTTTGACCCATCAGCCTCCGTACAACTCTCCGCCATGGTTCCCGCTCCGCCCATCTCTCCCAGCTCTGCCGGCCCCATCCGCCCTTCACCTCCTATTACAACTTGTGAAGACTCCCCTACCTCGTCCGTGGCTATAATCCTCTTACCATCACCTCCTCTCCTCAGCCACTCCTCATAAGCGCTTGATTTTGACTTGCTCCGCCCTGTACAACCCTCTGGACCATGCATACATCTTCCGCAGTGCAAGCAGAACATGGGTAATTTCTCATACCTTACAGTGACCCAGAGAGGGTCCTTGTTCCTCCGTTCGATGTAGAGTCCTGTCACAATTGGTTTGGTGGGATCTATCCATACTCTGCATCTTAAAAAGTTACACTTCCTGTCCGCGTTCTCCACCTTGTCCACTTTACAAAACTCTCCCACTTTATTCGCCATCTTCCTTATAACACTCTCAATCGACGCCCCGATAGGCGCGTTATGGAACTGTGCCCATATTCCCAGCCTGTTAAACGTATACTCCCCTGGAGCACAATCTGTTTCACATATGTTCATAAGTAGCACTACGTCGTCAAACTGCCATGGCCCAGCGTCGTACACCTTTTCCATGTCCTCCTTGTACTGAAATTTGGCAATCACTTGTCCCCTTGCTATCTAGACAAACACCACCTTACCCTTCAACGTCCACATACGCCTCAACGCCGCACTGAGTCCTTTGAAGTTCACGTCTTCCCCTGTCGCCAGCTTGAGGACCAGCGCATTGGAGTAGTCCTTTTCAGCGTCATCCCATTCTTCCTCGTCCACCGACACATACAGCTCACCCTGAAGTCTGTCAGCCAAACCGTTGATGTCCTCTTTGTTCATCCTCATACTCTCAATCGAAAGAAACACTCGATAGTAGCAAACTCCCTCCCACAGACTGAAGTCTGAATGTCACTCTCTAAAAGTCTCTGAAAGGTTTCTAGAGAGAATTTCAAATCTCATGTACACTTTTGGTAATATTTCCCCACTATCCTCTAAAAACTTGGTCTACATGTTACGTGTGTTCTCCTTGTGCCAAAACATGTAGATCAAACTCAGTACAAATTAAATATATATTGAAACCTGATTTTCATTAAACAAACACTAAATATGAAAGTTATTATAAAATAATTTAATATTCTTCAATAAGTATAACAAGCACAAGCATACTGAATACAAAATTGACACACGATTAATATGAAAATTAATATTAAAAATAGATTAAGTATACAAATTCACCTAAAAATGATCATAACACAAAACAAACAAGAAATTAATATAGAAATTATAGCAAACGATTTGATGATGACAAATGTGTGTAAAGCTATACATGGCAAACAACTATAATGGGAGCTGCTTGAGATCGTCTTCAAGGGTACACATATATATACATAACACTTTTTTTCCAATGTACCGAGTATCACTCATTTCCGTGG
This sequence comes from Rhodiola kirilowii, assembly GCA_033675215.1. NCBI lineage: Eukaryota > Viridiplantae > Streptophyta > Magnoliopsida > Saxifragales > Crassulaceae > Rhodiola > Rhodiola kirilowii. The sequence goes on along the minus strand of CM066196.1, from coordinate 29,774,088 downwards.
TTTAATGGAACATTTTAGAATATGCCGCCATTCTTAAACCAACATATTCTAAACATTTCAGAATATGCCGACATTTTAGCTTATATGACATATATGATTCTTCACACCACTCTCCGCAAGCTATTGTTGTCTCAACATGTATGGGGAAGGTTCAGTACTCTCTTCACCATGGGATGTCCATGTGTGGTACGGTACCCATTCATCATACTATTATTGATCAAATGGATAAACATTTCATTTGTTGTAATTCTTCCTCTAATCATCAAACACCTTCTACAAGGACATATATGTGAATTTCCTCCATTTTGCTTTGCAAATTCAACAAAATCAACAATGCCTTAAATGTACCGTGGGTCACTCCTTTCCAACTCATCCAACTTTTATCCATTGTGAATCTTCAACTTCATAATTTAACAACAAACGTGATCAATAAGCAACAAATTAACATCAATAAGCAATAAACAACAATACATGGGCGTGTTCGACGGAGGAGAACCAGGCCGTAATGTATTTTCGGCCGTGGGTTGAAGGAAGGAGAAGAAAGACGAATGGCCAGGTTGGTGTAGTGTTTATTGATTTTCATTTAATGCTGCGTTCTATCGCGACTAACTTTGAGTATCTCAGTCGCTTAAGTAAACCTAACGCTTTCAAATTAAATAAAAGTTGGTGACTCACCTTGATGTGGCATTAAAAAAGTTGGTGACTCACCATTAAAAAAAGTTAACATTTTCAAATTTCAAATCTAACATGGCATTTCTGCTATTTACTTATGCGACTCACCTTGATGACGCAAATAAAACTAGTCATATAAGAACACTTAAGTCACTAACTGCACACAATCATATAAGGACCAGTCACATAAGTACGCTTACATCACTGAGTTATGTCAGCCACATAAGTCTCTGTCACTTAAGGAAACTTGGGTGACTAAATTCGGCCAATCATATAAGTATCAGTCACATAAGTGTCCTTAGACGGCTGACCGTCTATTCTCTGTCATGTAAGGTCACTTATGTGACTGGTACTTATATGACTGACACAATTTCTATCGTCTAAGATGCAAACTGGCGTAGTGCTCTGACAATATCGATGAATGGGAATCAAAATTATGTGGCTCTGACAAAGGGATTGTGATCAAGAGAATGATATTCGGTCTAGGGGCCTTTTGTTGTGGCTCGACTCATCATTGACCTCTAATGATCTATCCTTGCGCCCATAAGTGTGGCCATTCTATTTCAAGAAGTAACCCGAGTAAGAGTTGTTTCAAACACTCACTCCATGATCCATCCTATTTCAAGGAATAGATCACTAGTGCAATAAGACTAATACCCTCCTTCAAGGAGTACTACGCTAGGTGCTATTGCTTGCTTCACGTTTCAATGAGAACAAACTCAATGGGGGACTTGAACCCACACGGCTAAACCTTGCCTTTTCAAGCCTTAGTTTAGCCTAGGTATTCATTCCCAAACCATTGGCACATGACTAGCAAATGGGATACAAGGAAGCATTAAGATCAAGGTCTCAAAGCCTTGCTACAACATTAGGGAACCCCAAACCGATTAGTGAAGGATTAGCTACTCATGTTCATAGTAGGAACACAAGAGCCAAAAGACACAATCGGAATTACAAGCTCACACTAAAATGCGTAGGATGAAAGGTAAAATGCGTAGAACAAGTAGAAGGAGTAGAGAGAAGTTGAGCTTTCCAATTCCAAAATGACAAGAGGTACAATGAGGGAATTTTTGCCAAGATTTTCGGGTGATTACACTAAGGCCAAGGTGCTCCTTTTATAGAAGAAAGAGGAAGGTTCTAGGTCTTGGATTGGCCTTAGGAATTTGGCAATTGCAATAGCCTTAGCCGACTTTCCTCTTTGGGAAGGAGTGACTTGGCGCACGTGAAGTTTGCCTTGGCAAGGGCACACGCTAGGATGATGTCAGCATTGGGGAACGAGCTGAGAAAGTCAAGGGGAATGTTGACCCTTGACTTTGATGTTGGTCCTTGAAGTTGAGTCCTTGAGGAGACCACAATGTGGGCTTGAGTCATTGGGTCTTTGGGTGTCCTTGGGCGTCCGGTACTTGAAGTCTTTAGGCGCTGGGATGGCCTCGGATAGGGTCTGAACTGAGGTCCTTGGATGGTTCTTGGAGTTCTCGGGCAGGACCAGAACTTGTCTCGGATGAGTCTTTCATTTCCCGGACAGGACGCGACCTGGTCTGCGCCTAGGTCTTCAATCTCTCGGACATGGACTCGACTTCCTCGGATGGATCTCGGACTGAGGTCCTTGGACTCGGCTTAGGTTCTTAGGTCCGGATGAAGTCCCTTGGACCCGAATGAGGTCCTTAGGTCCCAATTTACCCCCAAGTCATCTTGTGATGCATTTATGGCCTAAAATGCCATTCTTAAGTCCGTTTCCTCTTTAAGCTCCAAAAGGCCCTGAAATCCAAAATGACATTAACAAGTAAATGTTCTTATGATCAAATGTCGTAAATGGTGGGTTTTGTTGACTTAATGAGTCGCATAAATACGTCTCATCACGCATCATTATTGATTTCATGATTTTCAGTGGCTATGGTCTGCATAAAACATAAAGGGTTAAGTTGAGGTTTCTCGGCCACGAAGACCGGTTCTTTCTCAGCCAGATCGGCAGTGAGGATTGGCTTCGTCTCGGCCAGCTCGGGGGCATCCTGGTCTTTCTCGGCTAGCTCGACATTGAGGTCCGGGACTTCCTCGGGCAGATTGGTGATGAGGACCGGTTCAAGTGGCTCGGTCGGCTTGGCAATGAGGATCGGGCCTGATTTGGGCAGTTCGGCATTGAGGACCGGGCATGTCTTGGGTGCTCCGACAGTGAGGACCGGGGCTGTCTTGGCCGGTTCTTCTTTGGTCATTTGTGAGTCCTCATCCTCTATCGGCTCCGTGGGCTCTAATGTAAGATCTTCCTTGGTGACCCTTGCAGCTTCGTTTTGAGCTGCCCATGATTCGGTTTCGGCCCTGAATTGGTGCTCCATGTTGGCCAGTTCGTTGAGTGACTCGGCTGGCTCCGTGGGCTCCAATGTAAGCTCTTCCTTGCTGACCCTTGCAACTTCATTTTGAGCCGCCCATGATTCGGTTTCAGCCCTGAATTGGTGCACCATGTTGGCCAGTTCGTTGAGTGACTCGGCTTGATCTTGTCTTGGTCTTGACCTCTCGGCCAAATCATCTATCAAGTTCCAAAGATCATCCATGCTTAAGTCATTCACCGATCCTCCCGCTGCATCATTTAGCCAATCCCACTCATGTGGCATCATCCCACCGAGAAACCTTTGAAGAAGATCGAAGTATGTGAATCCATGGTGCGGGCAGCTCGTCACAATGGAATTGAAGTACGACAAGTACTCGTCCAATGTTTCGTCCCGGGATTGCTCAAGGTTGATGATCTTCTCGCGGACTTGAAGTTCGAAGGATGGTGGGGAAAACTCCTCATTATTCCAAGGCTCGCTTTCGTAGTACAACGACATTGCAAACTGCAAAACAAAACAAAAGCAAAAGAAAAACAAACAGAACAACTCTTCCGATTGCACGACTCCCCGGCAAAGGCGCCAAAATTTGACAGCACGTCGTTGTGCGCTGCAAAATTTACATTTATAGTTCCACTACTCGTGGCTCACTATTGGATTAGCAAGCGGTAAGTAGGGGTCGAACCCAAGAGAGTCAGTGTGGAATAGTTGTTCTTGAAAAGAGAAAAGAAAGTAAATACAATTGGTTTTTTTGGGTTGTTTTTAGATAGAAAGTAAATGACAGAAAAGTAAAGTGCTGAAAGTAAGTGCGAGAAAGTAAGTGCGTAAAGTAAATACTGAAAGTAAAGTGCGTGAAAGTAAAATGCTGAAAAGTAAAGTGCTGAAAAGTAAAGTGCTGAAAAGTAAATTGCTTGAAAGTAAATGACAGGAAAGTAAAGTGCTGATAAGTAAGGACGAAAGACATTCAGTCTAGGGTCTCTACTTGTGAGACAACCATCATAGACGTCAAAGATCTTACTTTGTGTTCATAAGTGTGTGTTTATTCCTTTTCAAGACTTAAACCCTAAAGTAAGGCCATTTCTAGCACTTGCACCACAATCTACTCCAAAATCAAGACATAGACTTCTAATTTTAAGTGCAGCCACTTGATCTCTCAGTTACAATCAACCAAGCAACTTAAGGAAGATTAAACTACTCGGCTAAGCTTTCTTCTTTTGAGCATCTGACAGGTGTCGTTGTACCTGTGCAAAAACATTTATAATTCCGACTAGCAAGTGGTAAGTCGGGTCGAATCCACAGAGATCGGTTGAGAATCTGTTCACTAAGTATCAGGGTAACAATGGGGGGGGGGGGTTTAAATGCAACAAGTAAATAAAACGCAGCAAGCAACAATGATTACTAGAGAAATCGTCACACTAATTCGAGTATCAAATGTTAAAGAACAGTGCAAGCTAGAACTTTCGATTGTGATGTAGACTAAATCATTAAACCAACCGTTTTGATTTCTAATGTTTTACAACTTATAGCTCCCCGCTAGGTTGCACTACAAGTTGTCCTAGGGTGTCAATCCTAGTGGTATATTATTCGTATCCTAGTTTGCTATCCCCGCTAGGTTGCTAGTAAACTGTGACAATCGGAATCAACAAACTAACAGAAGCTCCCCCGCTAGGGTTCCACTTATGCTAGCACATCAATTCCATAAACATGCAGAATAATATAACGCAAAACATAAAGATAAATATAGGTCTCAAGTCAAAACATCACAATGTCGAGTTCTAGCCTACACATATGAGTTTAGCTACTCATCGCAATGGAATACATCATGAAGTTATATGAATAAAACAGAACGAAATTACTAATGGTGAATTCTCCACCGCGCTGCAGCTTTCTTCTCCAAAATTCGGTCAAACCCTAATTCTCTAAATCTCTCGAACGTGTATGTTGTTTCTTCCCAAAACGTATCTCTTTTCTCTGCTGAAATTCGAGGTTTGGTCGCCTCTGGTCGCTTAGGGGTTTTTTCTGTTCTTATGCTCCTTTTATAATCCCCGAAGTGTCAAAACGACATTACAAATTTCGTCTTGCCAACTGTCCCCGCGGACGTCTCCTGCATTTCCTTCCCGCGGACGTCTCTTGAATTATGGTAAATGTATAGACGTCCGCGCCGTAACTCCTTAAGACCTCCGCGTCCTGCACTGACAAAAACTCCAAAGTGCTTCGGACATCATTTCTTTCCGCGCCAAACATCTTCAAATAGGCTCCTTTTAGCCGGTATTCCTTCCATGGTCTCCGAGTGTACCTGAGAACGAAAACTACACACAGGTAGTGAAATAATATACAGGTAACACTAAGAGACGGGGTTTTAACATATAAAATAGTCATACAACTATGACTCATCAAACTACCCCACACTTGAACTTGTTCGTCCCGAACAAGAACAAAGCCATAGAACGAATTACAATGTACTAGTCATGCTAATCCTTACATCTCAATCTCAAATACAGCAATTTATCTTATCATGCTTAAGATTCTAACAATGCGAGTATAGATAGATTTTTCAATATTTGTTACCTCGCGAGTTGCAATTCAAACGACCTTGGATGTTTGGGAGATAGTCCCCTATAGGTACCACGGACATTGCATTCTTTTCTGAGTTTTGGTCTTTAGAATTGAGTCAGCGGCTTTCTCTGACACGTGATTAATTCACTGCTTTCATACCATTGAGTCGGACCTTGATAAACAACACATTTTTGCTTGAATCAATCAGATTTCTGATTTTCTTCTCACTTGATGGTTTGCCTTCGGCTTTTGAATTTGTTTCTTGTCCACATAATCATTTGCGCCTTCTGCTCTTTTCTCATCCTCATCCTTTTCACGCGAGTCAAGCCAAGGGTCGCTCGTCTGTTTTCCTGGCTACTCGGACTAGAGATTGGACAGTGTGATGTTCTCCCGTCCCACCTAACCGCATAAGCACTGCAGTGGCGGAGCAGACTCTCAGGATTAGGCTAGTGAAGCGTCAACCTCCACCGCTTTTCTCAATCATCAGAACCAAAAACTCAGAACTTCCTGCAATTTGCCGTACCTTTCTAGGACATTTCTGTCAACTCCACATCCCTGCATATCACAACTCACAAGAACAAAGCATCAAATTTTTTTTAAATTTCGCATTTTTAGTCAAATGAGCACAATAGTCATAAAAAGCTTGAAATAAGATTTCGACATATGAGAAAAGCATAGCAGTGCATCATCAGTTCATCACGACACATAACTGACTCTATAACATCCCACCCCAAACTTAAATTCACCCGTGTCCTCACGGTACAACTCAAGAGATAAGATGGACAAACAAAACAGACTCAAATAAAAATAAAAAACAATAAATAAAAAGAAGTGAACTGGTACTCCCCTAATAATCTGGTGGTGGTGTTGGGCTCTGCGATTTTAACCTTTTGAAATGCACCGCGGACGTCTTCATGATTTACTACCGCGGACGTCTGAAGAATATGCAATAATTGCTGAGGCGTCCGTGCTCTAACAGTTGAGACGTGCGTGAACTACACTGATGTAGAATTTTTTTTTGTTTAATCACCTGAAACCACCAAAATTAAAAAGAAATGCACTCGAGGTTCATTATCAGCTTCCCAATTCCACTAATTAATCTACTCCTAACATGTGTAAAGTAAAAGAAACACACCGGGTTGCCTCCCGGTAAGCGCCTTTGTTTTACGTCCTTGGCTGGACATTACCTCTTTAGGGATCACAAGTTAGGATCCCATGGGCTTGTGAGGTCAAACTTCTGTATTACCTTGTGATGCTCATAGCCCTCATCTAGTGGTGCTCTCGTCTCTCTCCATCCTGGTTTCCATCCAAACGTGCCATGTCTCGGTCGCTTCCTCATATATGGACGGTCCAGATCCTCGTGAACATGGAAGTTTGATGTCTTGCAGCAAACACAAGCGACAACAAGCGTTTTCGCATGTCATTCTTGGTCCCTGGGTCCTTACACTTTCTGGGCGGTGCCTCATGATTCGTAGTGAGTGGGCTCTCCATTGTTGGGTTGTTTTGCTCATTCCTTGCCTCCAATCTACCTTCAAGCTCATCTTTGTCGATCGTGTGGTCCTTAAGAGCTATCACCTGCATTGGGAATGGTAGAGGGGTGTTAGAATTTGGAATCTCGTTACCTGAAACTGGGGAGTCCGCACACGTCTCTTGCATTTCATCCGCGGACGTCTCTATGTTTTGTTGTAATTCATCATGCGTCCGCGCGATAATTGTTGAGACGTCTGCGTTCTCCACTGAGGGCGAATCTTCATTCAGCTCTTCTTCGGGTGTGATGCTCACGGCCTCTGACTTATTTTCTTCGTTCTCTGCCCCTGGTTCGTCTATCATGGTTAATGCGGTGTCGTGCACAGTCTGCACTGAATCAACTTCCACTGTCTGTGACTCATCCTCCATTTTGTGCAGCTGACCTTGTCTTGATTTCTGTGCCATATCATCTATCAGGTCCCATGCGTCATAGATGTCTAAATTCATTAGTGACCCTCCTGCTGCGGCATCAAGCATAGAACACTCTAGTGGCATCATCCCATCAAGAAATTTCTTAAGAATAAATGAACCTGTGAATCCATGGTGTGGACAGCTTCCCGCAATCCCTTCGAGGCGCACAACGTACTCATATAATGTTTCGCCCCGGAATTGCTCAATGGTATAAATTTTCTCACAAATTTCTGCTCGAAAGGATGGCGGAGAAAACTTCTTTAAAAATCGGGCTCGTAGATCCACATAATGACCTTCACTATTTGCATCTGATGAGTAAAACCAAGATTTTGCAAAGTCAGTTAAAGAAAAATAAAAATATTTTAGTTTAAACCTTTCTAATGACTCTTCTTCAGGCCTTAAGCGGCAGCAGACTGAATGGAACGTTTTCACATGTGCCACGGGGTCTTCTTCGGTAAAACCTCCAAATTTGGGGAGTCGCCGAATCACCCAAAACTTAACCTCGCTGCCCTCGTATTTCTTTTCCACAGCGTCGTCATAATATGGTTCACTATAATAGGAATACATAGCGAACGTAAAACCAAACAAGACAAAAAAACAGTAAAATAAAACTTAAAAGAAATAAATACTTAGTGAGATTCTTCGTTACCGATCCTCGGCAACAACACCATTTTGACAGGTGTCGTTGTACCTGTGCAAAAACATTTATAATTCCGACTAGCAAGTGGTAAGTCGGGTCGAATCCACAGAGATCGGTTGAGAATCTGTTCACTAAGTATCAGGGTAACAATGGGGGGGGGGTTTAAATGCAACAAGTAAATAAAACGCAGCAAGCAACAATGATTACTAGAGAAATCGTCACACTAATTCGAGTATCAAATATTAAAGAACAGTGCAAGCTAGAACTTTCGATTGTGATGTAAGACTAAATCATTAACCCAACCGTTTTGATTTCTAATGTTTTACAACTTATAGCTCCCCGCTAAGTTGCACTACAAGTTGTCCTAGGGTGTCAATCCTAGTGGTATATTATTCGTATCCTAGTTTGCTATCCCCGCTAGGTTGCTAGTAAACTGTGACAATCGGAATCAACAAACTAACAGAAGCTCCCCCGCTAGGGTTCCACTTATGCTAGCACATCAATTCCATAAACATGCAGAATAATATAACGCAAAACATAAAGATAAATATAGGTCTCAAGTCAAAACATCACAATGTCGAGTTCTAGCCTACACATATGAGTTTAACTACTCATCGCAATGGAATACATCATGAAGTTATATGAATAAAATAGAATGAAATTACTAATGGTGAATTCTCCACCGCGCTGCAGCTTTCTTCTCCAAAATTCGGTCAAACCCTAATTCTCTAAATCTCTCGAACGTGTATGTTGTTTCTTCCCGAAACATATCTTTTCTTTGCTGAAATTCGAGGTCTGGTCGCCTCTGGTCGCTTAGGGTTTTTTCTGTTCTTATGCTCCTTTTATAATCCTTGAAGTGTCAAAACGACATTACGAATTTCGTCTTGCCAACTGTCCCCGCGGACGTCTCCTGCATTTCCTTCCCGCGGACGTCTCTTGAATTATGGTAAATGTATAGACGTCCGCGCCATAACTCCTTAAGACCTCCGCGTCCTGCACTGACGAAAACTCCAAAGTGCTTCAAACTTCATTTCTTTCCGCGCCAAACATCTTCAAATAGGCTCCTTTTAGCCGGTATTCCTTCCATGGTCTCCGAGTGTACCTGAGAACGAAAACTACACACAGGTAGTGAAATAATATACAGGTAACACTAAGAGATGGGGTTTTAACATATAAAATAGTCATACAACTACGACTCATCAGCATCCACTTAGCCTTGTTGTCTAATCAAGATTGAACTACTCAGCTAAGCTTTCCTCTTTCGAGCATCCACTTAGCCTTGTTGTTCAACCGAATAATGGCACCGAACTAGTTGACACAAATTAGCATTAAGTTCTAGTCTCAAGATGCATACACAAGTATGAACACCCTTTGACCGAATATGCTTAGCTACTTGTATTCATGGCAAGGAATACAAGCACCATACTTATGAAAGTAAAGGAAATCAAGAAAAGTAAAGGAGAGGAGCTCCAAAACAAGAACAAGACATGAAAGTAAAGTGAGCTTCGGTTTTGACAAGAAAGTAAAAGAAGCTTTAGCTACTTGTATTCATGTCAAGGAATACAAGTAGCCGTGGCCTTTGTGCAAGGAAAGTAAAGGGAGAGGAGCTCCAAATCGAGTACAAGGAAAGTAAAGAGCTTAGGAGCTCAAGAACAAGTGAAGAACAAAGTGTGTTTGCATTGAAAGCATATGTGTAGCATAGGTTGTTTTTGGAGAAGAGAGATAAGCTCTCAACTCCCTAATGTAGTCTACATGATTCTAAGGGCATGCCCTTCTATTTATAAGCAAGCCAAAACCGACTTAGGGGGGAAGAGGATATGCATTGGCTTGAAATATCCCAAAAGCACTTCATTTTGATTGGTTTAGCCAAAAGCCACCCCACTTGCCTTGTCACTTGCCTCCAACCGACTTGAGCTTGGCTTCATCCAAAGGGCAACTAGCTTGGACTAGATGAGGCCAACCGACTTGATGGAGGAGAAGATATGGATTGGGTTGGAGAAATATCCCAAAAACAAGCCACTTGAGTTTGAAGAAGAGAAGAGCCAACCACTTGGCATTCCACTTGCAATCGACTTGCACTTGCTTGAAGCCAAAGGGCAGCAGCCCTATGTCACTTGGGATGCCTTAGTCCAAAGCCAACCAACTTGAATAGTAGAGGCAACCGAAATCCAAAACCAAACCAAAATGAATAGTAAGTAACTGGAATATTAGGACTTGGTTGGTTCTTGGCCGGAACTTGGTTGGAGCATGGTTGGACTTGGTTGTGCTTGGCCGGAGCTTGATCGGAGTTTGATCGGAGCTCGATCGGAGGTTGGCCGGAGTTGGCCGGGATCTTGGCCGGTGGTCCTTGGCTTTTGGACCACTGATTCTGACCGCCAAAGTGATTCTAAGATGATCTCAAGAAGGATGCTAAGCCAGATTCTGCCCAGTGCATGGTCGAAATCCCAAAAATGGCCGAAATTGCCCTAGTTTAGCCTTGAGCGGGCTTGAGTCCTTGGCATTGCGTTCTCAGCTTTTTGGCGATGGGTCTAGAATTTTGAAGTGATTTTAAGATGAATGCTCCAGCTAGATTAACAAGGGCCCGACCGAAATTATGATTGGCCCTAGGATGGCCTAGAACTTGGTTGTTTGGCCTCGGACAGACCCGGATTTTGAACCATGCGTTCCTGGCCTTTTGATTGTGGTTTTGGAACGCCAATGAGATTTGAAGTCGAGTGCCTGAAGTGGTTTTGTCGGAACGCCGCCGGAAAGTGGTCATGGCCTGGTGTGAAGTTCAGTTTGGGCGCAGGCCTCGGACGGGCTCGGACGCGGGCCTGGTTTTCTCGGCGCTGGCTCTCGGACGCATCCGGCATTTCTCGGACGTGGCCCAGTTGTGGTTCTCGGCGCGCCCGGATGCAAAACTCGGCAATCCCGGCTGGGTTCCTTGGACGCGGGTTGGTTTTCCTCGGACCTTGTTGGGCCAATAATCACTTGGCATGCTTTTGGGCGCAAATCTCCCCTTTTTAAGTGTGATTCCTCTTTAGACTCCAAAATGCCTATATACACAAAACGACATTAACAAGCATATGTTCGTATGACCAAATGTCGTTTTTGGTGGGTTTAGTGTACTTGATAAGTCGTATAAATACGTCCCATCAATGATCATGATTTTTCGGTGTAATGTTTGTCGTATTGCTAAGTGAAGGAAGCTACCCTTTCCTTTGAGTACTGCTAGATCCAGCAATATTTTTGATATGATTCACAAAGATGTGTGAGGGTTCAAACCTTCCTGTGAGTCGAGTATATAACAATATCCAGCACAACTTACGCAAAAACAAATGCAGTGCGAAAAATAAACGACACGCAAAGTTGTTACCCAGTTCGGCATTAACGAGCCTACGTCTGGGGGGGCTGTCTCCTTAGCTCGGTGGATAGCAATTCACTAATATTGAGTATTGCGAGTACATGAGCTTACGTTTACAGAATCCCTCTTAAACTACCGGAGCCTCTAATACTCAAGTAATCGCTAACTAGGTCTCTTCCTAGATTAGAGCCTCGCATCCGATTCCACCAGATGATCCTCCATGAAAATCAGCACCTTTCGCAGAATGCGCAGCAACACCAATAGTGCGTGTATCGTCAAGTTAATCTGCGATCAGTCTATCGAGCACTAGAACAGACGGAATCCGAGCACCGTGATCTTATCAGAATGATAATATCGCCGGCAGTTTGCCTCCACCTCCCTTCAGTGAATATGCATGAATAATATCTCCGTGAGTGCTTGGTATTGTGAATGCACCATCCCTCATTATATAGTGCGGTAGAAATCCTAAACGAGTAGGATTTTCAATCTTCAGCCGCCTATATCTTTAGGAAATCTTTCCTAAATCTTTTAGGAAATCTTTCCTAAATCCTTGCGCATCTCTCTTGTAGATAATCATCAATATATCTTCAACTCCGTTTAAGAAACTCCTTTGATTATCTTCTTCGTCAAGTTATCTTCAAGCGCAAGTCTTCCCTAATATCTCTCAACCGACTTCTTGATATGCATCTGATATTTGAATCCACCGACTTCAATATTAGCATCATATCTTCAACTAGATCTCTAATGAAGTGATGTCTGATGTCGATATGCTTTGTTCATGAGTGTTGAACAGGATTCTTAGATATATTGATTGCACTCATGTTGTCAAAGTAGAGAGTCATCAGATCTTGTTCTACTCTGTATTCTTCCAACAACTACTTCATCCACAATATCTGGGTACAACAACTTCTTGCGGCGATATATTCTGATTCAGTCGTGGATAGGGATATGCTGTTCTACTTCTTGATGAACCATGTCACCAGATTGTTTCCTAGAAAGAAGCATCCTCCAGATGTGCTTTTGCGATCTTCAGCATTCCCAGCCCAATCTGCATCGCAATAGCCTACCAGGCAGGAACTAGTATCCTTATAGTACTATAGACTTAGGAATATGCATCGGTTCCGTGTTAGACGTATCGCATCGGTTTTGATATTATGCATCCGTTTGTTTAAAACCGATGCATAAGGCTTGGATTATGCATCGGTTTTAGACCAACTGATGTGTAATGGCTTGGATTATGCATTGGTTGGTCCAAAGCTGATGCATAAGGTCAAGATTAAGCATTGGTGCAAAAAAACTCGATGCATAATCCTGACCTTATGCATCAGTTTGTAAAAAACCGATGCATAATCGTAAGGCATATGCATCGGTTTTCTTTCAACCGATGCATAAAGTCGAAACTTACCCTAATTTCATTTTTACTTCTGCGAATTCATCCTCCGATGCATAAGTTTTCTTACTGGAGATTCAAAGTCACTGTTGCCCGCCTTCACCTCTGACGATTTGTTTGCATTCCTCGCTCGTCTCCGACCGTCGTTGCCCACCGTCGCCAGTTGCTCGCTCATCTCCGACTGTCACCATTGCCCACCTTCACCAGTCCTTGCTCACCAGTCCTTGCAGCTTGCAAGTCCTCGCTTGTCTTCGCCAGTCCTCGCTCGCCAGTCCCCACCGCTCGCTTCATCTTTGCCAGTCCTCGCAGATTGACAGTTCGCCTTCGCCAGTCCTCGCTTATTTGGACAATCCTCGCTTTTCTTGACAATCCTCCCTCGCCAGCAACAGTCAAAGGTATTTAGGATTCAGATTGATTGACGATGTATTTGACTAATTTATTAGGGTTTGTAAGGGTTTATGCATCAGTGCTTTGAGTATGAATCAGATTTATTAGGGTTTATATTTCTTTCAATATGAATTTGATGGATTTGGACAGGTTTGGATGTCATTGTTAGGGTATGATTTCTTATTAGGATGATGTTGTGCAAAGTGTAGTCACATAACTTTTCCTATCGGTTATTGTTGTGTACACCTATGTACTTACATATCTATTAAATTAACATTTATGTGATATTTCAGGGATCATGGCACATAGTAGTAGCAGCGGCGAGGAAGACTTCGGTGTGGAATAGCGCACCACCAAGAAAACTAAGAGGGGCCCCTCGTTAATGCTCGATTTGATTAGGAGACACAAGGAGGATAATACCAAGATCAGAGTCGAATTTAATGCCACAGGTTATCCTTTAAGGAAGGCTGGTGACAACTGGAGGAGTTACCTGGGCGCTGTGGTCCATACTCGAGTTCCCATCGACTACACTGATTGGAGGAAGGTGCCTCAAACGGTCAAGGATGTGATGTGGAACGAAGCAACGGTAATATATTCTATAATTCCATTAACATAGTGTTAGCAACATTCAATTATCATATTATAATTATAATTTGTTATTTTTTCCAGGAAGTGTTTCTTGGACCAGAAACACACAAAGAGCAAGAGGTCAAGTATGCATCTAGTGCGTGGAAGAACTTCAAAACGAGACTCACAGCAGACTATATATTCGGCAAACGGAAGGACGAAGATCCCACAAAGTAGTATCAATACATTGATTCTGTGCAGTGGAAGAAATTTGTAGAGCATTGACAGGCCGTCATCGTGGCACTGCAAAATTTATATTTATAAATCCACTACCTTAGTGTCACTAAGGATTAGTAGAGCGGTAAGTGGGGGTCGAACCCAAGAGAGTTATGTGGAAGAGTTGTTCTTGAAAATAGTAAATAAAGTAAAGACAATTGGGTTTTGCAAGTGATTGAAAGTAATTGCATAAGTAAATGACTGAAAAGTAATTCGAAAGTAAGTACAAAAGTAAATAACTGAAAGTAAGTGCAAAAGTAATAACTGAAAGTAAGTGCAAAAGCAATTACTGAAAGTAAGTGCAAAAGTAATTACTGAAAGTAAGTGCAAAAGTAAATGACTAAAATGGAAGTGGTTGAAAGTTAAGAACTGAAAGTAAATGACAAGGTGGTTTTTCGATCAAGAGAAAGTATTCGGTCTAGGGGCCTTCTACTATGGCTCCGTTCATCATCGACCTCTAATGATCTTACTTTGTGTTTATAAGTGCGGTCATTCTATTTCAAGACATAACCCGAAGTAAGGCTATTTCAAGCACTTACACCACAATCTATTCCATTTCAAGACATAGACTTCTAGTTCTAGCTAGACTAATACTCCATTGCAAGACGTATTAGACTAAGTGCAGCCGCTTGATCTCATGTTTCAGTATCAACCAAGCGGCTAACAGAGGGATTGAACCACTCGGAAAAGCTTTGCCATTACAAGCATCCACTTAACTTTGTTGTTCAATCTGAGATAATGGCACAAGAACTAGTAAAACACAAAATAGCATTGAGTAAAGGGTCTCAAAACGTTGTCATAATATAAGAATCCCTTAAACCCGAATGAAGGTTTTAGCTACTAGTATTCATTGAGAGGAATACAATAGCCATGACAAGGGAAGTAAAAGATTACAAAAAGGAAGCAAGAACAATGAAAAGTAAAGGATTTCGAAACTTGACAAGGAAAAGTAAACGATTTGGAGCTAGTCTCAAATGTGAGGAGAGGTTTTGTATTCAAGTGTGAAGATGAGAGAAGATCCAAGATCAAGATTATGTCTAAGATTGGCAAGAATAGAGCTAGATTTCCTATGCCATGACCTTTTATTTATAGGGAATGGACTTGGCCTTGGCAATAGGTTGAAGAGCCAACCGACTTGGAGGAGTGGGAGCCAAAAGCCAACCACTTGGACACTTGGATATGGCTTGGCAAAAGTAAAGAGCCAACCGACTTGGCTAGTTGAAGCCAAAGGCCAACCGACTTGGACTTGGTTCTACCCAAAGGTCATCCGACTTGAATAGTAGAAGCCAACCGGAATATTGGGACTTTGGTTCTTTGTTGTACTTGATCGGAGCTTGGCCGGAATTTAGGTCGGAGCTTGGCCGGAATTTTGGTCGGAGGTCTTTGGCTTTTGGACAGCGGATTTGGAATTATGAGGCAATTCTAAGCCTAATGGTCGAAGTCGTTTGGCCGGAACCTCATCGGGGCCTCTCCGGGCCTAGAATGACCGGAATTTGGCTGATATGACCCGGACCTTGGGCATTTCTCTGGCATGGGATGGTTCCACTTGGGCGTTTTGTCTGAGAAGTGAGATCGTGCGAGTTATTGGGCATTTCAAACAACTTGGTCGAGCCAGATTTACCAGATTCACCAATCTGGTCGAGCGACTTGGTTGCGGTGCCTATGCACGCGGGGCCTTTACTTTGGAATTGGTCCAACTGTCAATCTGCTCGGGCGTTCTCCTTGGTTAAGTGATATTGTCCGACTTATCTGCTAATTAGATCAACTTGCTCGAGTCGGATTTGTCAGATCAACTGGTTTGCTCGGGCAACTTGAATTCAGTGCTAGATAGCCCGACTGGTGCGCTGGGCGCGGCCCGGGCGATGCTTGAGCGATCACTTCTTCGGACCTGGCTGAAGTTTCTCGGTCCCCAATCTGCTTGCGGTGCTTTTGGCTTGAAATGCCATCTTTTAAGCCCGATTCCTCTTTAGACTCCAAAAGGACCTGAAATCCAAAACGACATTAACAAGTAAACGTTCTTATGATCAAATGTCGTTTTTGGTAGGTTTTGTTGACTCAATGAGTCGTATAAATACTGATCATCAAATCACCCCACACTTATATTTGTTCGTCCCAAACAAGGTCTTGGTCAAAAGAGGAAAAACTGAACTAAAGCACCATAAGTCCTAGATGTGAATGTGAGATGCTAGTCTAGATTTCACCTTTTCATGCATAACTCAATTGCTACTAAAAGAACCGTGCTCAAACAAGGAAGTAACTTGATACGAGTTACCTTCAAGCCGAGATGCAAACCAATTTGGATGAGTGGGAGATAGTCCTCTTAGGCCCTTGATCTGCACTCTTGGTTCCGAACTCATACTATATGGTTATAATTATTGCTTCCTCTAGCACGTGATTTGTTCGCGCATAATGGGTTGAGCTCTTCTGATTTTCTTTGGAAGGACAGCTTTTTGTAGTGAGGTTTGGCCTTCGGCCTTTGATATGGCATTGTAGTACTTCACTTTTGCTTTGGGTAAAATTTCACCACTTGGCTGATTTTTCTTTTCTTTGAGTTTTGCTCCTTTGATGAGAATTGCATGTCCATTTTCCTTTACCTTTGAGGGGTCCAATCATCGCCCGAGAGCATATGAAAATACCTCCCCGCTCTTTCTCATCCTTGTCGTTTTCGCGCGGGTCAAGATGAGGGTCGCTGATAGGAATTTACCGACCGGTGGTCTTGGCAAATCCCCAAGTGTCGCAGCGGAAGAGAAATATGTAAGTGTGTGCGGAAGCGATGGGTGAAATAGATGGAAATGGACTAAAATATGGGGAAACGATGTAGGTTTATTGTATTGAATGGACAAAATGAAGAACAAGGGGTGGAATCACGTTACAAGAAGTCACAAGCACTGAGTTATCTCAAGATGATAAGGATACCCTAGAGCCGAAGGGTTGGTACCCTCGACACTAAGGTCTTGATCCAAAGATAACTCTTTTGGTATTTTCTTGGATGTCGAATGCTCTGGCCTTGCTTCCCTTATATAGTGATCCAAATGATGCATATTGAGGTGAAGAAGCAAACTAGCCGTTGGTGGGAGTCCAAGTGTAACCGATGGACATTTAATGATCTTTATGGCCTTTGACTTCCTTCCAACGGCTCTATTGAAGATGCAACTCTGCCCAACGTCTCTTTGGAGATCTTTGTCATTAAATGGCTTGATTATGTAGCCGTTGCCCTTGGAGGCCAAACTCCCATTTGTCCCTTGTGCGTCCTTGCGTAGGACCTCGTCTAGGGCACTCTTAAGGACCCCCTGATAGCCTTGCCTTGACCTGATGATGTAATTTGCCCTTCCATAGTTATTTGATATTCTAGGGCTATCTGTCGAGGTTGAATTCCTAGATGAAGCACTTTGGTCGAGGGTTCTGGTGTTGTGCCCCTTTTGTGCGCACAGGGCACTCGTCAACTGGGCCACCGTACGACTTTGCCATGACACTGTGGTATTATTGCCTTTTCCCCATATATTGACAATTGTAAGATGACTGGTGACAGGCTGTCTTCGTGACCTGCAAATTTACATTTATAAGTCCACTACTTTAGTGGCTCACTAATGATAGCAAGCGGTAAGTAGGGGTTGAACCCAAGAGAAGTTGGTTGGAAACAATTGTTCTTTTGAAAGCAATAAATAAAGTAAAGACAATTGGGGTTTTTTGGTTGAGGTTTAGTGCTGAAAATAAAGATCTTGAAAGGTAAAGGACTGAAAATAAATGTGCAAGAAATGTAAAGTGCGTGAAAATAAGTTGCTTGAAGGTCCAAGTCTTGCAATGCTTGAAGGACCAAGTCTTAGGAATTTAAAGACAAGAAGTAAATGTGCGAGAAAGTAAAGTGCAAGTAATTAAAAGGTGATTCTTTTAAGTGAAGGAATCCGGTCTTAGGAGTCTTGTATCAGGTCCACGTTCATCATCGACCTCCAATGAATTAACCAAATGTTCTAGTGAGTGAATTATTCCATTTCAAGACATAACTCCTAACAAAGCCATTTCAAGCATTTGTTCCTCCGGCTTTTCCATTTCAAGACAAAGCTTACTAGTTCTAGCTAGGCTAATACCCCATTTCAAGGTATACTAACCTAAGTGCAGTCGCTTGATCCCTCATTTCCGAACAAACCAAGCGACTATAGAGGGAATGAACTACTCGGAAGAGCTTTGCCATGTCAAGCATCCACTCTTCCTTGTTATGTTCACCCCGAAGGCACAAGAACTAGCTAAAACATTAAAGTAACATGAAAGCAAGGGTCTAGAACGGTTTCATAGTACAAGCACTCCTTCGACCGAATGGAAATTTAGCTACGAATACTCATGGGAGTGAATATCATAACCATTGAAACCAAAAGTAAACAAGAGTGAGTAGAGGAGAATTAAGCTTTTGATTGCTAGTGCGAAGTTTTACAAGTGTTTTCAACCCACAATCGCTCAAAGACACACCTAAGGACCACTACTTTTCCGGGGGTTTTAAGAAAGGGGTGGAGCTCTTCTATTTATAGGCATGGATGGGCGGTTGCTTCATGGAGAAGGAATGCTTCTCATTGGCCAGCCGACTTTAAGCTAGCTGGTGCGTTTGGTCTTCTTATGAGCTTCCTTCATCCTTAAGATAGCCGCAATTAAGCTAGTTGGTGCCAAGTGTGGCATCCCTTGAGCAAGGTGCTTCACCAGGCAGGCTGCTCTTAGAGCAAGGTGCTTTCAATGGACATCGGACCAAGCAAGTAGCTGGAACTTCGCTGGAGTTTTTGGTCGGAAGAAGTTTGACTCGGGCGCTTGGCCGGGTCCTTGTCTCGGGTGCGCTCGGGCGTTTGTCTCGGATGCGCTCGGGCTTTTGTCTCGGATGCGCTCGAGCGTTTGTCTCGGATGCGCTCGGCGTTTGTCTCGGATGCTCTCGGGCGTTTGTCTCGGATGCGCTCGGGCGTTTGTCTCGGTCATGAACCTCAGCGCTCGGGCGATCATACAGTAGCGATACCCGACGCTGTCCGGGGGCGCACCCTTATTTCTTCGGTATTGATTTTCGGGCCTCAGCCGGGATCGCTCGGATATCGACCTGGGGTGCAACCCGGTATTTCTCAGTCGCGGCCCGGTACTGAAGCTCGGTCACGCCTGGGGCTTTCTCGGCGCTGACTGGGTTCCTCGGTCATCTACGGAACCGATAAACTTGTGATTTGTTTCTGGCATAAAACTCCTCTTTTAAGCTGGTTTCTTCCCTAAACCTCAACATAGCCTGTAGAGCAAAATGGGACTAACAAGTGAAATATGTCAAGATAAATTGTCCAATTTGGTGGGTTTAACTGATTCAACAAGTCATATAATTAGGCCCCATCAGATCACCCCACACTTATACTTGGTCATCCCGAACAAGGCTAATGAGAAGAGGTAACTAATACCTAAAGGTCCTAGCCATGAAAGATAGAGTGCTAGTTTAGACTTTTCCTACTCATGCATCACTTGATGTCAAAATAAAGACTGCTTAAAATTTCGAAAATAACTTAATACTTGTACCTCCGAGACGTGATGCAAATCAATTTGGATGTATTGGAGATAGCCCTTTTTTAAGTTCTTGTACGCACTCTTCGGGCTGGACTCGGCTATATGGTTATCTTCCGCAGCTTTCTCTAGCACATGATTTGTTCGGATCACTTGGGGGTTGAGTCTTTTGGTTTTCTTCTTTGCTTGAAGAGCTCTTTTTGTAGTGACTTTTGGCCTTTGGCCTTTGATTTTGAACTGGGGTACTTCACTTTTTGTTTTGGTTAGAACCTTCACAACTTTGGCCCTTGGCCTTTGATTTGACTTTTTGAACTTTGCTTCTTTGTGGATTGCTTTTCCATCTTTTCTCTTGGAAAGTCCAATCATCACCCTAAAGCATATGGAAATACCTCCCCGCACTCTCTCATCCTTGCCCTTTCGCGCGGGTAAAGACGAGGGTCGCTCGGCTATTTTCCCGGCTACTCAAACTAGAGATAGGACGGTTTGATTCCCGTCCCGCCCCTTGCATAAATGCTTCGTGACGGAGTCTACTCGAATCCCAAGCAACCCGAAGTGCTAACCTCCACTAACGTCGAACAACCATATAGTGAGACCCGGCCTTCCGAGTGCTTGTCAAACCTTACTAGGGTGTTTTCTGTCAACTCCACATCCCTTTTTATCTCGGCACGAAAGGACAAATAAGAAGTTAAGTTCTAAAGTTTTAACGCAATTTAGATCTCACAAGGACATGCATGAATTTGGATCCATCTATTTCACATCATGAAGCTTATATTCAAGAGTGGCAAAAAGATAAAAACTAGGGAAAAAGAAAGAAAAAACATGCTGGTTACTATGTGCAATGACTCACCCCACACTTTTGAACAAAGCCGTGCCTCGCGGCACGACTTGGTTCAAAAGGCAAAAAACTAAGGGATCTTGGAAAGGAAATGACATAAGAGAGAAAGGTTCGAACTCCCTTGATATTGTCGTTGCTAAGTCGTGGATGTAAGAGCAAACGATAGGCCTTAGTTCGGCCGGATTCGGTTGACGCTCGAGGAAGTTCGGCAGGGAGACGGATTTTCTCGGGCGCGCCTCGGTGTTCCTCGGGCGCGTCCCCGATACTTCTCGGTCGCGACTCGGTCTTTCTCGGGCGAAGCCCGGTCATTCCCGAGCGTGACTGCTGTTCCTGCACAAAAGATCAAAGTCCTTCCAAATGCGAGGGGATGAGTACGATTTAAACCTAAATTAAAAGAAAATGCCGTATGAACACAAAAATGTGCCGGGTTACCTCCGGCAAGTGCCTTTGTTTAACGTCGTTGGCTCGACGATTGGGATCACCAGCTGGGATCCCATGGGCGGCTTAAGTCAAATTTTACCGGGGCTCCTGTGTCGATTCTAGCCTCGTCCCTTCTTGATTTCTTGCTGGATGATGTGCCTGGGTTAGGACTGCAGTGTTCCGGAGGTTTCTTCATATTTGTGCGGTTATCGCCATAGATATTGTAGTATGAGGTTTTACCACTGAATGCTAGTGATAGTGAGCCTTTTCCCATGTTGATTTTCGCATCCGTGGTGTAAAGGAATGGTCGTCCCAGTATGATTGTTGGAGGATCATCCTTGCTGAATTCTTTGATTGGTATCACATAAAAGTCCGTAGGAACGACGATTTTTCCCACACGGAGTAGTAAGCTTTCAAGCACACCAATTGGCTGGACACAAGACTTGTCCCCCATCTCAAGGGATATCCTTGGTGGTTGCAATGGACCGAGTCCCAATGAGCAATATAAATGGTATGGCAAAACATTGACTGCAGCTCCAGGATCAATCAAGCAATGGTGAACCTTGATCTTGCCGAAACTATAGGTAACTGTAAAAGCTCCAGGGTCCTTGCTTATTCCCAGGTGTTCCTCGCGATTCCATGTAATGGGCTTACTTGCCATTGGGTCATTCCGTGATTCCAAGTTTTTATCCATTTTTCGGGTCGCACGACGTTCGTAGACAATAGTCTTAGTAGGGTAAGATGAATTCTGGCCCTCATCATCCCAGCCAGATGCTGGTACGTCAAAGTGTGTTGTTGGCGGAGGTGTCATGTTAACGGCGAACGCATAGCGTCCATTGTTAGCATGCGTAACCCACGTCCCGTCGTCGTTAGGTCGGTCCTCCTCTTGATTCCAATCAGGACGTTGTAGTGCTTGGTCGTCGGTTTGTAAGCTTTGGGACCTCGTTGTTGTTTTCTCAACTGCTCGGCTTCGTCCATAGCCGCCTTCATGTCTGATGCCCTTACCATGTTAATAATTCCTTTAGGGTTTTGGATGGTTTGCGAGGGGAGACGGCCGGATTCATTTTTTAGCTCGGACACCTCGGTGGCCAGCTGGGACATTTGCTTGCCAAAGTCTGCTATAGCTCCATCAGTTTTTGCCATGTATTGATGCACCGTGTTGGATAGGTCCTTCACAATTTCCTCGAGCGGTTTGCTCGGGCCTTGCTGGCTCGGACCGGCCTGGTACTGATTCGGTCCCTTTGGCGGATATTGGCCTGGTCCGCCCTGGTTGTATTACCGGTGAGGCGGTTGATAGAACTGCTGAGCCGGTTGAGGCGCGGCCTGTTGCGTTCTCCTCGGGGCGTTGTTATCGTATTGCCAGTTTTGTCTGGGCGCCTGCCCAAACTGCCTCGAGTCGTTCGGCCAGTTTTGTCCGGGCGCCTGTCCGAACTGCCGGCTCGTTCCTGCTCGGTCGCTGCTATTGTATCCTTGGTATCCACCTACTGCGTTTACTTCCTCCGGGTCATTCTCCATCAACGTCGGGTAAGTGTCGGTTTTATGGTCCAAACCACCACAAAACTCACAAGGCCTCATCTGAGCTGGCTGCCTTCGTAGGAGCTGAATCATCATCTCCTTCATCTGCTTCATTTCCTCGGGCAAGGAACTCATCGGTACCTCAGCTTGTGCCACGTTCTTGATGCGGGAAAACTCTTCTTGCCGAGTCGTCTCTTCTCTAAACCGGGCGTTCTCCGCAACACTAGTGACATGCTCCCTTATGCCGCTCAGCAGTAGGTTCATCATCGATCCTCCAGCCGAGGCATCTAGGAGTTTTTTGTCGAGGAGCCTTAGGCCATCAAGTAAGTACTCGATGATGAGTTTCTCAGGCAACCCAAGAGTGCAGCAACTTTGCTCCAAGTGGTTGAACTTTTCTAGATACTCGTACATGGTCTCATTAGGCCCTTGCCTTATCTCTTGCAATTGTCTCCTTACTTGCATCGCCCTTCCTGTTGGGTAGTATTTTTCCACAAATTTCTTTTGCATTTGGGCCCATGTTCGAATGCTACCTGAAGGTAAGGAGAGGAACCAATCATTAGCCAAGTCAGTAAGGGAGAAATAAAACGTTTTTAATTTAAAATCATCCACATCTACTCCATAAGGTTTTAAATTTTGGCAAATGCCATGTAAACGTTGAAGATGAGTAGTAGCAGATTCTCCCTGATTTCCCGAGAACTTCGGCAAATTATGGACCACCGATGTGTTTATAGCGATGTTCTCTAGGTCCGGGCCTTCGTCTATGCACCACGGCTGGGTTCCGAAATCGGGCGCTGAGAGCTCGCCCATGGTAGGTTCACGGAGGACTTCGTCCGCGTAATATTCGTCGAAGGCTGGGTGTTGCCTCGGTATTTGCCGATGTAACGGGGGCTGTCTCGGGTGTTGCCTTGGGTGTTGCCTTGGCGCGGCTCCAACTCTGCCTTCGGGCATTCCTTGATTTAACCGGGCCGCTTCCCTGATGGCTCGGTTGTGGTTCCGGATGAGTTGTTCCGGGTTGTCTATAAATGGGGGCGGTCCCTCGTTGTCTCGGACAACCTGGTTCACCTCGTCATCAATTTCCTCGTCCTCATGATGGCTTCCTATATGAGACATGGTTAACGAGCAAAAACTAAAGAAAAAGAAAAAGAAGAACAATTTTCCAATACACTAACTTCCCCGGCAACGACGCCAAAATTTGACAGGCTGTCGTCGTGACCTGCAAATTTACATTTATAAGTCCACTACTTTAGTGGCTCACTAATGATAGCAAGCGGTAAGTAGGGGTCGAACCCAAGAGAAGTTGGTTGGAAACAATTGTTCTTTTGAAAGCAATAAATAAAGTAAAGACAATTGGGGTTTTTTGGTTGAGGTTTAGTGCTGAAAATAAAGATCTTGAAAGGTAAAGGACTGAAAATAAATGTGCAAGAAATGTAAAGTGCGTGAAAATAAGTTGCTTGAAGGTCCAAGTCTTGCAATGCTTGAAGGACCAAGTCTTAGGAATTTAAAGACAAGAAGTAAATGTGCGAGAAAGTAAAGTGCAAGTAATTAAAAGGTGATTCTTTTAAGTGAAGGAATCCGGTCTTAGGAGTCTTGTATCAGGTCCCCGTTCATCATCGACCTCCAATGAATTAACCAAATGTTCTAGTGAGTGAATTATTCCATTTTAAGACATAACTCCTAACAAAGCCATTTCAAGCATTTGTTCCTCCGGCTTTTCCATTTCAAGACAAAGCTTACTAGTTCTAGCTAGGCTAATATCCAATTTCAAGGTATACTAACCTAAGTGCAGTCGCTTGATCCCTCATTTCCGAACAAACTAGGCGACTATAGAGGGAATGAACTACTCGGAAGAGCTTTGCCATGTCAAGCATCCACTCTTCCTTGTTATGTTCACCCCGAAGGCACAAGAACTAGCTAAAACATTAAAGTAACATGAAAGCAAGGGTCTAGAACGGTTTCATAGTACAAGCACTCCTTCGACCGAATGGAAATTTAGCTACGAATACTCATGGGAGTGAATATCATAACCATTGAAACCAAATATAAACAAGAGTGAGTAGAGGAGAATTAAGCTTTTGATTGCTAGTGCGAAGTTTTACAAGTGTTTTGAACCCACAATCGCTCGAAGACACACCTAAGGACCACTACTTTTCCAGGGGTTTTAAGAAAGGGGTAGAGCTCTTCTATTTATAGGCATGGATGGGCGGTTGCTTCATGGAGAAGGAATGCTTCTCATTGGCCAGCCGACTTTAAGCTAGCTGGTGCGTGTGGTCTTCTTATGAGCTTCCTTCATCCTTAAGATAGCCGCAATTAAGCTAGTTGGTGCCAAGTGTGGCATCCCTTGAGCAAGGTGCTTCACCAGGCAGGCTGCTCTTAGAGCAAGGTGCTTTCAATGGACATCGGACCAAGCAAGTAGCTGGAACTTCGCCGGAGTTTTTGGTCGGAAGAAGTTTGACTCGGGCGCTTGGCCGGGCCCTTGTCTCGGGTGCGCTTGGGGGTTTGTCTCGGATGCGCTCGGGCATTTGTCTCGGATGCACTCGGCGTTTGTCTCGGATGCGCTCGGGCGTTTGTCTCGGTTGCTCTCGGGCATTTGTCTCGGTCATGAACCTCAGCGCTCGGGCGATCATACAGCAGCGATACCCGGCGCTGTCCGGGGGCGCACCCTTATTTCTTTGGTATTGATTTTTGGGCCTCAGCCGGGATCGCTCGGATATCGACCTGGGGTGCGACCCGGTATTTCTCGGTCGCGGCCCGGTACTAAAGCTCGGTCACGCCTGGGGCTTTCTCGGCGCTGACTGGGTTCCTCGGTCATCTACGGACCCGATAAACTTGTGATTTATTTCTGGCATAAAACTCCTCTTTTAAGCTGGGTTCTTCCCTAAACCTCAACATAGCCTGTAGAGCAAAATGGGACTAACAAGTGAAATATGTCATGATAAATTGTCCAATTTGGTGGGTTTAACTGATTCAACAAGTCATATAATTAGGCCCCATCAACTGGTGACAGGCTGTCGTCGTGACCTACAAATTTACATTTATAAGTCCACTACTTTAGTGGCTCACTAATGATAGCAAGCGGTAAGTAGGGATCGAACCCAAGAGAAGTTGGTTGGAAACAATTGTTCTTTTGAAAGCAATAAATAAAGTAAAGACAATTGGGGTTTTTTGGTTGAGGTTTAGTGCTGAAAATAAAGATCTTGAAAGGTAAAGGACTGAAAATAAATGTGCAAGAAATGTAAAGTGCGTGAAAATAAGTTGCTTGAAGGTCCAAGTCTTGCAATGCTTGAAGGACCAAGTCTTGGGAATTTAAAGACAAGAAGTAAATGTGCGACAAAGTAAAGTGCAAGTAATTAAAAGGTGATTCTTTTAAGTGAAGGAATCCGGGCTTAGGAGTCTTGTATCAGGTCCCCGTTCATCATCGACCTCCAATGAATTAACCAAATGTTCTAGTGAGTGAATTATTCCATTTCAAGACATAACTCCTAACAAAGCCATTTCAAGCATTTGTTCCTCCGGCTTTTCCATTTCAAGACAAAGCTTACTAGTTCTAGCTAGGCTAATACCCCATTTCAAGGTATACTAACCTAAGTGCAGTCGCTTGATCCCTCATTTCCGAACAAACCAAGCGACTATAGAGGGAATGAACTACTCGGAAAAGCTTTGCCATGTCAAGCATCCACTCTTCCTTGTTATGTTCACCCCGAAGGTACAAGAACTAGCTAAAACATTAAAGTAACATGAAAGCAAGGGTCTAGAACGGTTTCATAGTACAAGCACTCCTTCGACCGAATGGAAATTTAGCTACGAATACTCATGGGAGTGAATATCATAACCATTGAAACCAAAAGTAAACAAGAGTGAGTAGAGGAGAATTAAGCTTTTGATTGCTAGCGCGAAGTTTTACAAGTGTTTTCAACCCACAATCGATCGAAGACACACCTAAGGACCACTACTTTTTCGGGTGTTTTTAAGAAAGGGGTGGAGCTCTTCTATTTATAGGCATGGATGGGCGGTTGCTTCATGGAGAAGGAATGCTTCTCATTGGCCAGCCGACTTTAAGCTAGCTGGTGCGTGTGGTCTTCTTATGAGCTTCCTTCATCCTTAAGATAGCCGCAATTAAGCTAGTTGGTGCCAAGTGTGGCATCCCTTGAGCAAGGTGCTTCACCAGGCAGGCTGCTCTTAGAGCAAGGTGCTTTCAATGGACATCGGACCAAGCAAGTAGCTGGAACTTCACCGGAGTTTTTGGTCGGAAGAAGTTTGACTCGGGCGCTTGGCCGGGCCCTTGTCTCGGGTGCGCTCGGGCGTTTGTCTCGGATGCGCTCGGGCGTTTGTCTCGGATGCACTCGGCGTTTGTCTCGGATGCGCTCGGGCGTTTGTCTCGGTTGCTCTCGGGCGT
Source organism: Rhodiola kirilowii (assembly GCA_033675215.1). NCBI lineage: Eukaryota > Viridiplantae > Streptophyta > Magnoliopsida > Saxifragales > Crassulaceae > Rhodiola > Rhodiola kirilowii. The sequence goes on along the minus strand of CM066196.1, from coordinate 29,747,330 downwards.
TTGTCTCGGTCATGAACCTCAGTGCTCGGGCGATCATACAGCAGCGATACCCGGCGCTGTCCGGGAGCGCACCCTTATTTCTTCGGTATTGATTTTCGGGCCTCAGCCGGGATCGCTCGGATATCGACCTGGGGTGCGACCCGGTATTTCTCGGTCGCGGCCCGGTACTGAAGCTCGGTCACGCCTGGGGCTTTCTCGGCGCTGACTGGGTTCCTCGGTCATCTACGGACCCGATAAACTTGTGATTTATTTCTGGCATAAAACTCCTCTTTTAAGCTGGGTTCTTCCCTAAACCTCAACATAGCCTGTAGAGCAAAATGGGACTAACAAGTGAAATATGTCATGATAAATTGTCCAATTTGGTGGGTTTAACTGATTCAACAAGTCATATAATTAGGCCCCATCAACTGGTGACAGGCTGTCGTCGTGACCTGCAAATTTACATTTATAAGTCCACTACTTTAGTGGCTCACTAATGATAGCAAGCGGTAAGTAGGGATCGAACCCAAGAGAAGTTGGTTGGAAACAATTGTTCTTTTGAAAGCAATAAATAAAGTAAAGACAATTGGGGTTTTTTGGTTGAGGTTTAGTGCTGAAAATAAAGATCTTGAAAGGTAAAGGACTGAAAATAAATGTGCAAGAAATGTAAAGTGCGTGAAAATAAGTTGCTTGAAGGTCCAAAGTCTTGCAAAGCTTGAAGGACCAAGTCTTGGGAATTTAAAGACAAGAAGTAAATGTGCGAGAAAGTAAAGTGCAAGTAATTAAAAGGTGATTCTTTTAAGTGAAGGAATCCGGTCTTAGGAGTCTTGTATCAGGTCCCCGTTCATCATCGACCTCCAATGAATTAACCAAATGTTCTAGTGAGTGAATTATTTCATTTCAAGACATAACTCCTAACAAAGCCATTTCAAGCATTTGTTCCTCCGGCTTTTCCATTTCAAGACAAAGCTTACTAGTTCTAGCTAGGCTAATACCCCATTTCAAGGTATACTAACCTAAGTGCAGTCGCTTGATCCCTCATTTCCGAACAAACCAAGCGACTATAGAGGGAATGAACTACTCGGAAAAGCTTTGCCATGTCAAGCATCCACTCTTCCTTGTTATGTTCACCCCGAAGGCACAAGAACTAGCTAAAACATTAAAGTAACATGAAAGCAAGGGTCTAGAACGGTTTCATAGTACAAGCACTCCTTCGACCGAATGGAAATTTAGCTACGAATACTCATGGGAGTGAATATCATAACCATTGAAACCAAAAGTAAACAAGAGTGAGTAGAGGAGAATTAAGCTTTTGATAGCTAGCGCGAAGTTTTACAAGTGTTTTCAACCCACAATCGCTCGAAGACACACCTAAGGACCACTACTTTTTCGGGTGTTTTTAAGAAAGGGGTGGAGCTCTTCTATTTATAGGCATGGATGGGTGGTTGCTTCATGGAGAAGGAATGCTTCTCATTGGCCAGCCGACTTTAAGCTAGCTGGTGCGTGTGGTCTTCTTATGAGCTTCCTTCATCCTTAAGATAGCCGCAATTAAGCTAGTTGGTGCCAAGTGTGGCATCCCTTGAGCAAGGTGCTTCACCAGGCAGGCTGCTCTAAGAGCAAGGTGCTTTCAATGGACATCGGACCAAGCAAGTAGCTGGAACTTCGCCGGAGTTTTTGGTCGGAAGAAGTTTGACTCGGGCGCTTGGCCGGGTCTTTGTCTCGGGTGCGCTCGGGCGTTTGTCTCGGATGCGCTCGGGCGTTTGTCTCGGATGCGCTCGGGCGTTTGTCTCGGTCATGAACCTCAGTGCTCAGGCGATCATACAGCAGCGATACCCGGCGCTGTCCGGGGGCGCACCTTTATTTCTTCGGTATTGATTTTCGGGCCTCAGCCGGGATCGCTCGGATATCGACCTGGGGTGCGACCCGGTATTTCTCGGTCGTGGCCCGGTACTGAAGCTCGGTCACGCCTGGGGCTTTCTCGGGCGCTGACTGGGTTCCTCGGTCATCTACGGACCCGATAAACTTGTGATTTATTTCTGGCATAAAACTCCTCTTTTAAGCTGGTTTCTTCCCTAAACCTCAACATAGCCTGTAGAGCAAAATGGGACTAAAAGGTGAAATAATTCAAGATAAATTGTCCAATTTGGTGGGTTTAACTGATTCAACAAGTCATATAATTAGGCCCCATCAGATCACCCCACACTTATACTTGGTCGTCCCGAACAAGGCTAATGAGAAGAGGTAACTAATACCTAAAGGTCCTAGCCATGAATGATAGAGTGCTAGTTTAGACTTTTCCTACTCATGCATCACTTGATGTCAAAATAAAGACTGCTTAAAATTTAGAAAATAACTTAATACTTGTACCTCCGAGCCGTGATGCAAACCAATTTGGATGTATTGGAGATAGCCCTTTTTAGGTTCTTGTACGCACTCTTCGGGCTGGACTCGGCTATATGGTTATCTTCCGCAGCTTTCTCTAGCACATGATTTGTTCGGATCACTTGGGGGTTGAGTCTTTTGGTTTTCTTCTTTGCTTGAAGAGCTCTTTTTGTAGTGACTTTTGGCCTTTGGCCTTTGATTTTGAACTGGGGTACTTCACTTTTTGTTTTGGTTAGAACCTTCACAACTTTGGCCCTTGGCCTTTGATTTGACTTTTTGAACTTTGCTTCTTTGTGGATTGCTTTTGCATCTTTTCTCTTGGGAGGTCCAATCATCGCCCTAAAGCATATGGAAATACCTCCCCGCTCTATCTCATCCTTGCCCTTTTGCGCGGGTCAAGACGAGGGTCACTCGGCTATTTTCCCGGCTACTTGGACTAGAGATAGGACGGTTTGATTCCCGTCCCGCCCCTTGCATAAATGCTTCGTGACGGAGTCTACTCGAATCCCAAGCAACCCGAAGTGCTAACCTCCACTAACAGCGGACAACCATATAGTGAGATCCGGCCTTCCGAGTGCTTGTCAAACCTTACTAGGGTGTTTTCTGTCAACTCCACATCCCTTTTTATCTCGGCACGAAAGGACAAATAAGAAGTTAAGTTCTAAAGTTTTAACGCAATTTAGATCTCACAAGGACATGCATGAATTCGGATCCATCTATTTCACATCATGAAGCTTATATTCAAGAGTGGCAAAAAGATAAAAACTAAGGAAAAAAGAAAGAAAAAAACATGCTGATTACTATGTGCAATGACTCACCCCATACTTTTGAACAAAGCCGTGCCTCGTGGCACGACTTGGTTCAAAAGGCAAAAAACTAAGGGATCTTGGAAAGGAAATGACATAAGAGAGAAAGGTTCGAACTCCCTTGATATTGTCGTTGCTAAGTCGTGGATGTAAGAGCAAACGATAGGCTTTAGTTCGGCCGGATTCGGTTGACGCAATAGGAAGTTCGGCAGGGAGACGGATTTTCTCGGGCGCGCCTCGGTGTTCCTCGGGCGCGTCCCCGGTACTTCTCGGTCGCGACTCGGTCTTTCTCGGGCGAAGCCCGGTCATTCCCGAGCGTGACTGCTGTTCCTGCACAAAAGATCAAAGTCCTTCCAAATGCGAGGGGATGAGTACGATTTAAACCTAAATTAAAAGAAAATGCCGTATGAACACAAAAATGTGCCGGGTTACCTCCCGGCAAGTGCCTTTGTTTAACGTCGTTGGCTCGACGATTGGGATCACCAGCTGGGATCCCATGGGCGGCTTAAATCAAATTTTACCGGGGCTCCTGTGTCGATTCTAGCCTCGTCCCTTCCTGATTTCTTGCTGGATGATGTGCCTGGGTTAGGACTGCAGTGTTCCGGAGGTTTCTTCATATTTGTGCGGTTATCGCCATAGATATTGTAGTATGAGGTTTTACCACTGAATGCTAGTGATAGTGAGCCTTTTCCCATGTTGATTTTTGCATCCGTGGTGTAAAGGAATGGTCATCCCAGTATGATTGTTGGAGGATCATCCTTGCTGAATTCTTTGATTGGTATCACATAAAAGTCTGTAGGAACGACGATTTTTCCCACACGGAGTAGTAAGCTTTCAAGCACACCAACTGGCTGGACACAAGACTTGTCCCCCATCTCAAGGGATATCCTTGGTGGTTGCAATGGACCGAGTCCCAATGACCAATATAAAGGGTATGGCAAAACATTGACTGCAGCTCCAGGATCAATCAAGCAATGGTGAACCTTGATCTTGCCGAAACTACAGGTAACTGTAAAAGCTCCAGGGTCCTTGCTTATTCCCATGTGTTCCTCGCGATTCCATGTAATGGGCTTACTTGCCATTGGGTCATTCCGTGATTCCAAGTTTTTATCCATTTTTCGGGTCGCACGACGTTCGTAGACAATAGTCTTAGTAGGGTAAGATGAATTCTGGCCCTCATCATCCCAGCCAGATGCTGGTACGTCAAAGTTTGTTGTTGGCGGAGGTGTCATGTGAACGGCGAACGCATAGCATCCTTTGTCAGCATGCGTAACCCACGTCCCGTCGTCATTAGGTCGGTCCTCCTCTTGATTCCAATCAGGACGTTGCCTACGGGTGTAGTGCTTGGTCGTCGGTTTGTAAGCTTCGGGACCTCGTTGTTGTTTTCTCAACTGCTCGGCTTTGTCCATAGCCGCCTTCATGTCTGATGCCCTTACCATGTTAATAATTCCTTTAGGGTTTTGGATGGTTTGCGAGGGGAGACGGCCGGATTCATTTTTTAGCTCGGACACCTCGGTGGCCAGCTGGGACATTTGCTTGCCCAAGTCTGCTATAGCTCCATCGGTTTTCGCCATGTATTGATGCACCGTGTTGGACAGGTCCTTCACAATTTCCTCGAGCGGTTTGATCGGGCCTTACTGGCTCGGACCGGCCTGGTACTGATTCGGTCCCTTTGGCGGATATTGGCCTGGTCCGCCCTGGTTGTATTGCCGGTGAGGCGGTTGATAGAACTGCTGAGCCGGTTGAGGCGCGGCCTGTTGCGTTCTCCTCGGGGCGTTGTTATCGTATCACCAGTTTTGTCCGGGCGCCTGCCCGAACTGCCTCGAGTCGTTCGGCCAGTTTTGTCTGGGCGCCTGTCCGAACTGCTGGCTCGGTCCTGCTCGGTCGCTGCTATTGTATCCTTGGTATCCACCTACTGCGTTTACTTCCTCCGGGTCATTCTCCATCAACGTCGGGCAAGTGTCGGTTTTATGGTCCAAACCACCACAAAACTCACAAGGCCTCATCTGAGCTGGCTGCCTTCGTAGGAGCTGAATCATCATCTCCTTCATCTGCTTCATTTCCTCGGGCAAGGAACTCATCGGTACCTCAGCTTGTGCCACGTTCTTGATGCGGGAAAACTCTTCTTGCCGAGTCGTCTCTTCTCTAAACCGGGCGTTCTCCGCAACACTAGTGACAAGCTCCCTTATGCCGCTCAGCGGTAGGTTCATCATCGATCATCCAGCCGAGGCATCTAGGAGTTTTTTGTCGAGGAGCCTTAGGCCATCAAGTAAGTACTCGATGATGAGTTTCTCAGGCAACCCAAGAGTGCAGCAACTTCGCTCCAAGTGGTTGAACTTTTATAGATACTCGTACATGGTCTCATTAGGCCCTTGCCTTATCTCTTGCAATTGTCTCCTTACTTGCATCGCCCTTCCTGCTGGGTAGTATTTTTCCACAAATTTCTTTTGCATTTGGGCCCATGTTCGAATGCTACCTGAAGGTAAGGAGAGGAACCAATCATTAGCCGAGTCAGTAAGGGAGAAATAAAACGCTTTTAATTTAAAATCATCCACATCTACTCCATAAGGTTTTAAATTTTGGAAAATGCCATGTAAACGTTGAAGATGAGTAGTAGCAGATTCTCCCTGATTTCCCGAGAACTTCAGCAAATTATGGACCACCGATGTGTTTATAGCGATGTTCTCTAGGTCCGGGCCTTCGTCTATGCACCACGGCTGGGTTCCGAAATCGGGCGCTGAGAGCTCGCCCATGGTAGGTTCACGGAGGACTTCGTCCGCGTAATATTCGTCGAAGGCTGGGTGTTGCCTCGGTATTTGCCGATGTAACGGGGGCTGTCTCGGGTGTTGCCTTGGGTGTTGCCTTGGCTGTTGCCTTGGCGCGGCTCCAACTCTGCCTTCGGGCATTCCTTGATTTAACCGGGTCGCTTCCCTGATGGCTCGGTTGTGGTTCCGGATGAGTTGTTCCGGGTTGTCTATAAATGGGGGCGGTCCCTCGTTGTCTCGGACAACCTGGTTCACCTCGTCATCAATTTCCTCGTCCTCATGATGGCTTCCTATACGAGACATGGTTAACGAGCAAAAACTAAAGAAAAAGCAAAAGAAGAACAATTTTCCAATACACTAACTTCCCCGGCAACGGCGCCAAAATTTGACAGGCTGTCGTTGTGACCTGCAAATTTACATTTATAAGTCCACTACTTTAGTGGCTCACTAATGATAGCAAGCGGTAAGTAGGGGTCGAACCCAAGAGAAGTTGGTTGGAAACAATTGTTCTTTTGAAAGCAATAAATAAAGTAAAGACAATTGGGGTTTTTTGGTTGAGGTTTAGTGCTGAAAATAAAGATCTTGAAAGGTAAAGGTCTGAAAATAAATGTGCAAGAAATGTAAAGTGCATGAAAATGAAAATAAGTTGCTTGAAGGTCCAAGTCTTGCAATGCTTGAAGGACCAAGTCTTGGGAATTTAAAGACAAGAAGTAAATGTGCGACAAAGTAAAGTGCAAGTAATTAAAAGGTGATTCTTTTAAGTGAAGGAATCCGGTCTTAGGAGTCTTGTATCAGGTCCCCGTTCATCATCGACCTCCAATGAATTAACCAAATGTTCTAGTGAGTGAATTATTCCATTTCAAGACATAACTCCTAACAAAGCCATTTCAAGCATTTGTTCCTCCGGCTTTTCCATTTCAAGACAAAGCTTACTAGTTCTAGTTAGGCTAATACCCCATTTCAAGGTATACTAATGTAAGTGCAGTCGCTTGATCCCTCATTTCCGAACAAACCAACCGACTATAGAGGGAATGAACTACTCGGAAGAGCTTTGCCATGTCAAGCATCCACTCTTTCTTGTTATGTTCACCCCGAAGGCACAAGAACTAGCTAAAACATTAAAGTAACATGAAAGCAAGGGTCTAGAACGGTTTCATAGTACAAGCACTCCTTCGACCGAATGGAAATTTAGCTACGAATACTCATGGGAGTGAATATCATAACCATTGAAACCAAAAGTAAACAAGATTGAGTAGAGGAGAATTAAGCTTTTGATTGCTAGCGCGAAGTTTTACAAGTGTTTTCAACCCACAATCGCTCGAAGACACACCTAAGGACCACTACTTTTTCGGGTGTTTTTAAGAAAGGGGTGGAGCTCTTCTATTTATAGGCATGGATGGGCGGTTGCTTCATGGAGAAGGAATGCTTCTCATTGGCCAACCGACTTTAAGCTAGCTGGTGCGTGTGGTCTTCTTATGAGCTTCCTTCATCCTTAAGATAGCCGCAATTAAGCTAGTTGGTGCCAAGTGTGGCATCCCTTGAGCAAGGTGCTTCACCAGGCAGGCTGCTCTTAGAGCAAGGTGCATTCAATGGACATCGGACCAAGCAAGTAGCTGGAACTTCGCCGGAGTTTTTGGTCGGAAGAAGTTTGACTCGGGCGCTTGGCCGGGTCCTTGTCTCGGGTGCGCTCGGGCGTTTGTCTCGGATGTGCTCGGGCGTTTGTCTCGGATGCGCTCGGGCGTTTGTCTCGGTCATGAACCTCAGTGCTCGGGCGATCATACAGCAGCGATACCCGGCGCTGTCCGGGGGCGCACCCTTATTTCTTCGGTATTGATTTTCGGGCCTCAGCCGGGATCGCTCGGATATCGACATGGGGTGCGACCCGGTATTTCTCGGTCGCGGCTCGGTACTGAAGCTCGGTCACGCCTGGGGCTTTCTCGGGCGCTGACTGGGTTCCTCGGTCATCTACGGACCCGATAAACTTGTGATTTATTTCTGGCATAAAACTCCTCTTTTAAGCTGGTTTCTTCCTTAAACCTCAACATAGCCTGTAGAGCAAAATGGGACTAACAAGTGAAATATGTCAAGATAAATTGTCCAATTTGGTGGGTTTAACTGATTCAACAAGTCATATAATTAGGCCCCATCAACTGGTTGAGGCAGAATCTCCAATTGGCCGAGTTTGGTTGAGGATTCCTTCCATGCTCCGATTCTGCACACGTAGGGCCCTGTCGGGGCCCTGGCCGGCTTCGCCCAGCACTGTCTCCCCTCGAGGCCTTCCTGAGGACCTCAGGTAGATTGCGGAGTGGCCAAGTTGTTCGTCCCCATGTCCTCGTGTCCTCGACCAGGTTGGCTCGCTCGGGGCCTTCGGGGTCGTCGGGGCCATCGGCGGGGTCACTTTGGGCCCTTCGGCCAAGTCCTGGCACAATTCCTCGACAGGGTCTCTCTCGGCTCGGGGCCCCCAGGTCCATTCCTAACATACCTCCCTTCTTGAAAAACGACCTTGTCCTCAAGGTCGGGGCTAGGACCTCCTTTCTCTTGATAGGGCCTTGCTTTGCATATTTCCGTATTCTCCAACTTGTCTCTTTTATTATGGGGTGCCGCTGCTAGGTGCAAGTTGTTCTTGCCCCCCATTTCCATTTGGCCGTGTCTCCTCTTGCCTGTGTCAAACAGAAATGTGCCCAAGTGACCCCTTGGATAGATTCGGGTCTCCGCGGCCTTGTGCCCCAGTTAGGGCCGTCTCACCTAGCAACAATTGGCGGGGTTGCACTGTATGGAAGTGACTTTGTTGATTCTTCCTTTCGCTTGAGTAGATTACCCCTTCTATGCCCGTGTTGAACGGAACGAGGCCAAGGTTGCCTTGCGGATCAACTTGGCCACCGATCCCTCCCTGCGCCCGGCTTTTGTTCAAGGCCTTGGTCGAGTCTCCCTCCAAGTGTATCGCCATGTGGGTCTCATGCTGCCACTTGAGTGTCTTGCCTAACGAGCAAAGTAGCACACGTATGATTAGAAAGATCAAACTTGAACTATTGGCTTGGTACCTTGGGTTGCCTTGCATTATGTGGCCCTTTGTTTCTTGCTCATCGTCTCGGGCGACTTGGGCCCTTGGCGCTTTGCATCCACGCACCGGCTGCCTCTGCTCCATCTTGCAGTTGCTAGGGAGGACCTTCAGCCTACCTCGATCAAAGGGAGTGATGCACCAGCGACCTTGAGGACAGATCTGGGCAACCCCCTTCCCTTGCACGCAATTGTGGTCAAAGGCCATCCCTGCTTGCACCAGCTCGCCTTTCTGCTCCATGGCTTCCTTGGGTTACTGCTCCTTGCTCCCAATAATCCCCAACAAGGTGCTCCCCTCAGTTGTTACGATGGCAGCCCCAACTGCCTTGGACTCGCACAGTCCCTTCGCCAAGTGTTGGTTAGCCCAGTGAGTCCTCCCATGTTCCTGCTCTCTCCCAAGGATAGCCACCTTAGACATGCTGATTGGTGTGTTGTATGCTCTTGTCGGTGACTTCGGGCATGGAGCTTGGTCGTCACCCAAGTGGTCGACTTCTTTCCCCCGATCAAAAGGAACAATGCGTCTCTCGTCCAAGGTCCATCTTTGGTATTTGTCGCGCATCTGCCCAACCTGGTCACAAGGTTTGTTAGGCCATATCATATGCACTAGAATGTCAAACTGACCTAGTGGACATGGCCGGGAAAACAGCTCTTCCCGCTGCCCTAGTTTGGCGAAGTCCTCGCCTTGTGGTCCATTGAGCCGCAGTAGATGTGTGGCCTTGTTTTGCGGTGGAACTCTTCCCAATTCGACCGACTCTCCAAGGAATGGATCAGCGTATGGTGGCCTCTTAGCTAGGGTGCCCTTCTCCATGAGTCCTTGCTCATTCTTGCTTGGGTGGTAACCTTTGTTAGGGAGGCTTGCGTTGATTTGGTCCATTTGGTGCGCCGGATGGTCTTCATGCGTTGGGCTCTCCCCAATGCTCATGGATACGGGTCTACCCTCCAAAGGAAGCTTATCCTCGCCCCGAGTCCCTTCGACATCATTAGAAATTTCAGAAATTGAAAGATCTAACTTTTGTACCTCTTCGTTGCAAGTTGAAGCTTCTTCGGGGTTTGGACTCCGCTTGGCTTGCTGATGGACCAAAGTTATACGAGTCAGAAACACAGTTAAACCCCCCAAATTAGACTGTTTGTCTATCTAACGTCTACGTGTTAGTCCCGATATATTTCCACAGGGCATTTTAGAGACTGAAGTGAAAACACGCTAAGGAGAGGATTTTAAGCTGAAAAGATAACAAGAGTCAATCCAAGGTCAAGATCATATGCCGACTGAAGAAATATCAAGGATCCTGACGTTGAATTGACCAGAACAAATTAATCAGAAGAATCAGGAGTGGAGTCAAGACAGCCCGGGGAAGAAACACATTGACAGTTTTGTGAAAAGACTGCACAAAACTGTACAAACTCACACATTGGGCAAGGATGACCGGCCACCATTCAAGGAGGTGGGCAAGGGAGGAGCTCCTCCCCACATGGTGACCGGCCACCGGTGGCTATCACCTCCTCCTCCTCCACCACTCCCCTTCCTCCACTTGGCGCCACCATACTCCTCCACCAAAAGCCGCCGGCCTCCTCTCCCTCCTCCACATGTGGCCATCTCCTCCCTTGATTTCTTCCTCCAATCAAAATGCAACACTTGTAGCCATCTCCTCCTCCTCCCATGGCTATATAAGGAGGCCTCCTCCTCCTCATTTCAACACACCAATTCTCAATTTCACTTCTCTCTCTAGAAGTTGTAATATTTGTAAAGTTGTAATTTTGCTTTGGAAATAAAGGAAAGCTCCCTTGGCGCTTCAACGGTTGTAAGTATCTCTTAGTATTTATTTATTTAACTGTTGTCTTTAATTCCTTAGTATAATGTTTAGCGCGATGAATAGTAGCTAAACTAGTAGTTCGGTCTAAGGGGCGCACTTGTATTATAAATGTTTTAAGACTATTAACTTAGTGTTTAGTCTTAGTATTCAAAACTTGTTCTATGTGCCATATATAGTCAGAGTTTCCAAGGTTGAGTGGATGCTGTAACAAGCAAAGCTCTTCTGTGGGAATTCGTGATCATACTCAGGTAGTGGAAGCTGTAACAAGCAAAGCTATCTGAGGAGTTCGACTCATCCTAAATCCCATCTGGTCGAGCGTAACTGTGAGATCAGGTGGATGCACCCAGGCTAGCATACCTTAGGGTATTGGCGCTAGACTGAAATAGAACAGGAGTTGCTTTAAACCGGTGTTGCAAGTCTTGAGCTGTAACTAGCCTCGATTCACCGTTTGAATACTTAGATGATTCACTAATGGTCAATGATAAACAGGATATAATACAAGTCCCCTGAAACCGAACATTTCTCTTAATCATTAAAATAGTAATTTACTTTCCAGTATTAAAATCAACCAACCAACCAATCAACCAATCAAAATAGCTGGTAGCTTTAAAACCAACCAACCGACCTTAAACACGTTCCCACGCTGCGTAATTCCCCCCGAAGAACAATTATTCCCCTAGTTCCCTTGGGTTCGACCCCTACTTACCAAGTACTACCCAGTAGTATAGTTGCGAGTAGCGGACTATTATAAATTTATTTGCACAATCGCTTTGACGACGAGCGGTTCTGTCAAATTGGCGCCGTTGCCGGGGAACTAGTCATCGGATAACTGTTCTTTGAATCGTTACGCGCTTCAAAACAACCATGTCTCGCGAAGAAAGTCACCATGACTACCAGGATGACGATGAAATAAACCTGTACGATCAGAATGATGAGGTACCGTTTCCATTCGTCGACGATCCGGAACAACTCATCAAGAACAGAAGAGCTCGTGATAGGGAAGCAGTCAGGAGAAACCAAGAATTACCCGAGGACCGAAATGCAGCTGGTCCAGTACAACCTCCTATTCATCCCCCACGACCACAACCTCAACCTCGATACATGCCAAGAAGAGAACCCGCTTTCGACGACTACTACGGAGATAACTACTACCGTGAACCGACGATGGGCGAGTTAAATGCCCCTAATTTCGAGACACAGCCTTGGTGCATCTATGAGAGCCCGGAATTAGAAAATATAACCATCAACGCATCAGTGGCACACAGCCTGCCAAAATTCTCAGGATCTCAAGGAGAATCTGCCGCAACTCACCTTCAACGCCTACATGGCATTTCCCAGAATCTAAAGCCCAACCGGGTAAATATGGACGACTTCAAGTTAAAAGCGTTCTATTTTTCCCTCACTGACTCGGCAAGTGACTGGTTCCTTTCATTGCCTTCCGGAAGCATTAGAACATGGGTTCAGATGCAGAAGAAATTCTTAGACAAATACTATCCGGCTGGAAGAGCAATACAAGTAAGGAAGCAACTACAGGAAATCTAACAAGGTCCCAATGAAACCATGTACGATTACCTGGAAAAGTTCAATCACCTAGAAAGGAGCTGCTGTACCCTTGGACTGCCCGAGAAACTCGTCATCGAGTACCTCATTGATGGATTAAGATCATTAGACAAAATGCTCTTGGATGCCTCAGCGGGAGGGTCCATGATGAATCTATCATTAAGTGGCATCAGAAATCTCATCGCCAACGTTGCTGAAAATGCTCGATTTAGAGAAGAGACCACTCGCCAAGATGAATTCTCTCGATCAAAAAGGGTAGCACAAACTGAGGCATCAGTAAACTCCATAACTGAAGAGATGAAACAGTTAAAGGAGATGATGATTGAGATCATACGTAGACAGCCAGTTACGGTAAAACCTTGCGAGTTCTGTGGTTCTACAGACCACAAAACGGACGCATGCCCAACATTGATAGAAGAAGAACCGGCTGATGTGAATGCAGTGGGAGGATATCAAGGATACAACAACGTCAGAGCTGGGCAAAATAGACAGTACGGTCAAACGTCCAACCCAGGCTGGCGTAACAACAACAGCTATCTTCAGACGGAGACACAACCAGCTGTCCCTCAACTAGCGCAGTCATTCTACCAACCACCCCACCGACAATATCACCAGAACACTCCATCAGTAGGCCAATATCACCAAAAAGGGCCAAATCAGTACCAAGCCAGACCGAGCAATCAGCAGGAGCCAAGCAAGTCGCTCAACGACACGATGAAGGAGCTCACGGGAAACATTAATCAATTGGGTACTTCACTACACCAGTACCAGGCAAAAACTGACGGTGCAATTTCAGAATTGACCAAACAAATGTCCCAGCTCGCCACCGCAATGTCAACACTCACTACTGAACCTGGCAGACTTCCTTCACAGACCGTTCAAAACCCAAAGGCGAACATAAGCATGATAAAGAGGTCAAGCATGAAGGGTACACTAGGAGAAGTAGCACGATCCCCAACCTACAGACTTACAAACAATCATTTCGACCGTAGGAGTCGACCTGATTGGAATCAAGAAGAAGACCGACCCTATGATGGCAAAACATGGGTTACACATGCCGACAATGGACGATATGCATTCACCGTCTGCATAACACCACCGCCTATTATACACACCGACGTACCAGCATCAGGATGGGACGACGACAACAACTTAAGGTCAAGGAATAGGCAGACTGGTCAAAGAATAGAAAGAACCCTCATTTCAGACCATGAGTCACAACCGGAAAGAGATAAAGACCCAGGAGCCTTTACAATCACTTGCTGTATTGGTGAAACCCAGATCCACAAATGCTTAGTCGATCTTGGGGCTGATGTCAACGCCATGCCTTCCTCCTTGTATTACTTACTAGGACTAGGTCCGTTGAAACCTCCCCTGTCAAATATCGAGCTAGGAGATAAGTCATGCATCCGTCCGGTTGGAGAACTGGAAGATGTAATACTCCATGTGGGAGAGCTCGTTGTTGCTGCAGACTTCTATGTAATACCAACAGAAGAAACCAGCAAAGACGATCCTCCGACAATGATATTGGGATGACCATTCCTCTACGCCACTAAAGCAAGAATCGATGTGGGCAAGGGGTCATTATCACTTAAGTTCGGCGGCAAAATTGCACACTTCTACATTAATAAGAGCCGCCCGGACACGAAGAAACCGCCAGACATAACACCTATCTCAGATCACAGTGCACAGTTTTCTGACCTGTCATTAGGGACCAAAAAAGTATCAAGACCAGCAGCTATGGTCAAAGGTCTCCCGCCTTCTCAGAAACAATGGAAAGAGAAAACACCAAAACAATGGAGCTCTTACTCCAGCAAGAAGTCAGGAAGAAGCAACACTGGAACGGTGGCAAAGTTTGACCTCAGCCACCCATGGGACCCAAACCAATGAACCACAAACGAGGTATCGTCGAGCCAACGACGTTAAACAAGTGCACTGGTCGGGAGGTAACCCGACACTATCTTACTTTTCCGCACTTTAATTTCTGTCATTTAAATTCAGTATTTAGTTTAAGCTTGCATGACTTTTGAACTAAGGCACGCCTTCGTTCAAAAGTGGGGGGTGAGAACCACCTATGTACATAAATAACATGCAGCTGTTTTTTCTTTTTTAATAAGTACCTTTTTGAAAATATGAACTTAAGAATGTGAAAAAGATAAATCATAATTCATGCATTAACCTTGTGAAAATTCAACTGTTTAAAAACTTAGAATGTAACTTTCCATTTGTCCTTTGTGCTGAGATAACTAGGGATGTGGAGTTGATATAAACTGCCCTAGAGAGGCTTGGAAAGCAATCAAAGGATCAGATCAAACTATATGGTTTTTGAAGTCAGTGGAGGCTGCACTTCGGGTTTTCAGTGAATAATTGAAGTCAACTCCGCCAAGAAGCATCTATGCAAAGGCGAGGACGGGAATCAGACCGTCCTCTCTCTAGTCAAAATGGCCGAGAAAATAGATGGGCGACCCTCATCTTGACCCGCGCAAAACGACAAAGACGAGAGGAGCGGGGAGGTATTTCCATAGGCTTGCGGGCGATGATTGGACCTCCCAAAAAGGCTCGAGAAAATGGACTAGCAATCACAAAAAGGCGAAAAGCTCAATGAAGCAAATCAAAAGAGGCCAAAGGCCCAAAATTGTGAAGGTTTTAACCGAGCAAAAGTGAAGCACTCAAAAAAGTCAAATCAAAGGCCAAAGGCCGATTCACTACAACAAAAAAGCAGTCCCTCGCCAAAGAAGAAAATCAAAAAGGCTCAACTCACTGAAACCCGAATCGAATCACGTGCTAGAGAAAGCTACCAGAAAACCATATAGTAAGAGACGATCCCGAGGTTGCAGTCCAGGAGCCTAAAAAGGGCTATCTCCCGAGACATCCAATATAATTTGCATCTCAGCACGGAGGTACAAGTATTAAGTTTCTTCTATTTATTTACGCAGTTTAATTTAGTAATAAGTAAGCAATGCATGAATTAGGATAGATCGAGTACCACAGTCTAATTTTCATATTCCAAAGCCAAACTTAGAACTTACGCCCTTTAATAGCATTGTTCGGGACGAACAACTAAAAGTGGGGGGTAATCTGATGGACCAAAGTTATACGAGTCAGAAACACAGTTAAACCCCCCAAATTAGACTGTTTGTCTATCTAACGTCTACGTGTTAGTCCCGATATATTTCCACAGGGCATTTTAGAGACTGAAGTGAAAACACGCTAAGGAGAGGATTTTAAGCTGAAAAGAGAACAAGAGTCAATCCAAGGTCAAGATCATATGCCGACTGAAGAAATATCAAGGATCCTGACGTTGAATTGACCAGAACAAATTAATAAGAAGAATCAGGAGTGGAGTCAAGACAGCCCGGGGAAGAAACACATTGACAGTTTTGTGAAAAGACTGCACAAAACTGTACAAACTCACACATTGGGCAAGGATGACCGGCCACCATTCAAGGAGGTGGGCAAGGGAGGAGCTCCTCCCCACATGGTGACCAGCCACTGGTGGCTATCACCTCCTCCTCCTCCACCACTCCCCTTCCTCCACTTGGCGCCACCATACTCCTCCACCAAAAGCCGCCGGCCTCCTCTCCCTCCTCCACATGTGGCCATCTCCTCCATTGATTTCTTCCTCCAATCAAAATGCAACACTTGTAGCCATCTCCTCCTCCTCCCATGGCTATATAAGGAGGCCTCCTCCTCCTCATTTCAACACACCAATTCTCAATTTCACTTCTCTCTCTAGAAGTTGTAATATTTGTAAAGTTGTAATTTTGCTTTGGAAATAAAGGAAAGCTCCCTTGGCGCTTCAACGGTTGTAAGTATCTCTTAGTATTTATTTATTTAACTGTTGTCTTTAATTCCTTAGTATAATGTTTAGCGCGATGAATAGTAGCTAAACTAGTAGTTCGGTCTAAGGGGCGCACTTGTATTATAAATGTTTTAAGACTATTAACTTAGTGTTTAGTCTTAGTATTCAAAACTTGTTCTATGTGCCATATATAGTCAGAGTTTCCAAGGTTGAGTGGATGCTGTAACAAGCAAAGCTCTTCTGTGGGAATTTCGTGATCATACTCAGGTAGTGGAAGCTGTAACAAGCAAGCTATCTGAGGAGTTCGACTCATCCTAAATCCCATCTGGTCGAGCGTAACTGTGAGATCAGGTGGATGCACCCAGGCTAGCATACCTTAGGGTATTGGCTCTAGACTGAAATAGAACAGGAGTTGCTTTAAACCGGTGTTGCAAGTCTTGAGCTGTAACTAGCCTCGATTCACCGTTTGAATACTTAGATGATTCACTAATGGTCAATGATAAACAGGATATAATACAAGTCCCCTGAAACCGAACATTTCTCTTAATCATTAAAATAGTAATTTACTTTCCAGTATTAAAATCAACCAACCAACCAATCAACCAATCAAAATAGCTGGTAGCTTTAAAACCAACCAACCGACCTTAAACACGTTCCCACGCTGCGTAATTCCCCCCGAAGAACAATTATTCCCCTAGTTCCCTTGGGTTCGACCCCTACTTACCAAGTACTACCCAGTAGTATAGTTGCGAGTAGCGGACTATTATAAATTTATTTGCACAATCGCTTTGACGACGAGCGGTTCTGTCACTTGCCAACCCTCCAAATGCTTGTCCACGCGCTCGATCATTTTTTCCAGCGCCTCAAGTATGATAGCATTGTGTTCAGATTGGAGGGTCGCCTCTCTTTCTTCCAACTCGAACCGTGTGGCCTGCCTTGTAGGCGCATGCATGCTCGGGTAGCGCGGCCTTGGGTCGTTTTGATCTGAGTAGTCTTGCCTTGGACAAGCTTCTTCGAGCACATCAGCGCCTTCTTGCCTTATGTAAACACGTCCATTGCGCATGTAAAAGTTGGCATAGCAGCGCCTCTCCCTCCTTGGGTAGTCATAGTAGGGAGACCTTGGATAGGCGTTGTAGGATGGAGCTCTCCATTGGTCTCATTGGTGAAAGCCACCCAGAATATCTTCTTCGTATCTCCACATCAGAATGTTGCAAGGGAAACGACTCCTAGGATCGTAAATGCTCTGAGGCCAATTGATAGGAATTTGCCGACCGGTGGTCTTGGCAAATCCCCAAGTGTCACAGCGGAAGAGAAATATGTAAGTGTGTGCGGAAGCGATGGGTGAAATAGAAGGAAATGGACTGAAATATGGGGAAACGATGTAGGTTTATTGTATTGAATGGACAAAATGAAGAACAAGGGGTGGAATCACGTTACAAGAAGTCACAAGCACTGAGTTATCTCAAGATGATAAGATACCCTAGAGCCGAAGGGTTGGTACCCTCGACACTAAAGTCTTGATCCAAAGATAACTCTTTTGGTATTTTCTTGGATGTCGAATGCTCTGGCCTTACTTCCCTTATATAGTGATCCAAATGATGCATATTGAGGTGAAGAAGCAAACTAGCCGTTGGTGGGAGTCCAAGTGTAACCGATGGACATTTAATGATCTTTATGGCCTTTGACTTCCTTCCAACGGCTCTATTGGAGATGCAACTCTGCCCCACGTCTCTTTGGAGATCTTTGTCATTAAATGGCTTGATTATGTAGACGTTGCCCTCGGAGGCTGATGAGCCGTATTTATACGACTCATCGAGTCATCAAATCCCACCAATTCCAGTACTTTTATATACAAACAGTTACTTCTTAGTGTTGTTTCGCATTTCAGGTAATTTGGAGGCTCTAAGAGGAATCACATTCAAAAGACGGCTTTTGGAGCCAAAAACATCACAAGGAGTTTTCATCCGCGGAGGCCTCAACAATAAAGGGCGCGGAGGGCTTATGATTTATGGAAATTCAAGAGACGTCCGCGGAAGGGAAATGCACAAGGCGTCCGCGCGGAAATTCAAGCTCGGCCATGCGAGTGGCCATCCGACCGGCCATCCGAGCGGGCATGCGAGCATCAGCCCGGCCATGCGAGCGGGCGTCCGAGCATCAGCCGGCCATCCGGGCGTGCGTCCGAGCTCCCATCCCAGCGCCCAGGGTGCCCGCAGGCTGGCCGTACTCAGGGAATGGCACGTCCGTCATTTGACACAGGAGGACTCAATTCCAGATCGGAGACCATCAGGTTGTAGGCCATGTGTTAGGGTACATCTCAGGCCAAACCATGTTGGTTTTCGACCAACGAGCAAGGAACGACGGGAGCAGCAACACATGAGCACGATCAGCGCAGATTTCAGGACTTAGCCAAATTCAGGGCCTGTTTTCCGGCTGGCTGAGATGCCAACTTTGAGAGCCGCCCCGGCCTAATCCGTCCACACAATGGGGTGACTTCAAGGTCCTAGCATCAAGTATACATGTCCAGCTAATGCCCCAAACCAAGATCCCAACCAGAAGAGTGTCCGAAGGCGAGTCAAAACAGCTCCAAAGTACCGAGGCCGATCAGCGTCCAAGCGCCCGGCCAGGCCTGTCCGAGAAGCCAAAGGCCCAAGCCTTTGGCTCGTCTTTTCCCTCTCTTTTGTGGCGGTTTAGAGAGGCGGCATAGAAGATTCTAGAAGGTTCTTGAAGCTTCTATGGTGCGTGATTATCAAGCAAGGCGGTTGCTTAGAGATTAAGCCAAGGAGACAAATTAGGAAACCTTTCCTAATTAGTCTTTTGGCTTGACCGATTATTCCTCAAAACCCGAAGGGTTCGGCCGAATTTCAAGGGAGTCCAAGGCCCATCTCGACCCTATATATAGAGGAGCAATGCAAGCCATTCAAATCGTCCCAAATTCAAGAGTTCTCTCCTCATATTGAGCTCTTCGTTCGCTCGGCACCTCCATTCCAGCTCTCGGCACCATCAACCCCCTGTCCAGTCCTTGCTCCATTGTTTACTCGGTCAAATTAGTGAAGTTCTTGTTTTCTTTATTTACTGCATTATTTCTTTATGACGATGTGTAACTAAACCGATTATTCGGGTTAGGGTTGAATAATTGTGACCATTGTTTTGAGATTCTGTTCTTCAATATTATTCATGCATTCTATTTAGTTCTTGTGCGAATTATCAGTTTGAATTATTAGGGTAAGGGGAGATCCGAAAGGGTACAACTTAATCTAGTAATACCTACTATCTTTTCACTACTTATTTGATACCGACCTAGTTAGAATAAGTAGTTGCACTAAACCTAATATAACCAGACCAGGAGTATTAGGTTTGTTAGAATTAAACGGTTATAACCAGACCAGGAGTAACCCTAAGAAAGAAAGAATAAATCTTTAGAAATCAAGGATAAACAAAGTCACAATTGAATAAAACCCTAACCTGAATATCTTCTCTGATTGTTAAAACCCTAGCAATTTTCGTGCTTTACTTTTGGTTTACTAACCTTTACTCTCATTCCAGTTTCTTGTTTTTCTCCATTACAGAACAAAGTAGTAGCTATCTAGCTCCCTTGGGTTCGACCCTTGCTTACCGCTGTTCTAATCCACAGTTCGAAGTGAGGAAAATATAAATTGTTTTTGCACAGGTACGACGACAGCCTGTTCAAATTGGCGCCGTTGCCGGGGAGCTAAGCACGGTGAAATCTTGTTCTTCTCTCAAATTTTTGTTCACTTTCTGTTTGCTTATTTCGAAAGCTGCTTATTTCGGCGATTCCCCATTCAACTGTTCGATCTTTGTTTTCAATTCTTTTCGATTTCCAATTTCTAGCTCTCAGAGGGTTCTGTCACCAAGACTTACGAGTCTAAGGATTTTGGGTTTTAAGTGGGACCACTGTGACCCCTCCAATCTCCTGGGGACCCTTTGTTGCTAGTCTGTCTTTGCTATTTCGGTGTTTGCTAGACCGGTGCTTGCTATTTCTTGTAACATGTCTCACGCAGGAAGTAGCGTAGGTGGCAACAGTCACAATAATGATGAAGTCAACCAGAATGTTCAAGGAGTACAAAATCAAGGGCCTATGGTCCAGAATGGAGAAATCAGGGGGGCTATCCCTGAACAGCTTCAACAGCAACAAAAACCACCACTCAACCCCCACCAATACCCCAAGTACCCTCAGTACCCGCCGCCATATCAGCATTATCCACCACCACAGTACCCACAGTATCCGCAACCGCCCTACCCTCAATACCCACCACCATATCCACCACTACCATATCATCCACAACATCCATACCCACCACCTCAGAGACCTCCACGCCAGCAGGTAGTTAGAGACGATGAGGAGGACGAAAATGAAGGACCTACTATGGGCGAGTGATGGACCACAATTATACGAATCAAAAACACAGATAAACCCCCCAAGTTAGACTGTTTGTCTGTCTAACATCCACTTGTTAGTTCCGATATATTTCCACAGGGCATTTTAGAGATTAAAGTGAAAACACGTTAAGGAGAGGCTTTTAGCACAGAAAAGATATAAGGAGTCGATTCAAGGTCAAGATCATATGCCGACTGAAGAAATATCAAGGATCCTGACGATGAATCACTCATCACAAATTGTGCAGAGATGGAATCAAGTCAACCCAGTGCCAAATTACACTGACAGTTTTGTGAAAAGACAGTGCAAAACTGTACAAAACTCACATATGGGCAAGATGACTTGTGACTTGGAGAAGAGGTGGCCAAAGAGGAAAACCACCCCAAAACCACCACCCACCACCGGCGGCTCCTCCCTCCTCCTCCATGGATGACCGGCTCTCCTCCGCCCAATGAGCCGCCGCCATGTGGTGGCTCCTCCACCACATGTTCCTCCTCTCTCCTCCTTGGATGACTTGATGACTTGCTTGGGAGGTGGCTTCCACCACCATTTGCTCCTCCACCACCACCTCCTACCGGCGGCTGCTCCTCCACCACTCCTCCGCCGCCAAGTGGCGGCGCCTCCTTGGCTCCTCCATGCCTCATCCTCCACCCTTGGATCAAATCAATCCTAGCCCTCCATTTCCTCCCATTTCTCCTATAAAAGGAGGCTCACCCCTCCTCATTTTATCATCCAAAAAACCATTCCATACACAATCACTTATCTCTCTACATTTTGTAATATTTTGTAAGTTGGTTTGGATCAATAAAGTTACGATATTTGGCTAGGCGCCCTCCTCCATGGACAGGCGAGGCTAAACTCCTCATTCGGCGGAAGGTATAATCTTGTATTATTTAATGTTTAATTAGCTTAGTTTATTTTCTTAGTATTCAATACTTGTTCTATGTGCCATATAAAAGTCAGAATGTCTCTAAGGTAGAGTGAACGATTTTGGGAATGTGACCATTAGGGGTCCAACTTCGTAAGTTCTTCCTTAAGATATTCGTGATCACACCCGGATAGGGGAGGTCGTAACAGACAAAGCTATCTGAAAGAGGTCGACTATATTTAAAAAACCATTATGGGAAACCGTAACAGGAGAGCAGGTGGATGCACATAGACTAGCGTACCTAACTGGTACTGGCGCTAGTCTAAATAGAACAAGTGTGATTTAGCCGATGTTGCAAGTCTTGAGCTATCGCTAGCCTCGATTCATCGTTTGAATACTTAGAAGATTTACTAAACTAATAAACATGTGATAATACAAGAATACCTGAAACCGAATACGCTCTTTCAATTGCAAACACCCCCTGTATTTAATTTCCTAGTATAACTGCTCAATCAAACACAACCACCAACCACTCACATACCGGAGGAATCAACAATCACGCATCACCCACTGTAAGTCTTCTAACCCTCAACTCCTTTATTTTCTGTATTTAATTTCAGTATTTATTTTCTGTATTTACTTTCCGCACAAAAAACCCAAAAAAACCCAAAAACAGTAGTTTAGTAATTAGCAGTAAGTCCACACTCGACCTAAAATCACGCACCGTGTAAGCCGTAACGAGCAATCTATCCCCCTAATTCCCTTGGGTTCGACCCCTACTTACCCTTACTACCCAGTAGTTAAGTCGCGAGTAGTGGACATTATAAATTTATTTGTACGAGACGCATTGCACCCTAACGACAGTGCAACCGACGTTCCCGTCAGCGAGCTCTCGGTTCCTAGTTTCAGAGACCAGTCATGGCCAATTTATGAAGGACCAGACATCGCAGCCATCACAGTCAGCACCTCAGTCGTCCACCACTTGCCTAAGTTCTTAGGAATGAAGGGAGAGTCTGCCACGTCTCACTTGACGCGTTTTCACGGGATATGCTTGAACCTCAGGCCACATGGAGTCGAAGTGGATGATTTCAAACTGAAGGCCTTCTATTTCTCACTACAAGATGCCGCTACAGATTGGTTCCTATCTTTACCCTCAGGCAGTATTTATACATGGGAGCAGATGCAGCGGCAGTTCGTCAGCAAGTACTATCCAGCAGGGCGTGCAGCACATGTCCGGAGACAGTTGCAAGAGCTCAAGCAAGGCCCAAACGAAACCATGTATGAGTATGTAGAGAAATTCCTGGCCTTGGAGAAGAGTTGCTGCAATCTAGAGCTGCCAGAGAAATTGATCGTAGAATACATGCTGGATGGACTTCGCAGGATCGACAGGAAGTTACTTGAGGCCTCAGCTGGAGGCCAACTCATGAACATGACCCCAGCCAGAGTAAAGCAGAAGATCATATCAGTGGCAGAGGGCGAGCGATTCCAAGATGAGACTGCAACAGAGGACGAGTATGCCCGAACAAAGAACGTGTCAACAGTTGAGCCCTCTATCAGTGCTGTGTTTGCCGAACTCAAAGAAATGAGGGAACTGATGAAGCATGTAGTCCGAAGGTAGCCAGTCCAGGTCAACCCATGTGAACTCTGTACGTCTACAGATCACAAGATAGACGAGTGCCCTACCTTATAGACAGACATCCAGGGCGATGTGAATGCAGTGGGCAATTATCAGAATTATGGCAACCAGGCAGGCCCAGTCAAGCAGTATGGCGCAGCAGCACCAAATCAAGGAACCTGGAAGAACAACTATCAGCAGAACCAGACTCATCCAGCACGTCCGAATGTGCCTCAGCAGAATTACCAGACTCAGCAGCCCTACAGACATCCTAACAGTCAATATCAGCAGAATGCACCAGGACAGTATCAGCAGAAGGGGCTAAACAATAATCAGGATGGTCCAAGCAATCACGGTTCTAACAAGTCCATGGAAGAAATGATGAAGGAGCTGAGTATGACCATGACCCAGTACATGGCCAAGACCGACGGGGCAATAACCGACCTTCAGAAGCAGATGTCCCACGTGACCGCAGCAATCTCCAAGCTCGATGACAACGCTGGACGACTCCCCTCACAGACAGTTCAGAATCTAAAGGGGAACGTCAATGCGGTGACATTGAGGAGTGGAAGAGCAACAGGGCCAGCGGAGACCGAGGATGAGACAACCGAACCTAGTGCCCCCATCCAGGACGAGCCCAGACCCGACCTAGTCCCATCAGTTGAGGTCTCACGGCCAGATCAGGTTCCCTTACCTTTTCCTGTGCAGGTTCGAGCTCCGAAGAAATATGTGATGGACAAGGAAGTGTGGGAGTTATTCAGCAAAGTGGAAATCAACATCCCACTCCTTGAGGCCATCAAGCAGATCCCGAGGTAGTCCAAGTTTCTGAAGGAGTTGTGCACAAACAGACGAAAGGGAACCCAGCCAGACGAGGAGCTTATGAGCAGGAATGTTTCAGTGGTAATTCAGCGCAAGGTGCCACCAAAATGCGGTGATCCAGGCACATATACCATTCCCTGCATGATCGGTAACATTAGGCTAGAGAATTGCATGCTTGATCTTGGAGCCTCTATTAATGTTTTACCGTACTCTATATACTCCTCTTTGCGCATCGGTCCTCTAGAACCTGCATGTCTTACCATACAACTGGCGGATAGGTCATGCAAGCAGCCCGAGGGCAAGATTGAGGACGTGCTAGTACAGGTGGGCGAGCTAGTATTCCCAGCAGACTTCTATGTGCTCAAGATGGAGCATTCTAGCCCGACAGACCATGCACCGATTCTACTCGGTCGACCGTTCCTCAAGACGTCAAAGATGAAGATAGACTGTGGACACTGGGACGCTGACCATGGAGGTTGAGGATGAGAGGATCAGCTTTGACATCTTCAGGGCCATGAAACATCCTACAGAGTACGAGGCGGTCCATGCCTTAGACACTTTGGACGACCTTGTCCAGGAAGTACATCCGGAGAGAGGGACCGACCCACTAGAGCAGGTACTCGAGGAGGCTGTATATTCACCAGAGGACTCGTACGAGCACACAGAGACCATCTTGGATGTGCTGGACCAGCTCAAGATTGCTCAGCCACTCACCCCAAGGTATGAGGTTAACACAGTTCGTTTATTCAAATCACAAGTGTGTTTGCCTTCTGTTGTGCAGGCACCTACAGTGGAACTAAAACCTCTACCTAGTCACTTGAAGTATGTATTCTTAGGGGAGGATAGCACGCTGCCAGTCATCATTAAGAGTGGGCTCGAGCCAGATCAGGAGCGTAGGTTGATGGGAGAACTGACCGAGCACAGACAGGCCATTGGATGGACACTAGCCGACATCAAGGGAATCAGCCCTACTGTCTGTATGCATCGGATTTTGCTGGATGATGGAGCTAAGCCTTCGAGGGAGCCTCAGCGCAGATCGAATCCTATCATGATGGAGGTGGTCCAGAAGGAGATTCAGAAGCTTCTGGATGCTGATGTGATTTACCCGATCTCAGACAGTCAGTGGGTAAGTCCGGTACATGTTGTACCAAAGAAGACAGGAATCACAGTGGAGAAGAATGCCGAGGGCGAGATGGTGACTACACGAGTCAAGAATGGATGGCGCATGTGCATAGACTACAGGAAGCTGAATGCAGTTACGCGCAAGGATCACTTTCCTCTTCCATTTATTGACCAGATGCTCGACCGCTTGGCAGGTAAGCCTTATTTTTGTTTTCTAGATGGTTTTTCAGGCTATAACCAGATCCCCATAGCACCCGAGGATCAGGAGAAGACAACCTTTACATGTCCATTCGGTACGTTTGCTTTTCGCCGGATGTCCTTTGGCTTGTGTAACGCACCTGGTACTTTTCAGCGGGTCGTTACTAGCATATTCTCTGACATGATAGGTTCATTTATTGAGGTGTTTATGGATGACTTCACTGTGCATGGTGACACCTTTGATGCATGTCTAGATAATTTGAGCATGGTACTTGCACGTTGTGTTTCTATGAATTTGGTGCTCAATTATGAAAAGTGTCATTTTATGGTTACTCATGGAGTTGTACTCGGTCATATAGTCTCACATGAGGGGATAGAGGTAGACAAGGCTAAGATAGATTTGATTATTACTCTGCCATATCCCTCTACAGTCCGTGATATTAAGTCGTTTCTAGGGCATGCTGGTTTCTATCGTAGATTCATTAAGGATTTCTCGAAAAAGGCACTGCCTTTATCTAACCTCTTGCAGAAAGATGTTCCTTTTGAGTTTACAGATCAGTGCAGGGCAGCATTTGACGAGCTGAAGGAGGCCCTCACCAGCACGCCCATCATTAGAGCTCCGGACTGGACTCAGCCATTTGAGATTATGTGTGACGCGAGTGATTATGCTGTAGGAGCAGTTCTTGGTCAGAAGGTGGACAAGAAGCCCGTGGTGATCTGCTACGCTTCGAGGACACTGGACGTGGCCCAGAAGAACTATTCGACCACAGAGAAGGAGCTGCTAGCCGTGGTTTTCGCCTTGGAGAAATTTAGATCATATCTGTTATGTACTAAAGTTGTTGTCTATTCTGACCATGCAGCTATTAGGTACTTGATGACGAAGAAGGAGGCGAAACCGAGGCTCATTAGGTGGATCCTGCTCCTACAGGAGTATGACGTGGAGATCAGGGACAAGAAGGGCATAGAGAACACAGTTGCAGATCACTTGAGCCGTCTTGTCAGAGAGGAGGATGCCGGGCAGATTACCGAGACGTTCCCAGATGAGCACTTATATGCTATTTCGGGTAAGATGCCATGGTTCGCTCCTCTAGTGAACTACCTGGTAGGAGGTAAGTTCCCGCCCTCATATTCTAGGGCACAGTGTTTGAAACTGAAGCATGATGCTAAATACTATGTGTGGGATGATCCGTACTTATGGAAAATAGGCGTAGATCAGATTCTTAGACGGTGTATCCCTGATGATGAGATTGCTTCAGTTATTAGTTTTTGCCATGAGTTAGAGTGTGGAGGTCATTTCGGCCCTAGGAGGACTGCTAGGAAGATATTAGATAGTGGATTCTTTTGGCCACATGTTTTTAGAGATGCCTACGATCATTGTAAGAGATGTGATAGATGCTAGAGAGTAGGTAATATTTCGGCCAGACAGGAGATGCCACAGGTCCCCATATTAGTGAATGACGTATTCGACATTTGGGGGATAGATTTCATGGGTCCTTTTCCTGCTTCATGTGGTTTTGAGTTTATCTTAGTTGCAGTTGATTATGTGTCCAAATGGGTAGAGGCCAAGGCCACTAGATGTGCTGATGCTAAAACTGTCGTAGACTTTTTGCGCACTAACATCTTTTGCAGGTACGGAGTACCTAAGGCTATTATCAGTGATCATGGGACACACTTCTGCAACCGCATCATGGCATCCACACTGAAGCGCTACCATGTTCATCACCGGACTTCCACAGCATATCACCCCCAGATGAATGGGCAAGCGGAGATCTCCAACCGCGAAATTAAGGGAATTCTGGAGAAGATGGTAGGACCGACTAGGAAGGATTGGAGCCAGCGGTTAGATGAGGCATTGTGGGCGTACAGGACAGCTTACAAGACCCCGATAGGCACCTCGCCTTTTCGGTTGGTCTATGGGAAGGCGTGCCACTTGCCAGTGGAGCTAGAACACAAGGCGTATTGGGCACTCAAGAGGTGCAATCCAGACTTACAGGCAGCCGGGCTAGACAGGAAATTACAGTTGTGCGAGCTTGAGGAGCTGCGCCTCGAGGCTTATGAGAGCCAAACAGACTACAAGGCGCGGACCAAGATCTACCACGACAAATTCATACTCAGACGCACGTTTGAAGTCGGACAGCGGGTGCTCTTGTTCTCATCTCGGTTACGACTCATGCCCAGGAAGTTGAGGTCCAGATGGACCGGCCCTTACACCATCACACGGGTCTTTAATCATGGAGCAGTCGAACTTGAGAGCCCGACAGGAGGAGACCGATTCAGGGTCAATGGACAGCGGATGAAGCACTATCATGGAGAGGCTGACCTGACCGTTCACCAGTTTAACCTAGCCGAGCCCCTTGACACCACCACTGATGAGACAGCCCTTGCCGAACCTCCTGACACTTAGAGGAGGTACTGTCGAGCCAACGACGTTAAACAAAGGCGCTCGCAGGGAGGCAGCCCTGCACGGTTTACACTGCATTTCATTTACTTACTGCATTTATTTATGAGTCTTATTTGTCACATTGTACCTTGGAAAGGATTTGGTTTCATTTTGTAGGGATTGGACTTAGTCGGCCGGAAATTTCACGACGAAGCTACGCATTTTAGCACTTGGCCCGAGTTCAGCCGACCACGTCTAGACCCCAGAGGAGTTTCATTCTACCCTTTCCTTTCCTTATCTATTTATTGCATGCATTGTGTGTCTTGACTTGAGTCTTGCCGTGAGGACACGGCTCATTTCAAAAGTGTGGGGTGGGAGAGTCAGTTATCGAGTCAGCATGCCCACTACACAGAGTCAGCACGTTTCGGGTCAATTTTAAAAAAAATTTGTACATGATTCTTCACTATTTCCTAGACTTGCGGTATTGGATAGTGAATTTGGTGAAATAGATAGAGCCGATTACATGCATGTCTTTGGTGAAACTTGATTTGTGCGACTAACATGTGATCTTAAAATCTTTGCGTGCCTTTGTTAGTTGAGATAAACAGGGATGTGGAGTTGATAGAAATGCCCTAGAGAGACTTGACAGATCATTCAAAGGCCGAACTCAGGATATGTGGTTATGTGGAGCTCGTGGAGGCTAGCACTTCGAGGCAACATAGTACGAGTCTGCTCCGCCACTGCGGTCCCTTTGCGGTTGGTCGGGACGGGAATACTTCACACCGTCCAAGCTCTAGTCCAAGTAGCCGAGAAAATAGGCAAGCGACCCTTGACTTGACCCGTGTCGAAAGGACGAGGATGAGTAAGAGCAGGAAGGTTTCTAATCCGAGTAACCGGGAAAATAGACGAGCGACCCTCGGCTTGACTCGCGTCAAAAGGAGAAGGAACCACGGTTCGAACAAATCACAATCCGCACTACAAAGCAACAAATCCACTACCATCGTGATAGTCCACACGTCTCATATGACAGCATCATTGAAATTCCAAATCAGATGACACTATAGCTGGCCAAAAAACACTCAACACTTTGAAGCTCGAATGAATCACGTGCAAGAAAAAGCGGCAAAGCATAACCATATAGCAGCGAGTTCGAGTCCGAGAATGAGGGTTCATGGGTCTAAACAGGGCTATCTCCAGATACATCCGAATTGATTTGCATCTCGACCCAAAGGTAACACGTATCTTTAACCCATGTGTTCTCACAAAGACATTAGTAGCAAGCATGCATAACAGGCGAGATCTAGAGTAATCAATTCATGTCCATGTAGCACGTCTAGGATGACCGAAGCTTTGTGATGTTCGTACTTCACTTATTTCCTCTTATGACCTAGTTCTTGTTCGGGACGAACAAGTTTAAGTGTGGGGTGGTTTGATGAGCCGTATTTATACGACTCATCGAGTCATCAAATCCCACCAATTCCAGTACTTTTATATGCAAACAGTTACTTCTTAGTGTTGTTTCGCATTTCAGGTAATTTGGAGGCTCTAAGAGGAATCACATTCAAAAGACGGCTTTTGGAGCCAAAAACATCACAAGGAGTTTTCATCCGCGGAGGCCTCAACAATAAAGGGCGCGGAGGGCTTATGATTTATGGAAATTCAAGAGACGTCCGCGGAAGGGAAATGCACAAGGCGTCTGCGCGGAAATTCAAGCTCGGCCATGCGAGTGGCCATCCGACCGGCCATCCGAGCGGGCATGCGAGCATCAGCCCGGCCATGCGAGCGGGCGTCCGAGCATCAGCCCGGCCATCCGGGCGTGCGTCCGAGCTCCCGTCCCAGCGCCCAGGGTGCCCGCAGGCTGGCCGTACTCAGGGAATGGCACGTCCGTCATTTGACACAGGAGGACTCAATTCCAGATCGGAGACCATCAGGTTGTAGGCCATGTGTTAGGGTACATCTCAGGCCAAACCATGTTGGTTTTCGACCAACGAGCAAGGAACGACGGGAGCAGCAACACATGAGCACGATCAGCGCAGATTTCAGGACTTAGCCAAATTCAGGGCCTGTTTTCCGGCTGGCTGAGATGCCAACTTTGAGAGCCGCCCCGGCCTAATCCGTCCACACAATGGGGTGACTTCAAGGTCCTAGCATCAAGTATACATGTCCAGCTAATGCCCCAAACCAAGATCCCAACCAGAAGAGTGTCCGAAGGCGAGTCAAAACAGCTCCAAAGTACCGAGGCCGATCAGCGTCCAAGCGCCCGGCCAGGCCTGTCCGAGAAGCCAAAGGCCCAAGCCTTTGGCTCGTCTTTTCCCTCTCTTTTGTGGCGGTTTAGAGAGGCGGCATAGAAGATTCTAGAAGGTTCTTGAAGCTTCTATGGTGCGTGATTATCAAGCAAGGCGGTTGCTTAGAGATTAAGCCAAGGAGACAAATTAGGAAACCTTTCCTAATTAGTCTTTTGGCTTGACCGATTATTCCTCAAAACCCGAAGGGTTCGGCCGAATTTCAAGGGAGTCCAAGGCCCATCTCGACCCTATATATAGAGGAGCAATGCAAGCCATTCAAATCGTCCCAAATTCAAGAGTTCTCTCCTCATATTGAGCTCTTCGTTCGCTCGGCACCTCCATTCCAGCTCTCGGCACCATCAACCCCCTGTCCAGTCCTTGCTCCATTGTTTACTCGGTCAAATTAGTGAAGTTCTTGTTTTCTTTATTTACTGCATTATTTCTTTATGACGATGTGTAACTAAACCGATTATTCGGGTTAGGGTTGAATAATTGTGACCATTGTTTTGAGATTCTGTTCTTCAATATTATTCATGCATTCTATTTAGTTCTTGTGCGAATTATCAGTTTGAATTATTAGGGTAAGGGGAGATCCGAAAGGGTACAACTTAATCTAGTAATACCTACTATCTTTTCACTACTTATTTGATACCGACCTAGTTAGAATAAGTAGTTGCACTAAACCTAATATAACCAGACTAGGAGTATTAGGTTTGTTAGAATTAAACGGTTATAACCAGACCAGGAGTAACCCTAAGAAAGCAAGAATAAATCTTTAGAAATCAAGGATAAACAAAGTCACAATTGAATAAAATCCTAACCTGAATATCTTCTCTGATTGTTAAAACCCTCGCAATTTTCGTGCTTTACTTTTGGTTTACTAACCTTTACTCTCATTCCAGTTTCTTGTTTTTCTCCATTACAGAACAAAGTAGTAGCTATCTAGCTCCCTTGGGTTCGACCCTTGCTTACCGCTGTTCTAATCCACAGTTCGAAGTGAGGAAAATATAAATTGTTTTTGCACAGGTACGACGACAGCCTGTTCAGAGGCCGAACTCCCATTTGTCCCTTGTGCGTCCTTGCGTAGGACCTCGTCTAGGGCACTCTTAAGGACCCCCTGATAGCCTTGCCTTGACCCGATGATGTAATTCACCATTCCATAGTTATTTGGCATTCTAGGGCTATCTTTCGAGGTATAATTCCCATATGGTGCACTTCGGTCGAAGGTTCTAGTGTTGTGCCCCTTCTGTGCGCACAGGGCACTCGTCAACTGGGCCACCAGATGACTTTGCCATGACACTGTGGTATTATTGCCTTTTCCCCATATATTGACCATTGTAAGATGACTGGTTGAGGCAGAATCTCCAATTGGCCGGGTTTGGTCGAGGATTCCTTCCATGCTCTGATTCTGCACACGCAGGGCCCTGTCGGGGCCCTGGCCGGCTTCGCCCAGCACTGTCTCCCCTCGAGGCCTTCCTAAGGACCTCAGGTAGACTACGGAGTGGCCAAGTACTTCATCCCCGTGTCATCGTTTCCTCGACCAGGTTGCCTTGCTCGGGGCCTTCTGGGTCGGCGGGGCCATCGGCGGGGTCACTTTGGGCCCTTCGGCCAGGTCCTTGGCGCAATTCCTCTACAGGGTCTCTCTTGGCTCGGGGCCTCCAAGTCCATTCCTAACAGTTGCTCACCACTTTTCCCGGCTACTTCGGACTAGAGATATGACGGTTTGATTCCCGTCCCGCCTCTTGCATAAACGCTGCACGACGGAGCCAACTTTGAACCAACAAGCCCGAAGTGCTAGCCTCCACTAACTTCATATAACCATAAGTATGAGATCCGGTCCCTTGAGTGCTTGTCAAGCCTCCCTAGGGCATTTCTTTCAACTCCACATCCCCTATATATCTCAGCTCATAAGGACAAGTAGAGAGTTAAATTCTCATGTTCTTACACAATTTAGATTTTACAAAAGAAATGCATGAAATTGGATCTATCTATTTCACATCATCAAGTTATATTCTCAAAAAAATTTCAAAAAAATAAAAATTTTAAGGAAAAAAGGAAAACGTGCCGACTCTTATGTGCAACGACTACCCACCCCACACTTTTGAACGAAGGAAAGGAAATGACATAGAAAGGAAGGGTCGAAAAGAACTCCCCTTATGTGTCGTTGCTTAGTCGTGGTTGTAGGAGCAAATGACAGGGCCTGGTGACAAGGTGTCGTTAGGACCTTGCAAAATAAATTTATAAGTGTCCACTACTTGTACACTTTACTATGGATTAGTAGAGAGGTAAGTAGGGGTCGTACCCAAGGGAGTCAGTGTGGAATGGTTGTTCTTGAAAAGAAAGAAAAAATAAAGTAAAGACAGATTGGTTTTTTGGTTGTTTTTTAGACAGAAAAGTAAATGACAGAAAGTAAAGTGCTGAAATTAAAGTGCGAGAAAGTAAATTGCGTAAAGTAAATACTGAAAGTAAAGTGCGTAAATTAAGTGAGTAAAAGTATTGTGCTGAAATGTAAATGACAGAAAAGTAAATGACAGGTAAGTAAGGACGAAAGATATTCAGTCTAGGGTCTCTACTTGTGAGACAACCATCATGGACGTCAAATGATCTTACTTTGTGTTCATAAGTGTGAGTTTATTCCTTTTCAAGACTTAAACCCTAAAGTAAGGCTATTTCTAGCACTTACACCACAATCTACTCCAAAATCAAGACATAGACTTCTAGTTCTAAGTGCAGCCACTTGATCTCTCAGTTACGATCAACCAAGCGACTTAAGGAAGATTAAACTACTCGGCTAATCTTTCCTCTTTCGAGCATCCACATAGCCTTGTTGTCTAATCAAGATTGAACTACTCGGCTAAGCTTTCCTCTTTCAAGCATCCACTTAGCCTTGTTGTTCAATCGAATAATGGCTCCGAACTAGTTGACACAAAATAGCATTAAGTTCTAGTCTCAAGATGCATACACAAGTATGAACACCCTTTGACCGAATATGCTTAGCTACTTGTATTCATGTCGAGGAATACAAGCACCATACTTACAAAAGTAAAAGAAAACAAGAAAACAAGAACAAGGAAAGTAAAAAAGGACTTCGGTTTTGACAAGAAAGTAAAGGAGAGGAGCTCCAAATCAAGACAAGGGAAAGTAAAGTGCTTGGCTGGAAAGTAAGAGCTTGGAGCTCAAGAACAAGTGAAAAAAAGTTAAGAAGATCACAAGAACAAAGCAAGAACAAAGAACAAAGTAAAATGTGTTTGTATTGAAAATGAAGAGAAGAGAGTTAAGCTCTCTTCTCTCTAAGGACTTTGGGACTTCGAATGCTACACATTACATGAGGCAAGCCCTCTATTTATAGGCTAGGGAAGTCGGTTTAGGGGAGGAGAAGATAAGCTTTGGCCTTGAAATATCCCAAAAGCACTTCATTTTGATTGGTTTAGCCAAAAGCCATCCCACTTGCCTTTGTCACTTGCCTCCAACCCACTTGCACTTGCCTGAAGCCAAAGGGCAACCAACTTGAGCCTTAGTTGAGCCACAAGCCAACCGACTTGGCTTGGTTGAGGCAAACCGGATTCCAAAACCAAACTGAAGTGAATAGTAGAGGCCAACCGGAATATTGGGACTTTGGTTGGTTCTTGGCCGGAACTTGGTTGGGTCATGGTTGTACTTTGCCGGAGCTTGATCGGAGCTAGATCGGAGCTTGGCCGGAGTTGGCCGGAATCTGGCAGGAATTTTGGCCGGCGGTCCTTGGCTTTTGGACATGGGATTCTAAACGGCAAAGTCATTCTAAGACGATCTCAAGAAGGGTGCTAAGCCAGATTCTGCCCGGAGCATGGTCGAAATCCCAAAACGGCCGAAATTGCCCTAGTTTGGCCTTGATCAGGCTTGAGCTTGTTCCACTCGGGCGTTTTGTCTGAGAAGTGAGATTGTCCAAGTTGTTAGGCATTTCAAACAACTTGGTCGAGCCAGATTCCATGGTTTGGTCGAGCGACTTGGTTTCGGTGCTTATGCGCGCGGGGCCTTTGCTTTGGAATTGGGCCAACTGCCAATCTGCCCGTGCATTCTCCTTGCTTTTCCAACATTGTCTACCTTATTTTCCATTTTGATCACTTTGCTTGAGGTGGATTCGTTAGATCAGCTCGTTTGCCCGGGCAACTTGAATTCTGTGCTAGACAGCTCGGGCGTGGCCTGGGCGATGCCTGGGCGGGGACCTGGTTTCTCGGACCCGGGCCTCGGCACTCCTGGACGCGGGCCTCGGCGATGCCCGGGCGCGACCTGGGCGATGCCTGGGTGTGGCCTGGTTTTCTCGGTGCTGGCTCTCGGACGCATCCGGCTTTTCTCGGACACGGCAGACTTTTTCTCGGTCCTTGGTTGGGCCAAAATTGACTTGGCATGTTTTTGGGCGCAAATCTCCCCTTTTAAGCGTGATTCTTCTTAAGACCTCCAAAATGCCTGAAATGCAAAATGGAACTAACAAGTAAAAGTTATTAAGACAAAGTGTCTAATTTGGTGGGTTTAACTGATATAATGAGTCGTATAAATACGTCCCATCACACCCCCACACTTAAACTTGTTCGTCCCGAACAAGGCCCTTAGGTCAAAAGAGGAACAACTAATAAACAAAAAGTCCAAGATATGGATGTTAGAATGCTAGTCTAGACTTCACCGTTCCATGCATAACTTACTTGTTACCAAACGAAATTGTGCTCAAACATGAAAGAAACTAGAAACTTGTACCTTTGAGCCGAGATGCAAACCAATTTGGATGATTGGGAGATAGTCCTTTTTAGGACTTTGAACAGCACTCTCGGATCCGATCTCACTATATTGTTATACTACTTGCTTCCTCTAGCACGTGATTGATTCGGGCAAATTGGGTTGAGATCATTGAATTTCTTTGGAAGGACAACTTTTTGTAGTGATTTTGGCCTTAGGCCTTTGATTTGACTCCTTGAGTACTTCACTTTTTTTTCTTCGGTTTGGTTTCACCATTTTGGCTGATTTTTCTTTCTTTGAGCTTTGCTCCTTTGATGAGAATTGCATGTCCATTTTTTTTCCTTTTGGGAGGTCCAATCATCGCCCGAGAGCATATGGAAATACCTCCCCGCTCTTTCTCATCCTTGCTTTTTTCGCGCGGGTCAAGATGAGGGCCGCTCATCTCTTTTCCCGGCTACTTTGGACTAGAAAATGGATGGTTTGATTCCCGTCCCGCCTTTTGCATAGACCCTGCATGGCGGAGTCCACTCTTCACCAAGAAGCCCGAAGTGCTAGCCTCCACAATCTTCACATAACCACATAGTAAGGATCCGGTCCCTTGAGTGCTTGTCAAGCCTCTCTAGGGCATTTCTTTCAACTCCACATCCTACATTTATCTTGGCACACAAAGACAAGTAGAAAGTTAAGTACACATGTGCTTACACAATTAAGATTTCACAAGGAAATGCATGAATCGGATCTATCTAATTTCACATCATGAAAGTTTGTATATTTTCAAAAAGTGTTTGGCTACTATGTGCAATTACTACTATGTGCAAATACTACTCAAATACCCCCACACTTTTGAACGAAGCCGTTCCTCTCGGAACGACTTAGTTCAAAACACAAAAAACAATTTTAACAATGGAAAGGAAATGACATGAAGAGTAAGGAACGAAGAGAACTCCCTTCATGGTGTCGTTGCTAAGTCAAAGCCATAGGAGCAAACGACAAGGCCTGGCCCGGCCAGATTCGGTTGATGTTCGAGGGGGTCTGGTTGGGACCTGGTTCTCTCAGGCGTAGCCCGGTCATTCTCGGCGCGGCCCGGGTACTGGCGAGTTTCCTCGGGCGCGAGTCAGTCATTCCCGGTTGCGGCTCGGTTATGCTCGGGTCATGCGCTTGTATGTTACAAAGCATGCGCTCGCATGTTGAGCATATGCTCCCTGCATAAGATAAACATTCCTTTCCCAAATACAAAGTGGTGAGTACGAAAAGAAACGACATAAACATAAAAACTGCAACAAATGAGAAATATGCCGGGTTACCTCCCAGCAAGTGCCTTTGTTTAACGTCGTTGGCTCGACGGTACCTCACTCATTGATAATAAGTTGGGATCCCATGGGTGCTTGAGGTCGAACTTCTT
Source organism: Rhodiola kirilowii (assembly GCA_033675215.1). Lineage (NCBI taxonomy): Eukaryota > Viridiplantae > Streptophyta > Magnoliopsida > Saxifragales > Crassulaceae > Rhodiola > Rhodiola kirilowii. Next base: position 29,711,376 of record CM066196.1, on the reverse strand, counting down.
CTCGGTTGCCCTTTTGCTCCGCCCAAAGAAAGCATGGAGTGATGTGCTCGGTTCTAGTATCCATTGGTCCGGCGGCTTCTTTTCCACATGCTTCCGAGAAGATGAGGGCTCCTTGACCATAGATGCTGGTCCATTGAGCCGTGGTCTCTTGCTACTCCATCCCGGCTTCCATTCCTTCAGGCCATGTCTTTGTCGCTTCTTCATGTTTGACCGGTTGGCACCTTTGCAATTCTGGAAGTTCAGCATTATGCCATCAAGTGTAGGCGACTTCAAGCATGCGCCCATGCTAAGCTTCTTCTTTGTGGCAGTGGTGATGGGTTGCTTTGGAACAAGTGAGTTTTCCGAGCCACTTTGTTGAGTCGTGATGAGTGAGTGCTCCATCATTGGCTTTTCTTGCCCTTGATTTGCCTCCAACTCCCCTTGCACCTCATCATCATCGATTCCATGATCTTTGGTGGCTATAATCATCATAAAACATGAAGGGTTAAGTTGGGGTTTCTCGACCATGAGGACCGGGCCTTTCTCGACCAGTCCATCCGTGAGGACTGGGTCTGTTTTGGGCAGCTCAGGCGCTTCAGCCAGCGCGGGTGCGTCCTGGTCTGTCTCGGCCAAATCAGTAATGAAGTCTGGGCACGTCTCGGGCATTTTGGCAGCGAGCATCGGGACTGTCTCGAGCAACTCGGCAATGAGGACCGAGCTCGGCTTGATTTCCTCGGGCGCTTTGGCAGTGAGGTCCGGGTATGTCTCGGGCAACTCGTCAGTTAGGACCGGGACTTCCTCGGACAGGTTGGAAATGAGGACCAGGCCTTTCTTGGCCGGCTCTTCTTCAGTCATCCTTGGGTCCTCCTCCTCTGCCGGCTCCGTGGGTTCCCATGTAGACTCTTCTTTGATGACCCTTGGCTTTGTGTTGAGAACCTCATTGACCCGATAAGCAGCCTCATTTTTAGCCGCCCATGATTCGGTTTCGGTCTTGAATTGGTGCACCATGTTGGCCAGTTCTTCGAGTCGCATGGTTTGATCTTGCCTTGACCTCTCGGCCAAATCATCTATCAAGTTCCAAAGATCATCCATGTCTAAGTTATTCACCGAGCCTCCCGCTGCATCATTTAGCCAATTCCACTCATATGGCATCATCCCACCGAGAAACATTTGAAGAAGATCAAAGTTGGTGAATCCATGGTGCGGGCAGCTCATCACAATGGAATCGAAGTACGACAAGTACTCGTCCAATGTTTCATCCCGGGATTGCTCAAGGTTGATGATCTTCTCGCGGACTTCAAGTTGGAAGGATGGTGGGGAAAACTCCTCATTGTACCAAGGCTCACTTCCGTAGTAGGAAGACATAGTGAACTGCAAGATAAAACAAAAACAAAAGAAAAACAAAATAGAACAACTATTCCGATGCACAACTCCCCGGCAACGGCGCTAAAATTGACAAGGTGTCGTTAGGACCTTCTGATGGACCATATTTATATGATTCATTAAGATAGTTAAACCCACCAAATTAGACACTTTGTCTTAACAACGTTTACTTGTTAGTTCCACTTTTGTTATACAGGCTATTTTGAGGTTTAGAGAAGAAACGAGCTAAAAAGAGGGTTGTTAAACCAAAAATGGATTACAAGTCAAGTCGAGGACCGAAGAGCCCAGACGGGACCGAGAAATATCGGGCCGCGTCCTAGAATTGCCGGACGCGCCCGAGAGCCCATGCCGAGGACCGCAGGTCCCTGCCGAGAGTACCGGGCCGAGTGCCGACGGGACGTGTCCCAGGAACGCCCGAGAACCAGAGCCGAGTGCCGAGAGAGCCGAGCACCTGTGCCGAGAGCAGTGCCGAGAGTGCCGAGACCCGTGCCAAGACCCGCGCCGAGAGCGCCCGAGGCCCGTAACCGAGAAAACTGGGTCCGCGCCCGAGGCCTGCGCCCGACCAGAACTTCCAACCAGGCCCGGCGAGGCCCTGAGCAGATTCCGGCAAAACGACTTCGACCATTAGGCTTAGAATTGCATCAGCAATCCAAATTAGCATTCCATGAGCCAATGGCCAACTTCTGGCCACTTTCCGGCCATGCTCCGGCCATGGTCCAATCAACTTCCGACGATGCTCCGATCAAGCCAAATCCAACCACCACCTTGCTCCGGTCATTTTAGCCCAACTCCGGTCAAAATCCGGCGAAGTCCAACCAAACTACTTAATTCCCGGTTAGGTTATACTATTCACATCGGTTGATCTTTTGGTTTGAAACCATACCTCAACCAAACTTGCCCAAGCCTCAACCAAGCTCATGTAGTTGCCCTTTGGCACATCCCATGTTCTAGCCACCCATGTGCAAGGCAAGTGCACCCTTTGGCTCATCCAAACTCCAACTGAAGAGCAACCAAAGAGTAACCAAGGCCAACCGGACTTATGAGAGGACTAAAGGCGGTTGGAGGAGGAAATATCTCATTCCACTCACTCCTCCAACGACCACATTTGGCTATAAAAGGAGGCTTCCCCTCCTTGAATCAACATCACTTGTAACTTAGGTAGAGAATCTCTCTAGAATCCATCTCATAAATCCTTGTAAACACTTGTGTTTAGATATCAAAAGCTCTACCTTCTCTCTTGTTCTTGAGTGTTCTTGAGAGTTCTTGAGTGAAGTTTGAGTTTGTTCTTCATTTCCTTTGCCAAAAACCGAGCCCCTCTTTTACTTTCCTTGTTTTTATTTTGTTTTGAATCTTGAGTACTCTTGTTGGTTCTTGAGTGCTCAAGTTTGTTCTTGAGTTTTACTTTCCAAAACCTTACTTTCTAGTCTTTGTTTTCAAAACCAAAACCTTTACTTTTCCAAGCACTTAGCTATGGTATCCACCTCTATGGATATTCGTAGCTAAACCCTTCATTCGGTGAAGGGGTGTGCTTGTATCATGCAAACGTTTTAGACCCTTTTCTTAACGCTTCTATTATGTTCAAAACTTGTTCTATGTGCCGTATATTAGTTTAGAACACTCATGGTTGAGTGGAGGCTCGAAAGAGCAAAGCTCTTCCATGGGGTTCGTGAGCATACATGGTTAAGTGGAGGCTCGAAAGAGCAAAGCTTTTCCATGGAGTTCAACCTCTTTAAAACACCACTTGGTTGATCGGAAATGATTGATCAAGTGGATGCACATAAGCTAAGATACTTCAAAAGGAGGAATTAGCCTAAATAGAACAAGTGTTTTATGTCTTGAAAAGGACTAGACTGTGTGGCAAGTCGAGTGCTAGAAATAGCCTTGATGCATCTTTGAACACTTAGAACGATCATTAGAGGTCGATGATGAACGAACTATGATACAAGGCCCCTAAAACCGAATCTTTCCATTAATTAAAACACCACTCGTCACTTTACTTTCAGTCCTATTATCAACTGCTTACTTTCAGTACCATTTACTTTCAGTACCTTTACATTCCGCAACTAACTTTACTTTCAGTACCTAACATTTACTTTCAGTACTTTACTTTCCGCAACTAACTTTACTTTCCGCACCTAACTTTTACTTTACACACTTTACTTTTACGCACTTTACTTTACGCACTTTACTTTTCAGTCTTTACATTTCCGCACTTTACTTTCAGTCTTTACATTTCCGCACTTTACTTTCAGTCTTTACATTTCCGTACGCTTACTACAGACGTTTTCAACATCAATCCAACATAAGTTTGGCACGTATCACGCTTCGTGCGACAAACCAAAAGTGTGTTGCGGTTGATATTGAACTCGACTGTTCCAGTACTTTACTTTCAGTATTTACTTTACGCAATTTACTTTCCGCACTTTACTTTTCAGTCATTTACTTACCGCACTTTACTTTTCAGTCATTTACTTTCCGCACTTTACTTTTCAGTCATTTACTTTCCGCACTTTACTTTCAGTCTTTACATTTCCGTACGCTTACTACAGATGTTTTCAACATCAATCCAACATAAGTTTGGCACGTATCACGCTTGAAATACAGCGTGCGACAAACCAAAAGTGTGTTGCGGTTGATATTGAACTCGACTGTTCCAGCACTTTACTTTCAGTATTTACTTTACGCAATTTACTTTCCGCACTTTATTTTTAGTCATTTACTTTTCAGTAATTTACTTTCAGTACTATAACCACAACCAACCCCAATCGCATTTACATTTCTGTACAAATCCCTTAAAGAACAACTATCCACTAATTCCCTTGGGTTCGACCCCTACTTACCGCTTTGCTACCCAATAGTGAAGTCACGAGTAGCGGACTTATAAATTTATCTTTTGCTTATTGATGGACCATAATTGTATGAAACATAAATGCAGTTAAACCCACCAAATTAGACTGTTTGTCTGTCTAACTTCTATGTGTTAGTCCCGATATATTTCCACAGGGCATTTTAGAGACTGAAGTGAAAACACGCTAAGGAGAGGATTTTATGCTGAAAAGATAACAAGAGTCAATCCAAGGTCAAGATCATATGCCGACTGAAGAAATATCAAGGATCCTGACGTTGAATTGACCATAACAAATTAATCAGAAGAATCAGGAGTGGAGTCAAGACAGCCCGGGGAAGAAACACATTGACAGTTTTGTGAAAAGACTGCACAAAACTGTACAAAACTCACATTTGGGCAAGATGACCGACCACTTGGGCAAGAGGTGGCCAAAGCCACCCCTCCTCCTCCTTCCACCACCGGCAACCGGCGGCTCCTCCACCCATGGTGACCGGCGGCTTTGCTCCTCCTCCACATGGCACCTCCTCCTTCCTCCTCTTCTCCTCCCTTGGATCAAAAGACATGTGCATCCATCTCCACCACCCATCTCCTCCCCTTTTGGCTATAAAAGGAGGAGCTCCTCCCCTCATTTCAACACACCTCAATCTCAAATTCACTTCTCTCTCTAGAAGTTGTAATATTTGTAACGTTGTAATCTTGGCTTTGGAAATAAAGGATAGCTCCCTTGGCGCTTCAACGGTTGTAAGTAATTCTTAGTATTTATTCAACTGTTTTATTTCCTTAGTTATAATGTTTAGCGCGATAAATAGTAGCTAAACTTGTAGTTCGGTAGAAGGGGCGTACTTGTATTATAAATGTTTTAGACTTTACTCTTAGTATACCTTTGTATTCGATACTTGTTCTATGTGCCATATACTAAGTCAGAACGTCCATGGTTGAGGGGACGCTTGGAATGGCAAAGCTCACCATGGGGGTTCCTAAACTTGTACTGATAAGTGGATGCTTGGAATGGCTAAGCTTATTTGAGAAGTTTGACTCATCTTAAACACCATCTGGTTTGATCGGAAATGACGGACCAGATGGATGCACTTACGACTAAGATACTTCGAAAGGAGGAATTAGTTTTGCTTAGAACAAGTGTTTTAAATGGTGTTGCAAGTCTTGCGCTAGAAATAGCCTCGATTCATCTTTGAATACTTAGCATGATCATGTCTTGCGCTAGAAATAGCCTCAATTCATCTTTGACCACTTGGTATGATCATTAGCAGTCGATGATAAACAATTATAATACAAGGCCCCTAAAACCGAATACTTTCCTTACAATCCATTATCAACTGCTGTAATTTACTTTCAGTTCTAAAAACGCACTCAAACCCAACCCCAATCGTAATTAAATTCTGCATAAGCTTCATTAAAGAACAATTAATCCACACTGACTCCCTTGGGTTCGACCCCTACTTACCACTTGCTACCCAGTAGTTAAGTCGCGAGTAGCGGACTTATAAATTTATTTTGCACATTTGCTGTGACGACAAGCATCTGTCACTTATGCACACGACAACTATGCATCCGTCAAAAATTGGCGCCGTTGCCGGGGAATTAGAAATTATTAATCGGATAATTGTTCTTTCTTTTTCTTTTTCTTTTTCTTTTTTCTCTTAAATTTCAAACTCGCTTCTGCATAACCATGTCTCGTGCAGGAAGCCACCATGACTATCAAGATGACGACGAGATAAATCTGTTTGATCGAAATAAGGAGGCGCTGCCTCCATTTCCGATTCTCGACGATCCAGAGCAACTCATCCGAAACCAAAGAGCTCGTGAAAGGGAGGCCATCCGGAGAAACCAAGGCCCGCCCGGGGACCGAAATGAAACTGGTCCAGCGCAACAACCCCCTAGACATCCACCACCCCCGCAATAACGACAAGAGCCAAGACGAGAACCCGTATTCGATGAGTACTATGGGGACAACAACTTCCGCGAACCTACTATGGGAGAACTGTCGGCACCGGATTTCAGAAATCAGCCGTGGTGCGTTTACGAGGGCCCTGAACTAGAAAACATCGCCATCAACACATCAGTGGTCCACAATTTGCCCAAGTTCTCAAGAACTCATGGAGAATCTGCGACAACTCATCTCCAACGCTTACATGGCATTTGCCAAAATCTAAGGCCCAATGGGGTGAATGTAGAAGACTTCAAATTGAAGGCTTTCTATTTTTCCCTCATCGACTCGGTGAACGACTGGTTCCTTTCATTGCCTTCGGGAAGCATCAGAACATGGGCTCAGATGCAAAAGAAATTCCTGGACAAATACTACCCAGCGGGAAGAGCGATGCAAGTAAGGAGGCAACTGCAGGACATCAAGCAGGGGCCCAATGAAACCATGTACGATCACCTGGAAAAATTCAACCGCCTGGAGAGAAGCTGCTGCACCCTCGGACTGCCTGAGAAACTCATCATCGAATACCTCATTGATGGATTGAGACCCTTAGACAAAATGCTCCTGGATGCCTCAGCTGGAGGATCGATGATGAATCTATCACTGAGCGGCATAAGGCAACTCATTACCGACGTTGCTGAAAATGCCCGATTTAGAGAGGAGACAACTCGGCAGGAAGAATTTTCCCGAACAAAGAATGTGGCAAAGGCTGAAACACCGATGAACTCTATGCCAGAGGAGATGAAACAAATGAAGGAGATGATGGTTCAGATCCTACGAAGGCAGCCATTTCAAGTGAAGCCGTGCGAGTTTTGTAGTTCTAAGGACCACAAGACTGACGCATGCCCAACGTTAATAGTAGAGGAACCAGCAGAAGTGAATGCAGTGGTAGGATACCAAGCATACAACAACAACAGCAACGACAGAGCCGGACCAAACCGGCAGTATAATCAAGTAACCAACCCAACTTGGCGGAACGACAACCACCCTCCAAGGGAGACACAACAAGCCGCACCTCAATTAGCTCAGTCATTCTACCAACCTCCCCACCGGTAGTACAACCAGAACTCTCCATCAGCAGGTCAATATCAGCAGAAGGGACCGAATTAGTACCAAGCCTGCCCGAGCAATCCGCAAGGACCGAACAAATCCCTCGATGATGTTGACAGAGCACGTCGTTGAGTGCTAAGCAAGATAAATTTATAAGTCCGCTACTCGCGACTTTACTATTGGGTAGTAAAGCGGTAAGTAGGGGTTGAACCCAAGGGAATTAGAGGATAGAGTTGTTCTTTGAGGAAATGTATAGGAAGGGAGTGTGATTTGGGGTTGATTGTGGTTTTAGTGCTGAAAAGTAAGTGGGTTGGTTGTGGTTTTAGTACTGAAAGTAAATGACAAAAATTAGAAGTGCTGAAAAGTAAATTGCTGAAAGTAATGCTGGAACAGTCGAATTCAATATCGACTAATCAACATACTTTTGGTATGGACTGATATTGAAACGGTCTGTAGTGAGCGACAGAAAGGAAAGTACTGAAAGTAATGCTGGAACAGTTGAATTCAATATCGACTAATCAACATACTTTTGCTATGGACTGATATTGAAAGGGTCTGTAGTAAGCGACAGAAAGTAAATGTGCGGAAAGTAAAGTACTGAAAGTAAATGACTGGAAAGTAAGCAGTTGATAGTGAGACTGAAAGTAAAGTGACAGGTGATGTTTTAATTAAAGGAAAGATTCGGTTTTAGGGGCATTGTATCATAGTCCGTTTATCATCGACCTCTAATGATCATACTACGTGTTCAAAGATGTATCAAGGCTATTCCTAGCACTTGACTTGCCACACCGTCTAGTCTTTTTCAAGACATAGAACTCTTGTTCTAGTATGTGTGATGGACCACAATTGTATGAATCATAAACACAGTTAAACCCACCAAATTAGACTGTTTGTCTATCTAACTTCGATGTTTTAGTCCCGATACATTTCTACAGGGTATTTCAGAGCTTAGAGAGAATACACGCTAAGGAAGAGCTTTTAGCACAGAAAAGATATCAGGAGACAATCCAAGGTCAAGATCAGACACTGAATGAAGAAATCTAAAGATCCTGACATGGAATCATTCAAAACAAATCAAACCGAAGAGAAACCGAAGACAATCCGGAGCTGGAATACACCGATAGTTTTGTGCAAACTGCACAAAACTCACAACCACTCTCCTCATGCCACATGGACCGGCGGCTTTCTCCTCACATCCACCCCTCCTCCTCTCCCACACCACCACATGTCACATCCTCCTCCATCCACACCAAAAGCCGCCGGCGGCTTTGCCTTCTCCTCTCCCCTTGTGACACTTGTCTTCCTCTCCTCTTCCCCTCCTCTCCACCCTTGGATGCTAAACCACATGCCCTCATCTTGGCCATCCATTCCTCTCCTCCATGGCTATAAATACCAAGCCATCCCTCCTCATTTCATAAGCCATAAGCAATCACAACACAACACACCACACTCCACTTCTCTCTCTAAGTTTGTTACTTTGTAAAGTTTGGTTTTGATATAAATAAAAGTTCAGTTTGTTCTCAAATACTTTAGTTCGATCTTGAGTACTCCTGTTTGTTCTTGAGTACTCAAGCTTTCAGTTACAGTTCAAGAGTTACTCCTGTTTGTTCTTGAGTAATCTCTTTCTCTTCTCTCTTTACTCTTGTCGGTTCTTGAGTATTCTTTTCCAAAATCCCCAAGTATTTAGTTATGATGTCCAACTCTATGGATATTCGTAACTAAACTCTTCATTCGGTTGAAGGGGAGTTCTTGTTTTATAAAATGTTTTACTTCGTTTAGTTTCTTTTCTCTGTATTCAAAACTTGTTCTATGTGCCATTTATAAGGTCAGACTTTCCAAGGTTGAGTGGAAGCTACGAAAGGGCAAAACTCTTCTGTGGGAAGTCGTGAACATACTCGGGTAAGTGGATGCTACGAAAGGGCAAAGCTTATCTGAGGAGTTCGATCTATCTTTAAAACCATTTGGAAACTGGACCAAAGGGACCAAATGGATGCACAAAAGGCTAAGATACTTCGAAAGGAGGAATTAGTCTGAAGTAGAACAAGGGTTTACAAACAGTGTGGCAAATTGAGCGCTACGAAAGGGCCTCGATACACGTTTGAATACTCAGAAGGGTTACTAAAAGAATGAACAGGATATAATACAAGGCCCCCTAAGACCGAATACTTCTCTTGCAATCACAGAATCCCCTTTGTCTTTACTTTTATTGTTCAATCAACTGCAACCATCAACCGCTCACAATCCGGAGGACTTGCAATTCACGCATCACCCACTGTAAGTCTTCGCTTTTAATTTCAGTATTTACTTTTCTGTAATTTACTTTTCAGCACTCAAAACCAAAACCAACTAAAAAGTCACGTAGTTGTTAGCACTAAAACCTCAACCAACCTAAAACACGCTCCTTCGCTGAACAAATCCCTTAAAGAATAACCTATCCCCCTAATTCCTCTGGGTTCGACCCCTACTTACCAAGTACTACCCAGTAGTATAGTTGCGAGTAGCGGACTATTATAAATTTATTTATACAAATCGCTTTGACGACGAGCGGTTCTGTCAAATTGGCGCCGTTGCCGGGGAATTAGCAAATGGATAGTTTTTCTTTTTTGTGTTATACATAATTCACCATGTCGTCGTACTACGGAAGCAAGCCTTGGTACTATGTGTAGTTTTCCCCACCACCCTTCGAACTCTAAGTCCGTAAGAAGATCATCAACCTTGAGCAATCCCGGAACGAAACTTTGGACGAGTACTTGGTGTACTTCGATTCCATTGTGGCGAGCTGCCCGCACCACGGATTCGCATATTCATATCTTCTTCGGACATTTCTTACTGGGATGAGACTTCTGGAGCTTTGCTTGTTAGATACTGCCGCAGGAGGGTCAATAATGGAATTAAGCGAAAAGGAAGCCTGGGGCCTCATTGATGATTTGGCTGAGAGCACAAAACGAGGGCCAATGCACCAAACTGAAGATAAGGCACCAACAATGAAAGTGGACTCAGTACAGAACGAGCCCGGCATCACACCCATTGCAAGCTTGCGCGCAGCAAACCCGGAAGGAGACATCAGTATAAGGGCAGTAATGGACGTGGAGGCGGCTCTAAAGGAACCAACATTGGAGCCCACAAAGCTGACAGAGGATGAGGACGCATGGATAACTGAAGAAGAGCCTACATGGGATCTCACTCCCGAGCCATCCGAAGAATGGACGAATCAGATACAGAAAGCATCGAGGAGGAGTCTTCATGGGAACTCACTACCAAAGCGGACGAGGAAATCAAGCCAGGCCCAGTCCTCATTTTCAATTTATCCAAGAAAGACCTGGCCCTTGTGGTGGAAGTCCCCCAATTTGTCCCCTCGGTTTGTATGCGGATCTCAGCCCCTGAAGATGAAGTAATCAATGATGAGGTGCAAGGCGAGTTGGAGCCAGAAAAGCCAACAATGAAACACTCCCTCGCCACGAGCCAACCAAGCAGCCCTGAAAACTCGCTCGTTCTAGGATGGCCAATCATCTCTGCCACAAAGAAGCGACAAAGACATGGCCCGGTGCAATGGAAGCCCGGAAGGAGGAACAAGAGAGCTCGACTTGATGAACCAGCTAATATGGTCAAGGAATCCTCGCCCTCTCGAGGATATGTAAAGAAGAAACCTCCGGATCAAGGGAGAGCAAAACTGAGCCCGCTGCCATATGTGTTCTTTGGGCAAATCAAAAGGGCAGCTATGAAGAAGTTCGACCTCAAGCAACCATGGGATCCAAACACATCTGCTCGCAAGAAATCGGGAAAAGGGCCTGAGCAGAATGACTCCTACATGGAGCACGCTTTTGCCATGACTGGACAAGGCAGCTCTAAACAGGAGAAAACCCAGTTCAAAAAGCTAATAGTGAAAGGTCTCTCGCCTTCTCAGAGACGTTGGAAGGAGATACCATCAGAACTGGACCCAAACCCATCATCTGCTAAAAAATCAGGAAGACTCACCGCAAGAATCAAAGTCGGTGGAATCAAGAAGTACGACCTCAGCCACCCATGGGACCCCAACCAATGATCCAGAACGAGGTATTGTCGAGCCAACGACGTTAAACAAGTGCACTGGTCGGGAGGTAACCCGACACTATCTTACTTTCTGTCATTTTAATTTTCAATAAGCGCTCTCACCCACTTTTTGTCTAGAAGGAATGTCTTACATGTAGGAATAAAGTTTTTGGAGCAAGACCGGATCAGCCAGGCAGCTTCCGTGAATTTACCGGGCCTGCGCTGAGAGTTCGAGGCCCCAGCTGAACTCCCTCGATTATCCAGCCTCGTGCCATGTCGTTCACTCGACACCTTAAAGGGAGTTCTGTTCTTCTTTTTCCTTAATGTCATTTCTTTCTCCTGTATATATTGCATGACTTTTGAACTAAGGCTTGCCTTCGTTCAAAAGTGTGGGGTGAGAACCATCTGCATGTTTTTCTTTTCTTTTTTAATAATATCTTTTTGAAAATATGAACTTGAGAATGTGAAAAAGATAGATCATAATTCATGCATCAACCTTGTGAAAATTCAACTGTTTAAAAACTTAGAATGTAACTTCTCATTTGTCCTTTGTGCCGAGATAACCTAGGGATGTGGAGTTGATAGAAATTGCCCTAGAGAGGCTTGGCAAGCACTTAAAGGATCAGATCAAACTATATGGTTTTCGAAGTCAGTGGAGGCTGCACTTCAGGTTTCGGTGAATAATTGAAGTCAACTCTGCCTTGAAGCATCTATGTAAAAGGCAAGGACGGGAATCAAACCGTCCTCTCTCTAGTCAAAGTAGCCGAGAAAATAGATGAGCGACCCTCATCTTGACCCGCGCGAAACAACAAAGATGAGAGGAGCGGGGAGGTATTTCCATATGCTTGCGGGCGATGATTGGACCTCCCAAGAAGGCAAAAAACAAGATGGACTAGCAAGTCACAAAGAAGCAAAAAAATCAAAGAAGAAAATCAAAAGAGGCCTAAGGCCCAAAAATGTGAAGGTTTTAACCGAGCAAAAGTGAAGCACTCAACAACGTCAAATCAAAAGCTAAAGGCAAATCACTACAAAAAGCAGTCCATCGCCAAAGAAGAAGAAAGAAAAAAGAAAAAAATCAAGAAAAGGCTCAACTCACTGAAACTCGAATCGAATCACGTGCTAGAGAAAGCTACAAGAAAACCATATAGTGCGAGACGGTCCCGAAGGTGTAGTCCAGGAGCCTGAAAAGGGCTATCTCCCGAAACATCCGAAATAATTTGCATCTCAGCACGAAGGTACAAGTATCAAGTTTCTTCTACTTATTTACGCAGTTTAATTTAGTAACAAGTAGTAATGCATGAATTAGGAAAAATCGAGTACCACAATCTTATTTTCATATTTTAACCAACTTAGTAACGCCCTTATAAAGCATTGTTCGGGACGAACAACTAAAAGTGTGGGGTTATCTGATGGACCACAATTGTATGAATCATAAACACAATTAAACCCACCAAATTAGATTGTTTGTCTATCTAACTTCGATGTTTTAGTCCCGATACATTTCTACAGGGTATTTCAGAGCTTAGAGAGAATACACGCTAAGGAAGAGCTTTTAGCACAGAAAAGATATCAGGAGACAATCGAAGGTCAAGATCAGATGCTGAATGAAGAAATCTAAAGATCCTGACATGGAATCATTCAAAACAAATCAAACCGAAGAGAAACCGAAGACAATCCGGAGCTGGAATACACCGATAGTTTTGTGCAAACTGCACAAAACTCACAACCACTCTCCTCATGCCACATGGACCGGCGGCTTTCTCCTCACATCCACCCCTCCTCCTCTCCCACACCACCACATGTCACATCCTCCTCCATCCACACCAAAAGCCGCCGGCGGCTTTGCCTTCTCCTCTCCCCTTGTGACACTTGTCTTCCTCTCCTCTTCCCCTCCTCTCCACCCTTGGATGCTAAACCACATGCCCTCATCTTGGCCATCCATTCCTCTCCTCCATGGCTATAAATACCAAGCCATCCCTCCTCATTTCATAAGCCATAAGCAATCACAACACAACACACCACACTCCACTTCTCTCTCTAAGTTTGTTACTTTGTAAAGTTTGGTTTTGATATAAATAAAAGTTCAGTTTGTTCTCAAATACTTTAGTTCGATCTTGAGTACTCCTGTTTGTTCTTGAGTACTCAAGCTTTCAGTTACAGTTCAAGAGTTACTCCTGTTTGTTCTTGAGTAATCTCTTTCTCTTCTCTCTTTACTCTTGTCGGTTCTTGAGTATTCTTTTCCAAATCCCCAAGTATTTAGTTATGATGTCCAACTCTATGGATATTCGTAACTAAATTCTTCATTCGGTTGAAGGGGAGTTCTTGTTTTATAAAATGTTTTACTTCGTTTAGTTTCTTTTCTCTGTATTCAAAACTTGTTCTATGTGCCATTTATAAGGTCAGACTTTCCAAGGTTGAGTGGAAGCTACGAAAGGGCAAAACTCTTCTGTGGGAAGTCGTGAACATACTCGGGTAAGTGGATGCTACGAAAGGGCAAAGCTTATCTGAGGAGTTCGATCTATCTTTAAAACCATTTGGAAACTGGACCAAAGGGACCAAATGGATGCACAAAAGGCTAAGATACTTCGAAAGGAGGAATTAGTCTGAAGTAGAACAAGGGTTTACAAACAGTGTGGCAAATTGAGCGCTACGAAAGGGCCTCGATACACGTTTGAATACTCAGAAGGGTTACTAAAAGAATGAACAGGATATAATACAAGGCCCCCTAAGACCGAATACTTCTCTTGCAATCACAGAATCCCCTTTGTCTTTACTTTTATTGTTCAATCAACTGCAACCATCAACCGCTCACAATCCGGAGGACTTGCAATTCACGCATCACCCACTGTAAGTCTTCACTTTTAATTTCAGTATTTACTTTTCTGTAATTTACTTTTCAGCACTCAAAACCAAAACCAACTAAAAAGTCACGTAGTTGTTAGCACTAAAACCTCAACCAACCTAAAACACGCTCCTTCGCTGAACAAATCCCTTAAAGAATAACCTATCCCCCTAATTCCTCTGGGTTCGACCCCTACTTACCAAGTACTACCCAGTAGTATAGTTGCGAGTAGCGGACTATTATAAATTTATTTGTACAAATCTCTTTGACGACGAGCGGTTCTGTCAATGTGCATCCATTTGATCAATCATTCCTGATCAACCAAATGGTGTTTAAAAGAGGTTGAACTCCACAGATAAGCTGTGCTCTTCCGAGCCTCCACTTATCCACGTATGTTCACGAACCCCATGGAAGAGCTTTGCTCTTCCGAGCCTCCACTCAACCAATGGTGTTCTGACCTAATATATGGCACATAGAACAAGTTGAACACGAAGAGGCACTAAGAGAATGGTCTAAAACATTTTATTATACAAGCACACCCCTTCAACCGAATGAAGGGTTTAGCTACGAATATCCATACGGGTGGATATCATAGCTAAGTGCTTAGAAAAGTAAAGGTTTTTGAAAGACAAGAAAAGTAAAGGTTTTGATTTTGAAAGACAGGAAAGTAAATGTTTTTGAAAGTAAAACTCAAGAACACATTCAAACTCAAGAACAAACTTGGAGCTTTTGATTCAAAGTAAAGTGTTTACAAGGATTGTGGGATGGATTGTAGAGAGATTTCTATCTAAATGACAAGTTATCAAAGGACCAAAATGGGACTAGAACCAAGGACAAAAGACATTTTTTCAAGGAAGAGGAGATGTAGTATTTATAGGCAAGGGGGAGAAGAGGAGGAGAACACATGGCAAAGGGGGAGAGGAGGAGCCAAAAGACGCCGGCCATAGGTGGCATCATCTCCTCCAAAGCCTCCGCCCATGAGGTGGCATCATCTCCTCAAAGCCGCTGGCCATGAGGTGGAGGAAGTGGGTGTGAGTGGGTTGTGATATTTTCTTCCAAAAGCCATCGGTTCCCTCACAACTCTGGTTAGAGCTTGGTTGCATCTTGGTTGCTTCTTGGTTGCAATCAAAAGACAAGGCACAAGCCTTGCACATGGGTGGCAAGACTTGGAATTGACTTGAGTTCTTGATCTTTGTTGAGGTTTGGAACAAGTCATTGGGACATGTTTGAGTGATTCCACGTTGGGTTCATGAAGGTTGTAAAGCCGGAATCTGGTCGTGGCCTGGAATGACTTGTAATCCATTTTTAGCTTTAAGAACTCCTTTTTAGCTCGTTTCATCTCTAATCCTCGAAATAGCCTGTAGAACAAAAGTGGAACTAACAAGTAAACGTGTTTAAGACAAAGTGTCTAATTTGGTGGGTTTAACTATCTTAATGAATCATATAAATATGGTCCATCAAATCACCCCACACTTTTAGTTGTTCGTCCCGAACAATGCTATTTAAAAGAGGCACACACAGTCCAAGTAAAAACTTTAAATAAGAAAGTGAGAATATGGGACTAGATTTATCCTATTCATGCAATACTTACTTGTTACCAAACTAAACCGTGTAAATACTTAGAAGAAACTTGATACTTGTACCTTCGAGCTGAGATGCAAATTAATTCGGATGATTCGGGAGATAGCCCTTTTCAGGCTCCTGGACTGCATCCTCGGGATCGACTCGCACTATATGGTCAACTTGTAGCTTTCTCTAGCACATGATTTGGTTCGGAATTCAATGATCCGAGCTCTTTGATTTCCTTTTGGCGAGGGACAGCTTTTTGAAGTGACTTGGTCTTTGACCTTTGATGTTGAATTGGAGTTTCTTCACTTTTGTTTCGGTTAAAACCTTCACAATTTTGGCCTTCGGCCTTTGATTTGCTTCTTCGAGCTTTGCTCCTTTGTGATTTGCTTGTCCATTTTCCCAACCTTTTGGGAGGTCCAATCATCGCCCGAGAGCATATGGAAATACCTCCCCGCTCTTTTCTCATCCTCGTCGTTTCGCGCGGGTCAAGATGAGGGTCGCTCATCTATTTTCTCGGCTACTTGGACTAGAGTTAGGACGGTTTGGTTCCCGTCCCGCCTCTTGCATAAACGCTGCACGGCGGAGATAACTCTAATCTCCAATGAAACCCGAAGTGCAGCCTCCACTGACTTCGTAAACCATATAGTGAAATCCGGTCCTTCGAGTGCTTGCCAAGCCTCTCTAGGGCATTTTATATCAACTCCACATCCCCTGTATATCTCAGCACAAAGGGACAAATGAGAAGTTACATCCTAAGTTTTTATACAGTTGAGATTTCACAAGGTAAATGCATGAATTTAGATCTATCTTTTTCACATTCTCAAGTTCATATTTTCAAAAAGATAATATTAAGGGAAAAGGAAAAAAGAAAACATGTTAATTAACTATGTACAAAGGCAGTTCTCACCCCACACTTTTGAACGAAGGCGTGCCTCTCGGCATGAATTAGTTCAAAAGTCAATTGCAAGCAAATATATACAGGAAAGGTGAGAATGACTTAAGGCAAAAACTAAATGACATAAAATAAAATGACTGAAAGTAAGATAAATGTCGGGTTACCTCCCGACCAGTGCCTTTGTTTAACGTCGTTAGCTCGACGATACCTCACTTAGGAGGGATATGGGTCCCATGGGCGGCACAAGTCAAATTTTGCCGCGTCTCCTGCATTGGTTCTTGCCTTGACCCTCCCCGAGCTCTTGTGAGATGATGTGCTTGGGTCCTGTTCCCATTGTTCTGGTGGTTTCTCTTTCCAACACCTCTGAGAAGGCGAGGGACCCTTAACCATAGCTGTTGGTCCTTTGAGTCGGGCTTTCTTGTTTTTCCATCCGTGCTCCCATTTCACCGGGCCATGTCCTTGTTGCTTCTTTGTGTATGAACGGTTGGCTTCCGGGTTGTGCTCTTCGCTAGCCCTCTTCTTTGCGACAGAGGTGAATTGTCGTTTCAGCACGAGTGAGTTTTTAGGGCTGCTTGGTTGGCTCGTGGCGAGGGAGTGCTCCATTGTCGGCTTCTCGAACTCAAGCTTCTCCTCCAACATGCCTTGCACCTCATCATTGATCACTTCATCTTCAGGGGCTGTGATCCGCATACAAACCGAGGGGGCAAGTTGGGGAACTTCCACCACAAGGACCAGGTCTTTCTCAGACAGATTGAAAATAAGGACCGGGCCTGCCTCGGGTGCTTCAATAGTGAGGATCGGGCATGTCTCGGGTGCTCCAAGTGCAAGGACCGGGCCTAGCTTGATTTCCTCGGCCGCTTCAGTAGTGAGAGCAGGGTAAGTCTTGGTCAATTCAGTAATGAGGACTGGGTCAGTTTAGGGTAGCTTATCAGTGGCGTTCGGGACTTCCTCTTCTGCCGGCTCGGTAGTGAGTTTCCATGAAGGCTCTTCCTCGTGCCACACTATATTAGTTTCTGGTTCTAAGTCTTCTGATGGCTTGGGAGTGATATCCCATGTGGGCTCCTCCACGGTGCTTCCGGCTTCTGACTCGTCCATCATGGCCTCTGTCAGCCTTGTGGGCTCCAATGTTGGCTCTTTTAGTGCCGCTTCCACGTCCATTACTGCCCTTGTACTGATGTCTCCTTCCGGGTTTGCTGCGGGCAAGCTTGCAATGGGTGTGATGCCGGGCTCGTTCTGTACTGAGTCCACTTCCATCGTCGGTGCTTCATCTTCAGTTTGGTGCATTGGCCCTCGTTTTGAGCTCTCGGCCAAATCATCAATGAGGTCCCAGGTTTGAGTCATGGTTAGCTTCATTACCAAACCTCCCGCCGCAATACTAAGCCTATTCCATTCAAGTGGCATCATCCCACCAAGAAACCTTTGCAGAAGAAACAAGTCCGTGAGTCCATGGTGCGGGCAGCTCGAAACAACGGTATCGAACTACATATAATACTCGTCCAAGGTCTCGTCCCGGGATTGCTTAAGGTTGATGATCTTCTCGCAGACTTCAAGTTGGAAGGATGGCGGTGAAAATTCCTCTAGGAAACGGGCTCGCAGCACAAGATAATCATTTTCATAATCTGCACAAGATGAGTCATACCAATATAGTGCAAAGTCTGTTAGGGAAAACTTAAAACACCTCAGTTTAAATTCCTCTAATGACTCGTCTCTAGGCTTCATGCGGCCACAGATGGAGTGAAATTTTTGGCAATGTTTCACAGGGTCCTCTCCGATAGCACCTCCAAACTGAGGGAGATACTGATTCATCCATGAAGATATCGTGAATCATGAAATGAACAAAAAGGAAAAAATAGAAAACGGAACTACTATCCGATTGCTAATTCCCCGGCAACGGCGCCAATTTTGACAGAGCACGTCGTTGAGTGCGAAGCAAGATAAATTTATAAGTCCGCTACTCGCGACTTTACTATTGGGTAGTAAAGCGGTAAGTAGGGGTCGAACCTAAGGGAATTAGAGGATAGAGTTGTTCTTTGAGGAAATGTATAGGAAGGGAGTGTGATTTGGGGTTGATTGTGGTTTTAGTGCTGAAAAGTAAGTGGGTTGGTTGTGGTTTTAGTACTAAAAGTAAATGACAAAAATTAGAAGTGCTGGAAAGTAAATTGCTGAAAGTAATGCTGGAACAGTCGAATTCAATATCGACTAATCAACATACTTTTGGTATGGACTGATATTGAAACGGTCTGTAGTGAGCGACAGAAAGGAAAGTACTGAAAGTAATGCTGGAACAGTCGAATTCAATATCGACTAATCAACATACTTTTGGTATGGACTGATATTGAAAGGGTCTGTAGTAAGCGACAGAAAGTAAATGTGCGGAAAGTAAAGTACTGAAAGTAAATGACTGGAAAGTAAGCAGTTGATAGTGAGACTGAAAGTAAAGTGACAGGTGATGTTTTAATTAAAGGAAAGATTCGGTTTTAGGGGCATTGTATCATAGTCTGTTTATCATCGACCTCTAATGATCATACTACGTGTTCAAAGATGTATCAAGGCTATTCCTAGCACTTGACTTGCCACACCATCTAGTCTTTTTGAAGACATAGAACTCTTGTTCTAGTATGTGCATCCATTTGATAAATCATTCCTGATCAACCAAATGGTGTTTAAAAGAGGTTGAACTCCACAGATAAGATGTGCTCTTCCGAGCCTCCACTTATCCACGTATGTTCATGAACCCCATGGAAGAGCTTTGCTCTTCCGAGCCTCCACTCAACTAATGGTGTTCTGACCTAATATATGGCACATAGAACAAGTTGAACAAGAAGAGGCACTAAGAGAAGGGTCTAAAACATTTTATGATACAAGCACACCCCTTCAACCGAATGAAGGGTTTAGCTACGAATATCCATAGGGGTGGATATCATAGCTAAGTGCTTAGAAAAGTAAAGGTTTTTGAAAGACAAGAAAAGTAAAGGTTTTGATTTTGAAAGACAGGAAAGTAAAGGTTTTTGAAAGTAAAACTCAAGAACACATTCAAACTCAAGAACCAACTTGGAGCTTTTGATTCTAAGTAAAGTGTTTACAAGGATTGTGGGATGGATTGTAGAGAGATTTATATCTAAATGACAAGTGATCAAAGGACCAAAATGGGACTAAAACCAAGGACCAAAGACATTTTTTCAAGGAAGAGGAGATGTAGTATTTATAGGCAAGGGGGAGAAGAGGAGGAGAACACATGGCAAAGGGGGAGAGGAGGAGCCAAAAGCCACCGGCCATAGGTGGCATCATCTCCTCCAAAGCCGCCGCCCATGAGGTGGCATCATCTCCTCAAAGCCACCGGCCATGAGGTGGAGGAAGTGGGTGTGAGTGGGTTGTGATATTTTCTTCCAAAAGCCATCGGTTCCCTCACACCTCCGGTTAGAGCTTGGTTGCTTCTTGGTTGCAATCAAAAGACAAGGCACAAGCCTTGCACATGGGTGGCAAGACTTGGCATTGACTTGAGTTCTTGATCTTTGTTGAGGTTTGGAACAAGTCATTGGGACATGTTTGAGTGATTCCACGTTGGGTTCATGAAGGTTGTAAAGCCGGAATCTGGTCGTGGCCTGGAATGACTTGTAATCCATTTTTAGCTTTAAGAACTCCTTTTTAGCTCGTTTCATCTCTAATCCTCGAAATAGCCTGTAGAACAAAAGTGGAACTAACAAGTAAACGTTGTTAAGACAAAGTGTCTAATTTGGTGGGTTTAACTATCTTAATGAATCATATAAATATGGTCCATCAGATGTGGTGAAGGAACTCGTGGGCTCGATGCATCAATTCCAATTCGAGACAAAGGGAGATATCTCGGACTTGAAGAAGCAAATGTCCCAGCTCGCCACCTCAATGGCCGCGCTCACTAATAAACCAGGCAGACTTCCTTCCCAACCCATTCAAAACCCGAAAGAAAATGTTAATGCCGTGACCCTTAGGAGTGGGAGAAAACTTGTCGTCAAACCCATGGAGCAAGAGGAGGACAAAAGGCCCGAGGCTCTGGAAACACTTGAGCACGACGCGTCCGAGGAAGAGCAGGAGGCGACCAAAGAAGAAGGGAACGCGTCCAAAGAATGCGGGCCTGGCCCGGTACCAGCGGCCAGCCCGGTTTCGGCATCCGAAGAGCACAAGGAACGCCCGGTACCTAGAACCGAGACCTCCAAAATCAGCGCAGCACTTCCATTTTTAGTACCTGCCCGTGTGCCAAAACAACATGTCATGGATGAGGACGTGTTTGAGTTGTTCAGCAAAGTCGAAATCAACATCCCCCTCTTGGAAGCCATCAAGCAAATTCCTCGGAATGCTAAGTTTTTAAAAGAACTTTGCACCAACCGGAGGAAGAATACTAGATATGATCAAGAACTAATGAGTAGGAACGTGTCGGCCGTTATACAACGAAAGGTGCCCCCCAAATGCGGTGATCCGGGAACTTACACCATTCCATGCACAATTGGCAACATCCGGATCGAGAACTGCATGCTAGACCTTGGAGCATCAATCAACGTTCTTCCCTTCTCTATCTACTCATGCCTTAGGATTGGACCACTCGAACCCACCGGTCTCACTATTCAACTGGCAGATCGGTCGTGCAAACAGCCCGAGGGCAAAATAGAAGACGTCCTGGTTCAAGTTGGCGAATTGGTGTTTCCAGCGGATTTCTACTTTTTTAAAAATGGAAAATGGCGGACCAACA
Source organism: Rhodiola kirilowii (assembly GCA_033675215.1). NCBI lineage: Eukaryota > Viridiplantae > Streptophyta > Magnoliopsida > Saxifragales > Crassulaceae > Rhodiola > Rhodiola kirilowii. Next base: position 29,690,116 of record CM066196.1, on the reverse strand, counting down.
GACCATGCACCCATCCTTCTTGGCTGTCCATTTCTCAAAACATCAAAAATGAAGATAGACTGTGGAAGTGGGATGCTTTCAATGGAGGTGGAAGGAGAGACCTTTAGCTTCGACATATTGCGAGCAATGAAGCATCCCATGGAGTTCAAGGAAGTGCACGCTCTCGACACTTTGGACGACCTGGTCCAAGAAGTGCAGACAGAATCAAGAGCAGATCCCTTAGAAACCATACTCAATGGAGCCGAAAGCTCATATGAATTGGCTGAAGGCTTGCATAAAACACTAGCCCACTTAACAATCTCGGAGCCTCTCACACCTGGATATGAAGTCAATGAGGTGAAACTATTCAAATCCAATACCTTTTTACCCTCGATAATGCAAGCTCCCAAAATAGAATTGAAGCCCTTTCCCGGGCATCTGAAGTACGCATTCCTAGGAGAGAATAAAACACTCCCGGTGATCATTAAGAGTGGCTTGGAAGCAGGCCAGGAGCATCGTTTGGTAAAAGTGCTGAGACAGCATAAACTTGCAATTGGGTGGACTCTTGCCGACTTGAGAGGAGTCAGCCCGGCTGTATGCATGCACCGTATTCTACTTGAGGATGGAGCAAAGCCATCAAGAGAGCCTCAACGACGACTCAACCCTATTATGATGGAAATCGTCTAGAAAGAAATTCAGAAGCTACTAGATGCGGACGTTATCTATCCCATCTCGGATAGCCAATGGGTGAGCCTTGTTCATGTGGTCCCGAAGAAAAGTGGGATCACAGTTGAGGAAGATACCGAAGGAAAAATGGTGACAAAAAAGGCCAAAAATGGCTGGAGGATGTGCATCGACTACAGAAAATTAAATGCGGTCACAAGGAAGGACCATTTCCCTCTGCCATTCATCGATCAAATGCTAGACCGACTGGCAGGCAAACCATATTTCTGTTTCTTGGACGGATTCTCGGGCTACAACCAGATCCCCATAGCACCTGTGGACCAAGAGAAGACTACATTCACCTGCCCATTCGGCACATTCGCCTTCAGAAGAATGTCATTCGGTCTATGCAATGCCCCGGGGACTTTTCAAAGGGTGGTAACCAGCATTTTCTCAGACATGATTGGAGAATTCATCGAGGTCTTCATGGATGATTTCACCATCTATGGAGACACATTTGACGCATGCCTAAGCAACTTGAGCACGGTTTTGGCACTATGTGTGTCAATGAACTTAGTGCTCAATTATGAGAAATGCCACTTCATGGTTACTCACGGAATAGTCTTAGGACATGTCATCTCACAAGAAGGCATGGAAGTGGACAATGCAAAAATTGTCCTGATCATGACTCTACCATACCCATCCACGGTTCGAGACATCCAATCATTCCTTAGCCATGCAGGATTCTACCGACGATTCATCAAAGACTTCTCCAAAAAGGCGTTGCCTCTATCCACTCTTCTCCAAAAAGAAGTACCTTTTGAATTCACCAATGCATGCAAGGAGGCCTTTGATTATCTGAAAAAAGCCCTCACTTGCACACCTATCATCCAAACGCCAAATTGGGGACTACCATTCGAAATCATGTGCGACGCGAACGATTATGCCGTGGGGGCAGTTCTCGGCCAAAAGGTTGATAAGAAGGCGGTTGTGATCTACTACGCCTCAAGAACCCTAGATTCTGCCCAACGAAACTACTCCACCACCGAGAAGGAACTCCTGGAAGTGGTATTCGCTCTGGAAAAATTCAGATCCTATTTGCTTGGAGCAAAAGTGATAGTTTATTCTGACCATGCTGCCATCCGTTACCCAATGAAGAAGAAGGAGGCCAAGCCAAGGCTCATTCGGTGGATCTTGCTACTGCAAGAATTCGATGTGGAGATAAGGGACAAAAAGGGGATTGAGAATACTGTGGCCGACCATCTAAGCAGGATTGTCCGAGAGGAAGAAGAGGGGCACATAACCAAGTCATTTCCAGACGAACACCTATACGCCGTCTCAACCAAGGTGCCATGGTATGCCTCAATCGTCAACTACCTTGTAGGAGGTACATTTCCTCCTTCTTTTACTAAAGCACAATGCATGAAACTTAGGCATGATGCTAGACATTACTTATGGAATGATCCTTATTTATGGAAAATAGGAGCAGATCAAATACTTAGGAGACGCATCCCCGATAATGAAATAGCTTCTGTTATTAGCTTCTGCCATGAATTTGCATGTGGAGGACACTTCGGGCCTAGGAGAACCGCTAGGAAAATCCTAGATAGCGGTTTCTTTTGGCCGAGTATATTTAGAGATGCCTATGAGAAGTGTAAAAAATGTGATAGGTGCCAAAGAGTAGGAAATGTGTCAGCCAAAAATGAGATGCCTCAAGTACTCATATTGGTCAACGATGTTTTTGACATTTGGGGCATTGATTTTATGGGACCATTCCCAGTTTCATGCGGTTATACTTATATTTTAGTTGCTGTAGATTTAGTGTCGAAATGGGTAGAGGCTAAGGAAGTGCGACGATGCAAAAACTGTCATAGATTTTTTGTGCACTAACCTGTTTTGTAGGTACGGGGTACCCAAGGCCATAATAAGCGACCAAGGAACTCATTTCTGCAACCGCACGATGGCTGCCACCTTGAAGCACTACCATGTCCACCACCGGACATCCACGGCATATTGATGGACCATAATTGTATGAAACATAAATGCAGTTAAACCCACCAAATTAGACTGTTTGTCTATCTAACTTCTACGTGTTAGTCCCGATATATTTCCACAGGGCATTTTAGAGACTGAAGTGAAAACACGCTAAGGAGAGGATTTTATGCTGAAAAGATAACAAGAGTCAATCCAAGGTCAAGATCATATGCTGACTGAAGAAATATCAAGGATCCTGACGTTGAATTGACCATAACAAATTAATCAGAAGAATCAGGAGTGGAGTCAAGACAGCCCGGGGAAGAAACACATTGACAGTTTTGTGAAAAGACTACACAAAACTGTACAAAACTCACATATGGGCAAGGATGACCGGCCACTTGATGAAGTGGTGGCCAAGGGAGGAGCTCCTCCCCTTTGGGCCACCGCCTACCGGCGGCTATGGGAGGAGTGACCGGCAGCTTTACTATTCCTCCACATGTCACCTCCTCCTCCTCCTCCCTTCTCCTCCCTTGGATCAAATGCACATGTCCACCATCTCCACCACCCATCTCCTCCCCTTTTGGCTATAAAAGGAGGAGCTCCTCCCCTCATTTCAAACACACCTCAATCTCATTTCACTTCTCTCTCTAGAAGTTGTAATATTTGTAACGTTGTAATCTTGGCTTTGGAAATAAAGGATAGCTCCCTTGGCGCTTCAACGGTTGTAAGTAATTCTTAGTATTTATTCAACTGTTTTATTTCCTTAGTTATAATGTTTAGCGCGATGAATAGTAGCTAAACTAGTAGTTCGGTAGACGGGGCGCACTTGTATTATAAAATGTTTTAAGACTATTAACTTAGTGTCTAGTCTAATTATTCAAAACTTATTCTATGTGCTATATATTAAGTCAGAACGTCCAAGGTAGAGTGGATGCTTGGAATGGCAAAACTCTACAGCGGGGTTCGTAAACTTGTACGGATAAGTGGATGCTTGGAATGGCAAAGCTTATCTGAGAAGTTTGACTCATCTTAAACACCATTTGGTTGATCGGGAATGATTGATCAAATGGATGCACATAGGCTAATATAACCGGGAATGGAGTATTAGTCTAAATAGAATAAGTGTTCTACGTCCTTGGAATAGGCTAGACAGTGTACGCAAATCGAGTGCTTGGAATGGCCTTGATACACCGTTTGAATACTTAGGAGAGTCACTAAAGGTCAATGATAAACAGGATATAATACAAGTCCCCTGAAACCGAACATTTCTCTTTAATTATAAACTGTAATTTACTTTCCAGTATTAAAATCAACTAACCAACCAATCAATCAATCAAAATAGCTGGTAGCTTTAAAACCAACCAACCGACCTTAAACACGCTCCCACGCTGCGTAATCCCCCCGAAGAACAATTATTCCCCTAGTTCCCTTGGGTTCGACCCCTACTTACCAAGTACTACCCAGTAGTATAGTTGCTAGTAGCGGACTATTATAAATTTATTTGCACAAATCGCTTTGACGACAAGCGGTTCTGTCAAATTGGCGCCGTTGCCGGGGAACTAGTCATCGGATAACTGTTCTTCCCTCCCCTTTTTCTTTTCTGTTCATCTCTCTATGACACTACCCATTACGCATGCATGGACAACGCGATTTCTGCCCCTGTTCGGAGGAACGGAGGGAGAAGACCCTGTACAGCACTGTCGAAACTTCCACCAAGTCTGCCATAACATCAAACCTGAAAACGAAGTGTTAGAAGAGTTTATGCTGAAATGCTTCAAATTCTCTCTAACCGACTTCGCCACAATCTGGTACTACACATCCACCGCTAACAGTGCAGAACGTTACGTAGATCTCTGCGTTCCGTTCCTGAAGGAATTCTCCCCTCCTTCCTTACGCCGAGAAACCCGCGAGAAGATCCTGAACCTTCAACAATCCCGGGATGAGACTTTGGACGAATACTACATAAAATTCGATGCCATCGTCTCAAGCTGCCCGCACTATGGATTTCGTGGGATGAGGTCCGAAGAGCTGGGAAGAGTCAACGAAGCTATGAGAAGGTCTGCCGCAAACCTCACCATTGCAGACATGTGGTACCTTATAATCGGCCTAGCCGCTACCACAAGACGAGTACCCCAAACTGATGAGGAAATCCAGACAGAAGAAGCTGATCCTGAGGCTGATGAAGAAGAAACCACCGAACCGTCGGAAGAGACTCCTGAACCGTCTGAAGAATCAGACATGGAAAGCACCAGAAGCAACGAAGTAAGAGTCCAGAACACCACTGACGAACTGCCCAAGCCATACCCGACTATCATTACCCAGGCAGCTGAAACTATCTACGATCAGTTCTTCACGAACCAACATAACGAGGCAGAACCAAGCCTCATGAGGCCTTCCCGACTTTTCCCCTTAATCAATGAGCAAGTCGCCGCGAACTATGCGATCCAAGAAGAAGCTCAAAGGAGAATGGGAAAAGCACCTCTGCAGAATGACCCCTCGATGGAGCAGTGCTATGCCGCAACCGGACTAGGCAGTCCCAAATACAAAAACTTCAAAAAGCTGGTAGTGAAAGGTCCATCACCCCCTCCGGGGTATTGGAAAGAAAAGATCCCAAAACCAAGGAGTCCTAACCAGAACACAACATCCAGCAAGAAGTCAGGAAGAAGCAACACTGGAACGGTGGCAAAGTTTGACCTCAGCCACCCATGGGACCCAAACCAGTAATCCACAACGAGGTACTGTCGAGCCAACGACGTTAAACAAGTGCACTGGTCGGGGGGTAACCCGACACTATCTTACTTTCTGCACTTTATTTTTTGTCTTTTTATTTTCTGTGTTTTAGTTTTTATCAATAAGTCGCTCTCACCCACTTGGTGCATAGAAGATTAGACTATTCAGGAATCGGACTTGGGTGCAACATTAAGCCAGTCATGGCTACGCTAAGAGTTCAAGGCCCCAGCCGAACTCCCTCGATTATCCAGCCTCGAGCCATGTCGTTCACTCGACACCTTAAAGGGAGTTCTGTCTTTCTTTTTCCTTAATATCATTTCCTTCTTGTATAACAACTGCTTGCATGGCTTTTGAATTAAGTCATTTCGTAAAAAGAATGCCTTCGTTCAAAAGTGTGGGGTGAGAACCACCTGTATATATTAGTTAATAAATAATATCTTTTTGAAAATATGAACTTAAGAATGTGAAAAAGATAAATCGTAATTCATGCATTAACCTTGTGAAAATTCAACTGTTTAAAAACTTAGAATGTAACTTTCCATTTGTCCTTTGTGCTGAGATAACTAGGGATGTGGAGTTGACATAAATTGCCCTAGAGAGGCTTGGCAAGCAATCAAAGGATCAGATTGAACTATATGGTTTTCGAAGTCAGTGGAGGCTGCACTTCGGGTTTCAGTGAAGATTGAAGTCATCTCCGCCATGCAATGCAAAAGGCGAGGACGGGAATCAAACCGTCCTATCTCCGGTCAAAGTAGCCGAGAAAATAGATGAGCGACCCTCATCTTGACCCGCGCGAAAACGACAGTCAAAGTAGCCGAGAAAATAGATGAGCGACCCTCACCTTGACCCGCGCGAAAACGGCAAAAAAGAGAGGAGCGGGGAGGTATTTCCATAGGCTTGCGGGCGATGATTGGACCTCCCAAAAAGGCTCGAGAAAATGGACTAGCAGTCACAAAAAGGCGAAAAGCTCAATGAAGCAAATCAAGAGGCCAAAGGCCCAAAATTGTGAAGGTTTTAACCAAACAAAAAGTGAAGAACTCAAAAAGTCAAAACAAAGGCCAAATGCCGACTCACTACAAAAGCAGTCCCTCGCCAAAAGAAAATCAAAGTACTCAAACCACTGAAACCTGAACCGAATCACGTGCTAGAGAAAGCTACCAGAAAACCATATAGTAAGAGACGATCCCGAGGTTGCAGTCCAGGAGCCTAAAAAGGGCTATCTCCCGAGACATCCAATATAATTTGCATCTCAGCACGGAGGTACACGTATCAAGTTACTTCTATTTATTTACGCAGTTTAATTTGGTAATAAGTAAGCAATGCATGAATTAGGATAGATCGAGTACCACATTCTAATTTTCATATTCCAAAGCCAAACTTAGAACTTACGCCCTTTAATAGCATTGTTCGGGACGAACAACTAAAAGTGTGGGGTAATCTGATGGACCATAATTGTATGAAACATAAATGCAGTTAAACCCACCAAATTAGACTGTTTGTCTATCTAACTTCTATGTGTTAGTCCCGATATATTTCCACAGGGCATTTTAGAGACTGAAGTGAAAACACGCTAAGGAGAGGATTTTATGCTGAAAAGATAACAAGAGTCAATCCAAGGTCAAGATCATATGCCGACTGAAGAAATATCAAGGATCCTGACGTTGAATTGACCATAACAAATTAATCAGAAGAATCAGGAGTGGAGTCAAGACAGCCCGGGGAAGAAACACATTGACAGTTTTGTGAAAAGACTGCACAAAACTGTACAAAACTCACATATGGGCAAGGATGACCGGCCACTTGATGAAGTGGTGGCCAAGGGAGGAGCTCCTCCCCCTTGGGCCACCGCCTACCGGCGGTTATGGGAGGAGTGACCGGCGGCTTTACTATTCCTCCACATGTCACATCCTCCTCCTCCTCCCTTCTCCTCCCTTGGATCAAATGCACATGTCCACCATCTCCACCACCCATCTCCTCCCCTTTTGGCTATAAAAGGAGGAGCTCCTCCCCTCATTTCAAACACACCTCAATCTCATTTCACTTCTCTCTCTAGAAGTTGTAATATTTGTAACGTTGTAATCTTGGCTTTGGAAATAAAGGATAGCTCCCTTGGCGCTTCAACGGTTGTAAGTAATTCTTAGTATTTATTCAACTGTTTTATTTCCTTAGTTATAATGTTTAGCGCGATGAATAGTAGCTAAACTAGTAGTTCGGTAGACGGGGCGCACTTGTATTATAAAATGTTTTAAGACTATTAACTTAGTGTCTAGTCTAAGTATTCAAAACTTATTCTATGTGCCATATATTAAGTCAGAACGTCCAAGGTAGAGTGGATGCTTGGAATGGCAAAACTCTACAGCGGGGTTCGTAAACTTGTACGGATAAGTGGATGCTTGGAATGGCAAAGCTTATCTGAGAAGTTTGACTCATCTTAAACACCATTTGGTTGATCGGGAATGATTGATCAAATGGATGGACATAGGCTAATATAACCGGGAATGGAGTATTAGTCTAAATAGAATAAGTGTTCTACGTCCTTGGAATAGGCTAGACAGTGTACGCAAATCGAGTGCTTGGAATGGCCTTGATACACCGTTTGAATACTTAGGAGAGCCACTAAAGGTCAATGATAAACAGGATATAATACAAGTCCCCTGAAACCGAACATTTCTCTTTAATTATAAACTGTAATTTACTTTCCAGTATTAAAATCAACCAACCAACCAATCAATCAATCAAAATAGCTGGTAGCTTTAAAACCAACCAACCGACCTTAAACACGCTCCCACGCTGCGTAATCCCCCCGAAGAACAATTATTCCCCTAGTTCCCTTGGGTTCGACCCCTACTTACCAAGTACTACCCAGTAGTATAGTTGCTAGTAGCGGACTATTATAAATTTATTTGCACAAATCGCTTTGACGACGAACGGTTCTGTCACATATCATCCCCAAACCAATGGTCAAGCGGAGATCTCCAACCACGAAATCAAAGGTATTCTAGAAAAAATGGTGAAGCCGGCAAGGAAAGATTGGAGTCAGAGGCTAGATGAAGCTCTTTGGGCTTATCGGACGGCATACAAGACACCAATTGGAACCTCCCCCTTTCGGCTAGTTTATGGGAAGGCATGCCACCTTCCGGTGGAATTAGAACATAAAGCCTATTGGGCGCTCAAGCATTGCAATCCGGATTTGAAGGCTGTCGGACTGGATATGAAGCATAATCTGTGTGAGCTTGAGGAGTTGAGGCTTGAGGCCTATGAAGGGCAAACGGACTACAAAGTGCGGACCAAATTGTATCATGACAAATTCATCCTCCGACGCTCATTTGAGGAAGGACAACAAGTGCTACTCTTCTCCTCACGGTTGAAGTTGATGCCTGGCAACCTAAAATCAAGATGGACCGGCCCTTATACCGTGACTAAGGTATTCAACCATGGGATGCTTGAGTTGGAAAGCATGGACAATGGAAGCAGATTCACGGTGAATGGGCAGCGAGTCAAACATTACCACGGCAAAGTCGACTTAACTCCACAGAAATACGACCTGAACCGCCCATGGGATCCAAACTTGTGATCCCCAATCGTCGAGCCAACGGCGTTAAACAAAGGCACTGGTCGGGAGATAACCCGACATCTATCTTATTTTCAGTCATTTTAATTTCAGTCATTTAGTTTTTACCTTGTCAGTTGCTCTCACCCATTTTTGTGTATAGAAGGAATGACTACTTGTATAGGAATCAGCTTTGGGGAGCGCCAAGAGTTCAAGGCCCCAGCCGAACTCCCTCGATTATTCCGCTCCGAGCCATGTCATTTGCTTGCATGTCCTTGACATGCAATGACACCGTACAGGGAGTTCAGTTCTTCCCTTTTTCCTTACGTCATTTCCTTCTCTCGTAAATATTTGCTTGCAATCGGCTTTTGAACTAAGTCATGCCGAGAGGCACGCCTTCGTTCAAAAGTGTGGGGTGAGAACTGCCTTTGCACATAATTAGTTTAACATGCTTTCTTTTTCCTTTTCCCTTAATATTATCTTTTTGAAAATAAGAACTTGAGAATGTGAAAAAGATAGATCTAAATTCAAGCATTTACCTTGTGAAATCTCAACTGTATAAAAACTTGAGGATGTAACTTCTTAATTGTCCCTTTGTGCTGAGATATACAGGGGATGTGGAGTTGATATAAAATGCCCTAGATAGGCTTGGCAAGCAGTCGAAGGATCGGATTTCGCTATATGGTTTACGAAGTCAGTGGAGGCTGCACTTCGGGTTTCATTGGAAATTAGAGTCATCTCCGCCGTGCAGCGTTTATGCAAGAGGCGGGACGGGAATCAAACCGTCCTATCTCTAGTCCTCGTAGCCGAGAAAATAGATGAGCGACCCTCATCTTGACCCGCGCGAAGCGGCGAGGATGAGAAAGAGCGAGGAGGTATTTCCATATGCTCTCGGGCGATGATTGGACCTCCCAAAAGGTTGAGAAAATGGACAAGCAAATCACAAAGAAGCAAAGCTCGAAGAAGCAAATCAAAGGCCAAAGGCTAAAAATGTGAAGGTTTTAACCAAAACAAAAGTGAAGAAACTTCAATTCAAAATCGAAGGCCAAAGACCAAATCACTTCAAAAGCCGTCCCTCATCAAAAGGAAATCAAAGAGCTCAGATCATTGAAATCCGAATCAAGCCACGTGCTAGAGAAAGCTACAAGTTAACCATATAGTGCGAGTCGGTATCGAGAATGTAGTCCAGGAGCCTGAAAAGGGCTATCTCCCAAATCATCCGAATTAATTTGCATCTCGGCTTGAAGGTACAAGTATCAAGTTTCTTCTAAGTATTTACACGGTTTAGTTTGGTAACAAGTAAGTATTGCTTGGATAGGATAAATCTAGTCCCACATTATCACTTTCTTATTTAGAGCTTATTACTTGGATTTTGTGTTTCTCTCTCGAATAGCATTGTTCGGGACGAACAAGTATAAGTGTGGGGTGATCTGATGGACCATATTTATATGATTCATTAAGATAGTTAAACCCACCAAATTAAACACATTGTCTTAACAACGTTTACTTGTTAGTTCCACTTTTGTTATACAGGCTATTTTCAAGTTTAGAGAAGAAACGAGCTAAAAAGAGGGTTCTTAAACCAAAAATGGATTACAAGTCAAGTCGAGGACCGAAGAGCCCAGCCCGCACCGAGAAATATCGGGTCGCGTCCTGGAATTGCCGGAAGCGCCCTGGAGCCCATACCAAGGACCGCAGGTCCCTGCCGAGAGTACCGGGCCGAGTGCCGAGAGAGCCGGGACGCGTCCCAGGAACGCCCGAGAACCAGAGCCGAGCGCCGAGTGCCGAGAGAGCCGAGCGCCCGTGCCGAGACCCGCGCCGAGAGCGCCTGAGGCCCGCAACAAGGAAAACTGGGTCCGTGCCCGAGGCCTGCGCCCGACCAGAACTTCCAACCAGGCCCGGTGAGGCCCTGAGCAGATACCGGAAAAACTACTTTGACCATTAGGCTTAGAATTGCATCAGCAATCCAAATCAGCATTCCAAGAGCCAAGGACCACCGACCAAAAATCCGGCCAACTTCCGGCCATGGTCCAATCAACTTCCGGCGATGCTCCGACCAAGCCAAATCCAACCACCACCTTGCTCCGGTCATTTTAGCCCAACTCCGATCAAAATCTGGCGAAGTCCAACCAAACTACTTAATTCCCGGTTAGGTTATATTATTCACATCGGTTGATCTTTTGGTTTGAAACCATACCTCAACCAAACTTGCCCAAGCCTCAACCAAGCTCATGTAGTTGCCCTTTGGCACATCCCATGTTCTAGCCACCCATGTGCAAGGCAAGTGCACCCTTTGGCTCATCCAAACTCCAACCGAAGAGCAACCAAAGAGCAACCAAGGCCAACCAGACTTATGGGAGGACTAGAGGCGGTTGGAAGAGGAAATATCTCATTCCACTTACTCCTCCAACCGCCACATTTGACTATAAAAGGAGGCTTCCCCTCCTTGAATCAACATCACTTGTAACTTAGGTAGAGAATCTCTCTAGAATCCATCTCACAAATCCTTGTAAACACTTGTGTTTTGATATCAAAAGCTCTACCTTCTCTCTTGTTCTTGAGTGTTCTTGCGAGTTCTTGAGTGAAGTTTGAGTTTATTCTTCATTTCCTTTGCCAAAAACCGAGGCCCTCTTTTACTTTCCTTGTCTTTATTTTGCTTTGAATCTTGAGTACTCGTGTTGGTTCTTGAGTGCTCAAGTTTGTTCTTGAGTTTTACTTTCCAAAACCTTACTTTCTTGTCTTTGTTTTCAAAACCAAAACCTTTACTTTTCCAAGCACTTAGCTATGGTATCCACCTCTATGGATATTCGTAGCTAAACCCTTCATTCGGTGAAGGGGTGTGCTTGTATCATGCAAACGTTTTAGACCCTTTTCTTAATGCTTCTATTATGTTCAAAACTTGTTCTATATGCCATATATTAGGTTAGAACACTCATGGTTGAGTGGAGGCTCGAAAGAGCAAAGCTCTTCCATGGGGTTCATGAGCATACATGGTTAAGAGGAGACTCGAAAGAGCAAAGCTTTTCCATGGAGTTCAACCTCTTTAAAACACCACTTGGTTGATCGGAAATGATTGATCAAGTGGATGCACCTCAATCCATAATTCACTTCTCTCTCTAGAAGTTGTAACATTTGTAATGTTGTAATTTTGCTTTGGAAATAAAGGAAAGCTCCCTTGGCGCTTCAACGGTTGTAAGTATTATTTTTAGTATTTATTTAACTGTTATCTTTAATTCCTTAGTATAATGTTTAGCGCGATGAATAGTAGCTAAACTTGTAGTTCGGTCTAAGGGGCGCGCTTGTATTATAAAATGTTTTAAGACTATTAACTTAGTGTCTAGTCTAAGTATTCAAAACTTATTCTATGTGCCATATATTAAGTCAGAACGTCCAAGGTAGAGTGGATGCTTGGAATGGCAAAACTCTACAGCGGGGTTCGTAAACTTGTACGGATAAGTGGATGCTTGGAATGGCAAAGCTTATCTGAGAAGTTTGACTCATCTTAAACACCATTTGGTTGATCGGGAATGATTGATCAAATGGATGCACATAGGCTAATATAACCGGGAATGGAGTATTAGTCTAATTAGAATAAGTGTTCTACGTCCTTGGAATAGGCTAGACAGTGTACGCAAATCGAGTGCTTGGAATGGCCTTGATACACCGTTTGAATACTTAGGAGAGTCACTAAAGGTCAATGATAAACAGGATATAATACAAGTCCCCTGAAACCGAACATTTCTCTTTAATTATAATCTGTAATTTACTTTCCAGTATTAAAATCAACCAACCAATCAATCAATCAATCAAAATAGCTGGTAGCTTTAAAACCAACCGACCGACTTTAAACACGCTCCCACGCTGCGTAATCCCCCCCGAAGAACAATTATTCCCCTAGTTCCCTTGGGTTCGACCCCTACTTACCAAGTACTACCCAGTAGTATAGTTGCGAGTAGCGGACTATTATAAATTTATTTGCACAATCGCTTTGACGACAAGCGGTTCTGTCAGCAGCCGTGGGGAAGTTCGACCTCACACACCCATGGGATCCAAACCTATGATCCATGAGTGAGGTATCGTCGAGCTAACGACGTTAAACAAAGGCACTGGTCGGGAGGTAACCCGACATTTATCTTACTTTCAGTCATTTTATTTTATGTCATTTAGTTTTTGCCTTAAGTCATTCTCACCTTTCTTGTATATATTTGCTTGCAATCGACTTTTGAACTAAGTCGTGCTGTGAGGCACGCCTTCGTTCAAAAGTGTGGGGTGAGAACCGCCTTTGTACATAGTTAATTAACATGCTTTCTTTTTTCCTTTTCCCTAAATATTATCTTTTTGAAAATATGAACTTGAGAATGTGAAAAAGATAGATCTAAATTCATGCATTTACCTTGTGAAATCTCAACTGTATAAAAACTTAGGATGTAACTTCTCATTTGTCCCTTTGTGTTGAGATATACAGGGGATGTGGAGTTGATATAAAATGCCCTAGAGAGGCTTGGCAAGCACTCGAAGGATCGGATTTCACTATATGGTTTACGAAGTCAGTGGAGGCTGCACTTCGGGTTTCAATGGAGATTAGAGTTATCTCCGCCATGCAGCGTTTATGCAAGAGGCGGGACGGGAATCAAACCGTCCTATCTCTAGTCCTAGTAGCCGGGAAAATAGATGAGCGACCCTCATCTTGACCCGCGTGAAATGGCGAGGATGAGAAAGAGCGGTGAGGTATTTCCATATGCTCTCGGGCGATGATTGGACCTCCCAAAAGGTTAAGAAAGTGGACAAGCAAGTCACAAAGAAGCAAAGCTCGAAGAAGCAAATCAAAGGCCGAAGGCCCAAAATTGTGAAGGTTTTAACCGAACAAAAGTGAAGAAACTCCAATTCAAAATCGAAGGCCGAAGGCCAAATCACTTCAAAAGCTGTCCCTCATCAAAAGGAAATCAAAGAGCTCAGATCATTGAAACCCGAACCAAATCATGTGCTAGAGAAAGCTACAAGAAAACCATATAGTGCGAGTCGGTCCCGAGAATGCAGTCCAGGAGCTTGAAAAGGGCTATCTCCCGAATCATCCGAATTAATTTGCATCTCAGCTCGAAGGTACAAGTATCAAGTTTCTTCTAAGTATTTACACGGTTTAGTTTGGTAACAAGTAAGTATTACATGAATAGGATAAATCTAGTCCCACATTCTCACTTTCTTATTTAAAGTTTTTACTTGGATTGTGTGTGCCTCTTTTAAATAGCATTGTTCGGGACGAACAAGTATAAGTGTGGGGTGATTTGATGGACCATATTTATATGATTCATCAAGACAGTTAAACCCACCAAATTAGACGCTTTGTCTTAACAACTTTTACTTGTTAGTTTCACTTTTGTTCTGCAAGCTATTTCGAGGATTAGAGATGAAACGAGCTAAAAAGAAGTTCTTAAAGCTAAAAATCGATTACAAGTCATTCCAGGCCACGACCAGATTCCGGCTTTACAACCTTCATGAACCCAACATGGAATCACTCAAACATGTCCCAATGACTTGTTCCAAACCTCAACAAAGATCAAGAACTCAAGTGAATGCCAAGTCTAGCCACCCATGTGCAAGGCTTGTGCCTTGTCTTTTGATTACAACCAATAAGCAACCATGATGCAACCAAGGTCTAACCGGAGATTGTGGGGGAACCAATGGCTTTTGAGATACAAATATCACAACCCACTCACTTCCTCCACCTCATGGCCGGCGGCTTTGCTTGGGATGATGCCACATGGCCGGCGGCTTTGGGAGGAGCTCCTCTCCCTTTGCCATGTGGTTGGACCTCCTCCTCCCCCTTGCTTATAAATACAACATCCCCTCTCCTTTGTTCAATGTCCCATAGTCCTAGTTTGAGTCCCATGTTCCATATTCTCTAGTCCTTTTAGAAAATCTCTCTAGATTTTAGGCACAATCCTTGTAAACACTTTACTTTGATAATGAAAGATCCAAGTTTGTTCTAGAGTACTCTTGTTGGTTCTTGAGTACTCTTGTTGTTCTTGAGTATTCTCCTCTTTACTTTCTTGTCTTTCAAAACCGAAACCCTCTTTGTTATTTTCTTTGTCTTTGATTTCAAAACTATTTACTTTTAAGCACTTAGCTATGATATCCTCTTCCATGGATAATCGTAGCTAAACCCTTCATTCGGTTGAAGGGGTGTGCTTGTATATAAAATGTTTTAGACCCTTTTCTTAGTGCTTCTATTGTGTTCAAAACTTGTTCTATGTGCCATATAATAGGTTAGAACACTATTGGTTGAGTGGAGGCTCGAAAGAGCAAAGCTCTTCCATGGGGTTCGTGAACATACGTGGTTAAGTGGAGGCTCGAAAGAGCACAGCTTTTCTGTGGAGTTCAACTTCTTTTAAACACCATTTGGTTGATCGGAAATGATTGATCAAATGGATGCACATAAGCTAAGATACTTCGAAAGAAGGAATTAGCCCAAATAGAACAAGTGTTCTATGTCTTGAAAAGGACTAGACGATGTGGCAAGTCGAGTGCTAGAAATGGCCTTGATACATCTTTGAACACTTAGAACGATCATTAGAGGTCGATAATGAACGGACTATGATACAAGGCCCCTAAAACCGAATCCTTCCATTAATCAATTCACAACCTATCACTTTACTTTCAGTCCGATTATCAACTGTTTACTTTCAGTACATTTACTTTCAGTACATTTATTTTCAGTACATTTACTTTCAGTACTTTACTTTTCGCACATTTACTTTTCAGTCATTTACTTTCAGTACGCTTACTACAGACGCTTTCAATATTAACTCAATATATCTTTGGTACGCATTACTATAGCGTGCGGCCAGTACCAAAAGTATATTGATAAGTTGATATTGAATTCGACTGTTCCAGCAATTTACTTTACGCACTTTACTTTTACGCCCTTATTTTCTGCACTTTATTTTCCGCACTTACTTTTCAGTATTTACTTTACGCTCTTTATTTCCAGTCATTTACTTTTCAGTAATTTACTTTTCAGTACTAAAACCACAATCAACCCCAATCGCACTTACATTTCTGTACAAATTCCTCAAAGAACAACTATCCACTAATTCCCTTGGGTTCGATCCCTACTTACCACTTTACTACCCAATAGTGAAGTCTCAAGTAGTGGACTTATAAATTAATCTTGCACATTGCCTCACGACAAGGCTGTGTGTCAGGGAGCAACGCATTAACTTGTCATTAGCCTAGGTTGTGTGGATATCTCGACTAGTCTTGTAACTATTTTCTTTTTGTTTTTGTATATTCTTCACTCATATCTCTTACTAACTTTTGTTCTTTTAATTTTGCGAGGATGTATTCATATAATCAACATGTCGCGTACGATGAAGGATACAACCAAGAGGAGGAGAAATTAATTTCTTATTGGAAAGAACATGGCTACCCAACAAAGTATTACACTCCAACTTGGGATGATCAAGAGGAGGAGCAACCGAACTTTTATTGGGGTGAAAACGAATATGCAACACATTCCAACACTCCAAATTTGGATGATAGCCATCACATGAAGGTAGAAGACTCCTACCCTCAATATCCTTCGTATCCTCAACCCAACAGTGGATTTTCTATCATGGAAATGCTAGCCCTGATCCAAGCTAGTCAAGAGACCCATCAAGCAAAGGTTACCCAAGATAGTCTAGACATGCTACGAAATTTCCAATCTCTGAGCCAGCGACTAGATGAACTCGCTGCCCAAAACCAAGCATTAGAAAGTACATTGGCACATTGATCGATTGAAAATGGAAACTTGGAATATGAAGAAGAGGTTTCCGAAAAAGAAGTCTTTGAATCTGGTGACGATAAATTATCATATGACTCTTTTGAAATGCCCGGCCAAGCTATCAAAGAGTTAGAAGAGGAGGATTCAAGTCTACAAGACTATACTTTTCGGACACTATCACTGCCACGAATGGTAAGTGAGCTTGAAGGTGACGCTCAATCTATTGATGGGGATGAAATAGAGCAAGAGAACACTGAACCACGGGGATTTGGAATGTATGAAGACTTTGTTGAGGTTTACAAGGACGCTACAAGAGAGCAACCTCGCATACAAAAGAATGCAAGTTTTGAGCTTGAGTTAGAGGATTGGGCACCCAAGGCAATTATTGAGAAACTCAAGGAGGGTGTGCCCATCAAGCTCGAGACGAGTTTTGAAGACCCGTTCTTTATTATGCCATCTCGAGACAAATTTTGGAGTTTCCTACCACATTTTGCAAAGTCATTAGAAAGGAGCTCCCACAATCCCTCCATTCACAAGGAAATCATACTTTTGAAGGGGTTGAACTCGCAACTGAAAGTCCACCGTAGACTTGATGGACGGAAATTCAAATGGGATTTGAAGGTGGATTGACGGATCAAGTATCTAGAGCCCCGCGAGAAGTTAGCCAAGCAAAGAACTTCTCACAAGCGAATCCAAGGGGTGCTTTTCTGGTCTCGCCAAGACGTTAAACTAGGTCTTCGAGGGAAGTAAAACCATTTGTAAGATGCCTTACTAATTTATTTTGCACTTACATCATCATTCACTAGACACTTTTGATTTAATTGTGGAGTTCCCTACTATGATACACATTATACTTGTGACATGTACTAAAGATTTCTATGTAGTGGTCACTTATTTGTTTTACAGATTTGAATATCATACGTGGGAAAGGAATGAGCGAACGCTGAGCCACACTCTTTGAGCTACAACATCAGGGAAGCCCTTTGCACTACACTTTTTATTTCTATATATTTGTCGCTTAGGGACTAAGCTTTCTCTTAAGTGTGGAGTGGGTATGTAGTACATTCTATTGAAAATATCCATGTTTAGGCACTTCCACTTTTTATGCGCTAGCTTACATTTGAGTACTCTAATTTCGAAGGCCTTCGCATGACCCCATTACTCGACTATCTAGTTTCATTGCCAATGACTTGACTTTGAATCTAGGATCAACATGACTTTTATGAGTGCATAATTCCTAGTCGTCAACGTTGTTGTTATCTTTTGTCTATCTAATGATTTAGGCAACCTTTTTGCATCGCTTGAACTTGAAATTTGCAAGCATGAAAATACTTCTTCTCTTTGAAAACTAGTCATTTCTCTTAGGTGATCTTTATTCTTTGACATTGTATGCACACATCATTTGTATCCTTAGTACATTGCCAAATCTTAAGTGTGGAGTCAATATGTATGGAAAAAAATTGTATATTGACAGAACCGCTCGTCGTCAAAGCGATTTGTACAAATAAATTTATAATAGTCCGCTACTCGCAACTATACTACTGGGTAGTACTTGGTAAGGAGGGGTCGAACCCAGAGGAATTAGGGGGATAGGTTATTCTTTAAGGGATTTGTTCAGCGAAGGAGCGTGTTTTAGGTTGGTTGAGGTTTTAGTTCTAACAACTACGTGACTTTTTAGTTGGTTTTGGTTTTGAGTGCTGAAAAGTAAATTACAGAAAAGTAAATACTGAAATTAAAAGCGAAGACTTACAGTGGGTGATGCATGAATTGCAAGTCCTCCGGATTGTGAGCGGTTGATGGTTGCAGTTGATTGAACAATAAAAGTAAAGACAAAGGGGATTCTGTGATTGCAAGAGAAGTATTCGGTCTTAGGGGGCCTTGTATTATATCCTGTTCATTCTTTTAGTAACCCTTCTGAGTATTCAAACGTGTATCGAGGCCCTTTCGTAGCGCTCAATTTGCCACACTGTTTGTAAACCCTTGTTCTACTTCAGACTAATTCCTCCTTTCGAAGTATCTTAGCCTTTTGTGCATCCATTTGGTCCCTTTGGTCCAGTTTCCAAATGGTTTTAAAGATAGATCGAACTCCTCAGATAAGCTTTGCCCTTTCGTAGCATCCACTTACCCGAGTATGTTCACGACTTCCCACAGAAGAGTTTTGCCCTTTCGTAGCTTCCACTCAACCTTGGAAAGTCTGACCTTATAAATGGCACATAGAACAAGTTTTGAATACAGAGAAAAGAAACTAAACGAAGTAAAACATTTTATAAAACAAGAACTCCCCTTCAACCGAATGAAGAGTTTAGTTACGAATATCCATAGAGTTGGACATCATAACTAAATACTTGGGGATTTGGAAAAGAATACTCAACAACCGACAAGAGTAAAGAGAGAAGAGAAAGAGATTACTCAAGAACAAACAGGAGTAACTCTTGAACTGTAACTGAAAGCTTGAGTACTCAAGAACAAACAGGAGTACTCAAGATCGAACTAAAGTATTTGAGAACAAACTGAACTTTTATTTATATCAAAACCAAACTTTACAAAGTAACAAACTTAGAGAGAGAAGTGGAGTGTGGTGTGTTGTGATTGCTTATGGCTTATGGCTTATGAAATGAGGAGGGATGGCTTGGTATTTATAGCCATGGAGGAGAGGAATGGATGGCCAAGATGAGGGCATGTGGTTTAGCATCCAAGGGTGGAGAGGAGGGGAAGAGGAGAGGAGGGCAAGTGTCACAAGGGGAGAGGGACAACACAAAGCCGCCGCCGGCTTTTGGGAGGGAGGAGGAGAGGTTGACATGTGGAGGAAGGGGAGAGGAGGAGGAGGGGTTGTGAGGGCAAAGCCGCCGGTCCATGTGGCATGAGGAGAGTGGTTGTGAGTTTTGTGCAGTTTGCACAAAACTATCGGTGTATTCCAGCTCCGGATTGTCTTCGGTTTCTCTTCGGTTTGATTCGTTTTGAATGATTCCATGTCAGGATCTTTAGATTTCTTCATTCAGCATCTGATCTTGACCTTGGATTGTCTCCTGATATCTTTTCTGTGCTAAAAGCTCTTCCTTAGCGTGTATTCTCTCTAAGCTCTGAAATACCCTGTAGAAATATATCGGGACTAACAAGTAGAAGTTAAATAGACCAACAGTCTAATTTGGTGGGTTTAACTGCATTTTTGATTCGTATAATTTTGGTCCATCAGATTACCCCACACTTTTAGTTGTTCGTCCCGAACAATGCTATTAAAGGGCGTGCACACAATCCATGTAAAAACTTTGAATATGAAAGTGAGATTATGAACTAGATTTATCCTAGTTCATGCATTACTACTTATTACTAAATTAAACTGTGTAAATAAGTAGAAGTAACTTGATACGTGTACCTTCGTGCTGAGATGCAAATTATATTGGATGTCTCGGGAGATATCCCTTTTTAGGCTCCTGGGCTGCAACCTCGGGATCGTCTCGCACTATATGGTTTTCTGGTAGCTTTCTCTAGCACGTGATTCGGTTCAGGTTTCAGTGGTTTGAGTACTTTGATTTTCTTTTGGCGAGGGACTGCTTTTTGTAGTGAATTGGCCTTTGGCCTTTGATTTGACGCTTTGAGTTCTTCACTTTTGTTCGGTTAAAACCTTCACAATTTTGGGCCTTTGGCCTCTTGATTTGCTTCATTGAGCTTTTCGCCTTTTTGTGACTGCTAGTCCATTTTCTCAGCCTTTTTGGGAGGTCCAATCATCGCCCGCAAGCCTATGGAAATACATCCCCGCTCCTCTCTTTTTTGCCGTTTTCGCGCGGGTCAAGGTGAGGGTCGCTCATCTATTTTCTCGGCTATTTTGACTGTCATTTTTGCGCGGGTCAAGATGAGGGTCGCTCATCTATTTTCTCGGCTACTTTTACCGGAGATAGGACGGTCTGATTCCCGTCCTCGCCTTTTGCATTGCATGGCGGAGATGACTTCAATCTTCACTGAAACCCGAAGTGCAGCCTCCACTGACTTCGAAAACCATATAGTTTGATCTGATCCTTTGATTGCTTGCCAAGCCTCTCTATGGCAGTTTATGTCAACTCCACATCCCTAGTTTATCTCAGCACAAAGGGACAAATGAGAAGTTACGTTCTAAGTTTTTAGACAGTTGAATTTTCACAAGGTAAATGCATGAATTTCGGTCTATCTTTTTCACATTCTTAAGTTCATATTTTCAAAAAGATATACTAAAAAAGAAAAAACATGTTGTTTATTTATGTACACATGCGGTTCTCACCCCACACTTTCGAACGAAGTCGTGCCTTTCAGCACTACTTAGTTTGAAAGCCATGCAAGCAGTTGTTATACGAGAAGGAAATGATATTAAGGCAAAGGAAAGACAGAACTCCCTTTAAGGTGTCGAGTGAACGACATGGCTCGAGGCTGGATAATCGAGGGAGTTCGGCTGGGGCCTTGAACTCTTAGCGTAGCCCTGACTGGCTTAATGTTGCACCCAAGTCCGATTCCTGAATAGTCAAATCTTCTATGCACCAAGTGGGTGAGAGCGACTTATTGATAAAAACTAAAAGACAGAAAATAAAAAGACAGAAAATAAAGTGTAGAAAGTAAGATAGTGTCGGGTTACCTCCCGACCAGTGCACTTGTTTAACGTCATTGGCTCGACAGTACCTCAATCATGGATCATAAGGTCGGATCCCAAGGGTGAGTGAGGTCAAACTTTTTCTCGGCAGCCCTTTTGCTCCGAGAGGGTGAGGTTTCCTTGACCATAGCTGCTGGTCCAATGCGTCGTGCTTGCTTGTTACTCCTTCCTGGTTTCCATTCTTTCGGCCCATGTCTTTGCCGCCTCTTCATGTTGGAATAGTTGGCACTTTTGTGAGTTTGGAAATTTGGTTTTGTGCCATTCAATGTAGGCGACATCAGGCATGCGCCTCTGCCAATCTTCTTTATTGCGGCAGTGATGGATGGTTGTCTTGGAACGAGTGAGTTTTCAGGCGGTTTTCCTTGTTGAGTTGTGGTGAGTGGGATTAGGACTTTCTCGGATAGTTCGGCAATGAGGTCCGGGACTTCCTCGGGTGCTTCGAGCGCAAGTACCAGGCCTGGCTTGATTTCTTCGGCCGCTTCAGCAGTGAGGTTTGGGACTTCTGTAGGCTCGGCAGTTAGGACAGTGATTTCCTCGGATGGATTGGTGATAAGGACCGGGTCTGATTGGGGCAGTTCTTCTTCGGTCATTTGTGGGTCCTCATCCTCAGTCGGCTCCTCGGGTTCAGCCATGAATTGGTGCATCAATGCACTCAATTGCTGCATGTCTGTGGCCAATTGCTGGGTGCTAGCTGCCAGCTCCTTTTCTGCCGCCCATAGTTTAGTTTTGGCCCTGATTTGTTGCATCGTGTTGTCCAACTGCTGGATGCTAGATGCCAGCTCCGTTATACCGTCCTCGATTGGTTCGGCCTGATCTTGGCTTGGTCTTGACCTCGCGGCCAAATCGTTTATTAATTTCCAAAGATCATCCTCGGTTAAGTCCCACATTGATCCTCCTGCTGCATTATTTAGCTGGTCCCACTCATATGGCAACATTCCACAAAGAAACTTTGTTTGAAGATCGAAATTGGTGAATCCATGGTGCGGGCAGCTCGTCACAATGGAATCGAAGTACCATAAGTACTCATCCAATGTTTCGTCCCGGGATTGCGTTATTTTGTTGATCTTCTCGCGGATTTCAAGTTCGAAGGGTGGTGGGGAAAACTCCGTATTGTTCCAAGGTTCCATTCCGTAGTAGTAGGACTTAGTGAATTGCATGATAAAACAAGAAAAAAGAAAGACCAAAACAAAACAACTATTCCGATGCACAACTCCCCGGCAACGGCGCCAATTTGACAGAACCGCTCATCGTCAAAGCGATTTGTACAAATAAATTTATAATAGTCCGCTACTCGCAACTATACTACTGGGTAGTACTTGGTAAGTAGGGGTCGAACCCAGAGGAATTAGGGGGATAGGTTATTCTTTAAGGGATTTGTTCAGCGAAGGAGCGTGTTTTAGGTTGGTTGAGGTTTTAGTTCTAACAACTACGTGACTTTTTAGTTGGTTTTGGTTTTGAGTGCTGAAAAGTAAATTACAGAAAAGTAAATACTGAAATTAAAAGCGAAGACTTACAGTGGGTGATGCATGAATTGCAAGTCCTCCGGATTGTGAGCGGTTGATGGTTGCAGTTGATTGAACAATAAAAGTAAAGACAAAGGGGATTCTGTGATTGCAAGAGAAGTATTCGGTCTTAGGGGGCCTTGTATTATATCCTGTTCATTCTTTTAGTAACCCTTCTGAGTATTCAAACGTGTATCGAGGCCCTTTCGTAGCGCTCAATTTGCCACACTGTTTGTAAACCCTTGTTCTACTTCAGACTAATTCCTCCTTTCGAAGTATCTTAGCCTTTTGTGCATCCATTTGGTCCCTTTGGTCCAGTTTCCAAATGGTTTTAAAGATAGATCAAACTCCTCAGATAAGCTTTGCCCTTTCGTAGCATCCACTTACCCGAGTATGTTCACGACTTCCCACAGAAGAGTTTTGCCCTTTCGTAGCTTCCACTCAACCTTGGAAAGTCTGACCTTATAAATGGCACATAGAACAAGTTTTGAATACAGAGAAAAGAAACTAAACGAAGTAAAACATTTTATAAAACAAGAACTCCCCTTCAACCGAATGAAGAGTTTAGTTACGAATATCCATAGAGTTGGACATCATAACTAAATACTTGGGGATTTGGAAAAGAATACTCAACAACCGACAAGAGTAAAGAGAGAAGAGAAAGAGATTACTCAAGAACAAACATGAGTAACTCTTGAACTGTAACTGAAAGCTTGAGTACTCAAGAACAAACAGGAGTACTCAAGATCGAACTAAAGTATTTGAGAACAAACTGAACTTTTATTTATATCAAAACCAAACTTTACAAAGTAACAAACTTAGAGAGAGAAGTGGAGTGTGGTGTGTTGTGATTGCTTATGGCTTATGAAATGAGGAGGGATGGCTTGGTATTTATAGCCATGGAGGAGAGGAATGGATGGCCAAGATGAGGGCATGTGGTTTAGCATCCAAGGGTGGAGAGGAGGGGAAGAGGAGAGGAGGGCAAGTGTCACAAGGGGAGAGGGACAACACAAAGCCGCCGCCGGCTTTTGGGAGGGAGGAGGAGAGGTTGACATGTGGAGGAAGGGGAGAGGAGGAGGAGGGGTTGTGAGGGCAAAGCCGCCGGTCCATGTGGCATGAGGAGAGTGGTTGTGAGTTTTGTGCAGTTTGCACAAAACTATCGGTGTATTCCAGCTCCGCATTGTCTTCGGTTTCTCTTCGGTTTGATTCGTTTTGAATGATTCCATGTCAGGATCTTTAGATTTCTTCATTCAGCGTCTGATCTTGACCTTGGATTGTCTCCTGATATCTTTTCTGTGCTAAAAGCTCTTCCTTAGCGTGTATTCTCTCTAAGCTCTGAAATACCCTGTAGAAATATATCGGGACTAACAAGTAGAAGTTAAATAGACCAACAGTCTAATTTGGTGGGTTTAACTGCATTTTTGATTCGTATAATTTTGGTCCATCATATATGCAAGCACAAGCCAAAATAAGGCAAGCTACAAAAAAAGAGAGAAAAGCAAAAGTTTTTGCAAGCACAAGCCAAAATAAGGCAAGCTATCAAAAGAAAAAAATAGCGAAGCATATCGTGGGCAAAATGCCTTGAGAAAAAAAAGAGAAAAAAAATGAGACACACACTTAAGTTTGGCAATGTCCTTTCCATCATTCCTTTTAGTGTGTATGCATTGTGATTTGATTAGAGGAATGACCCTTGTACTAGTACATGAGCATGACTTTAGTTGAGATAGTTTTGAAAATGAAGTGTCAAACTCCTCTTTCCTTATGGATTATGGACTTAGCTCCTACAACTTGGAAATGAGTTTTGTATTGTTAGCCCATGGACTATCCTTCTTGATAGCATAGGCACGCGATTGGCACGCTTTTTATGTTTCTGAGGATCATGTTTTGAGTATCTTACAAGAAGGTTGAATGAATTGTTAGATTAGCCATTTGATAACTCTAATATTGATTGTCTTTGAATGTGCAACTTTGTAAAGTCATGGGTGGTTTGAAATTCTTTTGAAAAGGAGTTAGTCTTTGATTACTATTTCAGTTCTAGTGCATGGGAGATTTGTTGCGCATTGCCTAGATAAATGAGGAACTATCATGATCATGCATATTAGCTAGTCGCATGTGGGATTTGTGAGTATTCCCTTTTCTGAAAACTCTCACGAGGCTACAACTCGTCCTGTAGGGTAGCCTAGAGGTTAAAAGGCTTTGTGCATACGCTAAATGTACTCGTGTTCCCTACGACAGTGGATTAGGATTTAGTTCATGTTTGTTCGGGATGAACAAACTCTAAGTGTGGAGTGTTTTGATGAGCATAAATTTGTACTATATTTATGCTCCACATTTAGTCAATTTTCGATCATCTTCCTTGTTTATATTATCTCTCACTTTATATTTTGGTGATTTATAGGTGGAAAACGAATCCAAAGCAAAATAAAGCATTTTGTGGAATTTAGGTGAAAATAGTGCAAAAATCGGTAGATTGACCTCCCTAATTGTCACGCACGGCTAGAGCTCATACGGTGTCCGAATTCATTGATCTTAGGCTTGTTGGAAAGCTGAGAACAAGTGCCACAACTTTGTAGTTTGCACCTAGACCAGATTCATCCATTAAGGGTGTTAGAACTTGAGCTCAAGAGGTCATCTCACTATGCGCCAATGTCACTTGTGTCACTTATTTTTGACATTGAGCAGTTTTTCCTGCTCTCTGGTCCAAATAGTGTCACTTGTGTCACTTATCAGGTGACATTGGCTAAATGGGCCAAAAGCCCAATTTTCGCTAGGGTTTTGGAAAAATGAAAAAAATGCAAAATTAAACAAAAAGAAAGAGAGGCAGCCGCCACCCAATTCTGGACATACGCACATCCATTCTCCATCATTCAACCTACGCACACACACTTGGAGAACGACGAAGAAGCGAGAAGAGGGCACGAAAACACGAGGATTTGATCGGATCGAAGATTGAGCTAAAAGGGGTTATCGACATCAATTCAAATGGTGTAGTCATTCCTTTTTGTCTTTATAGTTTTCGTTTCGAACAAAACATGATTTGTATTTCCATGACGATGGATAGTGAGTAGTGACCCATATTTTTGGGTCCTACAAATCTTACTTGACTATGAATCGTTTAATATATTAATCTTTGCATGATTTGGATTGTTTTACATGATTTGTATTTTACTTAGCGCCCAAACCCAATGATGCATATTAGGTGTTTGAGAAAATGCCTAAGTGTATTGCTTTGAGACATTAAGCCAATAGCGCCGAAAGAGTGAGGCTAAGTGTCCGACTATTAAGTAAAATACACGTTACGAACTCGGTGACTATGAGAGTAGCCCAAGTTTGTCACGGGAAAGGCTAGTTTTATGACAAGGACTCCCCATGTTTACGCGACGAGAGTTGGTAAACATCAGCGAGTTTCTTGATTCGAACCAATAGCACCGAAAGGGTGAGGTTCGTAGTTTAAGGTACATTTCCAATATAAACCAATAGCGCCGAAAGGGTAAGGTTAATACTTGGAGTGTGCGGCTATTTTCCAATTAATATAAGCAAATTCTCGCATGCTAGTTAATAAACTCGATTCTAATGTTGGGTAAGTGAAGTAGTTCCCCGAAATACTTCTCGAAATTCGTCAAAACATTTTCTTACTTTCTTACATATTTAGATTGATTAGATTTAAAACCAAAAACAAAAACTCTTTTCGGACTAGGATAAATAGAAACACAACCTTATATAGTGCATAAGTTTACACTTGCTCCCTTGGACGACCCGGTTCTTACCGGCATTACAAATTGTTTTTGACGCTCAAAATACCACACGTCACTAATCAAGCCCATTTAATAAATCCTACAACCCAATATATAAAGGTTTCATTGTCTATTAGGGTTTACATGTCTCATAATCGACTCTCACCTCACAGCGCAGCCATGGCCGCACCTCCAATAATTCAAACCCATATCGAGTTGCCATGGCCGCACTTCCAGCAACCCTGTCATGGCTGACCTCCTCCAAGATCGGGTGAAGTCAAGGCCACACCTCCAACAATATAAAACCATATCGTGCGGCCATGACCGCACCTCCAGCAACCCAGTCATGGCCACCCAACCATGGCCGCACCTCCTCCAAGATCGGGTGAAGTCATAAAATGGTCGACATGTAGAGATGATTGGAAACTGAAGGAGTCTACATCCATCTCTTTTGTACTACGGATTTCCATATGAATGACTCCACAGAAAAAGCTCTACTATCAAGGTAGAGCTGAGGTCAAGACCTTGTCAACTGCTTGTTTGCTTGTTTCATAATAGATTATGTTTTAACATTTATGTTTCAATTTTTCTTTACAGGTTTTACAAACTTTTATTGAAAGCTCCTTACCAAATCGAAAGTCCTCCACAAGACTATCTAGATACGTGAGTCCGAGGAGAGGTTTCCAGTTTTGAAAAGCATATTCTTAGAGATCCCGTTGTAATGCGGAAGTGATGAAGCTAGGTTGGATGTTAAGACGTTAGCCAACTTGCATAGATATTTGAATAGAAAAATTTGTGTTATGACTTTTTATGTAACCCAGCTTTGATTGGATTTTTATGTAAATGTTAGTCTTAAAATTTATTTAGTATGTGATATGAAATTTGTTCTTTAAGGTTCCACAAGAACATTATAAGAACCTTGGTTGCTTATGTTCATTGTGTGTTGCAAGATACCAATGAAACAAATGACACGTAGCATATGCATACGTAGCAAATGTCATGTTGCAACCGTGTTTTGCAACGAAGATTAATATATATGATGCATAAGATGAAATCAAAAGCAACACAAATTTTGTGTTGTTTAAGAACACGCTGCTTCTGTATATAGCAACATGTCTTTATGCAACATCGATGTACGTGTTGCATAAGTACGACTTATGCAACCGAGCTTGATGCCACGTTGCAAAGTACAAATGCATCAAAGCATTTGTGATTCGCACTTTTGCAAAAAATATGGAGTTGCGACAGACCAAAGCAACGCAAAATGCAACATAAGCAACAATTTTTCTCCTGTTGCATTAGATGCAAAATGGCGTAGTGTGAGTCACACCCCATTCCACTATTTTGTGACAACATGAAAGCCCTTCACATTGCCAAGAACCATGCATTTCACGAGCGCAGTAAACACGTTGAGTTGAATTGTCATTTCCTCTGAGACCATATCATTGTTGGCTTCATTAACCCACGCCACATCACCACCAACCAGCAACCAGCAACCAGCGTCCAGCGTCCAGCGGGCCTGTTTACCAAGCCCTTTCCGGTTGAACAATGTGCCATCCTTCTCAGCATGTTGGGAATTTTAAATGCCCTCCATTCTTCAACTTGAGGATGGGGCATTAGAGCTGGTTTCATATTTCAGTTAAAGTAGCTACATGGTCTTTAGGTGCGATTACTAGGGCTTCATTGACCCACGCTTTAAGATGTCAAGTATAACATGTTAGTTTTAGTTACAAGCTATTGTATAAATAACAACGAAATGTACAATTGTCGATATAAAGAAATTATTTGAAACTTCTATTACATGGCAAGTAGCGTGGTTGAGTCAATTACCGTAGTTAAGGCATAGTGGTAGGGGTTAGAAGCAAGTGGGTAGAAGTGGAAATATGAATGTAGTGTAGGCATGCAAGTAGTTAGAGCATCCCCACCATGATCAAAAAAATCATGTCATCCATCTCTCTCATCTTTTTTCGCTCTCATCCTTTTTCTCTCTCATCTAATCATCCAGTGTTATTAAAACCGAACCGTGGATCAAACCGATCAAGTCACTGGGTCAATGGGTCAGTGGTTCAACCGGGTTGAACCGGTTTGACCCGTACATATTAAAAAGTAAAAATAAAATATTTATATATGATATTATAATTTAACATATTTATTACTTGAATAAATATTACATGTTTATGATCCGATTATAACAACATACCATAACAAATTTAGAATTTGATAAAGTACAAATCAATAATACAACAATAACAATTTTAGTCTTAATTTGCAAGTCACAATAATAAGAGATTTATAAGACTAATTGAATTTCTAGTTAAATTGATAATAAGTAATAACTTTTATAGATTTGATAAATGAATATACATTATTGAAACCAATAATAAAACAACAATCATCCTTAGCCTAGTGGAAAGAAAGAGAATAACTATTAAGAGGAGCTTGGGTTCGAGTCTTGTCCGAGTCAAAATTAAATAAATAAATTTTCAGTCCAAATCGAACTGATTGAACTGATCAAATCATGATTTTAATGACAAACCGGGTCAACCGGGTTTGACCCGGTCGATGCATTTCCGGTTCGATGACAGAATCGAACTGGTCCGGTGACCGGTTCAACCCGCCGATCCGGTTCGGTTTTCACAACACTGTAATCATCTCCATGACCAAATCAATCACTCGTTTTATAGAGCTCAAAAAATTGTGAATATTGGAATTTATTTTGTTTTTTTGTACTTTGTAATTTAAAAGCTATATTCGTTGCAAGATCAAAATAAAAACTGAACAGTTTCTTACACAGGACACATGCCACGTTGCGATTGGTTCACGTTGTTAGGTTAATTTTGTAAATTAACCAATTATGTGGGGTCACACATGTAAAATGAATGTCTGTGCTATCATTTAAATAAGCTTAACTAAAATAGTCTAGTTGTGATTTATATTGGCTTATGGGTATAATGTCATGAGGGTTATTGTGTAGATACCATTTGATAATTATCTTTCTATGAGAGGCGAAAAGGTAATTATTACAATAGTGGTTGCCCTAGCACACCACTATTTATATGAGTTATGGTCCCCGGTCCATCAGATCAAAAAGACGACAGTTTTTCTTGCCTTCTCGGTGGAAAAGCTGAGATGACTCTAATGGCAGGACTGGAAGACCTAATCCGGTGTACTCATGTGCACATCCGTTTCAGAGATTCGCTTCCGCATATTGAAGATTAAAACAGTATGTTCTCTTTAATCTGAATTGAGTTTCGATCCTTGATGTATTACTGTTTATTTCAGTAATTTATTTCTAACAAGTGGTATCAGTCGCCATCCAATATTGAATTATTGAGAACACTAATGAATATATTTTTCCAACGCATGTAAACTGGATTGGTCCTGTTAAACTGCTGCCTCTCTGTCGCGGTTCGCACCTGTCCCATCATGCATCACTCCGTTTTGTGGAAAAAACTCGAACGTAATGGTCTTGCGGAGATGGGGAGCATCTGGTGGTATCTCAGTGGCTTGAAGGTGTTTGAGCTGTGTGCTTAATCCGAGCAAGCACGTCAATTGATGAATACATTGACACTGTTAGATTTAATCTAAGGGAATCAAAAAGCTTGAGAGGCGGCTGCTGCTGCCTAAGACGATGGAGATGAGGCCCTAACTCTAGATGAACCGGTTCGGTTTCGATTAGACGGGTCTGTTTCGGTTCAAACAGTTTCCGGTTCAGTCCAGTTTGCTCAGTAAAATCGACTTGGTCTCAACACTCGGATCGACTTTGGGTGGCATTTGGCCTGGTGCTACTAATTTTAACCACAGCACCGTTCCTTGTAAGGCTTATGGAGGGCTTGGGAACTGGATTGCTTGTTGGAGCCGATACACAGATAGTGGTCATGGTTATTGATTATGAGACAATTGTTTAGAGGGAGATGTTTGGTTTGATGACTGTTAAACTGTGATTCTCAGCTCAGTCTTTGAGTCTGTTATTAGCAGTAATTTGTGTTTAAATGTGCAGTGGAGTCCTTGTATGTATTTATGGGATCTTTGGCATAGCGTTTGTTAGTTTAGTTACTACAGGGGTCATTGTATAATTCCTTTTCTGTTTATACTGTCTGAGTCTGTGTATCATTTTGGAGATATGAATGAAACCATTTTCCATTTTTCCTAAATCTTGCTCTCGTGCTCCATAGCTTCGCCTGTAAACTCGATTTCATCTTCAACCATTCTGCACCAATCCTATGCGTCTTCATGGTTTTAGAACCAGGCCAGTGCCTGTGAGTCGTTTTCCAGTTTCGTTTTTCGATTGGAATTTGTTTGTGCCCTAGTTTTCCTTTTGCTGCGATTTTATGGATCCTAGCGGTCAATCTGATTTTACTCCTATCTCTGGTGGCTCGAATGCAAGCCATGGCTCTATGGATGATCCGTATGCTGTTAGCAATACCGAAATCACTAGTAACTCACTAGTTAGTGAGGTTTAGCTGGAAAATGAAACTTTGTAAACTGGAAGAAATCCATGGAAATTACCTTGTCTGCAAGATCCAAATTAGGTTTTGTGAATGGTAAATATCCTAAGCCGACTGAGAGCCATCTGATCGATAAGTGGTAGCGCTGCAATGATGCTGTCATGTCTTGGCTTCTAGCTTCAGTTTCCCCTATTGTTCATGGGCAAATCCTTAACGCTAAAGATGTTGCCACAGCCTGGAAAATCTTACATACCAGATATGCTGGTAGTAATGTCTCTAGAAAGTTTGCTTTGAAGAGAGACTTAGGTAATATGAAGCAAGGAGACTTGGATTTAGCTCACTATTATGCTAAGTTAGCTAAGTTTTGGGAAGAATTGGAGGCTATTAGCAGGGTTAGCTATATGAACGGTGTCATTGGAGACAAGTGTGGAAAATGTACTGAAATGGAAGCTGAGAGAGATGAGGACAAAGTGATTCAGTTTCTGATGGGACTTAATGAGTCTCATGCTCAAGTGAGAACAAATATTTTAGCCTTGAGGGTTATTCCTGACATGGATGTGGTTTATGACATGGTTGCTGAAGATGAGTCCCAGCAGAGTGTAACTAAAGCTCCCTACGAGGAAGTGTCTGCTATGTATGTGCAAAATCCTGAGAATAATGCTACTCAAATGTCTAGACAGATGCAAGGGACTGTTTATAACAGTGGCAATAGGCAGTCTCAAGGTGGTAGAGGACCTCCCAGGCCTAGATTATATTGCACTCATTGTCATATGGGTGGACACACTAAGGAATTTTACTACAAGTTAGTTGGTTTTCCTCCAAATTCTAAGTTTCAAAGGGGACCTACTCAAGGGAACAAACCCAACAATGGTTACAAAGGGCCTATGAGTAATGCAGTAAGTGCCAGTTCCAACCAGTCCCACGTTAATGCCAACCCTGACAAAGGGAATTCAAATGCTGTTAAAGATGTGTCAGTTCCACAACTGTCTCAAGATCAGTGGGACAAACTGCTATCCTTAATTAATCCTTCAGCAAGGGAGAAAGAAAGTGCTGACAACAAGATTTATATGGCAGGTATTTGTGCAAATGTACTTTCTAGTTTTAATGATAATGCCTGGATTTTGGATAGTGGAGCTACAAATCATTTTGTGTCAAATGCTAGTTTGCTATCTAGATTATACAAGCTTGCTCAAGAGTGTAAAGTTTCTTTACCTACTAGTGAAACAATTATTGTTACTTGTGCTGGAACATGTGTGCTGAACAGTGAGATAACTCTTGAAAATGTGCTTCTAGTTCCCACTTTTAGAATCAATTTAATTTCAGTCAGCAAGTTGGTCTTGGATTCACTCTGTGAAGTGGTATTTATTGGTTCTACTTGCCAAATTCAGGACCCAACATCCAAAACTTTCCTGCTGACTGGTGAAGCAGACGGAGGACTGTATTACCTGAACAATAAGGAGTTGTAGCAACCTAGTCAAGGAATTGGAGCTTTTTCAGTTTCAATGAAGAAAAATATTGTTTCTTTAGATATCTGGCGTAGTAGACTTGGGCATATGTTCTTAAGTAATATGTCTCAGTTTTTATTACCAGCCAGCTTTGATAAAAAGAGGGATACACTGGATTGTTGCACTTGCCCTTTGGCTAAACAAGTCAGATTGAGTTTTGGTTTAAGTCAGTCACATTGCAAGCATCCTTTTGATTTGATTCATTGTGATATTTGGGGACCCTTTAGTATTCCAACCATGGCTGGTTTGCAATATTTTTTGACATTTGTGGATGACTTCACTAGATGTACATGGACCTATTTGATGAAACTGAAAGCAGCAGACCTGATTGTTCAATTTTACAAGTTGATTCAAACTCAATTTCAGTGTAAAATAAAAATCCTGAGATCTGATAATGGAAAGGAATTTATCAGTCACAGTTTACAAAATTTTCTTAAAGACCAAGGTTGTATTCATCAAACTAGTTGTGTGTACACACCACAACAAAATGGTATTGTTGAAAGGAAGCATAGACATTTGCTTGAGGTTGCAAGAGCCTTAAGGCATTTTAACTGCAACATACCTTATAAACAGAACACCATCTAGAATCTTGAAAAGAAAATCTCCCTATGAAATGTTGTTTCAAAGGAAACCTGATATTCAGCACCTCAGAGTCTTTGGTTTCTTGTGCTATGTAAGTACCACTAAGCTCTCTAGAGACAAGTTTGACCCAAGAGCCACTCCTTGTGTCTTCTTTGGTTATCCATTTGCTCAAAAAGGTTACAAGGTGTATTGCCTTACCACTAATAGAATTTTGATTAGCAGAGATGCAGTTTTTCATGAGGAAAAATTTCCTTATCAACAAATTCAGAGAGCAGAAAAGCATAACTATACCCCATGGAGCACTGTTCATTTACCCAGTCTTGAAGAAGATTTATTTCTTGATGCAGACACTGCTCATTTGTCTCATTCAGTTCCTGGTTTGTTCTTTGGTGACACTTCAAGTACCAATACACATAATTTGGATCTTGTTTATGAAGAAGTGTTCAATGAAACTATTGATACTGGAACTTCCCCTGATCATCTGCATACCACTCAACCAGTTGAAGTACCTCAACTTAATACTTTTGTCAA
The DNA here is from genome assembly GCA_033675215.1 of Rhodiola kirilowii. Classification (NCBI taxonomy): domain Eukaryota; kingdom Viridiplantae; phylum Streptophyta; class Magnoliopsida; order Saxifragales; family Crassulaceae; genus Rhodiola; species Rhodiola kirilowii. The sequence continues at coordinate 29,656,538 of CM066196.1, read as the reverse complement.
AACCAAAAGTGGCAGAGTGGTTAAACCTCCAGGCTGGCAATAAGACTTTGTTTGTGGGTCGATTAGAACCTCACCTCACACTTTGAACAAAGTCGTTGGATATACGAAGTGTGCAAATCAGTACAAGGCTTTCTTGGCTCAAGTGGACACTCTCAAGGAACCTAAAACTTATTTACAAGCTACTAAAGATCCTAAATGGCAGCAGGCAATGGACATTGAGATTGCAGCACTTCAAAAGAACAACACTTGGACTATTACAGACCTACCTCATGGTAAGTTAGTAGTTGATAGTAAGTGGATATTCAGGATTAAGTTAAAATCCGATGGAACTGTAGAGAGGTATAAAGCTAGACTTGTGGCGAAAAGTTTTACACAGATTGAGGGACTTGACTATCATGATACTTTTGCTCCTGTGGCCAAGATGAATACAGTCAGGTGTTTATTAGCCATTTCTGCATCTAAACACTGGCCTCTTTTCCAACTTGATGTAGACAATGTCTTTTTACATGGGCATCTTGATGAGGAGGTTCATATGACCTTACCTCCTGGTTTTTATGAGTCTGCCAAATCTAATGGGAAGGTTTGAAAATTAATGAAGAGTTTGTATGGCCTGAAGCAGGCACCTATACAGTGGTTTGCAAAGCTAAGTGAAGCTTTGATAGCATTTGGGTTCAGCAAAGCCTGTTTGATTATTCCTTATTCATTTTGCAAGACAATGGCCATACAACCTTTTTACTGGTTTATGTTGATGACATTGTTTTCACTGTTACATCCACAATAATTATATCTAATGTGAAGAAGTTTATTCATGCCCAATTCAAACTAAAAGACTTCGGATTTCTTAGATATTTCTTGGGCTTAGAAGTTGCCAGGGTCCTAAGGGTATCCATCTGAATCAAAGAAAGTATGCAGTAGATTTATTAGAAGATCAGAATATGTTGGACTGTAAACCAGCGTGCACTCCCATGGAAACTAAGCACTCCTTAAGTCTATCCACAGCTAATCGTGTCCCAGATCCAATGGTGTATAGAAGACTTATTGGTAAGCTCATCTATCTTACCATTACCAGACCAGATCTGTCCTATGCAGTTCATGTCTTAAGTCAATTTATGCATTCTCCTACTGTTGAACATATGAGTGTTGCTCATCGTGTTTTGCGATACATCAAGGCTGCTCCTGCACAAGGCCTGTTTTTTCCTGCTGGTTCTGCTCTAACCGCGGTAGCCTTTTGTGATGCTGATTGGGGTGCTTGTCCTGTGACTCATCGAACTATGACAGGCTACTGCATTTTACTTGGGGGCTGCGTTGTCTCTTGGAAAACAAAGAAGCAAGCTGTCGTGTCTCGCTCCTCAGCTGATTCAGAGTATCGAGCTATAGCCATGGCATGCTGTGAACTTGTTTGGATAGCTGGTCTTCTGGCAGATTTGGGGGTACCTCTTCCTACACCAATTTCTTTATTTTGTGATAATCAAGCTGCCTTACACGTTGCTCGTAATTCGGTGTTTCACAAACGTACCAAACACATAGAAATGGACTGCCTTTTCATTCGACATCATGTTGTCAACAAGTTCATTGAACCTTGCCATATTTCCACACTGCAGTAGCTAGACAATTTATTGATGAAGCCCTTGGCCGCTTATCGTATTGCTCAACTTTGTACCAATCTGGGAGTTTCAAACTACCTGCACTCTCCAGATTGAGGGGGAGTGTTAAATTGTGATTCTCAGCTCAGTCTTTAAGTCTCTTATTATCAGTAATTTGTGTTTAAATGTGCAGTGGAGTCCTTGTATGTATTTATGGGGTTTTTGGCATAGCGTTTGTTAGTTTAGTTACTACAGGGGTCATTGTATAATTCCTTTTCTGTTTATACTGTCTGTGTATCATTTTTGAGATATGAATGAAATCATTTTCCATTTTTCCTAAATCTTGCTCTCGTGCTCCATAGCTTTGCCTGGAAATCCAATTTCATCTTCAACCGTTCTGCACCAATCCCACGCGTCTTCAATGACATCGTCTTCAAAGTTCATATTTCGCTGCTGCTAACATGGACCCTCCGCTGCCAACTCATCTTCTCATAATTTTGGGATATGCTTTGGGCTGCTGCTTATTTAAATTATGAATCAAGTCTATTCATAAGGAAGCCTGAGTCCAATGGATCAGCTTTTGGAGATGAGTTAATGGAAAGCTCCCTGATTTTAATTTTCATATCGTTCAGTACTCCATTGATGACTGGGGTTCGCCATCGACCGATTTATGGATGGATGATCCGTGCCCAATTCGTGCAGATTCCGATTGGGATTGCTGGTCGCTGGATCAAACTGGAAGAGATGGCAGCCGTTCTTTCTCACTTGGATTAGTGCACTTTGGGGTATTCTTAATATTTGCCTCTACAATTTGTGTTGTGATATTGACCAACTCTTTCCCCAACCCCTTCCACATGCACTCTGAACTCCTTGGGGTTGCTGAGGGTGAAAGAGACATGGTTTCTTAGACATATGATGGCCAAGCTTCTTTCAGTTTGATTTGAATATTGATTCGGCTCAAGTTCGGCTGTGGGGCTACTGCCGTGAGTTTTTTTTCATCGAAGGGCGAAAAGGTGAATCGAACCTCTTCGGTTCAATCAGGTTCGATTTAAATTAAATTTTGATTCACCTGAATTTATGACTCATATTATTTGTGGATTCAATTATGGTTACTTGATCATAATTGAGATGGATTCGGCTTCATTTGATTCAATTATTGAATCGATTTGGTGAAATTCTAGTATAATTGATTGATTCAATGCGGTTAATTCCGATTTGGTGACTCAATCAATTTTATATAGTGAACCATTATGTTGGGATTGATTCAATGCGGTTTATACAGTCAGGTGATCAATCGATTTGGATATTAAACCATTGTGTTTCGAATTGATTAATACGGTTTATTCCGATTTGATAAATCAATTAAAAGTGAATACTGAACTGTTACGGTTTAAATGTTTCGGTTCACACCTATTCGAATTATTCCGGTTTGCTTTGATCCTGGTCAAAATTTGGTGGATCAGTTCAGTATGGATTTTGGTTCAGATAGATTGGTTTAATATAGTTTTTTATCGTCTCGAGAAACCAATCTAATCTGACATGGATCCTAGTTCAATTAGATTGGTTTACTACGATTTTATATCATTTTATGAAACTAATCTAGTGTGACATTTAATATCATCAATGAGATTGGTTTAACTCGGTTTTATACCGACTTCTGAAACCAATCTAAAGCGATATTGAATTTTAGCTCAATGATATTGGTTTAACTCGGTTTATACCAACTTCTGAAACCAATCTAGAGTGATATTGAATTTCAGCTCAATGATATTGGTTTAACTCGGTTTATACCGACTTGCGAAACCAATCTATTGTGAGTTTGAATTGAGGTTCAATGTGATTGCACTACTACAAACGATGCATTATGCATCGGTTCCCAAACCGTTGCATAATCAACTGGTGCATAATGTCTGCACATTATGCATCGGTTCATTAAAAACCGTTGCATAATGTTCAGGCATGAGAAACCAATCTAATATGATATGAAATTTTGGTTCAATACAGTTGATCAAATTCGATGAACTGATGGTCAACTATGGTTGATTGACACTGGTCAACTTGAGTAAACCTCAGTTGAGCATTTGACATCAGTCAACTTACGTTCAACTTTAGTTGAAATATGACTTTGTCAGCTTGAGTCAACTTTAGTTGAATTTTTTGACATTCGGTCAACTTGTGATCAACTTTAGTTGAAACCTGACTTTGGTCCATTTGTGGTCACCTTAGTTGAAATTTGAATTCGGTGACCTTTTGTCAACTTTGGTTGAATTTTGACTTTGATCAACTTTCGGTGAACTATGGTTCGGATGCGAAATTGTATGTTACTGCAATTTCAATTTGATCTAATTCAAATTGGTCAAAATTTTGGTTAAATTAAACATCGGATCAATTGAATTTTTTTTGTTGTTGACAAATTGTATGGTGGTTCAATTTGGTTTATTACGAATTGATTGAAGTTGGTCTGATTGTTTAGTTATGGCCGATTCAGTTGGTTATGGTTCAATTTTGCTGGCTTAGAATGATCTCTTGTTTGGAACCATAATTATGAGAAACCAACATTACAATTGAGACTTTACTTGCATGATAAGACTTTCGACATTTGGGCTGACATAACAAAGGGGTTGTTCTAAGCGGAATACATGACCACCTCCGTGGCATATCCGTGGAGACTGCCGTGTTTCTTATGTTAGGATACATGTGTGCAGTTTACAAGGATACTAATTTAGGCCTCCGCACATTAGTATTCAGCGTGACTGCATACATACCCGTGGTGATAAACGTGTGACGATCTTTAGTATTTTGATGTGAATAGTAAATCCATCCTCCGATGGTTTATTATTTGACATCCCTTATCGTCAATGTTTGATCACCGAACAAGATGCCCTTGCAATTAATACCATAGTCCTCCGACGTGCTAATAATGGTGTCTGGTATCTTGTAAATGTCATTAGCTGCTTTTAAAGTTTTGGTTTATATAATGGTTCAGTTAAATTGGCAGACTTGTCACTTTTGATCTTGTTCTGTCCTATTTTTTGGAACCATGAACTTCTTTGGAAATCCAACACCACTTGAGATTTAGTCTCTAAATTTGACATTCCTACTGTGGACCGGTATTTTACATCTGTCTGTTGAAACGGAAAACACGATCACCTCCGTGACGTATCCGCGTAGGTTGGCACAGTCTATTATACCGGATGTATGTAGCTTGTTTGAATATTGATAGACCCTCAGGAAAATCAGTATTTAATGTAGCTGCAAGCGTACTTTGTGATAAATAGTTGATGATCTTTAGTTTTTGATGTGAATAATAAATCCATCCTCCGAAGGTTTATTATTTGATATCACCTTATCGTCAATATTTATTCACTGGAACAAGATATCACTTACAGTTAATACCACTGTCCTCCGACTTGCTATTAATGTTGCCGATAGCTTGTGAATGTCATGATATGCTTTTATAGCTTATTTTATTTAATGCATAGTCTATGACATGCATGATTATGGTGTTTATTGGTTTGACTTGTTTTCTGTTTGAGAAATATCTGTGACATTTTGGTACTTCATTGCATAATTGTGTATTGAATATCATCCTTTTGACAGTGCATACAAATTTATTGTTGAATTTTGTTGTGGTCTTAAATTTCATATATGATGTATGAGATTTGAAGACATTGAAATTCATATTTTTGTTGGTGAGATTTTGAATCTCATAATTCTTGAGGAAATTGAGTTTGGGGGAGATATGGTTGGATACTGTCATTGAAGAGAAAATTGTCTCTTATTATGGTGTGATTGATCAAATTTGCATGCATGCTCGAGATAATCAATCACAAGACAAAGTCTATTTGTTCTCCAGTCAAGATTCTGATTATTTCAGTAGGACAAACTCAACCACCTCAAGAATATGTATTCTGACTTTTAAGTCAGATACGATTTGTTGTATGCTTTTAGTTGATGATATTTATGTTTATTATGTTGTCATCTTGCTTGTTTGGAGATGAAACACAAATTATGGCTGATGTGTATATCACAGCTCAGTGGGAGTGAGATATGATTTTCTTACAAAACTTGTGGTACACACATTCACAATCAAGACATGTGTGGGTCTCATTTACTTGTTGAAGTATGTATGCATTCGGAAGTTACATACATGATAACATTGTGCAGATATTTCAGGAAATCACTATTGAATTCTTTATCTAGAGAACATGTGACGAACATGCTCTAAGTGTTGGATGTCAGATTTGCTAGAGATCACTTTTGTTACTGACTCCAATATGATGCCTAATAAGATTATGATTAATCTAATTATTGCTATATCAGTTTTGAATAGCAAATTTGAGGCATTAATTAACGAATATGGTTTGTATGTATTGTCAATATAAAACTTCCAATTTCATGTTGCGAAAGACAGTGTATATTGATATGTGACAAATTTGATTATACCATATTCTGTTGGCAACTAGAGATAGTCAATGTGATAACATTGATATCGATATGCTTGTTGTAATTAAGAGATACAGAGTGAACATATAGAGCATTTTGTAACAAACTTCGTTGCTGATCCGTTTAGTAAAAGGGATTACTATCCGAGGTCTTTCAGTGTCATACTGATCATATGCCAGTTACCTTATTTGAGGATATTCATATTCAGTGGGAGTTTGTCTTATGCGCTGCTCTATGTTGGAATAGATTTCGATCTATACTATCGAATAATGTTCTATAGAATTGTTGTTGCTAGTATGCACTCTGTGTAATGTTGTTGATCTCGCTTTAGGGACCAGTTGGAAATAGACATGTAAGGTCACAGTTCATGTAATTTCCATGCTGCACACTCATAATGAATCCATATCATTTAACTATGTTGGCATCCGTGACAAGCTCGGTCGAGTATCGATGATGCATACGAAGGCCGCCTTGATCCCATGTCAGCATAGTTAATGGACGGGATAAGACATATACCTTTATGATATGATAGCAGTTTTGAGCTCACTTTTGTTATACATTTATTATTTACACATGTGACCCAGTGGGAGATTGTTGGGTTAATTTTGTAAATTAACTAATTATGTGGGGTCACACATGTAAATAAAATGAATGTGTGTGCTATCATTTAAATAAGCCTAACTAAAGTGGTCTAGTTGTGATTTATATTGGCTTATGGGTATGATGTCATGAGGGTTATTGTGTAGATATCATTTGGTAATTATCTTTCTATGAGAGGCAGAAAGGTAATTATGACAATAGTGGTTGCCCTAGCACACCACTATTTATATGGGTTATGGTCCCCGGTCCACCAGATCGAAAAGACGACAGCTTTTCTTGCCCTCTCGGTGGAAAAGCTGAGATAACTCTAGTGGCAGGACTGGAAGACCTAATCCGGTGTACTCATGTGCACATCCGTTTCAGAGATTTGCTTCCGCATATTGAAGATAAAATCGGTATGTTCTCTTTAATCTGAATTGAGTTTCGATCCTTGGTGTATTACTATTGATTTCAGTAATTTATTTCTAACACACGTCTCATGATCAAATTTAATTTTTGATCATGAGATGATCTTTTTTATATTTTATCATGGGATGATCAAATCGATGGTCAAAAAGATCATGGTGGGGGTACATGGTTTTTTGATAATTTCTCATGGTACTTTTCTATGATAAAAAAAATCATGGTGGGGATGCTCTTATAGATAGTTTCATGGATTAGTATAAATAGTACTTTTAAGTTTTATGTAATTGGAAAAAAGAAAACAAATAAAAAATTAAACCTCTCCATATCTCCCTCCTCTCACCAGAAACCCCAATCTATCTATCTCTATCACCCCAATATCTCATCTTCATCTCATATCCATCTCACCTCTTTTATCTATCATCTGTATCTCTTCGTCCCAGCAAATTTTCAATATCTCATCACAGTGTCATCTCTATCTCATTTAAATCGCTTATCATCTTTAATTTATCTTTTTGGTTTGCATCAACTTCCCTAAAAAGATATTCGTTCCCATTAAGCCGACGCGGGTCCGCTCCGGTTGCGCTAGTATTCACTTTTTACACGATTTGGGTTTTTGATGCATAGAAAAGTTTAAAACGACAACATGTTACAAAATATTTTTGTAACATTGAACCGGTTGACTCGGTATAACTTGACCGGACCATCGAATTAATCAATAACCAACTGATTTAACCGAGTTTTAAATTGATCAAAAATCAAACTAATATGGCGATCGATTACCGGTTTAACTATGCTTTAACGTACTGTATTTGTTGTAACTTCACAGTTATGATACTTCTTGTAGATGGCTAAGTTATCGTGTTACAAAAAGAAGGAATAAATTATGAATGAGGAATAAAAATATGAGTTTATCTTATGCAATGTTATCAAAATAAATTTATAAACCTTGGAATTGTACAAACTAAATACTTAAAATCCAACCCAACATGGTGGTGGCCTATTGGTTGAGGTGTTGGTTACACTGTCTTGAGTGCGGGCTCGATTATTGAAGACCACACCAATTTCTTATGTTCTTTTTGCTTCTGTTCGGCATAATATCTATATTAACTAATTTTGTATCGAATTGTAATGAATTCATTAACCAAAAAATTTTTAAAATCCAACAAATGTTATTTATTTATTTATTTTAAAGTATGCTCCCTTAGCTTCTCTTTGTAGGTTCGGATCTGGTGAGAAGTCATATATTGGTGAGAAGTCATATATTGGTGAGAAATGATAAATATTCTCAGCCCTACATCTTATTTAATTATGGCTTTGATTAAATTTAAATTCAAATTCAAATTCAAATCACGCTAATCAGTCATTAATATATGAATTATGAGTAGTTTGCTCCAAAGATGTTGATTTGATTTCTCTAATCAGTCGACCTCCGGCAACCTTATTGATTCCGGCAACCTGACGTCGTCAATTTTGAATGACATGTTAGCGTTCTTCACTGAAAGCTTCTTAGCATCATTCGTTTTCGATGATTCGGAGTATGGTATGCATTATTTGCAGTATAGATGATAAAGCAGAACGTATTTGTAAGAATTCGTAGTATACTATACATAATTCATAACACTACTTACAAAACTCTATTCAAAGTAATGTTTTATAAAATAAAATTTGTAACTTGATTTTCTAGGACTGCATCTTTGTTAACTATCATTCGTATCTCTTACACATAATTCATAGTTTATGATTCGTAGTAAAATATGCATCATTCGTACTGTAATTTGTGTCTTAATCATAATCTGATAATCATAATACGTAGCTTCTGGTTCATAATTGGTAGTAAAAGTGGAGGTCCCGGTGATGATCTCGCACATTGTTCAAGCTCTCGGGAGCAAGCCTGCTGAGGTCCTGGTGATGACCTTGCACACTGTTCAAGCTCTCGTAGCTTCTAATTCATGTCAGGTGATTCATTTACCAATTTGTGTTGTTTGGATTCTCTTTTGCCAATCTATTTTGTTAATAAAATTGTTGAGATCAGTTGTGTTCAACTTGTTGTCATTCCTATATTCATGTACTTTCTTTTAGTATCAATATGATGACAGATATATTGATAGTAGGAAACTTGTATTTGTGTTCTGGAATCAATTTGTTCTTGCAAGTAGTCTTTCTCATTGATGCTTGCTGATAAATTCATTCATACACTAAATTCTCAATTCAAGCCATTTGTATCAATTCATTGTTTCTAACAAAGGTATAATTTTTTGTGTACTAACGGTTATATTACCGTGCTTACCGGAAACAGACTTACTACATTCAGCAACTTGAATCCAGCAGAATGAAGCTTTCTTAATTGGAGCAGGAGTTACATAGAGCATCAAGCGCAGCACAAGTACGATAATTAGACTGATTCCAAGAAAATTCTCCATTAGTTTATTTAATTAAAAGATGATTTTGCACCAAATTATTCTCATGTGTTTCTCAATTAGGGATCTTCATTCAGTGGAGGGTTTCTTGTAGATCAGCCCAATCTGTCGATTGGTTTGAACTCCAGTTCAGGTAAAAACTCATATTTTTATAAGAAAGCTTTCATTTCATGAAAAAGGTAATAAAAATAGAAGGAAAAAGACCTCAAATCTTGTTGTTATCTTGGAATTACAACTTTTTACTACAAGAAAAAACTCCATGGTCAAAAAAAATTTGTATTTTTTTTAAATAGAAAAAATTCGTATTTAAATGTTGTTATCTTGTTGATGGTTGTAGATCATTTTGAAGCAAATCTAGGTGCTGTCAGATGACCAACTTATGGCGATCAACACACTACAAAGCTCGACGCAAGAAGGCGAAGACATTATCAAATGGGCTCGAATCACTTACTCAGTCCATGTACATAACTATAGCTTCAGATTCACTTACTTCTCCACCAAATGACATGACCAACTACATGAACCAGATGGCCATTGCTGTCAACAAGCTCTCAACTCTTAAACGCTTTGTTAGACAGGTAGAGGAGAAATTAAATCACCCACACAATTATTTATGATGCCATTTTATTCATATATCTGCTAAAATATTTGGTCACTCTATTTGTGCTATGTAGACATCTCATGAAGATTTTATGTTAGAAAAAAAATATTGTTTTGACATATTCGCATCAGGAGTACCCTTTACATATTTTGATCAAAGTGACTGTTACGCATTTTGTTCGTAAATATTACGCATTTTAGATACATCGACTGTTACGAATTATAACTCTTGAATAGCTACGCATTTGATTTGATTACTACGAATATTATCCTACGTATTTTGATTCAATTACTACGAATATTATCCTACGTATTTTGATTCAATTACTCCGAATTATCCTACGTATTTTGATTCAATTACTCTGAATTATCCTACGTATTTTGATTCAATTACTCCGAATTATCCTACGTATTTTGATTCAATTACTACAATTATTATCCTACGAATTTTGATTCAATTACTAGGAATTTTTACTAGTAATCTACGCATTTTAAAATCAAGGTTCATGTGGTACGAATTTTGGCTACTATACTATGAATTATAAACTGAGGTCTTCTTGATTCGTGAATTATGTAAAGACTACGAATTATGTGAATAACACTACGCATTATATGAACTAGACTACGAATTTTAAGTACATGAGCTGCATATTTGGTATGAAGAATTATTAAAAAATTTGAAAACCAAAATACTATAAATATGAAACCAGGAAAAGGTTGAATAACAATTAAGTAAGCAAACTAAACCAGTTTAACAAACAATTTTGCACCAAGATTGAAATATAAGATCAATATGATATTTAAACTTATAGGAAGAAATCAAATGTTTGTACAAAATTGGACAGTATGTTTGTTACAGTTCATAACGAAATAGGCCTTACAGGAAAGCACGCCAGCTCCAAATCTGAAACAAACAGCTTGACAATGATGTGGAAGTTCATGAGCTCCTCAATACTTCAAATGCATCGAAGCACATCATGATGCATCGAGCGAGAAAACAAGAGAAACATATTGTTGTCACATATGAGTCTGTTCTTTGGAGCTTGACTCAATCTCCATTAAACTAATACTACACAATCTAAGCTCACCCAATCTCACCCAACACAACCCAAGTTCATCCACCACAATCTAAACTCATCCAAGTTCATCCAACACAACCTTAGTTCATCCATGCTCACCCAACACAACCTAATCTCCACTCACCTAAACTACTCTCCACTCACCTATTATTTCTATTATATGTATTATAAATTACACTCACATAAATTAAAGTATGACCCACTCACCTAAACTACTCTCCACTCACCTATTATTTCTATTATATTTATTATAAACTACACTTACATAAACTAAAGTAGGGCCCACTCACTCACCTAAACTACACTCCACTCACCTAACACAACCTAACCTAATACAATCTA